>CM055117.1:334621609-335221609 GCA_029206835.1 Rana muscosa
AGAAAAGATCCTCAGCGTGGTGAAAGTGCTGTCAGTCCGGCCAAAGCAGCAGCCAATAGGGACACGTTTCAAAGGCAAGCCATGCCTTCTTCATCAGGCTGATGAAGAAGGTGTGGCTTGCCTTCGAAACACGTACAAATAGTAAATGTAGTCAAAACATAGCCAGGGTTGAGTAATCAAAGCGGATAGTCAGTACAAGATGGTAAATCAGGAAGCTAGAGATCAGCGTAGTTGGACACAGCAAACAGGATCAGGAACCAGAAGGGATGTCAGCCAGGAAAGTCCTTAACTGGAACACAGCAGAGAATCTTCAGATATGTTGACCAAGGGGAAGGCTTGGGAGAAATGAACCAGGCAGTTTAAAAAGCCAGAAGGAGCTTGCTGACGAACAGGAAATGATCACCAGATGAGGCACTGTGGAACGATGAGTGCTCGCAATTAACTGACAGCTGAGCACTGAGAAGTACCCCCTCCTCAATGACCCCTCCCTCGCAGAGGGCCACCAGGTTTGAGGGGAAAATGTCTATGGAAAGCACGGAGGAGGACAGGAGCATGTACCTCTGAGGATGATACCCAAGAGCGCTCCTCCAGACCGAACCCTTTCCAATGATTCAGGTACTGTATGTGCCCACAAAACCTACGGGAGTCTATGATTGATTGTATCTCATACTCCTTATGCTTCTTAACCTGAGACGGGCAAGGACATGTTACCGAGGAGGTGAAGCGGTTGCACACTAAGGGTTTTAATAAGGAGACATGAAATACATTCGAAATACGCATGTTAGAAGGAAGGTCTAATGAGTAGGCCACTGGGTTGATCTTACGGAGGATACGGAAAGGCCAAATAAACCGTGATGCCAATTTCAGTGAGGAAACACGGAGGCGGAGATTGCGAGACGACAGCCAGACCCTCTCCCCTACCTGGTAGGAAGGCGCAGGTAGGCGTCTGCGGTCAGAATGGAGTCTGTAACTCTCATTGGCATGTTGCAAGGACTCTTGGACCTTTACACAAGTGGAACGAAGACCATGGAGATGCTCCTCTAATGCAGGAATTCTTTGAGGAGCAAATAATTCAGGCAACATGGATGGTTGGAAACCATAATTCAACAAAAACTGAGACAATCGGGAAGCAGTATTGATGGCAAACTCCCCCAAGGTAAGAGGTCTGACCAGTTGTTATGGTGGTCCCTTAAGGTGGTCAAATAATAAACGGAAACAGTTACGCGTTCTTAATCGTGATGAGATTTGAGACCCCCTATAATCTTCTCTCTTCTTTTTCACAAAGAAAAAGCCAGCACCAGCAGGAGACGAGGATTTGCAGATGAACCCTTGAGAAAGTACGTCTGCAACATAGTCATCCATGGCTTTAAAAGTACGAATATGGAAAACAACGAAAATACGAAATTATTAAATTAGAAACAGCGAAAATACGAAATAGTGAAAAAACGAAAACATAGAAACAACGAAAATACCGAACAAAGATTCAAAATAACGAAAATCAAAATGAACGAAAACTCGAAATTACGAATATTCGGGAAACGGAAACCAAAACAACGAAAATACCGAACAAAATTGACGGAAAAAAAAAAAACTAAATTACGAATATTCGGAAAACGAAAATCAAAACAACGAATTTGTTAGTTCTGAAATATTTCTGGACGTTGGCCAATAAGCTTGTCCCTTCCCCTGAAGAGGTTGTCCCTTCCCCCAATGAGCTTGTTTCTTATTCCCTTGTGTGTTTTTCTGTGTTAGACTGCAGTGCATTCCATCCAGAGTCCAGATAGGGTGTGGTTGGGTAGGTGGCACTGTTTTGGTGGATTTGTGAGTTAAGTTGTGACTTGTGAGAGAGAAATTCTTTGTTTCTTAAGCATACTCTGTCTAGAATCTAGTTTCTATATTACAAATTATGCCCCGATTACGAATCTACGAAAACAATGATACGAAAGTATGAATAAATGAGCCGGTCAATCTCACGAAAGTACGAATTACAAAATTACGACAAGTAGTGTTTCGTATAAACGGAAAATGTATTCTAACGAAAGTACAAATGTAATTAAATCTACAAAAGTACAATTTTCCAATCAACGGAAATTAGATACGGAAATACGAATCATTGCAAATCAACGAAAATATAGTTCTTACGAAAATACGAACGTGGCCGAATATAAAATATAACGAAAAATACGAATTTTGAATCAACGAAAATTAGACTAATGGAAAAACGAATCAATGGAAAAATAACCCTTACGGAAATACAAAAGAGTCCGAATACGATAACCCACGTCTTACGAAATTACGAATTGTTACGAATCAACGGAAACTAACAGAAACGAAACCAAACTAAACAAATTTTTATGTTGTGCACATGTCTAAACGTGAATCAATCCACTGCAGAAATAAACTAATAATTAACCCCTGAATGACAAATTGGGTTTTGGTTTTGGCTCTTGTCTAGGACAATTTAGTCAAGTGATCGTTGATTGGTTTTCACAGTGACCACATGACTTAAGGCCAAAAATATAGGTTGATCCTAGTCTGTCTGGCTTCCTAGACAAATAAACCCCTCCCATCCACCCACACAAATTTGGGGGAATATGGCTGAGGATTGGACAAGCCCTTGAGGCTTGTCCAATCCTCTATACAATCTTGGACAGCCAGATTGAGGGAACCATATTGGAGGGTGGAAGTTAAAGTGGAACTTTAGTCAGAAAATGAAGTCCTGCTCGATCACTTTGGGCTGGCCCCTTTTGGAGGTAAAGCTATGTAAAACATTAAAAATATGTGTCTATACTGTGTACAATCCAGTAATATACTGTCTCTCCCGCTCTGCACATGCTCAGTTGCTCAAAAATGTAGGCATCTTTAAGCACTGCTGTGTTTGTAGAGGCCTGCTGACAACCTTGAAGCAGAATTAAACCCTCCTATATTTTACAGCCAAGGAAGCTGCTTCTGTTTAATCTGCAACTGCCATGGTGCTGCACATGTGATCAGTTATGACAACAGCCATATGATGCTTTGACAGTTTGGTTGTGGAATTAAGCAAATGTGACATTTAGCAATCCCAACATTCCAGGAATATAGCTTTTTTTTTTTTTAAACCATTAAATCAATGGGTTTAGTTTCACTTTATGATTTACTTCTGCTCAGGGGTTCTGGGCTTCAACAAAATGTCAGCCCCTGGCAAAAAGAAACAGGAGCAATGCTGGATGCAATTTACAGCAAAAACAGATTTTGGTAGCATAATTACTAATGTATGTTCATCGCTAAAGATCATTATTTCCTGACGGCTCCATGTCAGCACAGCTGGGAGAGGCTCCGCCCACCCCTACGTAATCAGGACTTAACTATAAATTTTTCACTCACCTCGGCCTTAGCATTCTTCTCCTTTCCTCCTACGTGCAGGACGTGGGTGTGCTCCTCTACCTGGCTTGTCTAAAGGGCTGTCCGTTCATCCATACGTGTGGATGAAGCTGGACGAAGTCCCTGGTGTCTCGTCTAAATGACCATAATCCAGGGAGCCCCGCTGCTGGTCCTCGGGGCGACTATCATGGCTAACAGCCTTGTCTGGGGTCCGTACGATCCAAACAAGATGGACAGCGGTCGTGGCAGAGTGCTCCCCTATGCACGCACGACGGAGGTTGGGTGAGCTAAATGCTTTGTATCCAATGTATGCTGCATTACTGGACATGGAGTACTATGCATAACAGATACACAAAGTAACACTTTGTCTGTTCACACATGGCAATAATCTGTTGGTGGCTTCTCATGTTTGCTTTACTGTCGTGCCATTATGCCAAACCCCTCCAAAGACCAGCATTTCCAAAATAAGGTAGAGGAGTCACCTGTGATGTCTACTGGAGCCAACCATGGCTTGTTGAGATATGGGATATCCTTTTGTTTTTCTATGTGACCTTTGGATTTCCTCAAAAAAAAAAAGGAAGAATATGGAAAAGCATGTCTATGATGTCTACAATTCCCTTGGTTTGTGTACACTGCAGGAGATGATTGTAATTTTGTTACAAATTCCTACCTTTTTGTTGCTGCTCTGAACAAACTTTGCATCATGTCCTGATTCCTCCAGGACTAGTTTTTAGCTAATTAACCTCCACCTGGTTGATCAGAGCTGTAGATGGAAGCTTCTGTCTCCCTCTAGCTGTGGTTAACCCCTCAGGGTTTGTTACTAAGCAATCAATTTACTGCATTTAACCTTTTTTTCCCCTTGTCCAGGGTCACACTGGGTTGTGGGAATGAGGCTGTGCAATTAAATTTTTTCTCCCGCTGGTCAGTCTCGATTCCCGTCGCGATTTTCAGAGACATCTGTGCAGGTCTCTGTGCGGATGTCAATATGGGTCGTGGCTCAAAATCGCAAAGGTAGTACGAAACTGCCTTTTTTAAGTTGGTGCGGCGCCGCAGATGCAGCGTTACACCGATTAGGGCGATGCGATTGCCGCCTATTTGTACATGCTATTTGACTGGTCGGGTTGCATGTAAAAAGACGCACCAGTGTGATCCGGGGCTATGGGTTGGTTTGCTGAATGGTACGCAAACCCTGTGGAGAGGTTATCTATTAGTATTTACCAATCTCAGAGCGAACATGCTTCAGGCCCTTCAATAAGAAGACATGGATGAACGAACATGAAGGAGCAGCCTCATAGCTTTCCCTAGCAAACATCCCTTCTCAGGCTCTATAAGAGGAATACACAGATGGGCATGACAGTATGTATCCCACTGGCTTAAACAGCCAGGGAGGAGGGTGACACCTAAAAGGTGTCACACCTAGTGATGAGCCGAACACCCCCGGGTTCGGTTCGCACCAGAACCCGCGAACGGACCGAACGTTCGTACGAACATTAGAACCCTATTAAATACAATGGATGCGAACGTTCGAATTCTAAAGTGCTAATTATAACGACTATTATGCATGTTATTGTCCTAAAAAGGGTTTGGGAACCCGGGTTCTGCACCAGGGGACATGTATCAATGCAAAAAGAAGTTTTAAAAACGGTCGTTTTTCGGGAGCAGTCATTTTAATGATGCATAAAGTGAAAAAAAAAAAGTCAAATATTCCTTTAAATATCGTACCTGGGGGGGGGGGGGTGTCTAAAGTATGCCTGTGAAGTGCCACGTGTTTCCCGTGTTTAGAACTGTCCCTGCACAAAATGACACTTCTAAAGGAAAAAAAAGCCATTTAAAACTGCTTGCGGCTTTAATGTAATGTCTGGTCCCGGTAATATGGATGAAAATCTTTAAGAAAAATGGCATAGCTACCCCATGACCCCCCCCCTACCCCAGCCCATTACCAGCCCCTTTGGGTCTTGTATGGATATTAAGGGGAACACCGCACACAAAATAAAAAAGGCCCTATATACTCTGAACAGCCGTATACAGGCGGTGCATACAAGACAAGGACTGTAGGTTTGTTCTTATGTAGAATGTGTTTGTAATTTTGAACAGGTACATTGTTTAAGTGTAGCTCCAGCCCAAAAATCTATTTTTAAACTTTTTGGAAAACATAGGTAAGGGTTATCACCCCTGTAACATTTGTTTTGCTGTCTGTGCCCCTGTTCAGAACATTTCACCTCACTTTCCGTCCCAATGACAACTGTTTTTGAAATGTGGTGTTTTTCTTGAAACAAGGATTGGTGATAAAGCATCAGTACAGAGGAGACACCTTTCTCCCATATTAATTCTTACAGGAGAGAATTTTCCTTCCTAGGGGTAGATTTCCTCTCACTTCCTGTTGTCTTCTTGCGTTTGCAAGTAGGAGTCGTTTGTAAGTTGGATGTTTGAAAGTAGGGACCTGCCGTATATACTCTGCAGAAATAGGCCCCTTAGTTGTTGGTGTTGGCACAACACTGTAAGCACTCACAGTTACTCTTGGTTGGTGCTGGAACGCCCTGCTGTCAACTATTATATCAGGAATTGTAATTACATATAATTGTTGAACAGTGGTAGTACAAATTGGGCCTTTGATGGTGGTGCTGGTGCCACAACACTGTAAGCCCTGACAGTTACTCTTGGTGGGTGCAGCAATGGGCCCTGCTGTGAATTATTAGATCAAGAATTGTAATTGCATGCCCCTGTTGAACAGGGGCTGAAAAATTGGGCCTTTCGTGGTGGTGGTGGTGGTGGTGGTGTTGCCACAACACTGTAAGCCCTCAGAGTTACTCTTGGTGGGTGCAGGAATGGGCCCTGCTGTGAATTATTAGATCAAGAATTGTAATTACATGCCCCTTTTGAACAGGGGCTGAAAAATTGGGCCTTTCGTGGTGGTGGTGGTGGTGGCGTTGCCACAACACTGTAAGCCCTCAGAGTTATTCTTGGTGGGTGCAGCAATGGGCCCTGCTGTGAATTATTAGATCAAGAATTGTAATTACATGCCCCTGTTGAACAGGGGCTGAAAAATTGGGCCTTAGGCACTGGTGGCACAACACTGCAACCCCTCACAGATACTGTACTTGGAGCACAGCAATGAGCCCTGTTGCAAAGTATTGCTTCAAAAATTGTAATTACACGCCCCTGTTAAACAGGGGCTGAAAAATTGGGCCTTAGCCACTGGTGGCGGCACCCATAAACAAAAATGATCTTCCAAGCTATCATCATCAATCGTATCATTGAGGACTCGGAGGAGGAGGATAGCCAGTCGACATAACAGCACAGGCACTCAGCATCAGCATCAGTCTTGAAGGGATGTGACATGTTAAAATCAATTAGTCTGTTATATCAGCATCAGGTGTGTGGTAGCTGGTGGTGATCCAAGACTGGTTCATCTTGATGAAAGTCAGTCGATCAACCGAGTCGGTGGACAGGCGCACCCTGTGATCCGTGACAAATCCTCCAGCAGCACTGAATGTGCGTTCCGAAAGAAGGCTGGATGCAGGACAGGCCAGTAGCTCAATTGCATACTGTGCAAGCTCTGGCCAGTGATCCATCCTCAAGACCCAGTAAGCCAGAGGATTTTCGGTGGGGAAGGTGTCCAAGTCTGATCTTGCCCCTAGATATTCCTGCACCATGTTTATCAGACGCTGGCGATGGTTGCTGGAACCAATCATACTTTGGGGCTGCGGACTAAAGAATTGTCTGAACGCATCGGTCAGACGGCCACCTTCCCCACCGCTCCTTCTTTGACTGGCCGAAGCCTCAGCAACTCGTTGTCCAGGACCAGGAGTTTGTAACCTCCCAGTCTCTGGGAACGCGTTGCACAGACCTTTCTGCAAGGCCTCCCGGAGTTGTCTCATCCTCTGCTCCCTCTGCGACGGTAACATAAGGTCCGCAACCTTACCCTTGTACCGTGGATCAAGGAGAGTGGCCAGCCAGTAATGGTCCCTCTCCTTGATCCGAAGAATACGAGGATCCTTCCTCAGACTTTGCAGGATCAGGGAGGCCATGCAGCGTAGGTTAGCTGAGGCATTCGGTCCGGAGTCCTCTGGGTCACTAAGGACGACATGATCCGCAGCCACCTCCTTCCAGCCACGTACAAGTCCACTGGTTTCTTGGGACTGTAAATCATCCCTAAAAGACTGCTGCTGATGATGCTGAGTGCCAGCCTCCACCTCCATGCTGACACAATCCTCCTCCTCCTCCTCCTCCTCCTCGTCCTCTTCCTGTGCGATGGGTGGGACAGAAGGAACACTGTCTGGGTAAAGGGGGCCTTGAGAGGCAAGGAAGTCCTCCTCTTCCTGCCTCTGTTCTGCCTCAAGTGCCCTGTCCATTATTCCATGCAGCGTGTGCTCCAACAGGTGGACAAGAGGTACAGTGTCAGTGATGCATGCACTGTCACTGCTCACCATCCTCGTGGCCTCCTCAAATGGTGCCAGGACAGTGCATGCATCCCTGATCATGCCCCACTGGCGTGGAGAAAAAAAACCAAGCTCCCCTGACCCTGTCCTGGTGCCGTAGTCACACAGGTACTCATTGATGGCCCTCTGCTGCGTGTGCAGCCGCTGCAGCATCGCCAACGTTGAGTTCCACCTGGTGGGCATGTCACATATAAGGCGGTTCTTGGGCAGGTTCAACTCCTTTTGCAGCTCAGCCAGGCGAGCACTGGCATTATAAGATCTGCGGAAATGCACACAGACTTTCCTGGCCTGCCTCAGGACATCCTGTAAGCCTGGGTACCTGCCCAAGAACCGCTGCACCACCAGGTTAAGGACGTGAGCCACACAGGGCACATGGGTCAGTTGTCCCTGTCGGAGGGCGGAGAGGAGGTTGGTGCCATTGTCGCAAACCACCATTCCTGGCTTAAGCTGGCGTGGCGTCAACCACCTCTCGGCCTGGCCCTGCAGAGCAGACAGGACCTCTGCCCCAGTGTGGCTTCTGTCCCCCAAACACACCAGCGCAAGCACGGCATGGCATCTTTTTGCCTGCGTACTTGCGTAGCCCCTTGAACGCCTACGGAGCACCGCTGGTTCAGAGGACAAAGCACAGGAAGAGGCCATGGAGGAAGAAGAAGAGGAGGGGGTGGAGGAGAGAGGTGTGTCACAACCAGTAGTAGCATTTTGGAGGCGTGGCGGTGGAACAACCTCCAACACTACTGCACCTTGTCCTGCATCCTTCCCAGCTGCCAAAAGAGTGACCCAATGGGCCGTGAAAGAAAGGTAACGTCCCTGTCCATGCCTGCTGGACCATGAGTCAGCGGTAATATGCACCTTACCGCTGACCGCCCTGTCCAGCGAGGCCAAGACATTGCCTTCCACATGCCGGTAGAGAGCCGGAATAGCCTTCCGTGAGAAAAAGTGGCGTTTGGGAACCTGCCACTGAGGAACCGCACATTGCACAAACTCACGGAAGGGGGCCGAGTCTACCAACTGAAAAGGCAGCAGTTGAAGCGCTAGAAATTTAGCCAAGCTAGCATTCAACCGCTGGGCATGTGGATGGCTGGGAGTGAACTTCTTTTGACGGTCCAGCAGCTGGGGCAGGGAAATTTGCCTGCTAGAATCGGACGTCGGTGTACTGCTAGCAGAGTGGCCGCAAGTACTTGGCTGTGACACACCTAATTCTACACCTTCATTCCTCTCAGTGCATGTTTCAGAGAGGACTGAAGTTATAGTGGGGTTGGAGATCCCAGCTGATGCGGTGCAAGGAGAGGTCCGCTTTGTTCTTTGGTGTGGGTCTTTGAGGTAGGCTTGCCAACGAGCTGCATGGCAGGTCAACATATGTCTGGTCAGGCATGTGGTACCCAAGCGGCTGATGTTTTGGCCACGCGATATACGCTTGAGACATATGTTGCAAACAGCAGCTATGCGATCTGATGCACTAGCCTCAAAAAAGGCCCACACCAAAGAACTTTTTGAATGACGGGCAGAGGCAGCGCCCTGCACAGGCGGAGCTCTGCGGTGTGATTCCGTCGGTGTACTGCCCTTACGCTGGCCACCAAAGGGCATCCTGCCTCGTTGGAGATGTGCCTCCTCCTCCTCCTCCTCCTCTCTCCTATTAGGCACCCACGTGGAGTCAGTGACCTCATCATCCCCTCCCTCCTCATCACTGGAGCCAATCTGGCAGTATGCTGCAGCTGCTGGAACATGACTGCCAGATTGGTGTCCTTCTTGAGCATCCCCTCTGTCTGCTCTCACGCTACTGCCTTCCTGTAGCTGGGTTTCATCATCAGACCCTTCGAAACGCTGGGCATCCTCCTGGAGCATGTACCCAACACTGTGCTCAAACAGTTCGGGGGACTCCTCAGGAGGAGGACATGGTGGGTCTAGGGAAGGAGTGACTGATGATGAGTCTGACATTGATACCAGGGAAGAGGACGCTTTGGCAGCTGCTTTGCCAGTACCCTGAGCCTGGGTGAGAGAGGATGAGGAGGAGGAGGAGGGCTTGGTCATCCACTCTACCAAGTCTTCGGCATGATGTGGCTCAACATGTCCAGCTGCCGAAAAGAGGGACAAGCGTGTCCCATGGCCATGTGCTGATGACAATGCACCGCGTCCACGACCAGCACTGTTGCCCCCAGACACAGAGCCTGCTTGCCCTCTTTTATTGCCTCCTGACTGTCTGCCTCTCCTTGTTTGCCTTCCAGACATTCTAATGGATGGCCTGCAGGGAGATGGGAAAAAAGCAATAAGGGCTACCTTCAGGTGTCCTTCTCTGTCCCTTTACTTAAGGATTTCTAAATATGGTTGAGGATGATTGCTTTCGCACAGAATAGCACAATGACAATTTCCCTGACTGTCCAAAAAACAAGGATTTCAAAGATGGTTGATGAGGAATGCTTTAGCACAGTATAGCACAAGGAGAATTTCCCTCACTGTCCTTCCCTGTCCCTACAAACAAGGATTAGCACAGTAAAACACACTGACACTCTCCCTACCTATAGTTTTCTGTCCCTATAAAAAATGTTTTTTTAAAGATGGTTGATGATCAATGCTTTAGCACAGTATAGCACAAGGAGAATTTCCCTCACTGTCCTTCCCTGTCCCTACAAACAAGGATTAGCACAGTAAAACACACTGACACTCTCCCTACCTATCCTTCTCTTTCCCTAAACTAAAGGAATCCAGGTTAAGCAAGAAAAAACAATGTCACTGTCCCTGCCTATGCTTCTCTTTCCCTGCTCCGGAACACACTACACTAGGCCGCCGTGCTGGCGGCCTTTTATAGTGTGGGGCGTGTACTAA
Source organism: Rana muscosa (assembly GCA_029206835.1). NCBI lineage: Eukaryota > Metazoa > Chordata > Amphibia > Anura > Ranidae > Rana > Rana muscosa. The sequence goes on from CM055117.1 coordinate 334,632,229, forward strand.
ACACCCTCAGCAATAATTGGCCACAGGCATCCTGCCTGTGGCCAATCATTGCTCTCCTCGCTGCCGGCGCTGTGATTGGCCAAGCATGCGGGGTCACAGTGCATGCTTGGCCAATCACAGCGCCTGGATGACACTGCGATGGCGTAGTGCATTGTGGGCCGTTCGCGTCACTCGAATTAGGCGCGAACGGCCCAAATCGTTCGATCTTCGTCGAACGATCGAACAGCCGATGTTCGAGTCGAACGTATGTTCGACTCGAACACCGAGCTCATCCCTAGTCACACCCAATAAACAAATTGCCAATACACTCTAAAGGGGTGTTTTCGGCTCACCCTGTGAAAGGGTTATCTGCTCTGACAATGTGAAGCTGCCTGTCCACACCAGGTGAAGCTGCCCATTTTTGAATTTCTGGATGGGCATGACAGTATGTATCCCACTGGCTTAAACAACCAGGGAGGAGGGTGACACCTAAAAGGTGTCACACCCAATAAACAAATTGCCAATACACTCTAAAGGGGTGTTTTCGGCTCACCCTGTGTAAGGGTTATCTGCTCTGACAATGAGAAGCTGCCTGTCCATACCAGGTGAAGCAGCCCAATTTCCAAACTTCCTGATGGACATGACTGCACACAGTCTGCTTAGTTCAAGCAACCAAGGATAAGGATGACGGCACCTAACAGGTTGTCGCAATCATGCAACATGTGGTCAATACACTCTAAAAGAGTGTTTCCACTCACCCTGTGAAGTCTCCAAGCCTTCTCAAGCAAACAATCCGCTTCAGATCCTTCCAAAGAGAAACAGACGAATATGACTGCAAGGATGTTGCCTAGTTCAAGCAACCTAGGATAAAGATGACGACGACACCTAACCAGTTGTCACAATTAAGCAGATGGTCGAGACACTCTAAAGGAATGACTAAATTTGTCTCGTGCGGGCATTGTCCAGCCTTCTTTCAGGGCCTGCTCGGGCCAATCAATTCTCTCCAGTCTCTCCTAAACAGGAAAAAGAGGGTGACCTGTGTCCAGATTGGTAAGGTTGGTCAAATGCCTGTGTATAGAGGTGAAGCTGTGGAAGTATTTTAAGTACTTCCAGAAGACAGCTGGATGTGGAATGGATCAAGTGCTTGTTCGTCAAGATTGGAGGATATCGTCACAGCTGGATGTCAAAGTTATGCCCTTTTGAACGAATAGAGGTCCAGGAGTTGAGATCACCCCTCTGGTCAGTATGTGTTCCTTGTGGGAGTGGCCATTTACATGACCTTACCATCAGAAGATGTGACCCTCAAGGACAAACGCTAGCACTGCATTTCTTCTTAATCGCAGAAGGGCAAGCCTAAATTTAATAGTGGCCAGTTTGGCTTCCTGCCTCAAGATGAAGGTCTACTGAGTTAAAGAAGACCGAAAAATCAAGAGTCAGTTTCCATGCTCACGCCAGAGAGCTTAGCTCCTGCGCTTTTCTGGATGGGAGTCCAGGAAAGACAGGCAAACCAATGCATAAACCAAGAAGTCAGTAAAAACTTCCATGTCAGGATGCTTTCTGTTATTTTGGGGTTGTGCCACCCATACATGCCCTAGAAGCACGATATGGTTCCTCTGGGGACATAGGGACGGCTTTGGTGATTGACACGTGGCCTCCCAAGGCAAGCATTTTGGGCCATATTTGGAGATCTTTCATCCTTCACGTCTCTGATTGAGCAATAGAAATCGCCTCACTCCAGCAGCTCAGGTAGGCTCAGTTTAACTCTCGCTCCCGTTCAAGCCGGGTTTCTGGACCAGTGGCCTAAACTTGTGGTTGAAGAAACTAATCGTCTGCAATGTCATTCCCTACAGATGACCTGGTGGTGCAGTCAGACACCAGCCAGTGTAGGGGAACCTTACTTCAAGAACAATGAGCTCAGGGCCAATGGTCTTTTGTCAAGGATCCAAGACTCAGTCCTGGAGTTGAGGGCAGCCTTTTTCAGGCTCTTAACCTTCAGTCACCCCATCCGGGGTAAGCGTGTCCTGGCTGGGAAAGTTGGACAGCACAACGGCGGGGGCCTACATCTGGAAACAAGGCTCAGTCTCTCACTTCTGAAGTTCTCTCTAATTCTAGAATTTACTCAAGTCAATCCTCCCAGCGATCTGCGACCTATGTACCTGGTCGGAAGAATCTTCAGGCGAACTACTTGTCCAAGACTAGTCTGGATGACAATGGATGATCCAGGCTACTGCGAGTCTTCCGAGAACTAACAGAGCTTGGTGTTTTCTTCTGCCAAAGGTAGACCGCTTACACTCCCAGTCGGCACTAAGTTGCTGAAGTTCCATTCCAGGGCCCAGGATCCACAAGCTCTTGGAGTGGAGGTGCTGACCGCAGAATGGATGGCCAAGACAGCTTATGCCATTTTCTGCTGCTCCCTCTGATTCTCAGCTTCCAGCTAAGGCTGGGGCGAGGGAAGGTGACAGTTCTGGTACCCACTACTCATCCTTATGAGTGTCAAGAAGTGAATCCCTCTGAATCTTCTCCAGTCCCATGCATCCGACAGGCTTAGCCTGATGGCCGGGGTCTGTAGACGCAGAGGCTAATGGATGTCCAATGCTCTGTGAAGATCTGAATAATCTTACGAGACAAGAAAGGACAACGCTAAGCATACCTATAGTGCAGCATGGCATGTATGCCCAGTATATTCGCTGATCAAGATCTTACGCTGGACTCTTTAGAAGCCTGCTCCGAATGCCTACAGGCGAGGCTTGACTTGAGTTCTATGCGCAAGCATGCTATAGGCATGCATTTTGGCTATCTCTGTCTTCACCGGCATTCAGCGGGCTTCCAACGCTTAATTGTTTCATCAAATACCTTCAATCACCATGTGGTACCTCTCACTGAAACTGATTTACTTGTGGCAATTACATCAGCATTGGTGTCCTTGGGGTTTAGAGAACCCATACTCACGTATTTCCCAGACAGGATGGTGCTCATGCCAATGCTCGAATTTGTGCCTGAACTGACCTTCAGAGTTCATATCACACAAGAGGTTTTCCTTCTATGCTCCCTTTGGGGATTACTCAAGAAGTTAGCCCATCGGATGTGGGCTAAGCTCTAAAATATTTAATCAAGGCGACTGCTGCCATCAGGAAGTCTGAGCATCTGTTTGTCTTTTTCAGGTGGAACACACAATGATTTTATGGCTTCCAGAAAGATTATTATCTCTTGGTTGGTAACCTCATCTCCTTGGCCTGCAAGTTGTAGGGCTGGCTGTGCCAGGAGAATCACGGCATTCTCACTAGAAGGGTCCGGACCTTGAGAGTGACAGCAGGCCGGGTGTCTCGAACTATCTGCAATGCAGCCATGTGGACACCAAAATATTCATATGCATGGCTTAATGACAATTGAGTTTGTCAGAGGCATCATGGCTTCTGTTACGGTTTTAGTCAGAATTCGGGAGAGTGTAGCATTATCCCTCCCCTGTTTTGACTAGTTAATTCCCAGCTGTGCTGACATGGAGCCGTCAGGAAAACGGAAAATTGAATTCAAATACTTACAGTAATTTTCCTTTCCTGACGAGCTGGATGTCAGCACAGAACCCGCCCAGTTAAGTAGTAATAGTTACGAAACACTGAGGCCGAGGCGAGTGAAAAATTTATAGTTAAGCCCTGATTACGTAGGGGTGGGCGGAGCCTCACCCAGCTGTGCTGACATGGAGCTTGTCAGGAAAGGAAAATTATGGTAAGTATTTGAATTAAATTTTAATTTTTTTAACCAGTTTAAACGCTTTAATGAGGAAACAGTATGGGAGGGAGTTAATGAAGGGAGGGAATCGGGGGGAGTTATTGATGGAGGGGACCAGATGAAACCAGAGGTTTTTTTGTGTGTTTAAGGGATGCATTGTGTGTTTTGGTGTCTGTGTGTGACTGTGCGTGCCCATCAAATGCAGCCTCACCAGTGCCCATCAAATACAGTCTCACCAGCGCCCATCAAATTCCATCTCACCTGTGCCCATAAAATGCCATCTCACCAGCGCCCATCAAATACAGTTTTACCCGTGCCCATCAAATACAGCCTCACCCGCGCCCATCAAATGCCACCTCACCAGCGCCCATCAAATACAGTCTCACCTGCGCCCATCAAATACAGCCTCAACAGCGCCCATCAAATGCAGCCTCACCAGTGCCCATCAAATACAGTCTCACAGCACCCATAAAATACCACCAGTGCCAATCAAATACAGTCTCACCAGCGCCCATCAAATGCAGCCTCACTAGCGCCCATCAAATACAGTCTCACCAGCGCCCCCATCAAATACAGTCTCACCAGCGCCCCCATCAAATACAGTCTCACCAGCGCCCATCAAATTCCATCTCACCTGTGCCCATCAAATGCCATCTCACCAGCGCCCATCAAATACAGTCTCACCAGCGCCCATCAAATACAATCTCACCAGCGCCCATCAAATTCCATCTCCCTTCCGGTTCCGGCGCCGCATGGAGTAGCTGCTCTCCTCTTCAGCTCCCGCAGCGAGACTCCTAAAACGGCTTAAAAAGCCTGCTAACCCACCTTAAAAACCGGCAGCATCTCTACCCTCTGCCAGGCCATGACATGGACCGTTTTGTGGAGAAAACCGGCCCGCGATCGTATGCAGCCGCAGCGGCGCGAACGGCGGAACCGCAAATCGAGGCCCCGGCTTCGGCCTACACGGACCTCTCCCCTGATACAACGCCGACTATGGAGGTAAGCGGCGCCCAGGCCCCCCCCTCCTCACAAGCGGACACTGCACAGATGCCTGCAGGGGACTATAACACCAACCTCAAAACGCAGGCTGTGGCAGCTCTTCTCTCCCCAATGATTACTGCCTCAGTAGAACCGGCAGTCACTGCAGGCATACACAAACTCCAGGCCCAGCTCAGGGAGCATACATCCAGGTTAAATGAGGCAGAGAACCGCATAGCAAACATTGAGGAGGAAATGTACCAGGCTCAATCCTCTCAACAGGCCCAGGACAGGACAAATAAATATATTCTGGAGAAGCTGGACGATTTAGAGAACAGGTCCAGAAGGAGCAATTTACGCTTCGTTGGCGTCCCAGAATCGCTTCAGCCTACAACCCTCATGGATTTTTGCGCGAGACGCATTCCTGAAACACTAGGCCTCCCGGGCCCCTGTACCGTGGAACGCGCACACCGCATCGGAACCTTTACCTTTGACCGCAAGTCACCCCGTCCCATAATAGCCAAATACCTCAACTATTCTGATAAAGCCTTCATCCTTCAAAAATTCAGGCAATCCAGATCCCTTCAAGTCGACGGGATCAAGGTCCTGATTTTCGCAGACTACTCATTAGAAGTATCCAAGAAAAGGAAAGCTTTCCAACAAATCTCCTCGGAGCTACACCAACGACAAATCAAATTTACCCTGGCTTTCCCAGCCAACCTCCGGCTCAAAGCCCCTAATGGCGATCAGCTCTTCTTTCATGATCCCTCTGAGGAGGAGGCTTCCTCAGGTCAGTACGCACGGGTCCTCACGCCGGCCCCTCTGTCAATGCATCTCCTACCAACCGTGCTCTATACCAAAGGAGCCCGCGCAAAGACTCTCCGAAGCGATTCACAACCTCCGGCCCTGACCAACACCGCTCCGCACCCCATTGAGAGTGTTCTTCCAGCAACACTTGGAACTCAGAACACTTGTTCCTCCATCGGCCATACCTTTTCAACACTAGCCGAGTAAACTCTCACATACTCTTTTATTTTGACATATTTTTTCTAGCTCTCCTTTTTTACCTCTTATTTTTTATTTAAATTTTTTTTCTCAAGTCGTGCTCCCTCCTCCCTATCGAGTAACAACCTACTGGTAGGCCAAGTTATCTATACAGTTTTGTGTAATGTTTATATGCTATTGAAATGTTAAAACAGTTTTGGTGTTTGAACTTGTTCTACGGTCTTTTCCCATGGCATCCCTGCATGGCTCGGCTCAATTTACCCATACACAGCCCAAAGGTTGCCAGCATGCACCACCCTCTGGTTCGTGGGTTCCATTGCTGCGACATACGGGTCTTGTAATGGGGGCTGGCCCTCTCAGTGACTCCATGCGGAAAAAAGTGAAGTTTCTCAAATGTGTTTTATTGTTTCTACCTTTTAGCTCCCTCCCTCTTTATTCCCCCCTCCCTCGCGCACCATCACCCTATGGTTTATCGACACCAAATGACTTTATACCACCATCCTCTGATTGCTTAGGCTCTCCCTTATGCCCGATTGTACAAGTAGCCCAACACCTGCAGTCTTTACATACTACTCATTCAACACCAGCCCACACCCCCTTTATAGCCCCCCCAATATGAAAATAGTTTCCTGGAACGTGAAAGGGCTTCGTTCCCCTAACAAGCGAATGAAAATCCTCCGTCACCTTAAGAGACTAAAGACCGACATTGCCCTACTACAGGAAACCCACCTTACCGCCCCTGACTTCCACCGTATGAAAAAACTGTGGGTGGGCACAGTTTTAGGATCTGACTCAAACGGACGCAAAGCAGGAGTTCTGATACTCGTTCATAAAAACCTCCCTTGCACGGTCTTGTCGGTTGACTCAGACTCGCAGGGGCGCCTCTTATCAGCCACACGTTCAACTAGGGACCAAAGACTTGATAATATCTAACGTCTATGCACCTAACAACCCCACCAAACAGTTTCACAGTGACCTCTCGACCTGGCTTTCTCGTAACCCACATCTCCCTCACATAATCGGCGGGGACTTCAACTCCACAATCCACCGAATCTACGACAGATCCTCTCCCAAGCATTCACGCTCCCCTTCGGAGCCCAACGCTCAATCTCTATTAGCTTCCACGGTCGACTCCCTCCACCTCCACGATATCTGGCGTCTCCGACACCCAGCTGATAGAGAATTCACATTCTCCTCCAACCCCCATAATATTTTTACCAGAATTAACTATCTCTTCTGCACTGATGACCTTGTACCACTGATATCCGACGCTGACATCCATGACATTGTTATATCGGACCATTCCCCTAATTCAGTAACTCTCGACAACCCTGACATACACCCGAATCCCAAACTTTGGCGCTTCCCATCCTACCTCCAGAACAACTCTGATTTCCAACAATACATGGAGCAGGCATGGTCTGAGTATGCCTCATCCAATGCCCTGCATTCTGATAACCCAAACCTGTTCTGGGAAGCAGGCAAGGCCTTCCTTCGGGGACGCATCATTTCTTATGCTGCCACTTTCAAACGGAATGCTCTAAAACATTACAAACTGGCCAGTTCCCAACTGCACCAAGCTCAGCGATCCCTTTATACGACCGATTCCCCTGACAATAGGAAGGCATGGCAGTCAGCCAAGCATTCCTTTGACACCTGGGCTGAAACTCTGGAACTAACCAAAAAGGCGCACATAGACGCCACCCTCCACAAGTTCGGCAATAAGGCAGGTAGGCTACTCTCCAGACTCTGCAAGGGCCCCAACCGTCCGACCCACATCACTTCCCTCCGTGACGCCTCGGCACCATTACCACCACCCAGAAGGGTATAAACGACGCCATGCTACACTATTATTCATCCCTATATGCGACGGACCCTATAGATGCACCGACCGCACGTGCCTTTCTAGAAAAAACAACCCTCACCCAAATCACTCCCTCTCAACTGGATACGTTGAACACTCCCATCTCCCTTACTGAAATATCTAACGTTATTAGGAACCTAGCCCCATCCAAAGCCCCTGGCCCGAACGGCTTCACGGGTGAACTCTACAAATCTCTTCGACCACTCTTAGAACCCACCCTCCACAAGGTCTACCATTACATTTGGTCAGGTGGAGCCTACATACCCACAGGTAACCAAGCCATCATAAAATTGTTAGCCAAAAAAGGTAAAGACCCACAAGAACCCGGTTCATACAGACCTATCTCACTCCTAAACCATGACGTTAAAATTCTTTCCAAAATTATTGCCACCAGATTAGCCGCCATCATACCCTCTCTGATACATCCCGCCCAATCAGGGTTCGTGAAGGGCAGGACTGCCACCATGAACATCAGGAAGGTGATGATGGCTCTGGAACACGCCAAATGCAAACCAAAGGGAGACCACGCTATTATCACCCTAGACACGGAGAAAGCCTTCGATAACGTAAGCTTTGAATGGCTATCCATGGTCATGTCTAAAATGGGATTCTCCGGCCCTTTCGCTCACCTTATTAACTCTATGTATAATGCCCCGGCAGCTAGGCTGGTGGCGACAGGCCTTCTATCGGACGAATTCCAGCTTCATAAAGGCACGAGACAGGGTTGCCCCTTATCCCCTCTCCTTTTTAACATTGCTTTGGAACCCCTATCTAGGTATCTATCTTACATAGCCCCACTGCATGGCATCCACATTGGCAAACACGAACTTCGTACCTCACTCTTTGCGGATGACATCCTTATATTTTCAGCAGACCCCTCCTCTGACATGCTTACAATTAAATCTATCTTTGACCAATTTAGGCTATGCTCTGGCCTTCGCATAAATTACAACAAAAGTGAAATTCTTCCCATAGGCTCCATGTCAAATTCTCCCTGGACTCGAAATTCTATCTTCTCAGTCGCAAAATCCCACATCACTTACTTAGGCATAAAAATAGGGAAACTACCCTCCTCTCTCTATCACCCTAACTATCCCTCCCTGCTCACGAAAATTTCTCAGGAACTGGATAACTGGATGGATCTGCCCCTCTCGCTCCTGGGAAGATGCCATCTTGTGAAAATGGTCAGTTTCGCCCGACTACTCTACCCACTTCAAACCATTCCTCTGCTCCTGCACCACAAAGACACAAAATCTGTCAATGCGGCCATATCCAAATTCCTCTGGCGAAATAAATGACCACGCATAGCCTTCACAAAGTTATATCTTCCTAGACGCGAAGGGGGTATCAGTCTCCCAAACATCAGATCCTACAATTTAGCTTGCCTATTAAGGACAGGTTTGGATTGGGTAGCCCAAACATCTTGCTACTCCAATTTCCCTCTGGAATCCGCAATGGTCCACCCATACTCCTTGGTGGCCCTTCTCCACTGCAAGTGGAAATCCATATCACCGCCACTACAACACAACCTTCTGCTTAGAGACACGGCAATTGCGTGGAGAGAAGTCAGGAAAAGCCTCAAACTCTCTCCCTTCATATCCAGCCACCTCCCTATTCAGGGAAACCCTTGCTTCCCCCCAGGTCTGGACCAGCAACCTTACATTACCTGGCAGAAAAACGCCCCACCTCGTTCCAAACCTTAGCTGCTAAGTTCTCACTTCCGCAATCTCATGTTTTCCAATATAATCAATGTATCAGCTTTCTAAAAAGGACTTGCAGTGAAGGCCGCAAAAGGTTCCGATCTTCTCTCACAGATACCCTTCTCCGGGAGGGTTCATTCTAAATCTTAGACATCTACCGACCTCTGCTCCTAAAAACCATTCCATCGCTGACGTCCTCATCAGCAGCCAACTGGGCTAAAGATTTCCCCGACACTGAGCTCGTGGACAAACTCCTACAAGGCCTCAATACCGTTAACAAACTGGTGCCCAATGAAACTTGGAGGGAAACCCAACTAAAGATTGTACACAGAGCTCATATCCCTTTCCTCCTCAACAATCAAGCTCATCCCGTCCCCTTGTGTCCTCTTTGTCAACACCCCAGATCTTCACTGGCACATTGTTTCTGGTCGTGTACCTACATCTCCACCTTCTGGGATCAAGTCTTATCGTACATCTTTGAGATGACCCTGCTTAAACTGCCCAAAGACCCCTTACTTCTCATATTTGGTCATTGGGACCCCCAGCTGCTACCCTGGTCACTGAACTCTACCCCCTATTGCAAAGACTGGACCCTGATATGTCTATTACTCGCCAGAAGATCCATCCTGAAAAACTGGATCTCTAATGTTCGCCCAAACACCGCACAAGTCAAAAGAGATCTCTTACGACTACTCTACATGGACAAGCTCAACACAGACTTGACACATGAAAAGAACAAATCACACTTCTACCATAAATGGCATGCTTTTATGACCTCAACACTCACCCCTCTGGACATGGCGAACTTTGATAACCTCTCTTTTTCATATTACGGGCCTCCCCCCTACACCAAGGATGGAGCTGCTCTCTCTTGACGGACAGTACAGCAACAGGAGGAACCCCACTTCTGCCACATCAGGATCACTGTGCGAGACCACCTCTCGCCCATCCACCTCTTCTTCTCTTCTCCTCCTACAAACAAACTGTTGGACTACGCTATCTTTGAAAATACATCCTCATCCCCGCTGCCTACCCCCTTGCTACGTAAACTGCATGAACTTGGTGCTCTTCTCTTCTACCCTCCCTCCTCTCCCCACCCCTCCCTGCCCAATACCCCTATATGGAACCATCCAACATAACCAACTGGGTATTCCTAGGGACACTCTTCATCCTTAGATCCATCCAGTTACCACTCAGGTTAAATAGGCTGAACACTCCGCACTGCTATCACATGCTCGTTTTGTTACCCCCCATGTGGGGCTTATTACTAAGCCACCCCTAGGCTACGAGGTTTCTTTTTATTGCTTATGTGTTCTGTTACATTTTGACATGACTGCCTTTATTCACAAACATTGCAGATACTATCGATGTTATACTCTGTATGTTACATCCTTCAATAAAATCTATTTAAAAAAAAAAATCCATCTCACCTGTGCCCATCAAATGCAGCCTCACCAGCGCCCATCAAATACAGCCTCACCAGCGCCCATCAAATACAGCCTCACCCAGGCTCATCAAATACAGCCTCACCCGTGCCCATCAAATACAGCCTCACCAGCACCCATCAAATATAGCCTTACCCGCGCCCATCAAATACAGCCTCACCCACGCCCTTCAAATACAGTCTCACCAGTGCCCATCAAATGCAATCAATCCCTGGGGGGGGGCATTTGGCAGATATTTTAATATACACATACACACACATTTTAAAATTTCATGTCATTGTCATATACAATATACAACAGTTTTTAGTCACCACACCAGTGTCACCAGGTGACGGTCTTGGGCTCAGCAAACTTCCGACAACGTGAATAGTGACCCTGTGATTGCTGCCTGTTCCTTGCTCGCATCAACTCTGCTGTATACCTGCCTGCTGCCTCTGTGTCAGTGCCTCTTCCAGCCAGGCTCCACCTGTTCCCAAGCCCGGGGAGCCTCCGTCAGGCGCCACGCTATATCCCATGATGCATCCATGTCTGCTCCAGACTAAGTGACACGGGCAGGAGAGCATGGGGTGGGGGGGTGTGCTGCTGAACACAGAGGGAGAGTGGAGAGTGGCCTCTGTGCTGGACTGTGGACACATGTCATACACAGACAGTGTCAGACAGAGAGCAGAGAGGGAGGGACTGAACACATCTCAGAGCGGAGAGCGTACAGGGGGATGCTGGACACAGTGACACACATCAGAGAGTGGAGAGCGCCCTGGGGGTTTGCAGTGATGTGACACTGATGTCAGAGCGGAGAGCTCGAGCCGCGCTGGGGGGGGAGGGGGGAGGTGGCGCTGCTTGACATGTCAGGGCGCTGGTGGATAGTGCAAGCTCTGTGGAGGACAGTGCGGGAGTAGAATAACCAGCGGCCGGGCGCCCTAGGCGGCAGTGCCTCCTCCTTACCCCTGCTCGGCCGAGTGTTCTCCTCCTATGGCGAGTGCACTGCACGAGCCACTGTAGCCCGCGACCGCACTCCCGTCCTAATCGTCTTTTCAAAAATGGCGCCGGGCGGCGCCACTACGTTACTGCGCATGCGCCGCCCGGCTGAGTGCATACGAGCTTTCCCGAACCCGGCCGGCTTCGGAATGGCGCATGTGCAGTTGCATGGTCGGCTCGCGGCCATCTTTTTTACGGCCACGCTACAGCCTGGGAAGGGGAAGTTGGGGGCCCAAGGCCAGCTCGGGGCCCCAAGCAATTGCTTGTTTTGCCTGTCCTGTAGCGACGGGCTTGCTTACAGTATATGATAATAGTGTGCTATACTACATTATGTGAGTGTCGTTTTGTTATTGTGGTTCATTTATAAAGGACCCTGCACAAATGAAAGGCTGTCAGCAATTTCTCACTATGTTTACATGTAGGTTTATCTGCACATCAGCATATATACATGTCCAATTTTCTGACCCTGTATTCTGAGATTAGGTTAGTCTCCCACTACTGAACCAAATTTAGATCTTTATCTAATATTTCAGTGTCATTCTTGTACTACCTGCACATTTGATGAAGTATTGTGCAGTGCAAAGCAATGATAAAATCAGTTACGATATTAAAGTACGCCAATGTATGAAGGTAAAGTAATAGGACACTTTGTTATTATCGCTGTATGTTACATAAATCTCCATTTGAGTACACACCTGCATTCAGTATGAGCAATTCAGAATATAAATGATCACACAGCACCTGCTATGAATTCAGATATTTTTATTTAACATGATGACAAAGGCTATCTTTACACTTAGGTATTTCATCTGTTTTACATGCTCACGTCAATTTTGACAACAATTAGTTTCCATGAATAGATCCTTTTTGTATAAATGCGAAATAGATAAATTCAACAGATATTCGAACTGCCTAAATCACTCCTGTGCTGCAAGAATTACAGGGCTTCCATTGCAGACCAGATTTGGAAAATGCTAGTTGCATGGCAGTCATAATAATCCTTTAACTTCAAGACATTGAGAGTCTCTGACCTTAACGTGACTAAGCCCATGCAAACCACTTTACGGGTGTGGAGATAGGTGGAGTCCCTAGTGGAAGTTGTGGGGGCAATGTCACCTCACACTCCACTTTGGGGAAACCCTTGACTGACCCACTTTCAGACAGTGCCTGACCTGGCCTTGTGGGAGAGCCAGGGCATACAAACGCTGCAGGAAATTATTTACCATGGCCAGCTGCTGACATTTGATAACCTTAAGACCTCATTTGGTTTACCTAACATATATTTTAGATACCTTCAGCTCCGTCACACGGCTCAATCTTAATTCATGTTCCCCACTGCTGCTGGCATCCCATGCGATTGAGAGTTTATTAATAGCAGACCAGCTTGACAAATAGGGATGAGCTTTGTGTTCGAGTCGAACCCATGTTTGACTCGAACATCGTCTGTTCGCCGAATTGCGAACATTATGGGCCGTTCGCGCCAAATTCGAGTGGCGCGTCATGGCCCATAATTCACTGCGACATCACAGTGCATTGCTGGCTGATTGGCCAAGCATGCACTATGACCCGCATGCTTGGCCAATCACATCGCCGTCTGAACAGAGAGCCGTAATTGGCGAAAGCCAGGGTGGCTTTGGCCAATTATTGCTCAGGGGGTTTAGTACACGCCCCACACTATATAAGGCCGCCGGCTTGGCGGCCTTGTGTAGTGTGTTGGAGTTGTTTAAAGAGAGAGATTACAGAGAGAGACAGTGTCATTTATATTGAGTTAGATAGAGCAGGCAGGTGAGTCAGTTAGCTGCAGTTACAGTGTATAGAGCATATATATGCATCCTAGGTGTTGTATATATATTTATACACTGTATTCAGTTTAGCTAGATCTGTTCCTGTTATTCTCTATACTGTGACAGGCAGGCAGGTGACTGTGCTAGCTGCAGTCAGTGTTTCACTTAGTGTACTGTGTGCTTTGCATAGTGTTCACTAGGGATGAGCTTGCGGTTCGAGTCGAACATTGGCTGTTCGCCTGTTCGGCGAAACCAGAACTTTGTGGGCCCTTCGCGCCAAATTCGTGTGGCGCGAACGGGCCACAATGCACTGCGCCATCACAGTACATTGCTGGCTGATGATTGGCCAAGCATGCACTGTGACCCCACATGCTTGGCCAATCACAGCGCCGGCAGCGAGGAGAGCCACATTTAGCTCAGGGGGTTTAGTACATGCCCCACACTATATAAAGCCGCCAGCGCGGCGACCTTGTGTAGTGTGTTGACGTGCAGGGATTGAGCAGGATAGGCAGGGACAGTGTCAGTGTCATCTTTGCAAAACCTAGCACAGTTACAGTGTGTTGGCATGAAGGGAGAGAGCAGGATAGGCAGGGACAGTGTCAGTGTCATCTTTGCTTGTTAACCTGCAGCAGTTACAGTGGGTGTAGTGTGCCTCCTGCACAGTATACACCTGAAGCTACCCCTCATTGCTGGTGTTGTTCTGTTGTGTAACACAGACAGGCAGGGTTAGACTGGCCATAGGGACTACCAGGAGTTTCCTGGTGGGCCGATGGCTCAGTGGGCCGTTTTTTTAATGCAGTTCGGCGGCAGCGGGAGCGTGGCAGCAAACAGCGGCCCACAAAAAAAATAATTGTGGCCCGTTTTTTTATGCAGTTCGGCGGCAGCGGGAGCGTGGCAGCAAACAGCGGCGGAAGGTGGCCAGCGAGGAGGGCAGTTGGATGTAAAATTCAGAGGAGGGAGAAGAGCTCCACCCCCTCTCTGACCACCGAAGAGGCGGGCAGTAGCGAGAGCGGCCACCCCGGCGCTCCCAGAACCTCGATTCCTTAACCTCCTCTCTGCTCCAGGAACCATGCGGCCTGGGCCGGAGGGCAGGCTGACTGGGGGCCCGGAGGAAGAGAACATGCACCGCTGTAAGGAGCAGAGCAGCGAGAGCACCCCCCGGATCAAGAGGGAGTCTCGGCGCTGCCGCTGCTGGCCATCAGGTACCAGGCATCCTACACAAACATGCCAGAACACTGAGACAGCGGGGAGGTGAGCAGAGGAGGGACTGCAGAAAAGGACAGTGCTATGTGGTCTGTCTCAGCCCTCCCCTCTGTCTCTCTGCCCCCTCTGTCTCTCAGTTCCCCCCCTCTGTCTCTCAGTCCCCCCCTCTGTCTCTCAGTCCCCCCTCTTTCAGCCCCCTCCTCTGTCTCTCAGCCCCCCCACTATCTCTAAGCCCCCCCACTGTCTCTCAGACCCCTCCTCTGTCTCTCAGACCCCCCCTCTGTCTATCAGACCCCCCCTCTGTCTCAGACCCCCCTTTTAGCCCCCTCCTCTGTCTCTCAGCCCCCTCTGTCTCTTAGACCCCCCTTCTGTCTCTTAGACCCCCCTTCTGTCTCTCAGACCCCCCTTCTGTCTCTCAGACCTCTCCTCTGTCTCTCTGCTCGCCTCCTCTATCTTTCAGCTCTCCTCATCTGTCTCTCAGCTCTCCCTCTGTCTCTCAGCTCCCCCTCTGTCTCTCAGCTCCCCCTCTGTCTCTTTGCTCCCCCTCTGTCTCTCTGCTCCCCCTCTGTCTCTCTGCTCCCCCTCTGTCTCTCAGCTCCCCCTCTGCCTCTCAGACCCCCACTATCTCTCAGCTCTCACCCTCCTCTATCTCTCAGCTCCCCCCCTCCTCTATCTCTCAGCTCTCCCTCTCCTCTATCTCTCAGCTCTCCCCCTCTGTCTCTCAGCTCTCCCCCTCTGTCTCTCAGCTCTCCCCTCTGTCTCTCAGCTCTCCCCCTCTGTCTCTCAGCTCTCCCCTCTGTCTCTCAGCTCTCCCCTCTGTCTCTCAGCTCCCCCTCTGTCTCTCAGCTCCCCCTCTGTCTCTCAGACCCCCCTCTGTCTCTCAGTCCCCCCTCTGTCTCTCAGACACCTCTTCTGTCTCTCAGACCCCTCTTCTGTCTCTCAGACCCCTCTTCTGTCTCTCAGCTCTCCTCCTCTGTCTCTCAGCTCCCCCCTCTGTCTCTCAGCTCCCCCCTCCATCTCTCAGCTCCCCCCTCCGTCTCTCAGCTCCCCCCTCTGTCTCTCAGCTCCCCCCTCTGTCTCTCAGACCCCCCTCTGTCTCTCAGACCCCTCCACTGTCTCTCAGACCCCTCCCCTGTCTCTCAGACCCCTCCACTGTCTCTCAGCTCCCCCCTCTGTCTCTCAGGTCCCCCTCTGTCTCTCAGCCCCCCTCTGTCTCTCAGCTCCCCCTCTGTCTCTCAGCTCCCCCTCTGTCTCTTAGACCCCCTCTGTCTCTCAGCCCCCTCCACTGTCTCTCAGCCCCCCCTCTGTCTCTCAGTCCCCCTCTGTCTCTCAGTTCCCCCTCTGTCTCTCAGCTCCCCCTCTGTCTCTCAGCCCCCCTCTGTCTCTCAGCTCCCCCTCTGTCTCTTAGACCCCCCTCTGTCTCTCAGCCCCCTCTGTCTCTCAGCTCCCCCTCTGTCTCTTAGACCCCCCTCTGTCTCTCAGACCCCCCTCTGTCTCTCAGTCCCCCCCTCTTTCTCTCAGTTCCCGTGTCTCTCAGTCCCCCCTCTTTTAGCCCCTCCTCTGTCTCTCAGCTCCCCTCTATCTCTCAGATGACCCCTCCTCTGTCTCTCAGCTCTCCTCCTCTGTCTCTCAGCTCTCCTCCTCTGTCTCTCAGCCCCCTCCTCTGTCTCTCAGCCCCCTCCTCTGTCTCTCAGCTCTCCTACTCTATCTGTCAGCTCTCCTCCTCTATCTCTCAGCTCAGCCCTCTGTCTCTCAGCTCCCCCCTCTGTCTCTCAGCTCCCCCCTCTGTCTCATTCACTCCCTGACTCTTAGGCTGCTTTCACACTGGGGCGGGCATTGACGGTAAAACGCTGCTAGTTTTAGCAGCACTTTACTGACGTTTTAGCTGCGCTATTCTGCTTCTAGCAGGTGCTTTTAACCCTGGCTAGCAGCCAAATTAAAGGTTAAATGCGCCCGTGTAGCACTGCTGCCGAAGTGCTTTGCAGGTGCTTCAGCAGCGGTGGCCATTCATTTCAATGGGCAGGAGCAGTGTGTACACAGCTCCTCCACCGCCCCAAAGATGCTGCTTGGAGGACTTTCACACTGGGACTGCAGTGGAGGCGTTTTTCAGGCGCTTTACATGCGCTATTTTTAGCCCAAAAGCGCCTGAAAAACGCCTCAGTGTGAAAGGGGTCCTACACTCACCCCCTCTCTTTTACACTCACTCCCTCTCTCTTACACTCACCCCCTCTCTCACCCACCCCCTCTCACCCCCTTTTCCTCAACCCTCCCTCTCTCTCTCTCTCTCATTCCCCTCTCGCTCACCCTCTCATGATATGATATACAATAATGGATGTAGGGGCCTTTTGGTGGGCGTGATTTTTTAAAGTGGGCTGGTCTGGATGAAGTACAGGGCCAAATTTTTGTCCCAGTCCAGCCCTGCAGACAGGCATCTGCAGCAGTTACAGTGGGTGTAGGTGCCTCCTGCACAGTATACACCTGAAGCTACCCCTTATTGCTGGTGTTGTTCTGTTGTGTAACACAGACAGGCATCTGCAGCAGTTACAGTGGGTGTAGGTGCCTCCTGCACAGTATACACCTGAAGCTACCCCTTATTGCTGGTGTTGTTCTGTTGCGTAACACAGACAGGCATCTGCAGCAGTTACAGTAGGTGTAGGTGCCTCCTGCACAGTATACACCTGAAGCTACCCCTTATTGCTGGTGTTGTTCTGTTGTGTAACAGGCATCTGCAAGCAGTTACGGTGTAGTGTGCCTCCTGCACAGTATACACCTGATGCTACCCCTTATTGCTGGTGTTGTTCTGTTGTGTAACACAGACAGGCATCTGCAGCAGTTACAGTGGGTGTAGGTGCCTCCTGCACAGTATACACCTGAAGCTACCCCTTATTGCTGGTGTTGTTCTGTTGTGTAACAGGCATCTGCAAGCAGTTACGGTGTAGTGTGCCTCCTGCACAGTATACACCTGAAGCTACCCCTTATTGCTGGTGTTGTTCTGTTGTGTAACACAAGCATCTGCAAGCAGTTACAGTGGGTGTAGTGTGCCTCCTGCACAGTATACACCTGAAGCTACCCCTTATTGCTGGTGTTGTTTTGTTGTGTAACACAGGCAGGCATCTGCAACAGTTACAGTGGGTGTAGGTGCCTCCTGCACAGTATACACCTGAAGCTACCCCTTATTGCTGGTGTTGTTCTGTTGTGTAACACAGGCAGGCATCTGCAGCAGTTACAGTGGGTGTAGGTGCCTCCTGCACAGTATACACCTGAAGCTACCCCTTATTGCTGGTGTTGTTCTGTTGTGTAAAACAGGCAGGCATCTGCAGCAGTTACAGTGGGTGTAGGTGCCTCCTGAACAGTATACACCTGAAGCTACCCCTTATTGCTGGTGTTGTTCTGTTGTGTAACAGGCATCTGCAAGCAGTTACGGTGTAGTGTGCCTCCTGCACAGTATACACCTAAAGCTACCCCTTATTGCTGGTGTTGTTCTGTTGTGTAACACAGGCAGGCATCTGCAGCAGTTAAAGTGGGTGTAGGTGCCTCCTGCACAGTATACACCTGAAGCTACCCCTTATTGCTGGTGTTGTTCTGTTGTGTAACACAGGCAGGCACCTGCAGCAGTTACAGTGGGTGTAGGTGCCTCCTGCACAGTATACACCTGAAGCTACCCCTTATTGCTGGTGTTGTTCTGTTGTGTAACACAGGCAGGCATCTGCAGCAGTTACAGTGGGTGTAGGTGCCTCCTGCACAGTATACACCTGAAGCTACCCCTTATTGCTGGTGTTGTTCTGTTGTGTAACACAGGCAGGCATCTGCAGCAGTTACAGTGGGTGTAGGTGCCTCCTGCACAGTATACACCTGAATCTACCCCTTATTGCTGGTGTTGTTCTGTTGTGTAACACAGGCAGGCATCTGCAGCAGTTACAGTGGGTGTAGGTGCCTCCTGAACAGTATACACCTGAAGCTACCCCTTATTGCTGGTGTTGTTCTGTTGTGTAACAGGCATCTGCAAGCAGTTACGGTGTAGTGTGCCTCCTGCACAGTATACACCTGAAGCTACCCCTTATTGCTGGTGTTGTTCTGTTGTGTAGCACAGGCAGGCATCTGCAGCAGTTACAGTGAGTGTAGGTGCCTCCTTCACAGTATACACCTGAAGCTACCCCTTATTGCTGGTGTTGTTCTGTTGTGTAACACAGGCAGGCATCTGCAGCAGTTACAGTGGGTGTAGGTGCCTCCTGCACAGTATACACCTGAAGCTACCCCTTATTGCTGGTGTTGTTCTGTTGTGTAACACAGGCAGGCATCTGCAGCAGTTACAGTGGGTGTAAGTGCCTCCTGCACAGTATACACCTGAAGCTACCCCTTATTGCTGGTGTTGTTCTGTTGTGTAACAGGTAGACATGTGCGATTAGTTTTGTACGAATCGAAAATTCGTACGAATTTTTCAAAATTCGTACATTTGTATGAATCCGAATTACGAATTTTTACGGATACGAATTCTGTACGAAATACGAAGTTTCATTTACGAAGTTTCGTTTACAAATTTCGGCTCCAAATTGAAAAGATTCGACATTATAGAGAGAAAAGATTCAACATTATAGAGAGAAAAGATTCGACATTATAGAGAGAAAAGATTTGACATTATAGAGAGAAAAGATTCGACATTATAGAGAGAAGATTGCTGCTGGAATTGGGAGGGGAAGTACATTTCCGGTCGAATCATTCGTTCGTTTCGGTCGTATCGTTCGTTATACGCGTCATACGAAATTCATATTTCGTACAAATCCGAATTGAATTCCGTACACGAATTACGAATTATGATTTTTTTTTAATACGAAACGGAACGGAACGAAACAAATTTTTTGACGGCTCCCATGTCTAGTAACAGGCATCTGCAAGCAGTTACAGTGTAGTGTGCCTCCTGCACAGTAAACACCTGAAGCTACCCCTTATTGCTGGTGTTGTTCTGTTGTGTAACACAGGCAGGCATCTGCAGCAGTTACAGTGGGCGTAGTGTGCCTCCTGCACAGTATACACCTGAAGCTACCCCTTTTTGCTGGTTTTCCCATCTCTCTGCAGTCCATTAGTATGTCTGGAAGGCCAATAAGGAGAGGCAGACAGTCACGAGCCAATAAAAGAG
Source organism: Rana muscosa (assembly GCA_029206835.1). NCBI lineage: Eukaryota > Metazoa > Chordata > Amphibia > Anura > Ranidae > Rana > Rana muscosa. The sequence continues at coordinate 334,652,022 of CM055117.1, forward strand.
GGCAAGCAGGCTCTGTGTCTAGGGGCAACAGTTCTGGTCATGGACGCGGTGCATCGTCATCAGCACGTGACCATGGGACACGCTTGTCCTTATTTTCGGCAGCTGGACATGTTGAGCCGCATCATGCCGAAGACTTGGTAGAGTGGATGACCAAGCCCTCCTCATCCTCCTCATCCTCTCTCACCCAGGCTCAGGGTACTGGCAAAGCAGCTGCCAACGCGTCCTCTTCCCTCGTATCAATGTCATCAATCACTCCTTCCCTAGACCCACCATGTCCTCCTGAGGAGTCCTCCGAATTTCCCTGCCCCAGCTGCTGGACCTTCGAAAGAAGTTCACTCCCAGCCATCCACATGCCCAGCGGTTGAATGCTAGCTTGGCTAAATTGCTAGCACTTCAACTGCTGCCTTTTCAGATGGTAGACTCGGCCCCCTTCCGTGAGTTTGTGCAAAGTGCGGTTCCTCAATGGCAGGTTCCCAAACGCCACTTTTCTCACGGAAGGCGATTCCGGCTCTCTACTGGCATGTGGAAGGCAATGTCTTGGCCTCGCTGGACAGGGCGGTCAGCGGTAAGGTGCATATTACCGCTGACTCATGGTCCAGCAGGCATGGACCGGGACATTACCTTTCTTTCACGGCCCATTGGGTCACTCTTTTGGCAGCTGGGAAGGATGCAGGACAAGGTGCAGTAGTGTTGGAGGTTGTTCCGCCACCACGCCTCCAAAATGCTACTACTGGTTGTGACACAACTCTCTCCTCCATCCCCTCCTCTTCTTCTTCCTCCATGGCCTCTTCCTGTGCTTTGTCCTCTGAACCAGCGGTGCTCCGTAGGCGTTCAAGGGGCTACGCAAGTACGCAGGCAAAAACATGCCATGCCGTGCTTGCGCTGGTGTGTTTGGGGGACAGGAGCCACACTGGGGCAGAGGTTCTGTCAGCTCTGCAGGGACAGGCCGAGAGGTGGTTGATGCCACGCCAGCTTAAGCCAGGAATGGTGGTTTGCGACAATGGCACCAACCTCCTCTCCGCCCTCCGACAGGGACAACTGACCCATGTGCCCTGTGTGGCTCACGTCCTTAACCTGGTGGTGCAGCGGTACTTGGGCAGGTACCCGGGCTTACAGGATGTCCTGAGGCAGGCCAGGAAAGTCTGTGTGCATTTCCGCCGATCATATAATGCCAGTGCTCGGCTGGCTGAGCTGCAAAAGGAGTTGAACCTGCCCAAGGACCGCGTTATATGTGACATGCCCACCAGGTGGAACTCAACGTTGGCCATGCTGCAGCGGCTGCACATGCAGCAGAGGGCCATCAATGAGTACCAGTGCGACTACAGCACCAGGACAGGGTCAGGGGAGCTCGGGTTTTTTCACCACGCCAGTGGGGCATGATCAGGGATGCATGCACTGTCCTGGCACCATTTGAGGAGGCCACGAGGATGGTGAGCAGTGACAGTGCATGCATCAGTGACACTGTACCTCTTGTCCACCTGTTGGAGCATACGCTGCGTGGGATAATGGACAGGGCACTTGAGACAGAACAGAGGCAGGAAGAGGAGGACTTCCTTGCCTCTCAAGGCCCCCTTTATTCAGACAGTGTTCCTTCTGTCCCAACCATCACACAGGAAGAGGAGGAGGAGGAGGATTGTGTCAGCATGGAGGTGGAGCCTGGCACTCAGCATCAGCAGCAGCAGACTTTTAGAGATGATTTACAGTCCCAAGAAACCCGTGGACTTGTATGTGGCTGGGAGGAGGTGGCTGCGGATCATGTCGTCCTTAGTGACCCAGAGGACTCCGGACCGAATGCCTCAGCTAAACTACGCTGCATGGCCTCCCTGATCCTGAAAAGCCTGCGGAAGGATCCTCGTATTTTTCGGATCAAGGAGAGAGACCATTACTGGCTGGCCACTCTCCTTGATCCACGGTACAAGAGTAAGGTTGCGGACCTTATCTTGCCGTCGCAGAGGGAGCAGAGGACGAGACATCTCCGGGAGGCCTTGCAGAAATGTCTCTTGCAGAGACTGGGAGGCTACAAACTCCTGGTCCTGGACAACGAGTTGCTGAGGCTTCGGTCAGTCACAGAAGGAGCGGTGGAGAAGGTGGCCGTCTGACCGATGTGTTCAGACAATTTTTTAGTCCGCAGCTCCAAGGTATGATCGGTTCCAGCAACCATGGCCAGCGTCTGATTTACATGGTCTAGGAATACAAAGGGCCAAGGTCAGACTTGGACACCTTTCCCACCGAAAATCCTCTGGCTTATTGGGTCTTGAGGATGGATCACTGGCCAGAGCTTGCACAGTATGCAATTGAGCTACTGGCCTGTCCTGCATCCAGCGTTCTTTCGGAAACGCACATTCAGTGCTGCTGGAGGCTTTGTAACCGATCACAGGGTGCGCCTGTCCACCGACTCGGTTGATTGACTGACCTTCATAAAGATGAATTAGTCTTGGATCACCACCAGCTACCAAACACCTGAAGCTGATGTAACCAAATATTTTTTTTTTAAATGTCACATCCCTTCAAGACTGCCTATGCTGATGCTAAGTGACTGTCCTGTTATGTTGACTGACTATCCTCTTCCTTCTCAATGATCCTGCTGATAGCTTGAAAGAACATTTTTGGTTCTGGGTGCCGCCACCAGTGGCTAAGGCCCAATTTTTCAACCCCTGTTTAACAGGGGCATGTAATTACAATTTTGATGCAATGCTTTGCAGCAGGGCTCATTCCTGCACTCCAGCTACAGTATCTGGGAGAGGTTGCAGTGTTGTGGCACCAACACCCGTGCCTAAGGTCCAATTTTTCAGCCCCTGTTTAACAGGGGCGTGTATTTACAATTTTTTTTGCAATGCTTTGCAGCAGGGCTCTTTGCTGTGCTCCAAGTACAGTATCTGTGAGGGGTTGCAGTGTTGTGGCACCAGCACCAGTGCCCAAGGCCCAATTTTTCTGCCCCTGTTCAACAGGGGCATGCAATTACAATTCTTGATCTAATAATTCACAGCAGGGCCCATTCATGTGCCCACCAAGAGTAACTGTGAGGGCTTTCAGTGTTGTGGCACCAGCACCACCACCAAAGGCCCAATTTTTCCTACCACTGTTCAACAATGGCATGTAATTACAATTCCTGATATAATAGTTGACAGCAGGGCGTTCCAGCGCCCACCAGGAGTAACTGTGAGGGCTTACAGTGTTTTGGCAACACCAACACCTAAGGGGCAAATTTCTGCAGAGTATATACGGCAGGCCCCTACTTTCAAACATCCAACTTACAACTTACAACGACTCCTACTTGCAAACGGAAGGAGACAACAGGAAGTGAGAGGAAATCTACCCCTAGGAATAGTAATTCTCTCCTGTTAGAGTTAATATGGGAAAAAGGTGTCTAAAAAACCCAAATTTTCCAAAAACAGTTGTCATTGGGACGGAAAGTGAGGTGAAATGTTCTGAACAGGGGCACAGACAGCAAAACAAATGTTACAGGGGTGATAACCCTTACCTATGTACTCCAAAAATCTTAAAAATAGATTTTTTGGCTAGAGCTAAACTTAAAAAATGTACCTGTTCCAAATTACAAACAGATTCTACTTAAGAACAAACCTACAGTCCGAGTCTTGTTTGCACCGCCTGTATACTGCTGTTCAGAGTATATAGGGCCTTTTTTTATTTTGGGTGCAGGGTTCCCCTTAATATCCAAACAAGACCCAAAGGGGCTGGTAATGGGCTGGGGTAGGGTGGGGTTATGGGGTAGCCATGCCATTTTTCTCAATGATTTTAATCCATATTGCCGGGACCAGACATTACATTAAAGCCGCAAGCAGTTTTAAATGGCTTTTTTTCCTTTAGAAATTTAATTTTGTGCAGGGACAGTTCTAAACACGGGAAACACGGGCCACTTCACAGGCATACTTTAGACACCCCCCAGGTACGATATTTAAAGGAATATTTCACTTTTTTTTTCACTTTATGCATCATTAAAATCACTGCTCCCGAAAAAAAAAAAAACTGTTTTTAAAACTTCTTTTTGCATTGATACATGTCCCCTGGGGCAGGACCCGGGTCCCCAAACCCTTTTTAGGACAATAACATGCATATTAGCCATTATAATTAGCACTTTACATTTCGAACGTTCGCGTCCATTGTATTTATTAGGGTTCTAAAGTTCGCGCAAACTTTTGGTCCGTTCGCAGGTTCTGGTGCGAACCAAACCGGGGAGTGTTCGGCTCATTCCTAGCGTTCACCTAAAGCTTACCTGAATACAGTTAGTGACTAATAGTGGTGTTCTCATAATAAAACCACAGACAGAGAGCTGCAAGTATTTTCAGTTAGTGTACTGTGTCCTCTGCACAGTTTTCACCTAAAAAGAACTGAAGACAATTGCTGCTTTTCCCATACTAATACCACAGCACGCAGTTGATTCTGATAGCTGCATTATAATCAATATATATATATATATATATATATCCCACCTTTGTGCAGCTACATCTCACTGCAGGCCATTAGTATGTCTGGAAGGCAAACAAGGAGAGGCAGACAGTCATGAGGCAAAAAAAGAGGGCAAGCAGGCTCTGTGTCTAGAGGCAACAGTGCTGGTCGTGGACACGGTGCATCCTCATCAGCACGTGGCCGTGGGACATGCTTGTCCTTCTTTTCGTCAGCTGGCCATGTTGAGGCGAAACATGCCCTAGACTTGGTAGAGTGGATGACCAAGCCGTCCTCATCCGCCTCATCCTCTCTCACCCAGGCTCAGGGTACTTTGTCTGGCAAAGCAGCTACCAAAGCGGCCTCTTCCCTCGGCTCAATCACATCAGTCACTCCTTCTCTAGCCCCACCATGTCCTCCTGAGGAGTCCCCCGAACTGTTTGACCACAGTGTTGGGTACATGCTCCAGGAGGATGCCCAGCGTTTTGAAGGCTCCGATGATGGAACCCAGCTGGAGGAAGGCAGTAACGTGAGCCCAGAGAGAGGGGGTAGTAACGTGAGCCCAGAGAGAGAGGGTGCCCAACAAGGACAGCTATCTGGCAGTCATGTTCCCCCAGCTGCAGCATACTGCCAGATTTGCTCCAGTGATGAGGAGGGAGGGGGATGATGAGTTCACGAACTCCAACATATGTCTAAAGCGTATCTCGCATGGCCAAAACATCAGCCGCTTGGGGACCACGTGCTTGACCAGACATATGTCGACCTGCCATGCAGTTCCTTGACAAGCGTACCTAAAAGACCCACACCAAAGAACAAAGCGGGCCTCTCCTTGCTCCTCATCAGCTGGGATCTCCAATCCCACTATACCTTCAGTCCTCTCTGAAACATGCACTGAGAGGAATGAAGGTGTAGAATTAGGTGTGTCACAGCCAAGTACTTGCGGGCAATCTGCTATCGGTACCAGGCAAATTTCCCTTCCCCAGCTGCTGCACCACTGAAAGAAGTTCGCTCCCAGCCATCCACATGCCCAGCGGTTGAATGCTAGCTTGGCTAAATTGCTAGCACTTCAACTGCTGCCTTTTCAGTTGGTAGACTCTGCCCTCTTCCGTGAGTTTGTGGAATGTGCGGTTCCTCAGTGGCAGGTTCCCAAACGCCACCTTTTCTCGATTATGGCTCTTTACCGGCACGTGGAAGTCAATGTCTTGGCCTCGCTGGACAGGGAGGTCAGCGGTAAGGTGCATATTAACGCTGACTTATGGTCCAGCAGGCATGGACAGGGACGTTACCTATCTTGAACAAAAAAAAAACCCCGGGGGGGGCGCATGCGCGGCGCGAGTCTGGAAGGTCGCATTTGAGCGGAGCTCAGAAACACGGCGGGGACCTTACCGCCTCCCCTGGGGCCATCGAACACGCAAATCGCTCCATTTCTTACATACACCCCCGGGGGATACAGCGGTGCATGCCGTCCTCACGGTCTCGTCGCGGGAAACCAGCGCAGAAGACCCTTACAAATTACCTCCTCAGAGTCCGGGAGATGTCGGGGAAGTCCCAAGATGGCGCCGAGCCAAAACGTGCTCAGATCGCCGCTCACAACCCGGAGGCATCTCCAGCACACTCGTCAGTGGATGGTGAGTACAGTTTACAACTCACCAAGGCAGACCTGGACGACAGTTTTGCCGCCATGTATACAAAGCTTGCAGAAAAGTTCCAAACCAAACTCCATAAATCCACTAATACTCTGCAGCAGGAGATAGCGGCGCTGGGTGGCAGAACTGATCTCTTAGAAGCTAAGCATGATGAGCTCCAACTTGCTTTCTCTGACCTCCGTAGTGATCATGAATCCCTAACTGACACTGTGTCCCAGCTCCAGTCCCAGTTGTAGGATTTAGACAACAGGAACAGGAGGAGCAATTTAAGGATCAGAGGGGTCCCTGAGGTGATCACGGAGCTCATCCCTGCTGTCCACAGGCTGTTCCAGTCCCTGCTTCCTGCCTCCCCTGTGACCGCCTTTGCCTGTGATAGGATCCACAGGGCCCTTCGCCCTAAACCACCTGAAGATAAACCCCCCAGGGATATTGTTTTATGCCTCAAAGATTTCCTGGTTAAGGAAGAGATCCTGAGGGCCTCTCGCAATACCCCCAACATTGTACTGGACAGTACCAGGCTGCAAATCTTCCCGGATATTTCTCCAGCCACCCTGGATAAACGTCGCAGGTTTAAGGAGATTACCACTCCTCTCCAGGAGGCTGGAATTAGGTACAGATGGGAATTTCCCTTCAAGCTGCAGGTCCCACACCAGGGGTCTACCTACACAGTGGTCACCATCCAAGAAGGGAAGGAACTCCTGGTTAAACTAGGTCTTATGGCAAAAGAGGATCTTCCTAGGATGCCCTCCACCCCCCTCCCGTCGGCCATATGGTCCACCCCGTCGCCGCGCAGAGATCGCAGGAGCCGGAGGCAAGATCTCAGGGAACGCCTGAACTGAGCCGATGCTTCTTCCTACCTCTCCCGGATCCGCTCCCCGTGTTGATTCTTTTCTCTTTTTTTACTGTCCTGCTGTTTTATGGAGGGTCTTTTCCGGACGGCTGAGGAGAATCAAGGACTGGGGGAGGTGATACATGTCTGACTCTTTTTCGCTACAGGGTCCCCTCCCTCCCCCCTGGTAATTTGCTAACTCCTCTCTGCACCATCGTTCACTCAGTTTGGTCCCCGCTGTGTAGTCTTACAGCAGTGCGCCGTTTGGTTGTCCCCCCACTCTTGTGGTTACGCCCACGTACTAGGTTGTCAAGAGTGCTGGACTTTTTTTTGGTCCTTTGGGTCAGGAAGTTTTTAGCCTGACTGGTTATTACTGTAGCCTTCTGTCGGGAAGGTCTTTCCCCTCCCGACCCCGATCGTTCATATGTGTTTTTTTTGTTGTTATTTTTTCTTAACTGGTTTATGGTTTCAGGTTGCGGGACTATTTTTGCAGACTCCTATATTTTGGCTGTATTCTATATAATTGCCCATACGGCTTATGTTTTATCGAACTGCAGGGTGATATTTGTTTTTCCTCAGGTCAACCCGACTGTACCCGCCCGGTTGAGGCGGTGGACAGAGGTAGCCGACTCCTCGGGACCCTCCCCCAGCGTTAAGGGCCTATTAACCCTCCTATATGCAGAATGGGCATTAGATTAATTTCCCATAATGTCCGGGGATTCAATTCCCCCCAAAAGCGGAAAAAAGCTTTTAATGCCTACAAACGCCTGCAGGCGGATATAATTCTACTACAGGAGACACACTTCTCCGTTAATAATCATCCCACTTATTTTGATCGATTATTTGGCCCAGGGTATTTTACGACATTTGGGTCCAGGTCCCGAGGGGTGGCGATATTTATAAAAAGAACCTTGATGTTTGATGTGGAGAATGTCTATAGAGACCCAGCTAGCAGATTTATTATCTTGCAGGGTTCATTACAGGGGAAGAAGGTCACGATTGCTAATGTATATGCCCCCAATGACTCTCAGGCAACCTTCTTCAGGAATTTTTTCCAGGTCTTAGACAGGTTTGGCTCTCCGCATTTGTTGCTGGGGGGTGATTTCAACTTGGTGGCGCATTCGGCTCTTGACAGAAGTAGGGCTGGCAGCGCCTCCAATGCTTTCCCCAAAACTGTGAAAACTCTGCTGCATGCTCACAGTCTGGTTGATTCCTGGAGGGCACATAATGTGGGGGCCCGAGAGTACACATTTTATTCCCACCCCCACGATAGCTACTCCAGGTTAGACTATCTGTTTTGCTCCCCCGTACTCCTAGCAAACTCCACCTCTGCAGCCATTCATTCATGCCCATAGTCGGACCACCAGATGGTCTCCTTGGACATTTCCCACTTAGGCCTCAGACCCTCAGTGGCTGGTTGGAGACTAAATGAGTCTCTCCTAACTGATCCTATCGTAGTTTCACAGCTTTCTACACATTTAACTGAATACTTTGCCACTAATGACACAGACGACGTCTCCCCCTCAATCCTCTGGGCTGCGCACAAGGTGGTGATTAGAGGACACCTTATCCAAATAGCGGCGGAAAGAAAAAAACAGAGATTGATTGATATTACCAGGCTCACTACTGAATTAGATAAACTGTACCACCTACATTCTCAAACCCATAGTACGGACCTGCTTAAACGAATTAATGACATTAGACTGGATCTGGACAAAATCCTCTCTGAACAGACGGAAAGATCCCTTAGATGGTCTAAGGCCAAGTTCCTGCTGCACAGTAATTCGGCCTCAACCATGTTCGCCAGAAAGTTAAATCAATCGCTACAACCCCCTCACACATACAAATTGAGAAATCCTAGCGGCAATTTAATTTCCCACCCTACGGAGGTTTTAAAAATATTTTCTAATTACTATACAGAACTTCTTTCCCCTCCTTCCTCCCCCCTGACCCTACCCTTATGTCATGGTTGGAGGATTTACCTTTTCCGGCCCTGACCCCAGAACACGTACAAGAGTTAAATGCCCCTTGCTCAGAAATTGAAATCATGGCAGTTATCAAGTCATTGAAACCATCCAAAACCCCGGGCCCTGATGGGTACTCAGCCCCCTACTATAAGAAATTCAAGGACACTTTAATCCCACACCTAAAATCACTCTTCAACCATGTTCTAGAAGGCAATGTTTTCCCCGATGACATGCTTCTTGCAAATATGTCCCTGATCCCAAAACCCAATAAGGACCACTCCCTACCTCAGAACTATAGACCAATTTCGGTCATCAATAATGATCTGAAGATCTTTGGTCGTATTCTGGCGGACAGACTTTCGAACATTATTACTACCCTAATTTCCCCTGATCAGACTGGTTTCATTCCTGCTAGACAAATTACAGACAACATTAGGCTGGCCTCTAATATCATTCAGGACGCTGACCTACACGCTCGCAGGGTGCTACTCCTTGGCCTGGATATACACAAGGCTTTTGATAGTGTTCTGTGGCCGTACCTGGAGCTAACATTAGAAAAATTTGGCTTCTCGGGGGCCTTTGTCCACGGATTTAGAGCACTATATAACTCCCCGCGCACCCGTATTAAACTCCCAGGATGTAACTCTGACTACTTCACACTAGGTAGGGGTACTAGACAGGGTTGCCCGTTATCCCCTCTTTTATTCGCCCTCGCCATCGAACCCCTGGCCCGGTCAATCAGCTTAGACCCCAATATTAAGGGATACAGTAAAGGGGATCAGGAGTTTAAACTTAGCCTATATGCGGATGACGTCCTTTTATTCCTATCAGACCCAATTGTTTCGATCCCCAATCTTATATCCTCCTTAGGCACATTCCAGGACATTTCGGGCCTAGGGGTTAACCTCTCAAAATGCTCCGCCCTCCCCATAAATCTTCCTCAGCACATTATTACCTCTCTCCAAAATGACTTTGACTTCAATATAGAGGCACAGACATTGTCATATTTGGGGATTAAGTTGGCCCCCTCGCTTCATAAAATATACCTCGCCAATTACCCGCCCGCTTTTGTACGCATTAAACAGCTATTGCACACTTGGGGCCCATACCATATCACCTTCTTGGGCAGGATCCAGGCGGTGAAGATGTCCGTACTCCCCAAACTTTTATTCTTCTTTAGGGCCTTACCTAACTATGTGTCTCGTCATACGATTGACCTCCTGCAGAGGGATGTGAACAAATTTGTCTGGCACTATAAAAGGCCTCGTTTGGGTAAGCAAATGATATATAGACCAAGGGCTTTGGGGGGTTTGGGCTTGCCAAACCTTTGGCTTTATTATGTTTCCTCCAGACTTCTGCAAATGGCACAATGGCATTCCCCCTCACGCAGAATCCCCTGGTTCCGCTTTGAGCGAACTTCTATAACCCCGTATTACCTCCAGGGTTTGCTCTGGACCAGGTCAGTTAACCCCAGGGTAGTCTCCACCCTGAATTTGGTTGTGGGCCAATCTCTACAGCTTTGGTCCATATACAGGGATAGGCTCTCCCTACTACCTCCCAACCCCGGATTGGCCTCCTTTATAGGGGACCCCTCATTTCCCGCAGCTTTTCCTAGCACAAACAATTTTGGCCTCTGGATCGCAAATAACTTAGTCACCCTGAACTCGTTGCAGAAGGATGGGGTGATTCGCTCATTTCAATCCCTACAATCCTCCCACTCCCTCCCCAGGTCAGAATTCTATAAGTATTTGCAAATCAGGCATTACTTTGACTCACTATACACAGGAGCCACAACTACTCCCAGGAATACATTTGAAGGCCTTTGTGGCCCTACCTCCAGAGATAAAGGGAATATTTCCCGGTTGTATGACTCCCTAAGTGGTCTTGGCCTCTGGGATAAATCCACAGCCATCCTCGGGTGGGAGCGAGAAACCGGTGAGGTTGCTTCTCCGGAGGAATGGACTGACCGGATCTCAAATATGCACAAATGCACGAGATCTGAGGCGGTCAAGGAAACGGTGGTGAAGTTACACACCAGGTGGTATTACACCCCTGCCAAATTACACAAATTCTCCCCTGGGGTTTCCAAGCTTTGCTTCAGGGGTTGTCCGGAGAAGGGGACTCATCTTCACATCTTTTGGAGCTGTACAGCCTTAAAGGAACTTTGGAGGAGGGTGGCTAATAAGGTAGCGGAGATCATAGGGGTTTTACCTACTCTTACACATCAGATGTGCCTATTCTTTGCAGACATCCCCGGGGCCACCCCCCCAGAACAAAAACTGGCACACACGCTCTTTAGTGCGGTACATTGGTCCATTGCCCTGTTTTGGCGTACCCCTGGAGTCCCCTGGGATCAGGTCCTCAAGCGTATGGCGGCTATTCAGATCATGGAGAGGGTCTTCCACACCATCATGGATACCATGCCCATTTATGATCTGAAGTGGGAGCTCTGGTCCCCTTGAACATATACTTACTGCATAGGTCAATACCTGCATTCATCTGTGTTTCACATTGTATTGATATTTGCACCTTTAGGACTGTCTTCCCGTAACCTGGTCTGTTTTGCTTCTTGCAATTTGAATTACTTATCCTTTTTCTTTCTTTGTGCTCTGCTGTATTTTTTTACTTTTACTTTTATTTTTCTTTGCTGGTTAGTATATTATTCTCTTTATGAGTCGCTGCTGCAAAATGATAGTGGAGTGGCCTGGAAAGCCCCTAGTTTACAGGACTTTGCTCTCTCAAGGGCTATCTCCAAATGTTATTCAATGCATGATTGCTGACACTGTGTGCTCTGTACTGGCCGTTTTCTTTTGTGTTCATTCCTTACTTATCTCAATAAAAACGTTTGTATTAAAAAAAAAAAAACCCCGGGGCAGGATAGGAAAGAAGCCCCCCCCCCCCCAAGGATAAAGGAGCCACAGGCAGACCACGCCGCATATGCAAAATGGTTTATTGGTAGAAAAAAGACAATCGACACAATTAATGATATACAAAATCCTCCACCAACACCCAAAATATATTAAAATAAATGAGACAATGTTGTCAAATTTAAAAACAAACAGCTACATGGGGATGCATGCATGCGATAATACTCAAACAGAGCAGTTGGCCGGACTAATTGTCCAGTCAATTGCACTGTGTGTTAATATGGTCAAAAACTGTTGATCTGACCAGACCCCTATGTGGGCATACAGAGAAAGATAAAGTGGCTAGGTACTGTAGCTCAGAGGCTATGAGAGTTGTGGCATGTAACAAAGTAAGGAAAAGTATCTCCAGTAAAAGGCTGTAAATTGCAACCAGGTCATAGAGTGGATCAGTTCACATTGGAGCTGGGATTTAAGGCAGTTTATGGAGGTTAGCAGTGTAGTTATATACAAAGCCAGTCCAGATAAAGTACAGATAGCAGACTGTTGATGAGGCAGAGATCACATAGCAGGGTCAGCATGAAAATGAGATGCCAGCATTATGAAGTAACATGGACCTGAGGTCCACTCATCAAGCCTGGATAGTTGTAAGGGACATCCTCAGATCCGAGTTTTGTCCTCTCCTCATACACATGGGAGGGGGGTAAGCCATAACAGGCAGAAGGAAGTATTCCACTCGGAGGTGCGGTAGTCCCTGTGCAGGGGATTATAACTTCTGCTGTCCCTGTGGGGGATGGATGTCAGCGGTCTATGGCGACCTTCCAGGCTGGTGATAGCGCTGGGAATAACTCCTATTGGTGCTGATTTCTCCAGCTCGTGCTGCCGTTCAAACAGACATATCATAAGCCCGCTTCTGAGATTTGTGATTAACGTAAGTCCTGCAGAGCCCAGTACACATGCGTCCTCCTAGCGTAGCTGTAAGTGACGTAGATAGCGTCACACTGGTAACATTTGACCCGGGTGAGTCTTCCCCAAATGGGATACTGTGCCAAAATTGTTATTTGACACAGTATTTTTGTATTTAGTGAGCTTGGACCCTATCTACACTTTCTCTTTACGTTACCTATCTTTCACGGTGCATTAAGTGACTCTGCTGGCAGCTGGGAAGGATGCAGGACAAGGTGCAGTAGTGTTGAAGGTTGTTCCGCCACCACGCCTCCAAAATGTTACTACTGGTGATTCTGACACACCTCTCTCCTCCACTCCCTCCTCTTCTTCCTCCCCCATGGCCTCTACCTGTGCTTTGTCCTCTGAAACAGCGGTGCCCCATAGGCGTTCAAGGGGCTACGCAAGTACGCAGGCAAAAAGATGCCATGCAGTGCTTGAGCTGATGTGCTTGGGGGACAGGAGCCACACTGGGGCAGAGATTCTGTCAGATCTGCAGGGGCAGACTCAGAGGTGGTTGACGCCACGCCAGCTTAAGCCAGGCAAGGTGGTTTGTGACAATGGCACCAACCTCCTCTCCGCCCTCCGACAGGGACAACTGACCCATGTGCCCTGTTTGGTTCACGTCCTTAACTTGGTGGTGCAGCGATTCTTGGGCAGGTACCTGGGCTTACAGGAGGTCCTGAAGCAGGCCAGGAAACTGTGCATTTTCGCCGGTCATATAATGCCAGTGCTCGACTGGCTGACCTGCAAAAGGAATCCAACCTGCCCAAGAACCGCCTAATCTGTGACATGCCCACCAGGTGGAACTCTACGTTAGCCATGCTGCAGCGGCTGCACACACAGCAGAGGGCCATCAATTAGTATCTGTTGCAATATGGCACCAGGACAGGGTCAGGGGAGCTTGGATTTTTTCCCCACACCAGTGGGCCATGATCAGGGATGCATGCACTGTCCTGGCACCATTTGAGGAGGCCAAAAGGATGGTGAGCAGTGACAGTGCATGCATCAGTGACACTGTCCCTCTTGTCCACCTGTTGGAGCACACGCTGCGTGGAATAATGGACAGGGCACTTGAGGCAGAACAGAGGCAGGAAGAGGAGGACTTCCTTACTTCTCAAGGCCCCCTTTATCCAGACAGTGTTCCTGCTGGCCCGGCTATCACACAGGAAGAAGACGAGGAGGAGCAGGAGGATTATTGTGTCAGCATGGAGGTGGAGCCTAGCACTCAGCATCAGCAGCAGTCTTCAAGGGATCAATTACAGTCCCAAGACACCCATGGACTTGGCTGGGAGGAGGTGGCTGCGGATCATGTCGTCCTCAGTGACCCAGAGGACTCCGCACCGAATGCCTCAGCAAACCTACGCTGCATGGCCTCCCTGATCCTGCAAAACCTGCAAAAGGATCCTCGTATTCGTGCGATCAAGGAGAGGGATCATAACTGGCTGGCAACCCTCCTTGATCCACGTTACAAGGGTAAGGTTGCGGACCTTATCTTGCCGTCGCAGAGGGAGCAGAGAATGAAGCATCTTCAGGAGGCCTTGCAGAAAGGTCTTTGCAACGTGTTCCCAGAGACTGGGAGGTTACAAATTCCTGGTCCTGGACAACGTGTTGCTGAGGTTTCGGTCAGTCAAAGAAGGAGCGGTGGAGAAGGTGGCCGTCTGACCGATGCGTTCAGACAATTTTTTAGTACACAGCCTCAAGGTATGATCGGTTCCAGCAACCATCGCTAGCGTCTGGTTTACATGGTGCAGGAATACCTAGGGGCACCCTTGGACTCCAAATCCAGATTTTCCCTACCTTTTGAAAATCTGGATCTGGTGTCCAAACAAGCGTGGGAAGCTAATCTAAAATTATGTTCAGTTGGTATGATGAAACTCCTCTCTGATGAATACCAGAGACGGCTCACTGATATCAACATGAACATTGACAAAATTTATTCTAGGATCAAACCTTTACAGACCCATTCCACATATAAGAACCTGAATGAGAAACTCAAGACCCATATTGAATTATTTAACAAATCTATTTTGGCCAAAAAGGAATTCAAATATATGCGTGATAAGCAGGCCTTCGAGGAGGGACGGGCCTATAGATGGTCTTCTTATATTAATCCTAGATTTCAACGTAAAAATGATAGTCAACGCCCGGCACAATCTAACATGTCGGATACATCCTCTGTGTCATCGAGCGTGTCATACGTGGCAATTAGTGATGAGCCGAACACCCCCGGGTTCGGTTCGCACCAGAACCCGCGAACGGACCGAAAGTTCGTACGAACATTAGAACCCTATTAAATACAATGGATGCGAACGTTCGAATTCTAAAGTGCTAATTATAACGACTATTATGCATGTTATTGTCCTAAAAAGGGTTTGGGAACCCGGGTTCTGCACCAGGGGACATGTATCAATGCAAAAAGAAGTTTTAAAAACGGTCGTTTTTCGGGAGGAGTCATTTTAATGATGCATAAAGTGAAAAAAAAAGTCAAATATTCCTTTAAATATCGTACCTGGGGGGTGTCTAAAGTATGCCTGTGAAGTGCCACGTGTTTCCCGTGTTTAGAACTGTCCCTGCACAAAATGACACTTCTAAAGGAAAAAAAAGCCATTTAAAACTGCTTGCGGCTTTAATGTAATGTCTGGTCCCGGTAATATGGATGAAAATCTTTAAGAAAAATGGCATAGCTACCCCATGACCCCCCCCCCTACCCCAGCCCATTACCAGCCCCTTTGGGTCTTGTATGGATATTAAGGGGAACCCCGCACATAAAATAAAAAAGGCCCTATATACTCTGAACAGCCGTATACAGGCGGTGCATACAAGACAGGGACTGTAGGTTTGTTCTTATGTAGAATCTGTTTGTAATTTTGAACAGGTACATTGTTTAAGTGTAGCTCCAGCCCAAAAATCTATTTTTAAACTTTTTGGAAAACATAGGTAAGGGTTATCACCCCTGTAACATTTGTTTTGCTGTCTGTGCCCCTGTTCAGAACATTTCACCTCACTTTCCGTCCCAATGACAACTGTTTTTGAAATGTGGTGTTTTTCTTGAAACAAGGATTGGTGATAAAGCATCAGTACAGAGGAGACACCTTTCTCCCATATTAATTCTTACAGGAGAGAATTTTCCTTCCTAGGGGTAGATTTCCTCTCACTTCCTGTTGTCTTCTTGCGTTTGCAAGTAGGAGTCGTTTGTAAGTTGGATGTTTGAAAGTAGGGACCTGCCGTATATACTCTGCAGAAATAGGCCCCTTAGTTGTTGGTGTTGGCACAACACTGTAAGCACTCACAGTTACTCTTGGTTGGTGCTGGAACGCCCTGCTGTCAACTATTATATCAGGAATTGTAATTACATATAATTGTTGAACAGTGGTAGTAAAAATTGGGCCTTTGATGGTGGTGCTGGTGCCACAACACTGTAAGCCCTGACAGTTACTCTTGGTGGGTGCAGCAATGGGCCCTGCTGTGAATTATTAGATCAAGAATTGTAATTGCATGCCCCTGTTGAACAGGGGCTGAAAAATTGGGCCTTTCGTGGTGGTGGTGGTGGTGGTGGTGGTGTTGCCACAACACTGTAAGCCCTCAGAGTTACTCTTGGTGGGTCCAGGAATGGGCCCTGCTGTGAATTATTAGATCAAGAATTGTAATTACATGCCCCTTTTGAACAGGGTCTGAAAAATTGGGCCTTTCGTGGTGGTGGTGGTGGTGGCGTTGCCACAACACTGTAAGCCCTCAGAGTTACTCTTGGTGGGTGCAGCAATGGGCCCTGCTGTGAATTATTAGATCAAGAATTGTAATTACATGCCCCTGTTGAACAGGGGCTGAAAAATTGGGCCTTAGGCACTGGTGGCACAACACTGCAACCCCTCACAGATACTGTACTTGGAGCACAGCAATGAGCCCTGTTGCAAAGTATTGCTTCAAAAATTGTAATTACACGCCCCTGTTAAACAGGGGCTGAAAAATTGGGCCTTAGGCACTGGTGGCACAACACTGCAACCCCTCACAGATACTGTACTTGGAGCACAGCAATGAGCCCTGTTGCAAAGTATTGCTTCAAAAATTGTAATTACACGCCCCTGTTAAACAGGGGCTGAAAAATTGGGCGTTAGGCACTGGTGGCGGCACCCATAAACAAAAATGATCTTCCAAGCTATCATCATCAATCGAGGATTCGGAGGAGGAGGAGGATAGCCAGTCAACATAACAGCACAGGCACTCAGCATCAGCATCAGTCTTGAAGGGATGTGACATGTTAAAATCAATTAGTCTGTTATATCAGCATCAGGTGTGTGGTAGCTGGTGGTGATCCAAGACTGGTTCATCTTGATGAAAGTCAGTCGATCAACCGAGTCGGTGGACAGGCGCACCCTGTGATCCGTGACAAATCCTCCAGCAGCACTGAATGTGCGTTCCGAAAGAACGCTGGATGCAGGACAGGCCAGTAGCTCAATTGCATACTGTGCAAGCTCTGGCCAGTGATCCATCCTCAAGACCCAGTAAGCCAGAGGATTTTCGGTGGGGAAGGTGTCCAAGTCTGACCTTGCCCCTAGATATTCCTGCACCATGTTTATCAGACGCTGGCGATGGTTGCTGGAACCGATCATACTTTGGGGCTGCGGACTAAAGAATTGTCTGAACGCATCGGTCAGACGGCCACCTTCCCCACCGCTCCTTCTTTGACTGGCCGAAGCCTCAGCAACTCGTTGTCCAGGACCAGGAGTTTGTAACCTCCCAGTCTCTGGGAACGCGTTGCACAGACCTTTCTGCAAGGCCTCCCGGAGTTGTCTCATCCTCTGCTCCCTCTGCGACGGTAACATAAGGTCCGCAACCTTACCCTTGTACCGTGGATCAAGGAGAGTGGCCAGCCAGTAATGGTCCCTCTCCTTGATCCGAAGAATACGAGGATCCTTCCGCAGACTTTGCAGGATCAGGGAGGCCATGCAGCGTAGGTTAGCTGAGGCATTCGGTCCGGAGTCCTCTGGGTCACTAAGGACGACATGATCCGCAGCCACCTCCTCCCAGCCACGTACAAGTCCACGGGTTTCTTGGGACTGTAAATCATCCCTAAAAGACTGCTGCTGTTGATGCTGCTGAGTGCCAGGCTCCACCTCCATGCTGACACAATCCTCCTCCTCCTCCTCCTCCTCCTCGTCCTCTTCCTGTGCGATGGGTGGGACAGAAGGAACACTGTCTGGGTAAAGGGGGCCTTGAGAGGCAAGGAAGTCCTCCTCTTCCTGCCTCTGTTCTGCCTCAAGTGCCCTGTCCATTATTCCATGCAGCGTGTGCTCCAACAGGTGGACAAGAGGTACAGTGTCACTGATGCATGCACTGTCACTGCTCACCATCCTCGTGGCCTCCTCAAATGGTGCCAGGACAGTGCATGCATCCCTGATCATGCCCCACTGGCGTGGAGAAAAAAAACCAAGCTCCCCTGACCCTGTCCTGGTGCCGTAGTCGCACAGGTACTCATTGATGGCCCTCTGCTGCGTGTGCAGCCGCTGCAGCATGGCCAACGTTGAGTTCCACCTGGTGGGCATGTCACATATAAGGCGGTTCTTGGGCAGGTTCAACTCCTTTTGCAGCTCAGCCAGGCGAGCACTGGCATTATAAGATCTGCGGAAATGCACACAGACTTTCCTGGCCTGCCTCAGGACATCCTGTAAGCCCGGGTACCTGCCCAAGAACCGCTGCACCACCAGGTTAAGGACGTGAGCCACACAGGGCACATGGGTCAGTTGTCCCTGTCGGAGGGCGGAGAGGAGGTTGGTGCCATTGTCGCAAACCACCATTCCTGGCTTAAGCTGGCGTGGCGTCAACCACCTCTCGGCCTGGCCCTGCAGAGCACACAGGACCTCTGCCCCAGTGTGGCTTCTGTCCCCCAAACACACCAGCGCAAGCACGGCATGGCATCTTTTTGCCTGCGTACTTGCGTAGCCCCTTGAACGCCTACGGAGCACCGCTGGTTCAGAGGACAAAGCACAGGAAGAGGCCATGGAGGAAGAAGTAGAGGAGGGGGTGGAGGAGAGAGGTGTGTCACAACCAGTAGTAGCATTTTGGAGGCGTGGCGGTGGAACAACCTCCAACACTACTGCACCTTGTCCTGCATCCTTCCCAGCTGCCAAAAGAGTGACCCAATGGGCCGTGAAAGAAAGGTAACGTCCCTGTCCATGCCTGCTGGACCATGAGTCAGCGGTAATATGCACCTTACCGCTGACCGCCCTGTCCAGCGAGGCCAAGACATTGCCTTCCACATGCCGGTAGAGAGCCGGAATAGCCTTCCGTGAGAAAAAGTGGCGTTTGGGAACCTGCCACTGAGGAACCGCACATTGCACAAACTCACGGAAGGGGGCCGAGTCTACCAACTGAAAAGGCAGCAGTTGAAGCGCTAGCAATTTAGCCAAGCTAGCATTCAACCGCTGGGCATGTGGATGGCTGGGAGTGAACTTCTTTCGACGGTCCAGCAGCTGGGGCAGGGAAATTTGCCTGCTAGAATCGGACGTCGGTGTACTGCTAGCAGAGTGGCCGCAAGTACTTGGCTGTGACACACCTAATTCTACACCTTCATTCCTCTCAGTGCATGTTTCAGAGAGGACTGAAGTTATAGTGGGGTTGGAGATCCCAGCTGATGCGGTGCAAGGAGAGGTCCGCTTTGTTCTTTGGTGTGGGTCTTTGAGGTAGGCTTGCCAACGAGCTGCATGGCAGGTCAACATATGTCTGGTCAGGCATGTGGTACCCAAGCGGCTGATGTTTTGGCCACGCGATATACGCTTGAGACATATGTTGCAAACAGCAGCTGTGCGATCTGATGCACTAGCCTCAAAAAAGGCCCACACCAAAGAACTTTTTGAATGACGGGCAGAGGCAGCGCCCTGCACAGGCGGAGCTCTGCGGTGTGATTCCGTCGGTGTACTGCCCTTACGCTGGCCACCAAAGGGCATCCTGCCTCGTTGGAGATGTGCCTCCTCCTCATCCTCCTCCTCCTCCTCTCTCCTATTAGGCACCCACGTGGAGTCAGTGACCTCATCATCCCCTCCCTCCTCATCACTGGAGCCAATCTGGCAGTATGCTGCAGCTGCTGGAACATGACTGCCAGATTGGTGTCCTTCTTGAGCATCCCCTCTGTCTGCTCTCACGCTACTGCCTTCCTCTAGCTGGGTTTCATCATCAGATCCTTCGAAACGCTGGGCATCCTCCTGGAGCATGTACCCAACACTGTGCTCAAACAGTTCGGGGGACTCCTCAGGAGGAGGACATGGTGGGTCTAGGGAAGGAGTGACTGATGATGAGTCTGACATTGATACCAGGGAAGAGGACGCTTTGGCAGCTGCTTTGCCAGTACCCTGAGCCTGGGTGAGAGAGGATGAGGAGGAGGAGGAGGGCTTGGTCATCCACTCTACCAAGTCTTCGGCATGATGTGGCTCAACATGTCCAGCTGCCGAAAAGAAGGACAAGCGTGTCCCATGGCCATGTGCTGATGACAATGCACCGCGTCCACGACCAGCACTGTTGCCCCCAGACACAGAGCCTGCTTGCCCTCTTTTATTGCCTCCTGACTGTCTGCCTCTCCTTGTTTGCCTTCCAGACATTCTAATGGATGGCCTGCAGGGAGATGGGAAAAAAGCAATAAGGGCTACCTTCAGGTGTCCTTCTCTGTCCCTTTACTTAAGGATTTCTAAATATGTTTGAGGATGATTGCTTTTGCACAGAATAGCACAATGACAATTTCCCTGACTGTCCAAAAAACAAGGATTTCAAAGATGGTTGATGAGGAATGCTTTAGCACAGTATAGCACAATGAGAATTTCCCTCACTGTCCTTCCCTGTCCCTACAAACATGGTTTAGCACAGTAAAACACACTGACACTCTCCCTACCTATAGTTTTCTGTCCCTATAAAAAATGTTTTTTTAAAGATGGTTGATGAGGAATGCTTTAGCACAGTATAGCACAATGAGAATTTCCCTCACTGTCCTTCCCTGTCCCTACAAACAAGGTTTAGCACAGTAAAACACACTGACACTCTCCCTACCTATAGTTTTCTGTCCCTATAAAAATTTTTTTTTTAAAGATGGTTGATGAGGAATGCTTTAGCACAGTATAGCACAATGAGAATTTCCCTCACTGTCCTTCCCTGTCCCTACAAACAAGGTTTAGCACAGTAAAACACACTGACACTCTCCCTACCTATAGTTTTCTGTCCCTATAAAAAATGTTTTTTTAAAGATGGTTGATGAGGAATGCTTTAGCACAGTATAGCACAATGAGAATTTCCCTCACTGTCCTTCCCTGTCCCTACAAACAAGGTTTAGCACAGTAAAACACACTGACACTCTCCCTACCTATAGTTTTCTGTCCCTATAAAAAATGTTTTTTTAAAGATGGTTGATGAGGAATGCTTTAGCACAGTATAGCACAATGAGAATTTCCCTCACTGTCCTTCCCTGTCCCTACAAACAAGGTTTAGCACAGTAAAACACACTGACACTCTCCCTACCTATAGTTTTCTGTCCCTATAAAAAATGTTTTTTTAAAGATGGTTGATGAGGAATGCTTTAGCACAGTATAGCACAATGAGAATTTCCCTCACTGTCCTTCCCTGTCCCTACAAACAAGGTTTAGCACAGTAAAACACACTGACACTCTCCCTACCTATAGTTTTCTGTCCCTATAAAAAATGTTTTTTTAAAGATGGTTGATGAGGAATGCTTTAGCACAGTATAGCACAATGAGAATTTCCCTCACTGTCCTTCCCTGTCCCTACAAACAAGGTTTAGCACAGTAAAACACACTGACACTCTCCCTACCTATAGTTTTCTGTCCCTATAAAAAATTTTTTTTTAAAGATGGTTGATGAGGAATGCTTTAGCACAGTATAGCACAATGAGAATTTCCCTCACTGTCCTTCCCTGTCCCTACAAACAAGGTTTAGCACAGTAAAACACACTGACACTCTCCCTACCTATAGTTTTCTGTCCCTATAAAAAATTTTTTTTTAAAGATGGTTGATGAGGAATGCTTTAGCACAGTATAGCACAATGAGAATTTCCCTCACTGTCCTTCCCTGTCCCTACAAACAAGGTTTAGCACAGTAAAACACACTGACACTCTCCCTACCTATAGTTTTCTGCCCCTATAAAAATTTTTTTTTTAAAGATGGTTGATGAGAAATGCTTTAGCACAGTATAGCACAATGAGAATTTCCCTCACTGTCCTTCCCTGTCCCTACAAACAAGGTTTAGCACAGTAAAACACACTGACACTCTCCCTACCTATAGTTTTCTGTCCCTATAAAAAAATTTTTTTTAAAGATGGTTGATGAGGAATGCTTTAGCACAGTATAGCACAATGAGAATTTCCCTCACTGTCCTTCCCTGTCCCTACAAACAAGGTTTAGCACAGTAAAACACACTGACACTCTCCCTACCTATAGTTTTCTGTCCCTATAAAAATTTTTTTTTTAAAGATGGTTGATGAGGAATGCTTTAGCACAGTATAGCACAATGAGAATTTCCCTCACTGTCCTTCCCTGTCCCTACAAACAAGGTTTAGCACAGTAAAACACACTGACACTCTCCCTACCTATAGTTTTCTGCCCCTATAAAAAATTTTTTTTTTAAAGATGGTTGATGAGAAATGCTTTAGCACAGTATAGCACAATGAGAATTTCCCTCACTGTCCTTCCCTGTCCCTACAAACAAGGTTTAGCACAGTAAAACACACTGACACTCTCCCTACCTATAGTTTTCTGTCCCTATAAAAAATGTTTTTTTAAAGATGGTTGATGAGGAATGCTTTAGCACAGTATAGCACAATGAGAATTTCCCTCACTGTCCTTCCCTGTCCCTACAAACAAGGTTTAGCACAGTAAAACACACTGACACTCTCCCTACCTATAGTTTTCTGTCCCTATAAAATTTTTTTTTTAAAGATGGTTGATGAGGAATGCTTTAGCACAGTATAGCACAATGAGAATTTCCCTCACTGTCCTTCCCTGTCCCTACAAACAAGGTTTAGCACAGTAAAACACACTGACACTCTCCCTACCTATAGTTTTCTGTCCCTATAAAAAATGTTTTTTTAAAGATGGTTGATGAGGAATGCTTTAGCACAGTATAGCACAATGAGAATTTCCCTCACTGTCCTTCCCTGTCCCTACAAACAAGGTTTAGCACAGTAAAACACACTGACACTCTCCCTACCTATAGTTTTCTGTCCCTATAAAAAATTTTTTTTTAAAGATGGTTGATGAGGAATGCTTTAGCACAGTATAGCACAATGAGAATTTCCCTCACTGTCCTTCCCTGTCCCTACAAACAAGGTTTAGCACAGTAAAACACACTGACACTCTCCCTACCTATAGTTTTCTGTCCCTATAAAAAATGTTTTTTTAAAGATGGTTGATGAGGAATGCTTTAGCACAGTATAGCACAATGATAATTTCCCTCACTGTCCTTCCCTGTCCCTACAAACAAGGTTTAGCACAGTAAAACACACTGACACTCTCCCTACCTATAGTTTTCTGTCCCTATAAAAAATGTTTTTTAAAGATGGTTGATGAGGAATGCTTTAGCACAGTATAGCACAATGAGAATTTCCCTCACTGTCCTTCTCTGTCCCTACAAACAAGGTTTAGCACAGTAAAACACACTGACACTCTCCCTACCTATAGTTTTCTGTCCCTATAAAAAATGTTTTTTTAAAGATGGTTGATGAGGAATGCTTTAGCACAGTATAGCACAATGAGAATTTCCCTCACTGTCCTTCCCTGTCCCTACAAACAAGGTTTAGCACAGTAAAACACACTGACACTCTCCCTACCTATAGTTTTCTGTCCCTATAAAAAATGTTTATTTAAAGATGGTTGATGAGGAATGCTTTAGCACAGTATAGCACAATGAGAATTTCCCTCACTGTCCTTCCCTGTCCCTACAAACAAGGTTTAGCACAGTAAAACACACTGACACTCTCCCTACCTATAGTTTTATGTCCCTATAAAAAATGTTTTTTTAAAGATGGTTGATGAGGAATGCTTTAGCACAGTATAGCACAATGAGAATTTCCCTCACTGTCCTTCCCTGTCCCTACAAACAAGGTTTAGCACAGTAAAACACACTGACACTCTCCCTACCTATAGTTTTCTGTCCCTATGAAAAATGTTTTTTTTAAAGATGGTTGATGAGGAATGCTTTAGCACAGTATAGCACAATGAGAATTTCCCTCACTGTCCTTCCCTGTCCCTACAAACAAGGTTTAGCACAGTAAAACACACTGACACTCTCCCTACCTATAGTTTTCTGTCCCTATAAAAAATTTTTTTCAAAGATGGTTGATGAGGAATGCTTTAGCACAGTATAGCACAATGAGAATTTCCCTCACTGTCCTTCCCTGTCCCTACAAACAAGGTTTAGCACAGTAAAACACACTGACACTCTCCCTACCTATAGTTTTCTGTCCCTATAAAAAATGTTTTTTTAAAGATGGTTGATGAGGAATGCTTTAGCACAGTATAGCACAATGAGAATTTCCCTCACTGTCCTTCCCTGTCCCTACAAACAAGGTTTAGCACAGTAAAACACACTGACACTCTCCCTACCTATAGTTTTCTGTCCCTATAAAAAATGTTTTTTTAAAGATGGTTGATGAGGAATGCTTTAGCACAGTATAGCACAATGAGAATTTCCCTCACTGTCCTTCCCTGTCCCTACAAACAAGGTTTAGCACAGTAAAACACACTGACACTCTCCCTACCTATAGTTTTCTGCCCCTATAAAAATTTTTTTTTTAAAGATGGTTGATGAGAAATGCTTTAGCACAGTATAGCACAATGAGAATTTCCCTCACTGTCCTTCCCTGTCCCTACAAACAAGGTTTAGCACAGTAAAACACACTGACACTCTCCCTACCTATAGTTTTCTGTCCCTATAAAAAATGTTTTTTTAAAGATGGTTGATGAGGAATGCTTTAGCACAGTATAGCACAATGAGAATTTCCCTCACTGTCCTTCCCTGTCCCTACAAACAAGGTTTAGCACAGTAAAACACACTGACACTCTCCCTACCTATAGTTTTCTGTCCCTATAAATTTTTTTTTTTAAAGATGGTTGATGAGGAATGCTTTAGCACAGTATAGCACAATGAGAATTTCCCTCACTGTCCTTCCCTGTCCCTACAAACAAGGTTTAGCACAGTAAAACACACTGACACTCTCCCTACCTATAGTTTTCTGTCCCTATAAAAAATGTTTTTTTAAAGATGGTTGATGAGGAATGCTTTAGCACAGTATAGCACAATGAGAATTTCCCTCACTGTCCTTCCCTGTCCCTACAAACAAGGTTTAGCACAGTAAAACACACTGACACTCTCCCTACCTATAGTTTTCTGTCCCTATAAAAAATTTTTTTTTAAAGATGGTTGATGAGGAATGCTTTAGCACAGTATAGCACAATGAGAATTTCCCTCACTGTCCTTCCCTGTCCCTACAAACAAGGTTTAGCACAGTAAAACACACTGACACTCTCCCTACCTATAGTTTTCTGTCCCTATAAAAAATGTTTTTTTAAAGATGGTTGATGAGGAATGCTTTAGCACAGTATAGCACAATGAGAATTTCCCTCACTGTCCTTCCCTGTCCCTACAAACAAGGTTTAGCACAGTAAAACACACTGACACTCTCCCTACCTATAGTTTTCTGTCCCTATAAAAAATGTTTTTTAAAGATGGTTGATGAGGAATGCTTTAGCACAGTATAGCACAATGAGAATTTCCCTCACTGTCCTTCCCTGTCCCTACAAACAAGGTTTAGCACAGTAAAACACATTGACACTCTCCCTACCTATAGTTTTCTGTCCCTATAAAAAATGTTTTTTTAAAGATGGTTGATGAGGAATGCTTTAGCACAGTATAGCACAATGAGAATTTCCCTCACTGTCCTTCCCTGTCCCTACAAACAAGGTTTAGCACAGTAAAACACACTGACACTCTCCCTACCTATAGTTTTCTGTCCCTATAAAAAATGTTTTTTTAAAGATGGTTGATGAGGAATGCTTTAGCACAGTATAGCACAATGAGAATTTCCCTCACTGTCCTTCCCTGTCCCTACAAACAAGGTTTAGCACAGTAAAACACACTGACACTCTCCCTACCTATAGTTTTATGTCCCTATAAAAAATGTTTTTTTAAAGATGGTTGATGAGGAATGCTTTAGCACAGTATAGCACAATGAGAATTTCCCTCACTGTCCTTCCCTGTCCCTACAAACAAGGTTTAGCACAGTAAAACACACTGACACTCTCCCTACCTATAGTTTTCTGTCCCTATGAAAAATGTTTTTTTTAAAGATGGTTGATGAGGAATGCTTTAGCACAGTATAGCACAATGAGAATTTCCCTCACTGTCCTTCCCTGTCCCTACAAACAAGGTTTAGCACAGTAAAACACACTGACACTCTCCCTACCTATAGTTTTCTGTCCCTATAAAAAAAATTTTTTAAAGATGGTTGATGAGGAATGCTTTAGCACAGTATAGCACAATGAGAATTTCCCTCACTGTCCTTCCCTGTCCCTACAAACAAGGTTTAGCACAGTAAAACACACTGACACTCTCCCTACCTATAGTTTTCTGTCCCTATAAAAAATTTTTTTTTAAAGATGGTTGATGAGGAATGCTTTAGCACAGTATAGCACAATGAGAATTTCCCTCACTGTCCTTCCCTGTCCCTACAAACAAGGTTTAGCACAGTAAAACACACTGACACTCTCCCTACCTATAGTTTTCTGTCCCTATAAAAAATGTTTTTTTAAAGATGGTTGATGAGGAATGCTTTAGCACAGTATAGCACAATGAGAATTTCCCTCACTGTCCTTCCCTGTCCCTACAAACAAGGTTTAGCACAGTAAAACACACTGACACTCTCCCTACCTATAGTTTTCTGTCCCTATAAATTTTTTTTTTTAAAGATGGTTGATGAGGAATGCTTTAGCACAGTATAGCACAATGAGAATTTCCCTCACTGTCCTTCCCTGTCCCTACAAACAAGGTTTAGCACAGTAAAACACACTGACACTCTCCCTACCTATAGTTTTCTGTCCCTATAAAAAATGTTTTTTTAAAGATGGTTGATGAGGAATGCTTTAGCACAGTATAGCACAATGAGAATTTCCCTCACTGTCCTTCCCTGTCCCTACAAACAAGGTTTAGCACAGTAAAACACACTGACACTCTCCCTACCTATAGTTTTCTGTCCCTATAAAAAATGTTTTTTTAAAGATGGTTGATGAGGAATGCTTTAGCACAGTATAGCACAATGAGAATTTCCCTCACTGTCCTTCCCTGTCCCTACAAACAAGGTTTAGCACAGTAAAACACACTGACACTCTCCCTACCTATAGTTTTCTGTCCCTATAAATTTTTTTTTTTAAAGATGGTTGATGAGGAATGCTTTAGCACAGTATAGCACAATGAGAATTTCCCTCACTGTCCTTCCCTGTCCCTACAAACAAGGTTTAGCACAGTAAAACACACTGACACTCTCCCTACCTATAGTTTTATGTCCCTATAAAAAATGTTTTTTTAAAGATGGTTGATGAGGAATGCTTTAGCACAGTATAGCACAATGAGAATTTCCCTCACTGTCCTTCCCTGTCCCTACAAACAAGGTTTAGCACAGTAAAACACACTGACACTCTCCCTACCTATAGTTTTCTGTCCCTATAAATTTTTTTTTTTTAAAGATGGTTGATGAGGAATGCTTTAGCACAGTATAGCACAATGAGAATTTCCCTCACTGTCCTTCCCTGTCCCTACAAACAAGGTTTAGCACAGTAAAACACACTGACACTCTCCCTACCTATAGTTTTCTGTCCCTATACATTTTTTTTTTAAAGATAGTTGATGAGGAATGCTTTAGCACAGTATAGCACAATGAGAATTTCCCTCACTGTCCTTCCCTGTCCCTACAAACAAGGTTTAGCACAGTAAAACACACTGACACTCTCCCTACCTATAGTTTTCTGCCCCTATAAAAAATTTTTTTTTAAAGATGGTTGATGAGAAATGCTTTAGCACAGTATAGCACAATGAGAATTTCCCTCACTGTCCTTCCCTGTCCCTACAAACAAGGTTTAGCACAGTAAAACACACTGACACTCTCCCTACCTATAGTTTTCTGTCCCTATAAAAAATGTTTTTTTAAAGATGGTTGATGAGGAATGCTTTAGCACAGTATAGCACAATGAGAATTTCCCTCACTGTCCTTCCCTGTCCCTACAAACAAGGTTTAGCACAGTAAAACACACTGACACTCTCCCTACCTATAGTTTTCTGTCCCTATAAAAATTTTTTTTTTAAAGATGGTTGATGAGGAATGCTTTAGCACAGTATAGCACAATGAGAATTTCCCTCACTGTCCTTCCCTGTCCCTACAAACAAGGTTTAGCACAGTAAAACACACTGACACTCTCCCTACCTATAGTTTTCTGTCCCTATAAATTTTTTTTTTTTAAAGATGGTTGATGAGGAATGCTTTAGCACAGTATAGCACAATGAGAATTTCCCTCACTGTCCTTCCCTGTCCCTACAAACAAGGTTTAGCACAGTAAAACACACTGACACTCTCCCTACCTATAGTTTTCTGTCCCTATAAAAATTTTTTTTTTAAAGATGGTTGATGAGGAATGCTTTAGCACAGTATAGCACAATGAGAATTTCCCTCACTGTCCTTCCCTGTCCCTACAAACAAGGTTTAGCACAGTAAAACTCACTGACACTCTCCCTACCTATAGTTTTCTGTCCCTATAAAAATTTTTTTTTTAAAGATGGTTGATGAGGAATGCTTTAGCACAGTATAGCACAATGAGAATTTCCCTCACTGTCCTTCCCTGTCCCTACAAACAAGGTTTAGCACAGTAAAACACACTGACACTCTCCCTACCTATAGTTTTCTGTCCCTATAAAAAATGTTTTTTTAAAGATGGTTGATGAGGAATGCTTTAGCACAGTATAGCACAATGAGAATTTCCCTCACTGTCCTTCCCTGTCCCTACAAACAAGGTTTAGCACAGTAAAACACACTGACACTCTCCCTACCTATAGTTTTCTGTCCCTATAAAAAATGTTTTTTTAAAGATGGTTGATGAGGAATGCTTTAGCACAGTATAGCACAATGAGAATTTCCCTCACTGTCCTTCCCTGTCCCTACAAACAAGGTTTAGCACAGTAAAACACACTGACACTCTCCCTACCTATAGTTTTCTGTCCCTATAAAAAATGTTTTTTTAAAGATGGTTCATGAGGAATGCTTTAGCACAGTATAGCACAATGAGAATTTCCCTCACTGTCCTTCCCTGTCCCTACAAACAAGGTTTAGCACAGTAAAACACACTGACACTCTCCCTACCTATAGTTTTCTGTCCCTATAATTTTTTTTTTAAAGATGGTTGATGAGGAATGCTTTAGCACAGTATAGCACAATGAGAATTTCCCTCACTGTCCTTCCCTGTCCCTACAAACAAGGTTTAGCACAGTAAAACACACTGACACTCTCCCTACCTATAGTTTTCTGTCCCTATAAAAAATGTTTTTTTAAAGATGGTTGATGAGGAATGCTTTAGCACAGTATAGCACAATGAGAATTTCCCTCACTGTCCTTCCCTGTCCCTACAAACAAGGTTTAGCACAGTAAAACACACTGACACTCTCCCTACCTATAGTTTTCTGTCCCTATAAAAAATTTTTTTTTAAAGATGGTTGATGAGGAATGCTTTAGCACGGTATAGCACAATGAGAATTTCCCTCACTGTCCTTCCCTGTCCCTACAAACAAGGTTTAGCACAGTAAAACACACTGACACTCTCCCTACCTATAGTTTTCTGTCCCTATAAAAATTTTTTTTTTAAAGATGGTTGATGAGGAATGCTTTAGCACAGTATAGCACAATGAGAATTTCCCTCACTGTCCTTCCCTGTCCCTACAAACAAGATTTAGCACAGTAAAACACACTGACACTCTCCCTACCTATAGTTTTCTGTCCCTATAAAAAATGTTTTTTTAAAGATGGTTGATGAGGAATGCTTTAGCACAGTATAGCACAATGAGAATTTCCCTCACTGTCCTTCCCTGTCCCTACAAACAAGGTTTAGCACAGTAAAACACACTGACACTCTCCCTACCTATAGTTTTCTGTCCCTATAAAAAATGTTTTTTTAAAGATGGTTGATGAGGAATGCTTTAGCACAGTATAGCACAATGAGAATTTCCCTCACTGTCCTTCCCTGTCCCTACAAACAAGGTTTAGCACAGTAAAACACACTGACACTCTCCCTACCTATAGTTTTCTGTCCCTATAAAAAATGTTTTTTTAAAGATGGTTGATGAGGAATGCTTTAGCACAGTATAGCACAATGAGAATTTCCCTCACTGTCCTTCCCTGTCCCTACAAACAAGGTTTAGCACAGTAAAACACACTGACACTCTCCCTACCTATAGTTTTATGTCCCTATAAAAAATGTTTTTTTTGAAGATGGTTGATGAGGAATGCTTTAGCACAGTATAGCACAATGAGAATTTCCCTCACTGTCCTTCCCTGTCCCTACAAACAAGGTTTAGCACAGTAAAACACACTGACACTCTCCCTACCTATAGTTTTCTGTCCCTATAAAAAATGTTTTTTTAAAGATGGTTGATGAGGAATGCTTTAGCACAGTATAGCACAATGAGAATTTCCCTCACTGTCCTTCCCTGTCCCTACAAACATGGTTTAGCACAGTAAAACACACTGACACTCTCCCTACCTATAGTTTTCTGTCCCTATAAAAAAATTTTTTTTAAAGATGGTTGATGAGGAATGCTTTAGCACAGTATAGCACAATGAGAATTTCCCTCACTGTCCTTCCCTGTCCCTACAAACAAGGTTTAGCACAGTAAAACACACTGACACTCTCCCTACCTATAGTTTTCTGTCCCTATAAAAAATGTTTTTCTAAAGATGGTTGATGAGGAATGCTTTAGCACAGTATAGCACAATGAGAATTTCCCTCACTGTCCTTCCCTGTCCCTACAAACAAGGTTTAGCACAGTAAAACACACTGACACTCTCCCTACCTATAGTTTTCTGTCCCTATAAAAATTTTTTTTTAAAGATGGTTGATGAGGAATGCTTTAGCACAGTATAGCACAATGAGAATTTCCCTCACTGTCCTTCCCTGTCCCTACAAACAAGGTTTAGCACAGTAAAACACACTGACACTCTCCCTACCTATAGTTTTCTGTCCCTATAAAAAATGTTTTTTTAAAGATGGTTGATGAGGAATGCTTTAGCACAGTATAGCACAATGAGAATTTCCCTCACTGTCCTTCCCTGTCCCTACAAACAAGGTTTAGCACAGTAAAACACACTGACACTCTCCCTACCTATAGTTTTCTGTCCCTATAAAAAATGTTTTTTTAAAGATGGTTGATGAGGAATGCTTTAGCACAGTATAGCACAATGAGAATTTCCCTCACTGTCCTTCCCTGTCCCTACAAACAAGGTTTAGCACAGTAAAACACACTGACACTCTCCCTACCTATAGTTTTCTGTCCCTATAAATTTTTTTTTTTTAAAGATGGTTGATGAGGAATGCTTTAGCACAGTATAGCACAATGAGAATTTCCCTCACTGTCCTTCCCTGTCCCTACAAACAAGGTTTAGCACAGTAAAACACACTGACACTCTCCCTACCTATAGTTTTCTGTCCCTATACATTTTTTTTTTTTAAAGATGGTTGATGAGGAATGCTTTAGCACAGTATAGCACAATGAGAATTTCCCTCACTGTCCTTCCCTGTCCCTACAAACAAGGTTTAGCACAGTAAAACACACTGACACTCTCCCTACCTATAGTTTTCTGCCCCTATAAAAATTTTTTTTTTAAAGATGGTTGATGAGAAATGCTTTAGCACAGTATAGCACAATGAGAATTTCCCTCACTGTCCTTCCCTGTCCCTACAAACAAGGTTTAGCACAGTAAAACACACTGACACTCTCCCTACCTATAGTTTTCTGTCCCTATAAAATTATTTTTTTTAAAGATGGTTGATGAGGAATGCTTTAGCACAGTATAGCACAATGAGAATTTCCCTCACTGTCCTTCCCTGTCCCTACAAACAAGGTTTAGCACAGTAAAACACACTGACACTCTCCCTACCTATAGTTTTCTGTCCCTATAAATTTTTTTTTTTTAAAGATGGTTGATGAGGAATGCTTTAGCACAGTATAGCACAATGAGAATTTCCCTCACTGTCCTTCCCTGTCCCTACAAACAAGGTTTAGCACAGTAAAACACACTGACACTCTCCCTACCTATAGTTTTCTGTCCCTATAAAAAAATTTTTTTTAAAGATGGTTGATGAGGAATGCTTTAGCACAGTATAGCACAATGAGAATTTCCCTCACTGTCCTTCCCTGTCCCTACAAACAAGGTTTAGCACAGTAAAACTCACTGACACTCTCCCTACCTATAGTTTTCTGTCCCTATAAAAAATTTTTTTTTAAAGATGGTTGATGAGGAATGCTTTAGCACAGTATAGCACAATGAGAATTTCCCTCACTGTCCTTCCCTGTCCCTACAAACAAGGTTTAGCACAGTAAAACACACTGACACTCTCCCTACCTATAGTTTTCTGTCCCTATAAAAAATGTTTTTTTAAAGATGGTTGATGAGGAATGCTTTAGCACAGTATAGCACAATGAGAATTTCCCTCACTGTCCTTCCCTGTCCCTACAAACAAGGTTTAGCACAGTAAAACACACTGACACTCTCCCTACCTATAGTTTTCTGTCCCTATAAAAAATGTTTTTTTAAAGATGGTTGATGAGGAATGCTTTAGCACAGTATAGCACAATGAGAATTTCCCTCACTGTCCTTCCCTGTCCCTACAAACAAGGTTTAGCACAGTAAAACACACTGACACTCTCCCTACCTATAGTTTTCTGTCCCTATAAAAAATGTTTTTTTAAAGATGGTTCATGAGGAATGCTTTAGCACAGTATAGCACAATGAGAATTTCCCTCACTGTCCTTCCCTGTCCCTACAAACAAGGTTTAGCACAGTAAAACACACTGACACTCTCCCTACCTATAGTTTTCTGTCCCTATCATTTTTTTTTTAAAGATGGTTGATGAGGAATGCTTTAGCACAGTATAGCACAATGAGAATTTCCCTCACTGTCCTTCCCTGTCCCTACAAACAAGGTTTAGCACAGTAAAACACACTGACACTCTCCCTACCTATAGTTTTCTGTCCCTATAAAAAATGTTTTTTTAAAGATGGTTGATGAGGAATGCTTTAGCACAGTATAGCACAATGAGAATTTCCCTCACTGTCCTTCCCTGTCCCTACAAACAAGGTTTAGCACAGTAAAACACACTGACACTCTCCCTACCTATAGTTTTCTGTCCCTATAAAAAATTTTTTTTTAAAGATGGTTGATGAGGAATGCTTTAGCACAGTATAGCACAATGAGAATTTCCCTCACTGTCCTTCCCTGTCCCTACAAACAAGATTTAGCACAGTAAAACACACTGACACTCTCCCTACCTATAGTTTTCTGTCCCTATAAAAAATGTTTTTTTAAAGATGGTTGATGAGGAATGCTTTAGCACAGTATAGCACAATGAGAATTTCCCTCACTGTCCTTCCCTGTCCCTACAAACAAGGTTTAGCACAGTAAAACACACTGACACTCTCCCTACCTATAGTTTTCTGTCCCTATAAAAAATGTTTTTTTAAAGATGGTTGATGAGGAATGCTTTAGCACAGTATAGCACAATGAGAATTTCCCTCACTGTCCTTCCCTGTCCCTACAAACAAGATTTAGCACAGTAAAACACACTGACACTCTCCCTACCTATAGTTTTCTGTCCCTATAAAAAATGTTTTTTTAAAGATGGTTGATGAGGAATGCTTTAGCACAGTATAGCACAATGAGAATTTCCCTCACTGTCCTTCCCTGTCCCTACAAACAAGGTTTAGCACAGTAAAACACACTGACACTCTCCCTACCTATAGTTTTATGTCCCTATAAAAAATGTTTTTTTAAAGATGGTTGATGAGGAATGCTTTAGCACAGTATAGCACAATGAGAATTTCCCTCACTGTCCTTCCCTGTCCCTACAAACAAGGTTTAGCACAGTAAAACACACTGACACTCTCCCTACCTATAGTTTTCTGTCCCTATAAAAATTTTTTTTTTAAAGATGGTTGATGAGGAATGCTTTAGCACAGTATAGCACAATGAGAATTTCCCTCACTGTCCTTCCCTGTCCCTACAAACAAGGTTTAGCACAGTAAAACACACTGACACTCTCCCTACCTATAGTTTTCTGTCCCTATACATTTTTTTTTTAAAGATAGTTGATGAGGAATGCTTTAGCACAGTATAGCACAATGAGAATTTCCCTCACTGTCCTTCCCTGTCCCTACAAACAAGGTTTAGCACAGTAAAACACACTGACACTCTCCCTACCTATAGTTTTCTGCCCCTATAAAAAATTTTTTTTTAAAGATGGTTGATGAGAAATGCTTTAGCACAGTATAGCACAATGAGAATTTCCCTCACTGTCCTTCCCTGTCCCTACAAACAAGGTTTAGCACAGTAAAACACACTGACACTCTCCCTACCTATAGTTTTCTGTCCCTATAAAAAATGTTTTTTTAAAGATGGTTGATGAGGAATGCTTTAGCACAGTATAGCACAATGAGAATTTCCCTCACTGTCCTTCCCTGTCCCTACAAACAAGGTTTAGCACAGTAAAACACACTGACACTCTCCCTACCTATAGTTTTCTGTCCCTATAAAAAATTTTTTTTTAAAGATGGTTGATGAGGAATGCTTTAGCACAGTATAGCACAATGAGAATTTCCCTCACTGTCCTTCCCTGTCCCTACAAACAAGGTTTAGCACAGTAAAACACACTGACACTCTCCCTACCTATAGTTTTCTGTCCCTATAAATTTTTTTTTTTTAAAGATGGTTGATGAGGAATGCTTTAGCACAGTATAGCACAATGAGAATTTCCCTCACTGTCCTTCCCTGTCCCTACAAACAAGGTTTAGCACAGTAAAACACACTGACACTCTCCCTACCTATAGTTTTCTGTCCCTATAAAAAAATTTTTTTTAAAGATGGTTGATGAGGAATGCTTTAGCACAGTATAGCACAATGAGAATTTCCCTCACTGTCCTTCCCTGTCCCTACAAACAAGGTTTAGCACAGTAAAACTCACTGACACTCTCCCTACCTATAGTTTTCTGTCCCTATAAAAATTTTTTTTTTAAAGATGGTTGATGAGGAATGCTTTAGCACAGTATAGCACAATGAGAATTTCCCTCACTGTCCTTCCCTGTCCCTACAAACAAGGTTTAGCACAGTAAAACACACTGACACTCTCCCTACCTATAGTTTTCTGTCCCTATAAAAAATGTTTTTTTAAAGATGGTTGATGAGGAATGCTTTAGCACAGTATAGCACAATGAGAATTTCCCTCACTGTCCTTCCCTGTCCCTACAAACAAGGTTTAGCACAGTAAAACACACTGACACTCTCCCTACCTATAGTTTTCTGTCCCTATAAAAAATGTTTTTTTAAAGATGGTTGATGAGGAATGCTTTAGCACAGTATAGCACAATGAGAATTTCCCTCACTGTCCTTCCCTGTCCCTACAAACAAGGTTTAGCACAGTAAAACACACTGACACTCTCCCTACCTATAGTTTTCTGTCCCTATAAAAAATGTTTTTTTAAAGATGGTTCATGAGGAATGCTTTAGCACAGTATAGCACAATGAGAATTTCCCTCACTGTCCTTCCCTGTCCCTACAAACAAGGTTTAGCACAGTAAAACACACTGACACTCTCCCTACCTATAGTTTTCTGTCCCTATAATTTTTTTTTTTAAAGATGGTTGATGAGGAATGCTTTAGCACAGTATAGCACAATGAGAATTTCCCTCACTGTCCTTCCCTGTCCCTACAAACAAGGTTTAGCACAGTAAAACACACTGACACTCTCCCTACCTATAGTTTTCTGTCCCTATAAAAAATGTTTTTTTAAAGATGGTTGATGAGGAATGCTTTAGCACAGTATAGCACAATGAGAATTTCCCTCACTGTCCTTCCCTGTCCCTACAAACAAGGTTTAGCACAGTAAAACACACTGACACTCTCCCTACCTATAGTTTTCTGTCCCTATAAAAATTTTTTTTTTAAAGATGGTTGATGAGGAATGCTTTAGCACGGTATAGCACAATGAGAATTTCCCTCACTGTCCTTCCCTGTCCCTACAAACAAGGTTTAGCACAGTAAAACACACTGACACTCTCCCTACCTATAGTTTTCTGTCCCTATAAAAATTTTTTTTTTAAAGATGGTTGATGAGGAATGCTTTAGCACAGTATAGCACAATGAGAATTTCCCTCACTGTCCTTCCCTGTCCCTACAAACAAGATTTAGCACAGTAAAACACACTGACACTCTCCCTACCTATAGTTTTCTGTCCCTATAAAAAATGTTTTTTTAAAGATGGTTGATGAGGAATGCTTTAGCACAGTATAGCACAATGAGAATTTCCCTCACTGTCCTTCCCTGTCCCTACAAACAAGGTTTAGCACAGTAAAACACACTGACACTCTCCCTACCTATAGTTTTCTGTCCCTATAAAAAATGTTTTTTTAAAGATGGTTGATGAGGAATGCTTTAGCACAGTATAGCACAATGAGAATTTCCCTCACTGTCCTTCCCTGTCCCTACAAACAAGGTTTAGCACAGTAAAACACACTGACACTCTCCCTACCTATAGTTTTCTGTCCCTATAAAAAATGTTTTTTTAAAGATGGTTGATGAGGAATGCTTTAGCACAGTATAGCACAATGAGAATTTCCCTCACTGTCCTTCCCTGTCCCTACAAACAAGGTTTAGCACAGTAAAACACACTGACACTCTCCCTACCTATAGTTTTATGTCCCTATAAAAAATGTTTTTTTTGAAGATGGTTGATGAGGAATGCTTTAGCACAGTATAGCACAATGAGAATTTCCCTCACTGTCCTTCCCTGTCCCTACAAACAAGGTTTAGCACAGTAAAACACACTGACACTCTCCCTACCTATAGTTTTCTGTCCCTATAAAAAATGTTTTTTTAAAGATGGTTGATGAGGAATGCTTTAGCACAGTATAGCACAATGAGAATTTCCCTCACTGTCCTTCCCTGTCCCTACAAACATGGTTTAGCACAGTAAAACACACTGACACTCTCCCTACCTATAGTTTTCTGTCCCTATAAAAAATTTTTTTTTAAAGATGGTTGATGAGGAATGCTTTAGCACAGTATAGCACAATGAGAATTTCCCTCACTGTCCTTCCCTGTCCCTACAAACAAGGTTTAGCACAGTAAAACACACTGACACTCTCCCTACCTATAGTTTTCTGTCCCTATAAAAATTTTTTTTTAAAGATGGTTGATGAGGAATGCTTTAGCACAGTATAGCACAATGAGAATTTCCCTCACTGTCCTTCCCTGTCCCTACAAACAAGGTTTAGCACAGTAAAACACACTGACACTCTCCCTACCTATAGTTTTCTGTCCCTATAAAAAATGTTTTTTTAAAGATGGTTGATGAGGAATGCTTTAGCACAGTATAGCACAATGAGAATTTCCCTCACTGTCCTTCCCTGTCCCTACAAACAAGGTTTAGCACAGTAAAACACACTGACACTCTCCCTACCTATAGTTTTCTGTCCCTATAAAAAATGTTTTTTTAAAGATGGTTGATGAGGAATGCTTTAGCACAGTATAGCACAATGAGAATTTCCCTCACTGTCCTTCCCTGTCCCTACAAACAAGGTTTAGCACAGTAAAACACACTGACACTCTCCCTACCTATAGTTTTCTGTCCCTATAAATTTTTTTTTTTTAAAGATGGTTGATGAGGAATGCTTTAGCACAGTATAGCACAATGAGAATTTCCCTCACTGTCCTTCCCTGTCCCTACAAACAAGGTTTAGCACAGTAAAACACACTGACACTCTCCCTACCTATAGTTTTCTGTCCCTATACATTTATTTTTTTTAAAGATGGTTGATGAGGAATGCTTTAGCACAGTATAGCACAATGAGAATTTCCCTCACTGTCCTTCCCTGTCCCTACAAACAAGGTTTAGCACAGTAAAACACACTGACACTCTCCCTACCTATAGTTTTCTGCCCCTATAAAAATTTTTTTTTTAAAGATGGTTGATGAGAAATGCTTTAGCACAGTATAGCACAATGAGAATTTCCCTCACTGTCCTTCCCTGTCCCTACAAACAAGGTTTAGCACAGTAAAACACACTGACACTCTCCCTACCTATAGTTTTCTGTCCCTATAAAAATTTTTTTTTTAAAGATGGTTGATGAGGAATGCTTTAGCACAGTATAGCACAATGAGAATTTCCCTCACTGTCCTTCCCTGTCCCTACAAACAAGGTTTAGCACAGTAAAACACACTGACACTCTCCCTACCTATAGTTTTCTGTCCCTATAAATTTTTTTTTTTTAAAGATGGTTGATGAGGAATGCTTTAGCACAGTATAGCACAATGAGAATTTCCCTCACTGTCCTTCCCTGTCCCTACAAACAAGGTTTAGCACAGTAAAACACACTGACACTCTCCCTACCTATAGTTTTCTGTCCCTATAAAAAATTTTTTTTTAAAGATGGTTGATGAGGAATGCTTTAGCACAGTATAGCACAATGAGAATTTCCCTCACTGTCCTTCCCTGTCCCTACAAACAAGGTTTAGCACAGTAAAACTCACTGACACTCTCCCTACCTATAGTTTTCTGTCCCTATAAAAAAAATTTTTTTAAAGATGGTTGATGAGGAATGCTTTAGCACAGTATAGCACAATGAGAATTTCCCTCACTGTCCTTCCCTGTCCCTACAAACAAGGTTTAGCACAGTAAAACACACTGACACTCTCCCTACCTATAGTTTTCTGTCCCTATAAAAAATGTTTTTTTAAAGATGGTTGATGAGGAATGCTTTAGCACAGTATAGCACAATGAGAATTTCCCTCACTGTCCTTCCCTGTCCCTACAAACAAGGTTTAGCACAGTAAAACACACTGACACTCTCCCTACCTATAGTTTTCTGTCCCTATAAAAAATGTTTTTTTAAAGATGGTTGATGAGGAATGCTTTAGCACAGTATAGCACAATGAGAATTTCCCTCACTGTCCTTCCCTGTCCCTACAAACAAGGTTTAGCACAGTAAAACACACTGACACTCTCCCTACCTATAGTTTTCTGTCCCTATAAAAAATGTTTTTTTAAAGATGGTTCATGAGGAATGCTTTAGCACAGTATAGCACAATGAGAATTTCCCTCACTGTCCTTCCCTGTCCCTACAAACAAGGTTTAGCACAGTAAAACACACTGACACTCTCCCTACCTATAGTTTTCTGTCCCTATCATTTTTTTTTTAAAGATGGTTGATGAGGAATGCTTTAGCACAGTATAGCACAATGAGAATTTCCCTCACTGTCCTTCCCTGTCCCTACAAACAAGGTTTAGCACAGTAAAACACACTGACACTCTCCCTACCTATAGTTTTCTGTCCCTATAAAAAATGTTTTTTTAAAGATGGTTGATGAGGAATGCTTTAGCACAGTATAGCACAATGAGAATTTCCCTCACTGTCCTTCCCTGTCCCTACAAACAAGGTTTAGCACAGTAAAACACACTGACACTCTCCCTACCTATAGTTTTCTGTCCCTATAAAAAATTTTTTTTTAAAGATGGTTGATGAGGAATGCTTTAGCACAGTATAGCACAATGAGAATTTCCCTCACTGTCCTTCCCTGTCCCTACAAACAAGATTTAGCACAGTAAAACACACTGACACTCTCCCTACCTATAGTTTTCTGTCCCTATAAAAAATGTTTTTTTAAAGATGGTTGATGAGGAATGCTTTAGCACAGTATAGCACAATGAGAATTTCCCTCACTGTCCTTCCCTGTCCCTACAAACAAGGTTTAGCACAGTAAAACACACTGACACTCTCCCTACCTATAGTTTTCTGTCCCTATAAAAAATGTTTTTTTAAAGATGGTTGATGAGGAATGCTTTAGCACAGTATAGCACAATGAGAATTTCCCTCACTGTCCTTCCCTGTCCCTACAAACAAGATTTAGCACAGTAAAACACACTGACACTCTCCCTACCTATAGTTTTCTGTCCCTATAAAAAAATTTTTTTTAAAGATGGTTGATGAGGAATGCTTTAGCACAGTATAGCACAATGAGAATTTCCCTCACTGTCCTTCCCTGTCCCTACAAACAAGGTTTAGCACAGTAAAACACACTGACACTCTCCCTACCTATAGTTTTCTGTCCCTATAAAAAATGTTTTTTTAAAGATGGTTGATGAGGAATGCTTTAGCACAGTATAGCACAATGAGAATTTCCCTCACTGTCCTTCCCTGTCCCTACAAACAAGGTTTAGCACAGTAAAACACACTGACACTCTCCCTACCTATAGTTTTCTGTCCCTATAAAAAATGTTTTTTTAAAGATGGTTGATGAGGAATGCTTTAGCACAGTATAGCACAATGAGAATTTCCCTCACTGTCCTTCCCTGTCCCTACAAACAAGGTTTAGCACAGTAAAACACACTGACACTCTCCCTACCTATAGTTTTCTGTCCCTATAAAAAATGTTTTTTTAAAGATGGTTGATGAGGAATGCTTTAGCACAGTATAGCACAATGAGAATTTCCCTCACTGTCCTTCCCTGTCCCTACAAACAAGGTTTAGCACAGTAAAACACACTGACACTCTCCCTACCTATAGTTTTATGTCCCTATAAAAAATGTTTTTTTTAAAGATGGTTGATGAGGAATGCTTTAGCACAGTATAGCACAATGAGAATTTCCCTCACTGTCCTTCCCTGTCCCTACAAACAAGGTTTAGCACAGTAAAACACACTGACACTCTCCCTACCTATAGTTTTCTGTCCCTATAAAAAATGTTTTTTTAAAGATGGTTGATGAGGAATGCTTTAGCACAGTATAGCACAATGAGAATTTCCCTCACTGTCCTTCCCTGTCCCTACAAACATGGTTTAGCACAGTAAAACACACTGACACTCTCCCTACCTATAGTTTTCTGTCCCTATAAAAAATTTTTTTTTAAAGATGGTTGATGAGGAATGCTTTAGCACAGTATAGCACAATGAGAATTTCCCTCACTGTCCTTCCCTGTCCCTACAAACAAGGTTTAGCACAGTAAAACACACTGACACTCTCCCTACCTATAGTTTTCTGTCCCTATAAAAAATGTTTTTCTAAAGATGGTTGATGAGGAATGCTTTAGCACAGTATAGCACAATGAGAATTTCCCTCACTGTCCTTCCCTGTCCCTACAAACAAGGTTTAGCACAGTAAAACACACTGACACTCTCCCTACCTATAGTTTTCTGTCCCTATAAATTTTTTTTTTTAAAGATGGTTGATGAGGAATGCTTTAGCACAGTATAGCACAATGAGAATTTCCCTCACTGTCCTTCCCTGTCCCTACAAACAAGGTTTAGCACAGTAAAACACACTGACACTCTCCCTACCTATAGTTTTCTGTCCCTATAAAAAATGTTTTTTTAAAGATGGTTGATGAGGAATGCTTTAGCACAGTATAGCACAATGAGAATTTCCCTCACTGTCCTTCCCTGTCCCTACAAACAAGGTTTAGCACAGTAAAACACACTGACACTCTCCCTACCTATAGTTTTCTGTCCCTATAAATTTTTTTTTTTAAAGATGGTTGATGAGGAATGCTTTAGCACAGTATAGCACAATGAGAATTTCCCTCACTGTCCTTCCCTGTCCCTACAAACAAGGTTTAGCACAGTAAAACACACTGACACTCTCCCTACCTATAGTTTTCTGTCCCTATAAATTTTTTTTTTTAAAGATGGTTGATGAGGAATGCTTTAGCACAGTATAGCACAATGAGAATTTCCCTCACTGTCCTTCCCTGTCCCTACAAACAAGGTTTAGCACAGTAAAACACACTGACACTCTCCCTACCTATAGTTTTCTGTCCCTATAAATATATATTTTTTAAAGATGGTTGATGAGGAATGCTTTAGCACAGTATAGCACAATGAGAATTTCCCTCACTGTCCTTCCCTGTCCCTACAAACAAGGTTTAGCACAGTAAAACACACTGACACTCTCCCTACCTATAGTTTTCTGACCCTATAAAAAATGTTTTTTTAAAGATGGTTGATGAGGAATGCTTTAGCACAGTATAGCACAATGAGAATTTCCCTCACTGTCCTTCCCTGTCCCTACAAACAAGGTTTAGCACAGTAAAACAGACTGACACTCTCCCTACCTATCCTTCTCTTTCCCTAAACTAAAGGAATCCAGGTTAAGCAAGAAAAAAAAATGTCACTGTCCCTGCCTATGCTTCTCTTTCCCTGCTCCGGAACACACTACACTAGGCCGCCTTGCTGGCGGCTTTTTATAGTGTGGGGCGTGTACTAAACACCCTCAGCAATAATTGGCCACAGGCATCCTGCCTGTGGCCAATCATTGCTCTCCTCGCTGCCGGCGCTGTGATTGGCCAAGCATGCGGGGTCACAGTGCATGCTTGGCCAATCACAGCGCCTGGATGACACTGCGATGGCGTAGTGCATTGTGGGCCGCGAATTAGGCGCGAACGCCCCAAATCGTTCGTTGTTCGGCGAACGATCGAACAGCCGATGTTCGAGTCGAACGTATGTTCGACTCGAACACCGAGCTCATCCCTAGTGGCAATGAAGGGGAGACGCACCAGACCATCAAAAAGAAATCGTGACTTTCAGAATTCCGCCACTACTAACAACACTAAAAAACGTCCTCCAAAACAGCACCCCCGCACTCCCTTCCCATCAGCACCTAGCACCTCCACATCAGTGGCCTTGAATGCCTCCGCTCCTACACATGAATCACTTGAAGGTACTAACACCTTCATTACATCTAAAGTTCCCACGATGTTCACTAAGAATTCGGGAAACTTACCAATCCCCCACAACTTAATCCCGACTTCGTTTCGGCACTTATTATTATTAATTTATCGTCACACGTCCTTACTACCGATGAGATTTCGGTCCTTTCAAAAGGACTTACCTTTTGTCCTAATAAGTCTACTAATAAATTTGAGATTATTAAAGATCTCTATGCCCGTAAATTACTCCTTAAAAGCATATTTGAGAAGAATGACCCAGATACACGGGAATTCCATACATACAGCGAACGACAGGCTATAAGGAATCTCAAATCTTTACTTGATGAAAACGAACCAAGGGATCTCATTGACACCTTGGACCTTGACTCACGTTTGTCCAACACCAATACAACCCACTCGGAGGTTTTAAACATTCCAAAAACTTCCCTTAAAAAAAAAAATCATCCCTATATTCAGCACCCAGTTCTAATCAGGGGGTAGCTAGCTTTCTTAAAAATACTAGTCATGAAATCAACAATCTTGTACCCACACCACATAACTGTGCCAACCTTACACCTAATGAGAGGGTAGCCCTTACAGACTTAAATCACCAGATCACTATTAATTTGTCGGACAAAGGAGGGAACATTGTCATTATGGACAACCCTCAATATAGTGAAATGTGTAAAAATATCTTAAAGAATCACGACTGGTATCGACCGGTTAGCAGTGGTGTAGTGGATGCCTTCAACAAAAAATTCTATGATATGATTGATGAGGCATTTCAACACAATATTATTTCCAAACAAACGTTGGATTTCATTCATACTCCCATTCCTCGAATACCAACTTTCCACTCCCTTCCTAAGATTCACAAAAATTCCCTTAACCCCCCTGGATGTCCCATTATATCCGGTAATGGAGCTATTACTGAAAACCTCTCACGGCTCATTGACGAGCATCTAAGACCTTTTGTTTTGAGTATCCCTTCTTATGTCAAAGACACGCCTCATTTATTGCGTATCATTGAGGGAGTACAGATTCCTACAAACTCTATCCTCGTCAGCATTGACGTAGAAGCACTCTACAACTCGATCCCTCATTCCCTAGGCGTGGTTTGTGTCAGACATGTTCTGTCACAAATTAGTCATCATGAACATTCATTCAATGAATTCATAGTTCAATCTCTGGACTTTGTACTAAGACATAATGTATTTACTTTTGATGGTCAATGTTTCCTCCAGGTACAGGGCGTAGCCATGGGCACCAGTTGTGCCCCTGGCTACGCCAATCTGTACCTGGGGGAATGGGAGCGTGCCATCTTTTCTAGCGAGGATCTCTCGATGTACCTGTGCCATGTAGCTTTATGGCACAGGTACATCGATTAAATCTTCATTGTTTGGACTGGCTCCCGGCAACTGCTTGAGGAGTGCCTTATTGCCCTAAATATCAATGAATTTAACTTGAAATTCACAATGGTATCTGACCCGAATAACATAACTTTCCTAGATGTGGAAATCTTTAGAGATAAGGAAAATATGCTATTCTGCAAGTTGTTCCGGAAACCTACAGCAGGCAACACCATTTTACACTCTTCCAGCTTTCACCCTAGGCCCTTGATTGAATCCATTCCATATGGACAATACTTGAGGATTAAACGTAACAGCTCTAATGAGTCCGATTACAAAAAAGAAGCAAACAACTTGAGGAAACGGCTCCTTGCTAGGGGATACAGACAAAAATGCCTTAAAAAGGCCTTCAAACGCACTCTGAACTTAAGTTGCCATGACTTATTAGGACCCAAACAAAAGAGGAATGTGGAAAGTGACCATCGTATCATTACCACATACTCTGATGATCATGCCCAGATTTTCGAAATCTGTCAAAAACATTGGCACCTGTTAACAGCAGACCCCGTGATAGGACCACTCGTACCTCCTAGACCAGCAATTACCTATAGACGAGCTACATCCCTACGGGATATGCTCGTGCAGAGTGAATTCCAGGGTACCACTAGAGGTGACCCCTGTAAAGAATTACTGATATGTAGTTGTAATTGCTTTTATGTGGGTAAGACCATACAAAAATTATGGCAAAGACTATACCGACATTTGAAAGCGATGAGGGACAAAGATCCAGATCTCCCGCTCGGCAGACACGTCGCTCAAGTTCACGGTGGTACCACACCAAAAATTGAGGTGGTTGTTTTGGACAGGGTCCACCGCAGCCCCAGAGGAGGCGATTTTGATAAATGCCTC
Source organism: Rana muscosa (assembly GCA_029206835.1). Lineage (NCBI taxonomy): Eukaryota > Metazoa > Chordata > Amphibia > Anura > Ranidae > Rana > Rana muscosa. The sequence goes on from CM055117.1 coordinate 334,696,931, forward strand.
CTTCAGAAGGAGCTGAGATGGATCTCGACCCTCAACGCCACCTCACCCCCTGGTCTTAACCAAGTTATTAATTTCAAACCCTTCTTACCAGGATTTTCATCTGGGAAATTTGATAGGGAATTATTGAACTCATTTTTTGCTGTACCTACCCTGTACTTGGTTTTCCAGTTGAATATTTTTATGCTCAATTTTGTTTTGTCCTTGCTTGTGCCTTTTTTGTTTTTTCTCTTTTTTTCTTTCCTTGAAAACCCATTTGTATTCCTTGCTGGTTGATAGCTCAATGGGATATATGTTAGACTAGCAATCCATGATAGGACTGTATATTACCTTTCAGCCTTGTGTACCTCACCTACTTTATAATAAAACTATGTGTCATCCCTCATTAGAATTCGTATGTACAGATGAAGCCCTAGTCAGACTTACCTGATGGTTGCCTCCAACTATGAGTACCCAACTATAAATTTATATGTTCCTCTTTCTTTTTACAACATAATATTAAGTTGAATAATACTCTACATACTAACCAGCTTGAGGACATTTTCTGGATTGGCTCTTCTGGCCCACTGACGCTCCCCAGCACAATATCAGCCCCTGAACCCATATGGGGTCCGGGGCTGTATGCTCTTGCTTTGAGCATTGGGTTGTTCGGTGTTCGGCTTGTGTGAGAATCTTTATTTCCCCCTCCTCCATTCCCATCCCATTCCTTCCCCCCCCCTCCCCTTCTTTCTCTTCTTACCCAACTTTTTTGTTTCAATCATCCCTCTTACTTAACCACTTAAGCCCCGGACCATTTGGTAGCTAAAGGACCAGAGGTGAATTCAGAATTTTGCACTGCGCTGCTTTAACTGTAAATTGTGCGGACATGCATTGTTGTACCCAAACGAAATCTGCGTCCTTTTCTTCCCACAAATAGAGCTTTCTTTTAATGGTATTTGATTGCCTCTGCGATTTTAATTTTTTGCGATATAAACGGAAAAAGACCGAAAATTTAGGAAAAAAATGATATTTTCTACTTTTTGTTATAAGAAAAATCGAATAAACTCAATTGTAGTCATACATTTAGGCCAAAATGATTTATGACTGCCTATCTCATTTCTTGAGGTGCTAAAATGGCAGGACTGTACAAAACCCCCCCAAATGACCCCATTTTGGAAAGTAGACACCCCAAGGAAATTGCTGAGAGGCATGTTGAGCCAATTGAATATTTTTTTTTTTGTCCCAAGTGATTGAATAATGACAAAAAAAAATAAAAAATACAAAAAGTTGTCACTAAATGATATATTGCTCACACATGCCATGGTTATATGTGGAATTGCACCCCAAAATACATTCTGCTGCTTCTCCTGAGTACGGGGATACCACATGTGTGGGACTTTTTAGGAGCCTAGCCACGTACGGGACCCCGGAAACCAAGCACCGCCTTCAGGATTTCTAAGGGCGCAAATTTTTGATTTCACTCCTCACTACCTATCACAGTTTCGAAGGCCATAAAATGCCAAAATAGCACAAAACCCCCCCAAATGACCCCATTTTGGAAAGTAGACACCCCAAGCTATTTTTTCTTGAGAGGCATGATTAGTCCATGGAATATTTTATATTTTGCCACAAGTTGCGGGAATATGACAAACTTTATTTTTTGCACAAAGTTGTCACTAAATTATATATTGCTCACACATGCCATGGGCATATGTGAAATTACACCCCAAAATACATTCTGCTGCTTCTCCTGAGTACGGGGATACCACATGTGTGGGACTTTTTGGGAGCCTAGTCGCGTACGGGACCCCAAAAACCAAGCACCGCCTTCAAGGTTTCTAAGGGCATAAATTTTTGATTTCACTCCTCACTACCTATCACTACCTATCACAGTTTAGAAGGCCATAAAATGCCAAGATGGCACAAAACCCCCCCCAAATGACCCCATTTTGGAAAGTAGACACCCCAAGCTATTTGCTGAGAGGCATGTTGAGCCCATTGAATATTTTTTTTTTTTTTGTCCCAAATGATTGAATAATGACAAAAAGAAAAAAAAATGAAAAAATGTACAAAAAGTTGTCACTAAATGATATATTGCTCACACATGCCATGGTTATATGTGGAATTGCACCCCAAAATACATTTTGCTGCTTCTCCTGAGTACGGGGATACCACATGTGTGGGACTTTTTGGGAGCCTAGCCGGGTACGGGGCCCCAAAAACCAAGCACCGCCTTCAGGATTTCTAAGGGCGTAAATTTTTGATTTCACTCCTCACTACCTATCACAGTTTCGAAGGCCATAAAATGCCAACATAGCACAAAACCCCCCCAAATGACCCCATTTTGGAAAGTAGACACCCCAAGCTATTTACTGAGAGGCATGTTGAGTCCATGGAATATTTTATATTTTGCCACAAGTTGCGGGAATATGACAAACTTTGTTTTTTTTGCACAAAGTTGTCACTAAATGATATATTGCTCACACATGCCATGGGCATATGTGAAATTACACCCCAGTTTGGAAAGTAGACACCCCAAGGAAATTGCTGAGAGGCATGTTGAGCCCATTGAATATTTTTTTTTTGTCCCAAGTGATTGAATAATGACAAAAAGAAAAAAATAAATGAAAATGTACAAAAAGTTGACACTAAATGATATATTGCTCAAACATGCCATGGTTATATGCGGAATTGCACCCCAAAATACATTTGGCTGCTTCTCCTGAGTACGGAGATACCACATGTGTGGGACTTTTTGAGAGCCTAGCCGCGTACGGGCCCCCGAAAACCAAGCTCCGCCTTCAGGATTTCTAAGGGCACAAATTTTTGATTTCACTCCTCACTACCTATCACAGTTTTGAAGGCCATAAAATGCCAAGATAGCCCAAAACCCCCACAAATGACCCCATTTTGGAAAGTAGACACCCCAAGCTATTTGCCGAGAGGCATGGTGAGTATTTTACAGCTCTCATTTGTTTTTGAAAATGAAGAAAGACATATTTTTTTTTTTCTTTTTTCAATTTTTAAAACTTTGTGACAAAAAGCGAGATCTGCAAAATACTCAACATACCTCTCAGCAAATAGCTTGGGGTGTCTACTTTCCAAAATGGGGTCATTTGGGGGGGTTTTGTGCCATCTGGGCATTCCATGGCCTCCGAAACTGTGATAGGCAGTGAGGAGTGAAATCAAAAATTTACACCCATAGAAATCCTGAAGGCGGTGCTTGGTTTTTGGGGTCCTGTACGCGGCTAGGCTCCCAAAATGTCTCACACGTGGTATCCCCGTACTCAGGAGAAGCAACAGAATGTATTTTGGGGTGCAATTCCACATATAACCATGGCATGTTTGAGCAATATATAATTTAGTGACAACTTTTTGTACATTTTTTTTTTCTTTTTGTCATTATTCAATCACTTGGGACAAAAAAAATAAAAAATATTCAATGGGCTCAACATGCCTCTCAGCAAATAGCTTGAGGTGTCTACTTTCCAAAATGGGGTCATTTGGGGGGGTTTTGAACTGTCCTGGCATTTTATGCACAACATTAGGAAGCTTATGTCACACATCATCCACTCTTCTAACCACTTGAAGACAAAGCCCTTTCTGACACTTTTTGTTTACATGAAAACATTTTTTTTTTTGCAAGAAAATTATGTTGAACGCCCAAACATTATATATATTTTGAAAGCAAAGGCCCTACAGATTAAAATAGTGGGTGTTGCATTATTTTTTTCCACACAGTATTTGCGCAGCGATTTTTCAAACGCATTTTTTTGGGGAAAAACACACTTTTTTTATTTTTAATGCACTAAAAAACACTATATTGCCCAAATGTTTGATGAAATAAAAAAGATGATCTTAGGCTGAGTACATGGATACCAAACACGACATGCTTTAAAATTGCGCACAAACGCGCAGCGGCGAGAAACTACATTCATTTTTAAAAGCATTTAAAAGCCTTTACAGGTTACCACGTTAGATTTACAGAGGAGGTCTACTGCTAAAATTACTGCCCTCGATCTGACCTTCGCGGTGATACCTCACATGCATGATGCAATTGCTGTTTACATATGACGCTAGACCGACGCTTGCGTTCGCCTTTGCGCAAGAGCAGGGGGGGACAGCGGTGCTTTTTTTTTAATTATTATTTATTTTGCTTTTTTATTTTATTTTTAAACTGTTCCTTCCATATTTTTTTTTTTTATCATTTTTATTGTTATCTCAGGGAATGTAAATATCCCCTATGATAGCAATAAGAAGTGACAGGTACTCTTTTTTTGAAAAAAAAATGGGGGGTTAGACCCTAGATCTTTCCTCTGCCCTCAAAGCATCTGACCACACCAAGATCAGTGTGATAAAATGCTTTCCCAATTTCCCAATGGCGCTGTTTATATCCGGGGGGGGCATTCCCTCCCACTGCTTGTAAAAGCAGTCTAGAGACTAATTATCTGCTAGAATTGCTTTTACATGAAAGCCGGCCACTGGCTGAAAAGAATGATACCAAGATGATACCTAAACCTGCAGGCATCATTCTGGTATAAACATTCAAAGTCCAGCAACATACCAGTACGTTGCTGGTCCTTGTTGGACATGTATTGTAATCTTTTTTTTCATGCAGCCTGTTGGCTGAACGAAAAAAAGAGATTGATCGGTGGGTATGCCCACCATCAGAATACCTCCCTTCATCCACCCACTTCTAATGATGGGCATATATGCCGAAGCATGGGGGCATCCTCCCGCAAAAAAGTTATGCCGCGTACACACGGTCGGACTTTTCCACGGGCAAGCCTTTGTCGAAATTCTGACCGTATGTACGCGGCATAAAAGGTTATGCCGCGTACACACGGTCGAACTTTTACACGGGTAAGCCTCCGTCGGAATTTCGACCGTATATACGCGGCATTAGGAGCAAAATCGCCCCTCCGCCCCTGCTGCCCCCATGCTTCGGCATATATGCTCTTTTTTTTTAACTGTGGTGGTGAAATCACCTCCTACAGCACTGGAGTCACGGCTTTATGTATCGTGGGAGAAAACGCTGTTGCTGTCAAGATAACTAATTCCGCGCTGCAGTTGAATGGCGCACCTGAAAACAAAAAATTACATACCTGAAAAGCAAGCATGATAAAACATTGCAGAATGGAATACAGTAAAAAAGAGCAGAACAATAGAGAGAAAGAGAGAGAACAATAAAACGACAACTATTTTTGTTTTTTTTATTTTATATTTTTTTTGTGTTTTTGTTTTTTACGTTTTTTTTTTCTTTTTTACACTTTTTTTTTTAAACTTTAACAACTGTAATGGTTCAGGTCTCTCAAAATGTAATGGCATCTTGGGATTCCCTGTGTAAGTGTGTCCTAGTCTGTGAAATGCTGTACCCTACGCTAAAACTTCACTTTTGAGTGGTAGCGTTCAAAACATTCACCAAGGCAAAGACCAGGTTTGTCAGGACAGAGTGGACAATAACGGGTGTCACGCCTAAATCCGCGCTTGCTACAGACACAACATCTTTTTTGGGGGGTTCGTTGGGTAGGGGTACTCGGGAGGAGATGCGTATAATGCCTCTCATGCAGCCAGCTTACTGCATTTGGTAGGGGATGGTGAGGTGCAGAACCGCCTAGATACAGGAGTTCTGTGACTATCTCATTCTGGAATTTTAGAAGAGATAAAGTCCCGCCTGAAGCTCTGTATAGCACATGAGCGTTCAGCAAAGCCAATTGGAATAAGGATAGAGACACTTTTTTGTACCAGCGTCTCGCCTTACGGTCAATTAGATACGGCGCCATCAACTGGTCGTTGAGGTCCACCCCTCCCATATTTTTGTTATATTCGTGGACACAGAGGGGTTTCTCCACAACACCAGTCGCCGTACGAATTTGGACTGTCGTGTCTGCATGAAGGGAGGTAAGAAGAAAAACATTCTTATTGTCCCTCCACTTCATAGCGAGCAAGTTATTACACTTTACGCAGGCTCTCTCCCCCAGCCTAAGACGGGCATCTACAAGCCGCTGGGGAAAGCCCTGGCGATTAGGTCGCACGGTGCCACATGCTCCAATCTGATGATCAAACAAGTGACTAAACAGTGGCACGCTCGTGTAATAATTGTCCACATACAAGTGGTACCCCTTTCCGAATAAGGGTGACACCAATTTCCACACTATCTTGCCAGCGCTCCCTATGTAATCCGGGCAGTTGACCGGCTCAACCTGACTATCTTTTCCCTCATAAACCATAAAGCTCCATACATAGCCTGTTGCCCTGTCACAGCACTTATAGAGCTTGACCCCGTATCTGGCACGCTTGCTGGGAAGGTACTGCTTGAAAGCCAAGCGGCCAGAAAATTTAATCAGGGACTCATCAACGCAGACAGCTTGATCGGGAATAAACAAGGCTGCAAAACGTTCATTGAAGTGGTTTATGAGGGGCCGAATTTTATAGAGCTGGTCGTATTCAGGGTCCCCACGTGGACGACAAAGTTCATTGTCGTTGAAGTGCATGAACCGCAAAATCTGCTCGTATCATTTCCTGGGCATGGAGGCAGAGAACACGGGCATGTGGTCAATTGGGTGCGTGGACCAATAAGCACGCAATGACGGGAATTTATGTGTGCCCATGTTGAGGGAAAGGCCCAGAAAGGTCTTAAATTCGGAAACCGTAATTGGTTTCCAATCTTTGGCAATGGATGGCAACTGGGGATTAGCGGCGATGAATTGACCAGCATATAAATTACTCTGGTCCACAATAGATCTATAGAGATCTTCCGTGAAAAACAGCGAATAATAATCGATTGGCATAAAATCAGCTGTTTCCACCTGAATACCGGGTTGGGCAGTGAATGCGGGAAGTACAGGTTCTGCAGAAGTGGTGGGGACCCAATCAGGATAGGCAAATTCTGCAGGAAGAGCACTATGGGTACGACGGACCTGCCTTTGTCTTCTTATTGGTGGCAGCGGGACACTACTTGTGCTTGCCACCTCGCCAGCTTGAACTGCACTTATGGGACTCGCCACGTCACCACGTGATACTGCAGTGCTGGATGTACGCCCAGGCTGTACTAGGCCGCTGGTGCTTGCCAATTCACCAGAAGGAATAGCGGCGCTAGTACTACTCTGCTCCATGATACGAGAGCCCTTCTTGCTCCTCAACAACCTCAGAAGATCGGGATCGGGTACGCCTGACCTTAGCAGGGACCTCAACTTCGTCGTCAGAGCTATCTGACGTGGGGCCGCTGACGTCACTGTCTTCTACGGGAAGATATTCTGAGCCTGAATCTGACAGATACGTGACCTCCTCTTCACTATCTGTCATGCCGCGTACACACGATCATTATTCACGGCGGTTAAAAAACCGCCGTGAATAATGACAGGAAAAACGAGGGAACCGCTTGGTTCCCTACACACGGTTGTTTTTCCCGTGATTTTTTCTCTTGACGAGAAAAACGACCGTCTGTGGGCTCCGCGGCAGTGTTTCCCTATGGGAAAACTGCCGCGGAAAAAAATGCTGGAAAAAACGATGAGAAAATTTAGAACATGTTCTAAATTTTCTCGTCGTTTTTTATGCCGTTTTTCTAGACGAGAAAAACGACATAAAGCCCACAGACGATCGTTTTTCTCGGCGAAAAAAAAAATGCAGTTTTTCTCGTCGAGAAAAGCGGTCGTGTGTACACGGCATCATGCTCAGAATCTCGTAGGCCTCTTTACTAGTGTACCTTCGTCTTGCCATTTTGGGCTCTAAATTTAGGGGTACACTAGTAAGATTCACAGGAAAAAAAGCACTTGACTGTCGTCAGCAAATATATCAAACGCTACAAAAAAAACTGTTAGCGGTCGCAGGGATCAGGACTGTCTCTGCAAACGCTGCAGTTATGTGTTTTGTGTTTGGTAAGTGACAGTGATCTATCGATACTGCACTTGGGTGGGCTGGGCTGGATTGGGCGGAGGGGCTAAACGCAGGTGCTAGCAGGTATCTGGGCTGATCCCGCTAACACTCCGTTTTTGGGAACCCTAAACCGCTGGGGACGCTAGTATAGATCTGATCAGATACTATACCACTAAGGGAGGTGTATGCTTTGCGCGTGGGTGTTAGCGTTACTGGCACTAACCTAACGCTGCCTGGGGCGACGCAGACCCTCTCTGGCGCTAAAACCTAATTGATCTCACCCACCGGGCGATCAGGGGGTTAAACCTTTATTGGGTTATATACGGCGGGTGCCCTGATGCCATAAAAAGCAAACTAACCAACCAGCGTCACCCGTAACCTTTATATGGTGATCACTGGTGAAAGGGTTAACTAGGGGCAATCAGGGGGTTAAAACCTTTATTAGGTTAAATATGGAGGGTACCCGACGCTATATAAAAACCTGACGGGTTACCTAAATAACTAAATAACTAACTGGGTAACCAGTGTCACCAGTGACGCTTATACGGTGATCACTGGTGAAAGGGTTAACTCTAGGGGCAATCAGGGGGTTAAAATAATATATGGGGTTACCTGACGCTCTAAAAACCTGCGGCAAAACTAAAAATAAATAACTGGCTATCTAGGGCACCACCGGCACTAAATACAGCGATCGAAAATACGATCGCTTAGTGACGCTGGCGTTAGGGGGTGAAAGGGTTACCTGGGGGGCGATCAAGGGGTTAAACCTTTATTAGGGGGGGTTAGGGGGCTACCCTGGACCTAAAGGGGCCTAATCCTAACTGCCCTGCAACTTTTTACTATCACAGATGACACTAAATGCAGTGATCAGTAAAATAAATGATCACTGCAATCAGTGACACTGTGATTGGGGGCTGGGGGGTGACCTGGGGGTGATCTGGGGGTGACTGGGGGGTGAAATGTGTGCCTATGTGTACCTAAGTGTCAGTGGACTGTTGGTGCACTAACCTGCTTCCTCTCTCCTCGTCGCCGGAATCGAAAAGACCGCCGCGAGGGAGATGACATCACTTCCTCCTGCCTGTGTTTACATCACATGGCGGAGTAAGCATTTTCATTGGCCGGTAGCGATCGCGAGGGGGTGGCCGAAATCGAATGGTCACCCCCTCATCTCTGATCGCTCCCCAACGATAAACGGCCGCTCACTGTATAGGAGGGGGGTCCGATCGGACCCCCCAACTGTACAAAAGCGATCACGTATGCTCTACTTGATTGTGCCTGTCGGTGCCATTCTGCCGACGTATATATACAGTGAGCAGTCGTTAAGTGGTTAATCCAACTTTGTACCTATTTTCACCCATTTTTACTTTTACTCGTTATTTTTCCATCACTATATTTAAATTTTATTTCAATTTATTTTCTTCTCCCTTTCTTCTTTTTCTTATTTATTTTCTCCTTTTTCTCCTTCTATTATTTTTCTTAATTATTTTTTCATTTTCTTTACCCATTTATTTATTCATTTCTTTTTTTCTTATTTTTATATTTATTTATTTTTATTATTTTTCTTTTACATTTTTATTTTATTTATTTTATTTTATTTTATTGTTTTTATTCACATTTTTTTCTTTTTTTCTCTCTTTTTCTTTTTCATTTTCTTCTTATCTTTTCATTATCCCATTTGCTTACTTCAGTTTCCCCATTTCTTATCCTTCTCCCCTTCTTAGTGGACAATCTGTTACTTCTTTTACACATATTATTATTTATCCTTGACAGGGCATTATGCTATGCTTTAGTATTACTCTATATAAGCATAGATGTCTTTAAAATCCCCCTCACGTCAGCTGAGGTGGTCAGGGCGGTTCACTTTCACTTCTTAACTTCTCACCGCGGCGCCTGCTTAGCTGTTATGCAGGCGCCGCGGGACTTCTCCCCTCGCGGCACACTTCCGCCCTTCCTTTGTGCTGGCGTCTGACGTCACCGCGTATCCACGCGGTGACGCCGGACGCCGCTCGGACCGAGGGCGGCCCTTTCATGCGAGGGCTCCTCTCGCCTTCGTTTCTAGGTTTCTCCTTTCTCTTTTCTACGGAAAGAGAAGTACAGCTCATTAATAGCCGGATCCCACCCCCAACTCCTCCCGCAAATTTTTGGCGCCAATCTTTTGAAAACATTCTTGATTGGCTGTATTGTCAGCCATGTTTCCATACATAAAGCTCTATTTAGGTATGTTAGTTTGCTGCACAGCCAGGGAGTGGACACATAATACATATTGGTCCTTCAGGTATGAAACCCTCTATACTAAACCTAAACTTTAACCTAATTGTTCCCCCCAGGGGGATGCCTATGCATTCCCCTCTGGGGATGGGAATTTTTGCTCAATTTTTTGCTCAATTATTTGCTTAATTTCATATTCACATATAATTATCTACACATATATATGCTTTTTCATAGAAACCAGCGATTAGCCCTCCCTCACTTTCGGGCTTCCTTGTGAGATTTGATGGGCCGGTTTGAGTCCAACTCTGGAACGTCCTGCTTGCTTTCACTATGGTCGCTGGGCTTTCTTTGTTAAAGCCGTGCGACTATTAATTTGGAATCCTGGCTGTACAATAATTGTTTGGGCCTCTACTCCATCAGGAAAGTCCTTCCAACTGGCTGGCTCCCCTGTTTTGAACCTAGACGGATGCATTTATGACATTTGAACTTTAGTGGGATGTAAGTATTCTCACACAAACATGATCATGGAACGTATAATATGCATCTCTATATCGCCAACGATTATTTTATTTTATGGTTTTTCGGCCCCTCTTCCCTCCCCTCCTTTTTTTTTTTTTCTGTGTGTGTTTTAAATCAATTATATATATATATATATATATATATATGTGTACTTAAAAGTTAATATAATATATACAAATCCTCTGGATTCACATCCAGGTGAATAAACAAAATAAGTGAATGTGTAAAAAGCAGGAAGTCCATTCACTTCCACTGCCGGATTTTATCACACAAAAAAAAAAAATTCACATAGGCAGAGAAGTGTCCATTGATGAAGCAGACAACCAATATATGACAGGAGATTGTAGATCTTCAATGCAAACTTTGGTTCAACAGAAATGTACAAAAAGGCCGCTTACCAGTGCAGATGGGTCCCTGTCACGGAGACCAAACAAGCTCAGCACATACACCAGATCCGGGTGTCAGCAATGTGGTCATCTGAGTCCTCACTCCGCTCACCGATCTGAGGCTATCAGTGCACCTTCCGTCAGTGGGAACGCTCGTGTAGCGTGGTAAGTACCAGGTTCAAAGGGAGAAATAAAAAAACTTCATGGTGCAGTAAATTTGGTAAAAAAAACGGGTACCCTTTATTGTTAAAAAATGGGTAGGCTGACATCCACAAGAAGGTAAAACAAAACTTTCAAAACAGCACTGAACCCCGCCGCGGCTCGAGCCAATCAGCTGGGGGCGTGGTGACGTCAGGATCCTGAGCTCCGCCCTACGCTGCGTTTCTCCGTAAGAGGCGTCGACTGGGAAAGGAGGCTGGATCAAGACGTCACTCACCACGCTTTATATAGGAAGAGCAGGACAGTGACACCGGAAACCCGATAGAGCTATCAGCTCCTCTGCTCCGCGGCGCACAAGACCTCAAACACATTAAGCATACAACGGAACAACAAAACCGCAATATATGCTGACTATGTGTGTCTTATCTAGCATGGATATACATAAGTACAAATGTCAATCTATATTCAGAGGATGTTCATCACCGTGCTGGCTGAAAAAAAAGGACAAATGTGACAAATACATATACCAATACCCATTAAATTGATTACAACCATACTCAAGATAAAAATCTGATTTAAAATATGGATATATCATTAAAAAACATTATTAAAAATTATATTATAAAACGGGAAGAATTCAAAATGTAATCAAATTCCTACCTGCTCACCCTGCCAGTGTCAGTAATACAAACGGGCACTGGAAGGGTTATACAATAACATATACATATAAACCCAAACCATATATACAGGTCCTTCTCAAAAAATTAGCATATTGTGATAAAGTTCATTATTTTCTGTAATGTACTGATAAACATTAGACTTTCATATATTTTAGATTCATTACACACAACTGAAGTAGTTCAAGCCTTTTCTTGTTTTAATATTGATGATTTTGGCATACAGCTCATGACAACCCAAAATTCCTATCTCAAAAAATTAGCATATCTTGAAAAGGTTCTCTAAACGAGCTATTAACCTAATCATCTGAATCAACTAATTATCTCTAAACACCTGCAAAAGATTCCTGAGGCTTTTAAAAACTCCCAGCCTGGTTCATTACTCAAAACCACAATCATGGGTAAGACTGCCGACCTGACTGCTGTCCAGAAGGCCATCATTGACACCCTCAAGCAAGAGGGTAAGTCACAGAAAGAAATTTCTGAACGAATAGGCTGTTCCCAGAGTGCTGTATCAAGGCACCTCAGTGGGAAGTCTGTGGGAAGGAAAAAGTGTGGCAGAAAACGCTGCACAACGAGAAGAGGTGACCGGACCCTGAAGAAGATTGTGGAGAAGGACCGATTCCAGACCTTGGAGGACCTGCGGAAGCAGTGGACTGAGTCTGGAGTAGAAACATCCAGAGCCACCGTGAACAGGCGTGTGCAGGAAATGGGCTACAGGTGCCGCATTCCCCAGGTCAAGCCACTTTTGGACCAGAAACAGCGGCAGAAGCGCCTGACCTGGGCTACAGAGAAGCAGCACTGGACTGTTGCTCAGTGGTCCAAAGTACTTTTTTCGGATGAAAGCAAATTTTGCATGTCATTCGGAAATCAAGGTGCCAGAGTCTGGAGGAAGACTGGGGAGAGGGAAATGCCAAAATGCCTGAAGTCCAGTGTCAAGTACCCACAGTCAGTGATGGTCTGGGGTGCCATGTCAGCTGCTGGTGTTGGTCCACTGTGTTTTATCAAGGGCAGGGTCAATGCAGCTAGCTATCAGGATATTTTGGAGCACTTCATGCTTCCATCTGCTGAAAAGCTTTATGGAGATGAAGATTTCATTTTTCAGCACGACCTGGCACCTGCTCACAGTGCCAAAACCACTGGTAAATGGTTTACTGACCATGGTATTACTGTGCTCAATTGGCCTCCCAACTCTCCTGACCTGAACCCCATAGAGAATCTGTGGGATATTGGGAAGAGAAAGTTGAGAGACGCAAGACCCAACACTCTGGATGAGCTTAAGGCCGCTATCGAAGCATCCTGGGCCTCCATAACACCTCAGCAGTGCCACAGGCTGGTTGCCTCCATGCCACGCCGCATTGAAGCAGTCATTTCTGCAAAAGGATTCCCGACCAAGTATTGAGTGCATAACTGAACACAATTATTTGAAGGTTGACTTTTTTTGTATTAAAAACACTTTTCTTTTATTGGTCGGATGAAATATGCTAATTTTTTGAGATAGGATTTGGGGGTTTTCATGAGCTGTATGCCAAAATCATCAATATTAAAACAAGAAAAGGCTTGAACTACTTCAGTTGTGTGTAATGAATCTAAAATATATGAAAGTCTAATGTTTATCAGTACATTACAGAAAATAATGAACTTTATCACAATATGCTAATTTTTTGAGAAGGACCTGTATACTGAGAATGACCCAATCTGTCAGTATACAAAGAGAAAAAATAAAACAAAAAATATACATTTTAATCGCCCAAAAGGATGTATCACCTATCATGTATATATCACCCCACAAGACCCCCCTAGATGGAACCAATTGTACATCTAAGTATAAAAAAGGGGGGGGGAGAAGGGGGGAGGGACTGAAGGGGATTTGGGTGGGAGAAAGAGAGGAAAAAAATTATAAATTAATATAGCGAGGCAAAGCAGTTGGTCAAAAAGGAGACACTGTAAATGGGACAAGTGGTTTTGATGGGACCAATAAAAAAAATAAAAAAAATAAACTGTTGTTAATGTAGTAGTTTATATCCCATTCGATGTTAAGGCTCCAAGGGCTATAACACCGCATATCAAAAATCCACTGAGTCTCTCTGCGTGAAATTTGACGTTTCAGGTTGTCCCCTCTCCAGTGTGGAACATATCTCTCTATGCCCACTACTTCCAATACTGAGGGATCTCTGTTGTGGCACTGATGAAAGTGCCACGAAACACTATGTTTTTTGAGTATGACGGAGTGAATGTTTGAGTGTTTGGACGTGTGGGCGGGTTCGCGTGATGCTCCCAGCGTGAGATGCCGCAGCAAGTGATGCTTCTGGTGTGAGATGCCAGCTCCACCACCGCCGCCGCTTGCAGATCGAATAAGCCGCTCTCAGGATCGAATAAGCTGTTCTCAGCTTTCTTCCAGCCGGCTAGATAAGCTGCTAGACAGCCGCTACATTACCCCACCTCGGCGAGCACGAGTCTGGCGACCTCCGACCTCCGGCGGCCCCCAGTGATTGGAGGAAAATAGCGGAGGAAAATAGCGGGTGACAACGGTCTCCTATCATCTTCCATCTCCCACCATCAGTGACGAGTGAGTCAGGGCTGCCTCTAACGTAAGACACCAGGCTACAGACTTGCAGACCTGTAGACAGCAGGTGGACGAATCCTGCGCTGTCTAGCAGAGGTAAAACAGCAGATATATCTTAGACTGTGTTGTTCCCTTTCTGGGTGGATCTCTGTATGTCTCTCTAAGTGTCCTTTTTTTTTTTTCTCAACGATATATACCGAGAGTTTTATTAAAATTAACACTGCTATTGGGAAGGGAAGAAGGTGGAAGGAAAAAAAAATATATATACATACAGACTTTTTCCTTCTGCTGAGATCAGAAAACTGAATAGAGCCTGAATGGACCCCAGTAAAACCAGGGGTAAAACGCAGACGGCTACCCCATGCTCCTCCCCTCTTGCAAAATTTACAAAAGGAACCGTAAAATCAGCAGAAAAATCCCTGCTAAAGTCCTCCAAAGTCACTGAGGCACAGGTAGAGACCCAGAGTGTAATGGCGGTAGAACAGCCTACTTTTGTTAAGGACATAATGGAGGCGATAAAAAAAAACGGCGAGACCCTTACATCAAAAATAGATGCCCTGGCCGTAGATATCAGCATCATGAGGCACGAGTTTGAAAAAATACAGCAGAGAACGGTGGCAGTGGAAACTCGGGTCACAAAGATAGAAGAAAAACTAAAAATTGAGAATAAAGAATGGCGTATAATGAAAAAGCAAATCATAACACTTCAAGAAAGAGCAATAGACACAGAAAGCCGATTAAGGAGGAACAATGTCCGGATTTTGGGGATACCAGAGCGAGCAGAAGCTGATAACCCAGTAGAGTTTTCGGAAAAACTATTGGCAGATACTCTAGGCTTGGTGGAAAGAACTCCAACATTTCTAGTAGAGCGAGCTCATAGAATCTCCCTCCGTATTCCCAAACCAGGAGAATTCCCCAGACCCTTCCTACTGCGTCTGCTAAACTTTAGAGACCGAGATAAAATCTTGTTATCAGCGAGGATGAAAGAGGAAAGACATTTTTTTTTTTTTTTTTTTTGTTTTGGAGTACTCTCTCTAGATAGAAATATTTGAGAGAAAGGAGATGGGAAAAAATTTCTATGGTAAATGATAAATGATAATGAATGATGAATACAACTTGAAATTGAACATTTCTTGTCATAAATATATGCGCCATAGCCTCTTTTGATGACTAGCATATATATATATACACTTATTTGATATATTTAATTAATGTTTTGTTGGCTAAGTGTGTTTGCACTTGTGCATTGATACAGCCTAGGGAGGTAGCGCGGATTAACCACATTACATGTGTTTTAAATCGCCCATATTTGGGAGATGCTTAGAATTTGAAGATATGCAATGATTTTGTATCGTAATACACTGCTATTATATACTATATTTTCTCTTCTCAGAAATATCAATCCATGTACAACCAATACATAAACCCCGAAGAAGGAAATTTAATGGAAGCTGCTACGAACACAGCTACCAATATCCGAAACATGTCGGTTGCTTTTTGCCGCTACGTATAATTGACTCATATGTCATAAACATAGGGCGATTGTATGTATTTGGTTTCAACATAAATGCATGTTAGTTCTTGTCTTAAACCCTTTTATCTTATCTTGGCTAAAACTATGTGAAAATCTGTATAAATAAAACTTTTTCACTTTTATATATACGCTTTGGTGGCAAATCCATGTTATTTTTCCAATCCATACCATCCCAGGGGCAACTTTTCTTTTAATTTTTCAAATTAATCGGGATGTGATTGGAATTAGTGGTAATTGCCCTTTATCTACTGGTTTAAATTGCTTCATTCCTAAACCTATTACAGGAATACCTACGGGCAAGATCAGACTTGGACACCTTTCCCACCGAAAATCCTCTGGGTTACTGGGTCTTGAGGATGGATCACTGGCCAGAGCTTGCACAGTATGCAATTGAGGTACTGGCCTGTCCTGCATCCAGCGTTCTTTCGGAACGCACATTCAGTGCTGCTGGAGGCTTTGTAACCAATCACAGGGTGCGCCTGTCCACCGACTCGGTCAATCGACTGACCTTCATAAAAATGAATCAGTCTTGGATCACCACCAGCTACCAAGCACCTGATGCTGATGTAACCGAATAATTTTTTTTTAAATGTCAGATCCCTTCAAGACTGCCTATGCTGATGCTGAGTGACTATTCTGTTATGCTGAGTGACTATCCTCTTCCTCCTCAATGATCATGCTGATAGCTTGTAAGAACATTTTTGGTTCTGGGCACCGCTACCTGGCCAAGGCCCAATTTTTCAGCCCCTGTTTAACAGGGGCGTGTAAATAGAATTTTTGATGCAATACTTTGCAGCAGGGCTCATTGCTGCGCTCTTAATAGAGTATCTGTGAGGGGTTGCAGTGTTGTGGCACCAGCACCAGTGCCTAAGGCCCAATTTTTCTGCCCCTGTTTAACAGGGGCTTGTAATTACAATTTTTGATGCAATACTTTGCAGCAGGGCTCATTGCTGCGCTCCAAGTACAGTATCTGTGAGGGGTTGCAGTGTTGTGGCACCAGTGCCTAATGCCCAATTTTTCTGCCCCTGTTCAACAGGGGCATGTAATTACAATTCTTGATCTAATATTTCACAGCTGGGCCCATTCCTGCACCCACCAAGAGTAACTGTGAGGACTTACAGTGTTGTGGCACCAGAACCACCACCAAAGGCCCAATTTTTCCTACCACTGTTCAACAATGGCATGTAATTACAATTTTTGATATACTAGTTCACAGCAGGGCGTTCCAGCGCCCACCAAGAGTAACTGTGAGGGCTTACAGTGTTGTGGCAACACCAACACCTAAGGGCCAAATTTCTGCAGAGTATATATGGCAGGCCCCTACTTTCAAACATCCAACTTACAAACGACTCCTACTTGCAAACGGAAGGAGACAACAGGAATTGAGAGGATATCTACCCCTAGGAAGGGAAATTCTCTCCTGTTAAGCCCTGAACACACAATCGTATTTCCTATGGATTCTAATCCGATGTAATTTTCCATCGGAAATCCGATGAAGCTGACTTCCATCAGTCTTGCCTACACACCATCAGTCAAAAATCCGACCGTCCCAAACGCCGTGACGTAAAACACTCCGACAAGCCGAGAAAAATGAAGTTCAATGCTTCTGAGCATGCGTCGACTTGATTCTGAGCATGCGTGGGTTTTTTGTCCGATGGACGATCGTAATTGCTATCGTTTTTTCCATCGGATAAATTTAAAACATGTTCTATTTTTTCTCACCGATGGAAAAAAGGCCGATGGGGCCCATACACGATCGGTTTGTCCGATGAGAAAAGTCCATCGGACTGTTTTCATCGGTAAAACCGATGGTATGTGTACACGGTGTAACGGCACCCCAAGTAGGAAAGGGGTTAACGCCGTTTAGGATATTCCCTCTCTGGACACACATCCACTGCCGATCCTCCACAGTCAGGCGACCGCTTCCCATAGGATTAATCCTTCCAAACATACGAGACAAACGCTCTGTATCTTTCCAACTCAACTGACAATCTTTAATGACAAACTTCCAGTTTTATACACACAGAGAGGAGGTTCTTACATTCTCCTCAGACAATACACCTTTGACCAGACCTAATTTATATGAGCTAATTAACTACAGTGATGACTCAGACACATGACCTTTAGGCTAGCCTCACTGTCTCCCAATACACATCTGACATCTTAGCAGACACAGGTGGGGGCTGTATGTGGTGACATTAGCATCTAACAGTATGTGTCCCAACATCATGAAGGAGTCACTTTCAGTTAACCTGTTGAGTTCATAATCAAACAGTAAATAGTTCTTTACAGATACAGTGGGGCAAAAAGTATTTAGTCAGCCACCAATTGTGCAAGTTCTCCCACTTAAAAAGATGAGAGAGGCCTGTAATTGTCATCATAGGTATAGCTCAACTATGAGAGACAAAATGTGGAAACAAATCCAGACAATCACATTGTCTGATTTGGAAAGAATTTTTTTTGCAGATTATGGTGGAAAATAAGTATTTGGTCAATATCAAAAGTTCATCTCAATACTTTGTTATATATCCTTTGTTGGCAATGACAGAGGTCAAACGTTTTCTGTAAGTCTTCACAAGGTTGTCACACACTGTTGCTGGTATGTTGGCCGATTCCTCCATGCAGATCTCCTCTAGAGCAGTGATGTTTTGGGGCTGTCGCTGGGCAACACGTACTTTCAACTCCCTCCAAAAGTTTTCTATGGGGTTGAGATCTGGAGACTGGCTAGGCCACTCCAGGACCTTGAAATGCTTCTTACGAAGCCACTCCTTCGTTGCCCGGGCGGTGTGTTTGGGATCATTGTCATGCTGAAAGACCCAGCAACGTTTCATCTTCAATGCCCTTGCTGATGGGAGGAGGTTTGCACTCAAAATCTCACGATACATGGCCCCATTCATTCTTTCATGTACACGGATCAGTCGTCCCATTCCCTTTGCATAGAAACAGCCCCAAAGCATGATGTTGCCACCCCCATGCTTCACAGTAGGTATGGTGTTCTTTGGTTGCAACTCAGCATTCTCTCTCCTCCAAACACGACGAGTTGTGTTTCTACCAAACAGTTATACTTTGGTTTCATCTGACCATATGACATTCTCCCAATCCTCTTCTGGATCATCCAAATGCTCTATAGCAAACCTCAGACGGGCCCGGACATGTACTGGCTTAAGCAGGGGAACACGTCTGGCACTGCAGGATCTGAGTCCCTGGCGGCGTAGTGTGTTTCTAATGGTAGCCTTTGTTACATTGGTCCCAGCTCTCTGCAGGTCATTCACTATGCCCCCCCGTGTGGTTCTGGGATTTTTGCTCACCGTTCTTGTGATCATTTTGACCCCACGGGTTGAGAATTTGCGTGGAGCCCCAGATCAAGGGAGATTATCAGTGGTCTTGTATGTCTTCCATCCTCTAATTATTGCTCCCACAGTTGATTTCTTCACACCAAGCTGCTTGCCTATTGCAGATTCAGTCTTCCCAGCCTGGTGCAGGTCTACAATTTTGTTTCTGGTGTCCTTCGACAGCTCTTTGGTCTTCACCATAGTGGAGTTTGGAGTGTGACTGTTTGAGGTTGTGGACGGGTGTCTTTTATACTGATAACAAGTTCAAACAGGTGCCATTAATACAGGTAATGAGTGGAGGACAGAGGAGCCTCTTAAAGAAGAAGATACAGGTCTGTGAGAGCCAGAAATCTTGATTGTTTGTAGGTGACCAAATACTTATTTTCCACCATAATTTGCAAAAAAAAATCTTTCCAAATCAGACAATGTGATTGTCTGGATTTGTTTCCACATTTTGTCTCTCATAGTTGAGGTATACCTATGATGACAATTACAGGCCTCTCTCATCTTTTTAAGTGGGAGAACTTGCACAATTGGTGGCTGACTAAATACTTTTTTGCCCCACTGTATCCTGGGGAATATTGTGGAAAAATATCACTGTCCCATTTTAAAGCAATCCAAGACATATTCTTAATGTCGATTAATTTCTTGCTCACCCTGTGCCCAAAGTGACCCCTGTCACACATCTCCTCTTTCGGCAGGAGACTAACACAGGAGGAGACCCCAGATGGGTTGACTCCGAAGTTAGTCCATAGTTCCATTCCTCTAATGCCTGGACAACCCATCAGCATGGCCGTTTTGCTTACCGGGTCAGTAGCTGATGGTGACGTTGTAAGGTTGCAGGGCGAATAATGGAATTCAGTTCTGGAACAGTCACTTGCTTTGCTCTCTCAATGGCTCCCAAAACTTGTTGCTGATGCTCTTGGGAGAGGTAAGGCAAAACCTGGGCGCAAATCCCATTTAACCTTTTGACAATTTCAGCCTGTTTGTGCATTTCAATGTTCAAGCCATGGGACATCTCATAATACATGACGTAGTGTCGTTGCATCTCCGATTTCTCCCTAGCCAACTTGTCACATTCCAATTCTAGACTGTGATATTTTC
The DNA here is from genome assembly GCA_029206835.1 of Rana muscosa. Taxonomy (NCBI): domain Eukaryota; kingdom Metazoa; phylum Chordata; class Amphibia; order Anura; family Ranidae; genus Rana; species Rana muscosa. The sequence goes on from CM055117.1 coordinate 334,717,270, forward strand.
CCTGATCTAAGGTACATGTCGGGGAAGATAGTCTTACCCAGTTCTCAGCCGTAAGCGGGCCGGTTCCAGCAGCATGGGTCTGGGCACAGGTAGTCACTGGGTTGGCTTCAGCGGGGCCAATCGCGGCGTAAGCAGAAACGAGGGGGGCCAAATCATTCCCCAGTAGTACATCCGCTGGCAAATCCTTCATCACCCCCCACATTCACGTGTCCCGAACCAACCCCCCAATCCAGGTGAACACGGGCAACGGGTAGCCGGAAGATGGTACCTCCCGCTACTCTTATGGCTACAGTGTCTCCGGTGTGTTGGCTCTCTGGGATGAGGTTCTTCTGTAGTAGGGTCATGGTAGCACCACTATCACGTAGGCCATTGGCTACTGTTCTATTAACCCAGACAGTCTGCCTGTGTTGTTGCCTGTTGTCCCGGTTAGCTGCTTGTATTGGATCAGCCTCGTGCAGGATGCCCCAATGTTCTTCCTCCTCAACGCAGTGGGCCGCAGGCATGGATGTGCGGGGGCTCCCCCTTGCTGGCTGTCTCCATGACTGGGACTGGATGGCTGGATTCAACGGACAGTCTGGCTTTTTGTGCCCTAGCTGTTTACATCCGAAACACCTGATGGGTTGTGAGTAGTCCTGGGAGTTGAACCTGGGCTGCTGAGGATAAGTGGCCGCTGGAGGTGGTGTTGAAGTTGGGTTAGAGGCTGGTAAACTGGGCCGAGATAGTGGATAGCGCTCGCTTTCGCCTGACCTTCGAGAGTCCAGATATTCATCGGCCAAAGTAGCCGCTTGCTGTACAGTCCGTGGTCGCTTATCTCGCACCCAATCCCGTAATACCGGAGGGGTGTGGTTAAAGAACTGTTCTAAGAGTACTAGCTGGGTGATGTCCTCTATGATATGAGCGTGGCTTCCCTGGAACCAGCGCTTAAGGTCTCGCTGCAGACGATGTGCCCACTCCATGTATGTTATGTGGGTTTGTTTCCGGGATTCTCGAAACTTAATCCGGCTGGCTTCGGGTGTAATGGCAAATCGGGCTAGCAGAGCTTCTTTTACCCGGTCATAGTCTTTAGCGTCCTCATCCTCCAGGGCCCGATACGCATCCGCCGCTCTGCCAGTTAAATTACTTGCCAGTAAGGCGAGCCAATCTTGGCAGTACTTCATGTATCTGGCATAGTCTCTCAAAGTACTGCAGGAACGCTTCAATTTCCTCCTCTCCTTCCTTAAATAGTTTGAACGCCTGAAAGGGCAACTTACGGACAGGCGCTGCATCTTTAGGCGTTGTCTCCGATTGCCGTATTTCCGCCATTCTCCGCTCATGTTGCCGCTCTAGTTCTCTCTCTTGTCGCTCCAGTTCTCTCTCTTGTCGCTCATCCTGCAGCTGGATGTCTCTAATGGCATTCTGTATGACGGTCTCTGATGGGTTAGCACCATATAATGCCAACCGCTCTCGAACTCGTTGCTGAAACAAGTCTTCAACTGACCAGGGTCCTGCATCACCATCCCTCTGATCCATCTCGGCTAGCTCCCTGATCAAGGTGGCCTTGTTCTTTGTCCCACCGGTCCCTCCACGGCTCTCAAGTAAGTCTTTCAGCGTGGCTTTCCTGCAGGCTGAATAGCTGGTCATTCACTGTGGTGGTTTGGAGTGTCCCAGTAACTGGAGGGAAAATCCCACCGCTGCCAACCAATGTAACGGCACCCCAAGTAGGAAAGGGGTTAACGCCGTTTAGGATATTCCCTCTCTGGACACACATCCACTGATGATCCTCCACAGTCAGGCGACCGCTTCCCATAGGATTAATCCTTTCAAACATACGAGACAAACGCTCTGTATCTTTCCAACTCGACTGACAATCTTTAATGACAAACTTCCAGTTTTATACACACAGAGAGGAGGTTCTTACATTCTCCTCAGACAATACACCTTTGACCAGACCTAATTTACATGAGCTAATTAACTACAGTGATGACTCAGACACATGACCTTTAGGCTAGCCTCACTGTCTCCCAATACACATCTGACATCTTAGCAGACACAGGTGGGGGCTGGATGTGGTGACATTATCATCTAACAGTATGTGTCCCAACATCATGAAGGAGTCACTTTTCAGTTAACCTGTTGAGTTCATAATCAAACAGTAAATAGTTCTTTACAGATATCCTGGGGAATATTGTGGAAAAATATCACTGTCCCATTTTAAAGCAATTCAAGACATATTCTTAATGTCCATTATTTTCTTGCTCACCCTGTGCCCAAAGTGACCCCTGTCACACACGGCATAAGAGTTAATATGGGAAAAAGGTGTCTCCTCTCCACTGATGTTTTATCACCAATCCTTGTTTCAATAAAAACCCCAAATTTTCAAAAAACATTTGTCATTGGGACGGAAAGTGAGGTGAAATGTTCTGAACAGGTGCACAGACATCAAAACAAATGTTACAGTGGTGATAACCCTTCCCTATGTTTTCCAAAAAGCTTAAAAATAGATTTTTTGGCTGGAGCTACACTTAAACAATGTTCCTGTTCCAAATTACAAACAGATTCTACTTGAGAACAAACCTACAGTCCCTGTCTTGTTTGCACCGCCTGTATTCTGCTGTTCAGAGTATGTAGGGCCTTTTTTTAATTTGGATGCAGGGTTCCCCTTAATATCCATACAAGACCCAAAGGGTCTGGTAGTGGGCTGGAGGGGTGGGGGGGTACCATGCCATTTTTCTCAATGATTTTCATCCATATTGCCGGGACCAAACATTACATTAAATCCGCAAGCAGTTTTAAATTACTTTTTTTCCTTTAGAAATGTCATTTTGTGCAGGGACAGTTCTAAACACGGGAAACACGTGCCACTTCACAGGCATACTTTAGACACCCCCTCACGTGCCATATTTAAAGGAATATTTCACTTTTTTTCACTTTAACCATCTTTAAAATCACTGCTCTTGAAAAAAACGGCCGTTTTTAAAACTTCTTTTTGCATTGATACATGTCTCCTGGGGCAGGACCCGGGTCTCCAAACCCTTTTTAGGACAATAACTTGCATATTAGCATTTTATAATTAGCACTTTTGATTTCGAACGTTCGAGTCCATTGTATGGACCGGGGGTGTTCGGCTCATCCCTATTGTGACAGCAGGCAGGTAAAATCACCAGGTTGCATCCAGGATGGTAGGTATGTATGCCCTAGATTCAGGCTTTATGCAAATTCATACCACTAGGAGGAGTGCTGGGAGTCTTTCGGGGGAAGAGTTAATGAGCCCAGCTGAATCAAGTGGCTCATTGAGGCCTCTACAAGAACTCCCAGCATGCTAAGGGAGATGCTCCATCCTGGAACCAGTTCTGTGTTGTGCAAGACTGGGGAGTGTGTTTCTGTCCTGTGCGGTGAGACAAAGCCTGTGTGGCTAAAACCTTCAAAAACAGGGAGATAGGGGCTGGGGCAGCACAAGGCTGCACCTAGTTGTCAGACAGGGAACCTACGTGTGTAGTAAGCGGTCAAACTGACCAGGATTTCTTTTTTTATGTTTCTTTTGTTTTGCTGTTTTCCACTGTAAATAGTTTAAATAAACCGCACCTTTTGTTTTTGCAACTACAAACTCTGTCTGCTGTACCTGTTCTTGTGTGGTGAACCCATCCAGGGGGTCACACACACCCGCTGCCGAGCTAACCCCCTCACAGTTGGTGGAGAACCAGTGGCAGTTTTTTAAGGCCAGCATGGAGGAGATATTGAAACAGCTGACTCTAGCAAATGCCAATCAGCAGCAGACAAATGCAGGTTTGCAAAAGAGCCTTGTAGCTCAACAACAGAGCTTTGCATCCCAGCAGCAAGCTCACCAACAGAGCCTTGCAGCTCAGCGGCAAGCTCATCAACAGAGCCTTGCAGCCCAGCAGCAAGCTCACCAACAGAGTCTGGAAGCTCAGCAACAAGCCCTGCAGCAATAGGAGGCCCGTTTCATAGATCTGTTGCAGAAGCAAGAGCAGAGACTACAACAAATGGAAACAGTAATGCAGCAACGTCCGCAGACCAGTGAGGAAAGACGTTCCACTAATACCGTGTCCTTTGGGGTGAGGCGTTTATTGCCAAAAATGACTGGAGAGGATGATCCAGAGGTGTTTTTGACCACATTTGAAAGGACTGCTGAAAGAGAAAAGTGGCCTAAGAACAGTGGGCTGGACTGGTGGCTCCTCTGTTAACTGGTGAATCGCAGAAAGCTTACTATGACCTAGAGCCTGACCAAGCAAAAGACTATGTGATGCTAAAAACTGAAATATTGGCACGGCTGGGTGTCACCCTGGCTGTCCGGGCTCAGCGTGTGCATAACTGGACTTTCCGGCTTGGAAAACCCCCCAGGTCTCAAATGTATGATCTCATTCACCTGAGCAGGAAGTGGCTACAGCCAGAGACTTTGTCCGCACCAAAGATTGTGGAACGTGTTGTGATGGATCGTTTCTTGAGAGCTCTTCCTACTGCCATCCAAAAGTGGGTAAGCCATGGAGACCCAGAAACGGCAGCAAGAAGGATTGTTTGTTACCGCTGCCGACAAGAGGGACATATTGCAGCAAATTGCCCGGTTGTGGATGAACCCATGCAATGTGACTTTCTAACGGACAGACGTCAGTCGCTGTTTGCGACAGTCGCATGCACTGCCATTCGGGGAACTGAGAAACATTTATGCAAAATGTGTGTTAATGGTGGAAATGTTGTTGTATTGCTGGATTCAGGTAGCCTCGTGACACTGATAAAGGCTGAATTAGTTACTACAGAGGTTTCTGGGAATAGCAAGGTAGCGGTTATTTGTGTGCATGGGGACACCCGAGAGTATCCGGTGACTACAGTGTGTTTTGAGACCCCCAAAGGTACCCTCTCTCATCGGGTGGAATTAGTGTCTCACTTGCCTCATGATGCCATTGTGGGAAGGGATTTTCCAAAGTTCTGGGAACTATGGGATTGTCCTGAGCCCCCCACTGGTGCCCCTATATACCAGGAATGTGATAGCCAGAATTCCTCTGAGAGTGGTGAGGACTCCAGAATTTCCCTTGTCGGTATTGGCAGGGGAGACTCGAGAAACTGGGGAGGAGCCAACATTCTCAGATGAAAATATGCCGTCTGTGGAGTTTTCTGATCTCGAGGTTCACAAGGAAAATTTTGCCACAGAACAGTTAAAAGACCCCACCCTAATAAAGGCATGAGAAAACGTAGTGGAAATAGATGGCGAGTTAGTGAACCCAGATGAGACCTGCACTTACCCATACTTCATCGTGGAAAAGGACCTACTTTATCGGGTGGCTAAAAGGGCAGAAGAAACCATTGAGCAGCTTGTGGTGCCCAAACCTTACAGGAAGTTGGTGTTAGAGTTGGCCCATGGGCACATTCTTGGAGGTCATCTGGGGACAGAGAAAACCCGAGAGAGAGTATTGCAGAGATTCTATTGGCCTGGGGTCATGAAGGAAACAGAAAATTATTGTTCCTCCTGCCCTGTGTGTCAGAGGTCGGCACCGATGCCACATTTCCGTAACCCGCTGGTACCTCTTCCCATCATTGAGGTCCCGTTTGAGAGGATCGCAATGGATTTGGTAGGTCCGATAATGAAGTCTGCTAGGGGGCACCAGTACATTTTGGTTATAATGGACTATGCCACCCGTTATCCAGAAGCGATTCCTCTCCGAAATACCTCGGCCAAAACCATAGCCAAAGAGCTATCTCTTGTTTTTAGCCGTGTGGGTATTTGTAAAGAACTGCTTACGGACCAAGGTACACCCTTTATGTCCCAGGTTATGAAAGAGCTGTGTAAGTTGTTCAAAGTGACACAATTATGTACATCTGTGTATCACCCCCAAACAGATGGGTTGGTGGAAAGATTCAATAAAACCCTAAAACAAATGTTAAAGAAGGTGGTGGATAAAGATGGAAAGGATTGGGACTGTCTAATTCCCTATTTAATGTTTGCTATTAGGGAGGTACCCCAATCCTCTACGGGTTTCTCACCCTTTGAGTTACTCTATGGGAGACACCAAAGAGGGCTGTTGGATATCGCCAAGGAAACTTGGGAAAGTGAGAGTTCTCCCCACAGGAGTGTGATTGAGCATGTCGCCCTGATGCAAGATAGAATTGCACAGGTAATGCCAATCGTAAAGGAACATTTGGCCCAAGCGCAGTTGGCACAGCAGAGAGTGTACAACCGTGGAGCCAAGACCCGTACCTTTTCCCCAGGGGATAGGGTATTGGTACTTGTCCCTACGGTTGAAAGCAAATTCCTTGCCAAATGGCAAGGCCCCTATGAGATAATGGAAAAAGTTAGCAAAGTGAATTACAAGGTCAGACAACCAGGAAGGCGAAAGCCCGAACAGATCTATCACGTTAATCTGTTGAAAGCCTGGAGGGATAGGGAATCCCTAGTCGCGGAAACTTTGTCACCAGCTCACTCTGATTGCGTGATTCCTGAGGTTGGAATAGCAGTCACCTTGTCAAACCCCCAACAACAGGAGGTTAAGAAGTTTGTGCTTCGCAACAAGGAGGTTTTCTCTGAGCTGCCGGGACAAACGTCTGGGGTAGAGCATGATATTATTACCCCGCCCGGTGAAAGGGTAAACTAAAACCCTATCGGATCCCGGAGGCCCGACGGGAGGCAATACGTGAGGAAGTACAGAAAATGCTTAAGTTAGGGGTGATAGAGGAGTTCCAAAGTGATTGGTCAAGTCCCATTGTGTTAGTGCCTAAAAAGGATGGGAGCTGGCGATTTTGTAACGATTTTCGACAACTGAACAAAGTTACAAAATTTGACACCTACCCCATGCCACGTATAGATGAGTTGATCGACCGGCTAGGAACAGCCCGATACCTGACAACTCTTGGGTATTGGCAAATTCCCCTGGCCAAGTCGGCCAAGGAGAAAACCGCATTTGTAACCCCAGACGGGGCGTTCCAATATAAAAGAATGCCGTTTGGGTTACAGAATGCGCCGGCCACATTCCAGCGGAAAATGGACCAGATACTGAGGCCCCATCAGAAGTATGCTGCGGCTTACCTGGATGATGTAATTATCTACAGCACAGATTGGGCCTCACATCTGCCAAAAGTGCAAGCAGTCCTAGACTCTATCCGGGAAGCTGGGTTTATGGCCAACCCCAAGAAGTGTACCATTGGGCAGGAGGAGGCCAAATATCTTGGGTACACCATTGGGAGGGGAGTAATAAAACCCCAAGTCAACAAAGTCGAGGCTATACAGAATTGGCCACGTCCCAACAGCAAGAAGCAGGTACGAGCCTTTCTGGGAATCGCTGGTTATTATCCGCGCTTCATTCCCCACTTGCTTCTCAGGCTGTGCCTCTAACCAACCTGACAAAAGGGAAAGAGTCTGTCATGGTTAAATGGACCCCAGAGGCTGAGGCAGCATTCCAATTCTTAAAAAAAGCCTTATGTAGCCAGCCAGTGTTGTACTCACCAGACTTCTCTAGGGACTTTGTCGTACAAAGTGATGCATCCGACGTTGGGTTAGGAGCAGTATTGTCCCAGGTCTGGAACGGGGAAGAGCACCCAGTCATTTACCTCAGCAGGAAATTGAAGTCCCATGAGGTAAATTACGCCACGATTGAGAAGGAGTGTTTAGCGGTGAAGTGGGCTCTAGATTCCCTTCGGTACTATCTGCTAGGTAGGCACTTTGACATGATTACTGATCACGCTCCTTTAAAGTGGATGGCTCAAAACAAAGAGACAAATAGAAGAGTGAATAGGTGGTTCCTGGCCCTACAGGAATTAAACTTTACGGTAAAGCATCGCCCTGGCGTTCAAATGGGGAATGTGGATGCTTTGTCTCGAGTACATGCATGCCTGATTGCTTGTGTTCCAACCCCAAGGTTAAAACAAGAGGGGGGGGGGTATGTGACAGCAGGCAGGTAAAATCACCAGGTTGCATCCAGGATGGTAGGTATGTATGCCCTAGATTCAGGCTTTATGCAAATTCATACCACTAGGAGGAGTGCTGGGAGTCTTGCGGGGGGAAGAGTTAATGAGCCCAGCTGAATCAAGTGGCTCATTGAGGCCTCTACAAGAACTCCCAGCATGCTAAGGGAGATGCTCCATCCTGGAACCAGTTCTGTGTTGCGCAAGACTGGGGAGTGTGTTTCTGTCCTGTGCGGTGAGACAAAGCCTGTGTGGCTAAAACCTTCAAAAACTGGGAGATAGGGTCTGGGGCAGCACAAGGCTGCACCTAGTTGTCAGACAGTTGAACCTACGTGTGTAGTAAGCGGTCAAGCTGACCAGGATTTCTTTTTTTATGTTTCTTTTCCACTGTAAATAGTTAAAATAAACCGCACCTTTTGTTTTTGCAACTACAAACTCTGTCTGCTATGCCTGTTCTTGTGTGGTGAACCCATCCAGGGGGTCACACACACCCGCTGCCGAGCTAACCCCCTCACACTATTGACAAACCATTATCCTCTTTATAACAGTGCTTGACCCAATCGGATACATCCAAATTCACCCGTCTGTATGAAGGATGGGGATTGGGAAGAAGGTATACAGCAATATATCCCCTTATGATTTCTGCCAGGGATAGATGGATACAACTTAAGTTTTTCCGTAGAGTGTACTACTCCCCACAACGTCTCTCTATTAGGGATGAGCTTCGTGTTCGAGTCGAACATACGTTCGACTCGAACATCGGCTGTTCGATCGTTCGACGAAGATCGAACGATTTGGGCCGTTCGCGCCAAATTCGAGTGACGCGAACGGCCCACAATGCACTACGCCATCGCAGTGTCATCCAGGCGCTGTGATTGGCCAAGCATGCACTGTGACCCCGCATGCTTGGCCAATCACAGCGCCGGCAGCGAGGAGAGCAATGATTGGCCACAGGCAGGATGCCTGTGGCCAATTATTGCTGATGGGGTTTAGTACACGCCCCACACTATAAAAGGCCACCAGCGCGGCGGCCTTGTGTAGTGTGTTCCGGAGCAGGGAAAGAGAAGCATAGGCAGGGACAGTGTCATTTTTTTTCCTTTACTAATCCTGGATTCCTTGTGTTTAGGGACAAATAAGGATAGGTAGGGAGAGTGTCAGTGACAGTGTGCTATTCTGTGCTAATCCTTGTATGTAGGGACAGAGAGGTACAGTGAGGGAAACTGACAGTGTGCTATTCTGTTCTAAAACTATTTTGCTGAACCATATTTTCAGTCCTTGAGTTGAGGGACAGAGAGGTACAGTGAGGGAAAGTGTCAGTGTGCTATTGTGTTCTAAAACTATTTTGCTGAACCATATTTTCAATCCTTGAGTTGAGGGACAGAGAGGTACAGTGAGGGAAAGTGTCAGTGTGCTATTGTGTTCTAAAACTATTTTGCTGAACCATATTTTCAATCCTTGAGTTGAGGGACAGAGAGGTACAGTGAGGGAAAGTGTCAGTGTGCTATTGTGTTCTAAAACTATTTTGCTGAACCATATTTTCAATCCTTGAGTTGAGGGACAGAGAGGTACAGTGAGTGAAACTGACAGTGTGCTATTCTGTTCTAAACCAATTTTGCTGTTCCATATTTTCAATCCTTGAGTTGAGGGACAGAGAGGTACAGTGAGGGAAACTGACAGTGTGCTATTCTGTTCTAAAACTATTTTGCTGAACCATATTTTCAATCCTTGAGTTGAGGGACAGAGAGGTACAGTGAGGGAAAGTGTCAGTGTGCTATTGTGTTCTAAAACTATTTTGCTGAACCATATTTTCAATCCTTGAGTTGAGGGACAGAGAGGTACAGTGAGTGAAACTGACAGTGTGCTATTCTGTTCTAAACCAATTTTGCTGTTCCATATTTTCAATCCTTGAGTTGAGGGACAGAGAGGTACAGTGAGGGAAACTGACAGTGTGCTATTGTGTTCTAAAACTATTTTGCTGAACCATATTTTCAATCCTTGAGTTGAGGGACATAGAGGTACAGTGAGTGAAACTGACAGTGTGCTATTCTGTTCTAAATCAATTTTGCTGTTCCATATTTTCAATCCTTGAGTTGAGGGACAGAGAGGTACAGTGAGGGAAACTGACAGTGTGCTATTCTGTTCTAAAACTATTTTGCTGAACCATATTTTCAATCCTTGACTTGAGGGACAGAGAGGTACAGTGAGTGAAACTGACAGTGTGCTATTCTGTTCTAAACCAATTTTGCTGTTCCATATTTTCAATCCTTGAGTTGAGGGACAGAGAGGTACAGTGAGGGAAACTGACAGTGTGCTATTCTGTTCTAAAACTATTTTGCTGAACCATATTTTCAATCCTTGAGTTGAGGGACAGAGAGGTACAGTGAGGGAAAGTGTCAGCGTGCTATTGTGTTCTAAAACTATTTTGCTGAACCATATTTTCAATCCTTGAGTTGAGGGACAGAGAGGTACAGTGAGTGAAACTGACAGTGTGCTATTCTGTTCTAAACCAATTTTGCTGTTCCATATTTTCAATCCTTGAGTTGAGGGACAGAGAGGTACAGTGAGGGAAACTGACAGTGTGCTATTCTGTTCTAAAACTATTTTGCTGAACCATATTTTCAATCCTTAAGTTGAGGGACAGAGAGGTACAGTGAGGGAAACTGACAGTGTGCTATTCTGTTCTAAAACTATTTTGCTGAACCATATTTTCAATCCTTGAGTTGAGGGACAGAGAGGTACAGTGAGTGAAACTGACAGTGTGCTATTCTGTTCTAAACCAATTTTGCTGTTCCATATTTTCAATCCTTGAGTTGAGGGACAGAGAGGTACAGTGAGGGAAACTGACAGTGTGCTATTCTGTTCTAAAACTATTTTGCTGAACCATATTTTCAATCCTTGAGTTGAGGGACAGAGAGGTACAGTTAGGGAAACTGACAGTGTGCTATTCTGTTCTAAACCAATTTTGCTGTTCCATATTTTCAATCCTTGAGTTGAGGGACAGAGAGGTACAGTGAGGGAAACTGACAGTGTGCTATTTTGTTCTAAACCAATTTTGCTGTCCCATATTTTCAATCCTTGAGTTGAGGGACAGAGAGGTACAGTGAGGGAAACTGACAGTGTGCTATTCTGTTCTAAAACTATTTTGCTGAACCATATTTTCAATCCTTAAGTTGAGGGACAGAGAGGTACAGTGAGGGAAAGTGTCAGTGTGCTATTGTGTTCTAAAACTATTTTGCTGAACCATATTTTCAATCCTTGAGTTGAGGGACAGAGAGGTACAGTGAGTGAAACTGACAGTGTGCTATTCTGTTCTAAACCAATTTTGCTGTTCCATATTTTCAATCCTTGAGTTGAGGGACAGAGAGGTACAGTGAGGGAAACTGACAGTGTGCTATTCTGTTCTAAACCAATTTTGCTGTTCCATATTTTCAATCCTTGAGTTGAGGCACAGAGAGGTACAGTGAGGGAAACTGACAGTGTGCTATTCTGTTCTAAAACTATTTTGCTGAACCATATTTTCAATCCTTGAGTTGAGGGACAGAGAGGTACAGTGAGGGAAAGTGTCAGTGTGCTATTGTGTTCTAAAACTATTTTGCTGAACCATTATTTCAATCCTTGAGTTGAGGGACAGAGAGGTACAGTGAGTGAAACTGACAGTGTGCTATTCTGTTCTAAACCAATTTTGCTGTTCCATATTTTCAATCCTTGAGTTGAGGGACAGAGAGGTACAGTGAGGGAAACTGACAGTGTGCTATTCTGTTCTAAAACTATTTTGCTGAACCATATTTTCAATCCTTGAGTTGAGGGACAGAGAGGTACAGTGAGTGAAACTGACAGTGTGCTATTCTGTTCTAAACCAATTTTGCTGTTCCATATTTTCAATCCTTGAGTTGAGGGACAGAGAGGTACAGTGAGGGAAACTGACAGTGTGCTATTCTGTTCTAAAACTATTTTGCTGAACCATATTTTCAATCCTTGAGTTGAGGGACAGAGAGGTACAGTGAGGGAAAGTGTCAGTGTGCTATTGTGTTCTAAAACTATTTTGCTGAACCATTATTTCAATCCTTGAGTTGAGGGACAGAGAGGTACAGTGAGTGAAACTGACAGTGTGCTATTCTGTTCTAAACCAATTTTGCTGTTCCATATTTTCAATCCTTGAGTTGAGGGACAGAGAGGTACAGTGAGGGAAACTGACAGTGTGCTATTCTGTTCTAAAACTATTTTGCTGAACCATATTTTCAATCCTTGAGTTGAGGGACAGAGAGGTACAGTGAGGGAAAGTGTCAGTGTGCTATTGTGTTCTAAAACTATTTTGCTGAACCATATTTTCAATCCTTGAGTTGAGGGACAGAGAGGTACAGTGAGTGAAACTGACAGTGTGCTATTCTGTTCTAAACCAATTTTGCTGAACCATATTTTCAATCCTTGAGTTGAGGGACAGAGAGGTACAGTGAGGGAAACTGACAGTGTGCTATTCTGTTCTAAAACTATTTTGCTGAACCATATTTTCAATCCTTGACTTGAGGGACAGAGAGGTACAGTGAGTGAAACTGACAGTGTGCTATTCTGTTCTAAACCAATTTTGCTGTTCCATATTTTCAATCCTTGAGTTGAGGGACAGAGAGGTACAGTGAGGGAAAGTGTCAGTGTGCTATTGTGTTCTAAAACTATTTTGCTGAACCATATTTTCAATCCTTGAGTTGAGGGACAGAGAGGTACAGTGAGTGAAACTGACAGTGTGCTATTCTGTTCTAAAACTATTTTGCTGAACCATATTTTCAATCCTTGAGTTGAGGGACAGAGAGGTACAGTGAGTGAAACTGACAGTGTGCTATTCTGTTCTAAACCAATTTTGCTGTTCCATATTTTCAATCCTTGAGTTGAGGGACAGAGAAGGACACTCGTAGAAATTATCAGTGTGCTATTCTGTGCTAAATCTTGTTTGTAGGGAGGGACAGAGTAGGACAGTGAGTGAAACTGACAGTGTGCTATTCTGTTCTAAACCAATTTTGCTGTTCCATATATTCAATCCTTGAGTTGAGGGACAGAGAAGGACACTCATAGAAATTATCAGTGTGCTATTCTGTGCTAAATCTTGTTTGTAGGGAGGGACAGCGTAGGACAGTGAGGGAAAGTGTCAGTGTGCTATTCTGTTCTAAAACTTTTTTGCTGAACCATATTTTCAATCCTTGTGTTTAGGGACAGAGAAGGATAGGCAGGGGACAGTGTCAGTGTCATTGTTGCTAAGCCTCCTGCACAATATACACCTGAAGGTAGCCCTTATTGCTGTTTTTCCCATCTCCCTGCAGGCCATCCATTAAAATGTCTGGAAGGCAACCAAGGAGAGGCAGACAGTCAGGAGGCAAAAAAAGAGGGCAAGCAGGCTCTGTGTCTGGGGGCAACAGTGCTGGTCGTGTACGCGGTGCATTGTCATCAGCACATGGCCATGGGACACGCTTGTCCTTGTTTTCGGCAGCTGGACATGTTGAGCCACATCATGCCGAAAACTTGGTAGAGTGGATGACCAAGCCCACCTCATCCTCCTCATCCTCTCTCACCCAGGCTCAGGGTACTGGCAAAGCAGCTGCCAAAGCGTCCTCTTCTCTGGTATCATTATCTTCATTAGTCAATCCTTCCCTAGACCCACCATGCCCTCCTCCTGAGGAGTCCCCCGAACTGTTTGAGTACAGTGTTGGGTACATGCTCCAGGAGGATGCCCAGCGTTTGGAAGGATCTGATGATGATACCCAGCTAGAGGAAGGCAGCAGCGTGAGAGCAGAGAGAGGGGATGCTCAAGAAGGACACCAATCTGGCAGTCATGTTCCAGCAGCTGCATCATACTGCCAGATTGGCTCCAGTGATGAGGAGGGAGGGGATGATGAGGTCACTGACTCCACGTGGGTGCCTAATAGGAGAGAGGAGGAGGATGAGGAGGAGGCACATCTCCAACGAGGCAGGATGCCCTTGAGTGGCCAGCGTATGGGCAGCACACCGACGGAATCACACCGCAGAGCTCCGCCTGTGCAGGGCGCTGCCTCTGCCCGTCATTCAAAAAGTTCTTTGGTGTGGGCCTTTTTTGAGGCGAGTGCATCAGATCGCACAGCTGCTGTTTGCAACATATGTCTGAAGCGTATATCGCGTGGCCAAAACATCAGCCGCTTGGGCACCACATGCTTGATCAGACATATGTTGACCTGCCATGCAGCTCGTTGGCAAGCCTACCTTAAAGACCCACACCAAAGAACAAAGCTGACCTCTTCTTGCACCGCATCAGCTGGGATCTCCAACCCCACTATACCTTCACTCCTCTCTGAAACCTGCTCTGAGAGGAATGAAGGTGTAGAATTAGGTGTGTCACAGGCAAGTACTTGCGGGCACTCTGCTAGCAGTACACCAACGTCCGATTCTAGCAGGCAAATTTCCCTGCCCCAGCTGCTGGACCGTCGAAAGAAGTTCACTCCCAGCCATCCACATGCCCAGCGGTTGAATGCTAGCTTGGCTAAATTGCTAGCGCTTCAACTGCTGCCTTTTCAGTTGGTAGACTCCGCCCCCTTCCGTGAGTTTGTGCAATGTGCGGTTCCTCAGTGGCAGGTTCCCAAACGACACTTTTTCGCACGGAAGGCTATTCCAGCTCTCTACAGGCATGTGGAAGGCAATGTCTTGGCCTCGCTGGACAGGGCGGTCAGCGGTAAGGTGCATATTACCGCTGACTCATGGTCCAGCAGGCATGGACAGGGACGTTACCTTTCTTTCACAGCCCATTGGGTCACTCTTTTGGCAGCTGGGAAGGATGCAGGACAAGGTGCAGTAGTGTTGGAGGTTGTTCCACCGCCACGCCTCCAAAATGCTACTACTGGTTGTGACACACCTCTCTCCTCCTCCCCCTCCTCTTCTTCTTCCTCCATGGCCTCTTCCTGTGGTTTGTCCTCGGAACCAGCGGTGCTCCGTAGGCGTTCAAGGGGCTACGCAAGTACGCAGGCAAAAAGATGCCATGCCGTGCTTGCGCTGGTGTGTTTGGGGGACAGGAGCCACACGGGGGCAGAGGTTCTGTCTGCTCTGCAGGGGCAGGCCGAGAGGTGGTTGACGCCACGCCAGCTTAAGCCAGGAATGGTAGTTTGCGACAATGGCACCAACCTCCTCTCCGCTCTTCGACAGGGACAACTGACCCATGTGCCCTGTGTGGCTCACGTCCTTAACCTGGTGGTGCAGCGGTTCTTGGGCAGGTACCCGGGCTTACAGGATGTCCTGAGGCAGGCCAGGAAAGTCTGTGTGCATTTCCGCAGATCTTATAATGCCAGTGCTCGCCTGGCTGAGCTGCAAAAGGAGATGAACCTGCCCAAGAACCGCCTTATATGTGACATGTCCACCAGGTGGAACTCAACGTTGGCCATGCTGCAGCGGCTGCACACGCAGCAGAGGGCCATCAATGAGTACCTGTGCGACTACGGCACCAGGACAGGGTCAGGGGAGCTCGGGTTTTTTTCACCACGCCAGTGGGGCATGATCAGGGATGCATGCACTGTCCTGGCACCATTTGAGGAGGCCACGAGGATGGTGAGCAGTGACAGTGCATGCATCAGTGACACTGTACCTCTTGTCCACCTGTTGGAGTACACGCTGCGTGGAATAATGGACAGGGCACTTGAGGCAGAACAGAGGCAGAAAGAGGAGGACTTCCTTGCCTCTCAAGGCCCCCTTTACCCAGACAGTGTTCCTTCTGTCCCACCCATCGCACAGGAAGAGGAGGAGGAGGAGGAGGAGGATTGTGTCAGCATGGAGGTGGAGGCTGGCACTCAGCATCATCAGCAGCAGTCTTTTAGGGATGATTTACAGTCCCAAGAAACCAGTGGACTTGTACGTGGCTGGGAGGAGGTGGCTGCGGATCATGTCGTCCTTAGTGACCCAGAGGACTCCGGACTGAATGCCTCAGCTAACCTACGCTGCATGGCCTCCCTGATCCTGCAAAGTCTGCGGAAGGATCCTCGTATTCTTCGGATCAAGGAGAGGGACCATTACTGGCTGGCCACTCTCCTTGATCCATGGTACAAGGGTAAGGTTGCGGACCTTATCGTACCGTCGCAGAGGGAGCAGAGGATGAGACAACTCCGGGAGGCCTTGCAGAAAGGTCTGTGCAACGCGTTCCCAGAGACTGGGAGGTTACAAACTCCTGGTCCTGGACAACGAGTTGCTGAGGCTTCGGCCAGTCAAAGAAGGAGCGGTGGGGAAGGTGGCCGTCTGACCGATGCGTTCAGACAATTCTTTAGTCCGCAGCCCCAAAGTATGATCGGTTCCAGCAACCATCGCCAGCGTCTGATATACATGGTGCAGGAATACCTAGGGGCAAGGTCAGACTTGGACACCTTCCCCACCGAAAATCCTCTGGCTTACTGGGTCTTGAGGATGGATCACTGGCCAGAGCTTGCACAGTATGCAATTGAGCTACTGGCCTGTCCTGCATCCAGCGTTCTTTCAGAACGCACATTCAGTGCTGCTGGAGGATTTGTCACGGATCACAGGGTGCGCCTGTCCACCGACTCGGTTGATCGACTGACTTTCATCAAGATGAACCAGTCTTGGATCACCACCAGCTACCACACACCAGATGCTGATATAACAGACTAATTGATTTTAAAATGTCACATCCCTTCAAGACTGATGCTGATGCTGAGTGCCTGTGCTGTTATGTTGACTGGCTATCCTCCTCCTCCTCCTCAATGATACGATTAACGATGATAGCTTGGAAGATCATTTTGGTTTATGGGTGACGCCACCAGTGGCTAAGGCCCAATTTTTCAGCCCCTGTTTAACAGGGGCGTGTAATTAAAATTTTTGATGCAATACTTTGCAACAGGCCTCATTGCTGTGCTCCAAGTACAGTATCTGTGAGGGGTTGCAGTGTTGTGCCACCAGTGCCTAAGGCCCAATTTTTCAGCCCCTGTTCAACAGGGGCATGCAATTATAATTATTGATCTAATAATTCACAGCAGGGAGCATTGCTGCGCCCACCAAGAGTAACTGTCAGGCCTTACAGTGTTGTGGCACCAGCACCACCATCACCACCACCACCACCACCAAAGGCCCAATTTTTCAGCCCCTGTTCAACAGGGGCATGCAATTATAATTATTGATCTAATAATTCACAGCAGGGAGCATTGCTGCGCCCACCAAGAGTAACTGTCAGGCCTTACAGTGTTGTGGCACCAGCACCACCATCACCACCACCACCACCACCAAAGGCCCAATTTTTCAGCCCCTGTTCAACAGGGGCATGCAATTATAATTATTGATCTAATAATTCACAGCAGGGAGCATTGCTGCGCCCACCAAGAGTAACTGTCAGGCCTTACAGTGTTGGGGCACCAGCACCACCATCAAAGGCCCAATTTTTACTACCACTGATCAACAATTATATGTTATTACAATTCCTGATATTATACTTGACAGAAGGGCGTTCCAGCACCCACCAAGAATAACTGTGAGTGCTTTCAGTGTTGTGCCAACACCAACACCTAAGGGGCCAATTTCTGCAGAGTATATACGGAAGGTCCCTACTTTCAAACATCCAACTTACAAACTACTACTACTTGCAAACGGAAGAAGACAACAGGAAGTGAGAGGAAATCTACCCCTTGGAAGGAAAATTCTCTCCTGTAAGAATTAATATGGGAGAAAGGTGTCTCCTCTCTACTGATGCTTTATCACCAATCCTTGTTTCAATAAAAACACCACATTTCAAAAACAGTTGTCATTGGGACGCAAAGTGAGGTGAAATGTTCTGAACAGGGGCACAGACAGCAAAAAAAATGTGACAGGGGTGATAACCGTTCCCTATGTTTTACAAAAAACTAAAAAAAAGGAATTTGCCATGGAGCTCCACTTAAACAATGCAGCTGTTCAAAATTATAAACAGATTCTACATAAGAACAAACCTACAGTCCCTGTCTTGTATGCACCGCCTGTATACGGCTGTTCAGAGTATATAGGTCCTTTTTTATTTTGTGTGCGGGGTTCCCCTTAATATCCATACAAGACCCAAAGGGGCTGGTAATGGGCTGGGGTAGGGGGGGGGGTTGATGGGGTAGCTATGCCATTTTTCCTAAAGATTTTCATCCATATTACCGGGACCAGACATTGCATTAAAGCCGCAAGCAGTTTTAAATGACTTTTTTCCCTTTAGAAATGTTATTTTGTGCAGGGACAGTTCTAAACACGGGAAACACGTGGCACTTCACAGGCATACTTTAGACACCCCCCCAGGTACAATATTTAAAGGAATATTTGACTTTTTTTTTTCACTTTATGCATCATTAAAATGACTGCTCCCGGAAAACGTCCGTTTTTAAAACTTCTTTTTGCATTGATACATGTCCCCTGGTGCAGAAGCCGGGTTCCCAAACTCTGTTTCGGACAATAACATGGATAATAGTCGTTATAATTAGCACTTTAGAATCCGAACGTTCGCATCCATTGTATTTAATAGGGTTCTAATGTTCGCGCGAACTTTCGGTCCGTTCGCGGGTTCTGGTGCGAACCGAACCCGGGGGTGTTCGGCTCATCACTACTCTCTATGATCTATCCTCTGCTGGACCCCAATTGTCCCAAATGCAGAATGGATATTGGTATGTTTATACACATGGTTTGGTCTTGCGGCTTGCCCTACTCTGCAGTCATTTTGGAGGGAGGTGGTGTCTGAACTCAGTGCCTTAAGTGGGGTGGTGGTGCATGTAGACCCATTAGTTATTCTACTGAGTATCTGTGATACATTGCATACTACCCATCATAAATGTTTTTTTGTTCTATGCATTGTATTATGCTAGGAAGTATATTCTCCTTAATTGGAAGTTGCCTGCTCCCCCTATGATACAACAGTGGCACTCTTTTATCGCTCAGGTGTTTCCTTTGTATAAACCTATTTATCTTGGCCATAATTGCTCTAAAAAATTCCACAAAATATGAGGGCCTTGGATTAAAGCTAAGGACCTAACACTTTGAGCCCTTGAAATATCTGTGGGGTTAGTTCAATATCAGTCACACCTGTCTAACCTTCTTTGCCCCCCCCTTTTTTTTTTCCTTTCTTCTCTACCTTTGGCAGACTAGCCACAAGCATACCTAATATTTGGATCCTCCCCTCTTTGTCCTATATGTTAGTGACCTAAGTGTAACTTACTGCTCTGTAATGCCGTGTACACACGATCGGTTTTACCGATGAAAACAGTCCGATGGACTTTTCTCATTGGACAAACCGATCGTGTATGGGCCCCATCGGTCTTTTTTCCATCGGTGAGAAAAAATAGAACATGTTTTAAATTTATCCGATGGGAAAAAAACGATAGAAAATTCAGATCGTCTGTGTGGAACTCCATCGGAGAAAAAACCTACGCATGCTCAGAATCAAGTCGACGCATGCTCAGAAGCATTGAACTTCATTTTTCTCGGCTCGTCTGAGTGTTTTACGTCACGGCGTTTGGGACGGTTGGATTTTTGACTGATGGTGTGTAGGCAAGACTGATGGAAGTCAGCTTCATCGGATTTCCGATGGAAATCAGATCGTGTGTACAGGGCTTTAGAGTATTTTTTTATGCTATGTACTGAAGACCATTTTAACAGTCTGTCTAATTGCCACCATTGTATTCCACTACTCGGTGTTGCTTTAGTTTGTGGCATTACCCAATGTTATTTTTTGTCTACATTTGCTTTGGTTGTAAACTTTTGTAAGCCATTCAATAAACTTTACTGTAAAAAACGTCACTCTAATTAAGAGAATTTATCCTCTGAAGTGTTCAGAAATCTAGACTAATTGGCTAATGGAAATGTCCATCTTCAGGCCCCCTTCTGCATTCAGTGGTTCCACCCAGCTGAGACATAGGGATGAGCAAGGGGAACAACAAAGACAGTGATAAATTTGGAGATTGACACTCCAGGAAGTGTCGGTTTCTGACAATACTTCAGGCAGTGGCGTATCCAGGGTATGGCAGATAGGGCAAGTGCCATGGGCGCTATATGAAGGGGCGCTCCTGAGTGGCTGGGCAGCAAGGCACTTAGATCTCTTCTTAAAATGGCCCTGGTTTAGCCACTGTTACTCACTGTCAGCCTGGGGTGGGATCCTGGCCAGCAGAGACTGCTATAGGTCGTTCACCACTGGCCCCTGGCTCACTGCCCAAATTGGTTGCTATCCACGGCCCGACTCGCGTCTAACAACCAGTGACGTCACGAGGAGGAGAGAGGCAGAGACCAGCATTCAGAGCGAAGAAATTTAACTTCCTCCTCCGCGCCCACTGCTTGGCTCCACCCACCTCCTCCCTGCATCTTCTCCTACATGGACAGGAAACATATGAGACCCTGACTGCAGTGCACAAAGGCATAGTTGCCAACAGTCCAGTTTTTCCCGGGACAATCACGGATTTGGGACCCTCGTCCCGTATTTATTTTGTCCCGCCTATTTTCCTGGAATTTTGCCTTTGTCCCGGCCGCCGGGAAAATCGGGAATGTTTGGGTAAAAAAACGGCAGGCTACAAAAAGATGGCCGCTGCTGCAGACACAAGGATTATTTCCTCTTGTGTTCAGTGGTGAGGAGAGGAGCAGCCAATCGGCTTCTCCCCTCTCTGTGTTCACACATGAGAAAGCGAGGCGGGGGCGGTATTATGAGCATTCGTGAGGGAGCGGCAATGTACAGGGCTGGGGAGGCGGAGTTCCGATAGGAGCCGAGAGCCAGGAGGAACAGAATCCGGCGGGGGGAACCATTCTCGGCACGACACCGGGAAATCATCATGGACCGTGGAGCTGCCTCTGCCTCCAGCACACACACAGAGATGCCGGGAGGTGAGAGCATCTGTTCCCCGGCGCTTGCTGCCGCTGCTAGGGGACACAGACCTGTAAGGAGGGCTCCGCTGCTGGGGGACACCAGTTGTAAAGGAGGGCTCCGCTGCTGGGGGACACCGGATGTAAAGGAGGGCTCCGCTGCTGGGGGACACCGGATGTAAAGGAGGGCTCCGCTGCTGGGGGACACCGGATGTAAAGGAGGGCTCTGCTGCTGGGGGACACCAGATGTAAAGGAGGGCTCCGCTGCTGGGGGACTCCGGATGTAAAGGAGGGCTCCGCTGCTGGGGGACACCGGATGTAAAGGAGGGCTCCGCTGCTGGGGGACACCGGATGTAAAGGAGGGCTCCGCTGCTGGGGGACACCGGTTGTAAAGGAGGGCTCCGTTGCTGGGGGACACGGATGTAAAGGAGGGCTCCGCTGCTGGGGGACACCAGTTGTAAAGGAGGGCTCCGCTGCTGGGGGACACCAGTTGTAAAGGAGGGCTCCGCTGCTGGGGGACACCGGATGTAAAGGAGGGCTCCGCTGCTGGGGGACACCGGATGTAAAGGAGGGCTCCGCTTCTGGGGGACACCAGTTGTAAAGGAGGGCTCCGCTACTGGGGGACACCAGATGTAAAGGAGGGCTCCGCTGCTGGGGGACACCGGATGTAAAGGAGGGCTCCTCTGCTGGGGGACACCAGTTGTAAAGGAGGGCTCCGCTGCTGGGGGACACCAGATGTAAAGGAGGGCTCCGCTGCTGGAGGACACCAGATGTAAAGGAGGGCTCCGCTGCTGGGGGACACCAGATGTAAAGGAGGGCTCTGCTGCCGGGGACACTGGATGTAAAGGAGGGCTCTGCTGCCAGGGACACCAGATGTAAAGGAGGGCTCTGCTGCCGGGGACACCAGAAGAGAAGTAAAGTAGAGCTCTGCTGCCGGGGACACCAGATGTAAAGGAGAGCTCTGCTGCCGGGGACACCAGATGTAAAGGAGAGCTCTGCTGCCGGGGACACCAGATGTAAAGGAGGGCTCTGCTGCCGGGGACACCAGATGTAAAGGAGGGCTCCACTGCCGGGGACACCAGATGTAAAGGAGGGCTCCGCTTCCAGGGACACAGTTCTGTAAAGAGGGGCTCTGCTTCTGGGGGCACCTGATGCAAGGACGGACTGCTGGGGAGGCATCTGGTGGCAGGTGACACGCTTCCACTGATTCGGCATTATGGTGAGTTGAATGATTTCATTTTATATTACAATGTAATAATAGAAATAATGTGCTTCAATCACCCTGACACCATAACAAACATGGTGCCGGGATGATTGAAGCGCCAACAACAGGTGTTTTGGAGTATCTTTATATGCCGATTTTGTTAAACTTTCTGGAATACACATTTCTATTGTGGTGTAGGATCTGGCTTCTTTCTTTCTTTCTTCCTTTCTTTCTTTCTCTCGGACTTCAACCACACCCCTTCTGAGCCACGCCCATTTAAGCCACGCCCATGCGCGCATGTAAACACGTCCATTTTTCGCACGCCGCATTTTCCTATTAGGGTGTGACACGCCTACAAACGAATGCACCGCCCCCTAATTATATCAAGGCTCCGCCTCCATGCAGATTATTTTTTTCCAATGTTGGCAACTATGCAAAGGGAGAGAGGAGTTTAGGCAGTGGCTCCTGGTGTCCCCCTAGATTATCTGCAAACTAGGCTGCTGTGCAGGAGAGGGGAAAGGAGCCGAGAGGTGTGCTGTGCTCTCCCTCCTCTCCAGCTTCACAGTCCTAAAACTGCAGCTCTTCTCTCCCAGTGGCTCTGTGTGAATAGGAGCGCCCTGCAACTTCCCCCTCCTGTCCTGACTCTATAGAAACAGCAGAAAGGAACCAGCAACCTTGTATTATAGGAAGGCTGCCACAGGACAAGAAAGAGTTAAAAGCAGGAGCTGATCCAACTCCTGCTGCTTACTGAGCCAATGGTTGATGCTGTAACCTAACCCGCCCCCTTCTCAAGCACAGAGTACTGGAGCCATGCTGGAGCCTGGAGAGAGAACTGAGCTGCCTTGGGGAGTGGGGAGGGGGTAGAGAAGGATAAGAATGCATTCAGGTGAAGGTAATGTGGAGAATGTGCACAGGAAGAGACATTTACTACAATGCTCCTCTCTTTATTCTCTCTGTACTTTCTGATGTATTCTGTATTCCTACTTTCTCTTTCTCTCTCCCCCTGCCCCCCTCCTCTCTCTCTCTCCCCCCCCCCCCCCCAGTTCTCTCTCTTTCACCACTTCCATCTTCTCTCCCCTCCCTCCCTTTTGTTCCCTCTGGCCATACCCAGTATAAACAGTAAATATTACAATAAAATATACAATGCTGTTTTTCCTTCTTCACCTTCGTGTTACAATTTAACTGTAACTGCATAATTTAAAGTGGTTGTATACTGCTGGACTTTCTTTTTGTTTACCATGCAAGGTAAAAGGTATAATGTGCTAGTATGCGATACTGGCACATTATGGTAAACTTACCTTAGCACAAAGCCCTCCCGCACCCAGAAGTCAAATTTTTACTAATTTTGCTTCCGGGTTTGTGGGCTCTGTGACTGGCCTGAGTCACGATGAAGTCACTCCTGTGCATGCGCGCAGGAGCCACCGTTAATGGCACAGGGTTCTAAAGGAACAGCACCAGTGGCCGTTCCTTCAGAACGCATGCGCCAGTGATGTCACTGGCTCCATGTAATGTAAATATCTCCTAAACTGTACATGTTTAGGACATATTTACTGTACCTATAGGTAAGCCTATAATAAGGCTTACCTATATGTAAGAGGCAGTAAAGGAAGTTTACTTCCACTTTAAGTGATGGTGGAGCCCTCCCTCTGAATACCATATACTGTATATGTGGTGTCCTGTAAACCAAACATACAACTTTATATCCTTCAAACAAATACAAATATCAAAATATAAAATTGCATATTAGTGATATTAACCACTTCCCTACCCAGCCATAGTCAAATGACGTCCACAGATGGGATCTCCCATCCTGGGTGGACGTCATATGACGTCCTCGGATTTGTAGGGGGATATCTGAATGATGCCTGCAGCTAGAGGCATCATTCAGATATCCGTTTGAAGTGCCGGCGATTCTGTGCTCCATAAGAATGATCATAGCGGCGGTTCCGCCGCTTGATCGTTCTTATAGGCGGCGGGAGGGGACACCCACCCCTCCCGCCGCCATCCGGTGCTACTCCGGGCTCCCCCGTGCGATCGGGGAGCCGGAGCGAATCTTCCGGCGTCGTTGTTGGGGTCACGTTATGAGAATAGAGATGACTGGTGACCAGATGGTCACCAGTCATCTCTATGATCGTCGGAGGCCCGGGCGCGATGTGATGACGTCACGCTCGGGTCTCAAATGTAAACAAAGCCGCCATTGCGGCTGTAAGTATGAGATCAGTGAAAAAAAGTTCACTGATCTCATGCTTTCCAGCCTGGAGGAGAGATGTGGGGTCTTATTGACCCTGCATCTCTCAATAAAGAGAACCTGTCACACAGGGATGTTTACATTCCTTGTAATAGGAATAAAAGTGATAAAAAAAAAAAGAAAGTAAAATCATTGTAAAAAAAAAAAAAAAATAAGTAAAAAAAAATAATAATAATAATAAAAAAAAATTAAAACGCCCGTCCCCGGTAGCTCGCGATCAGAAGCGAATGCACACGTAAGTCACCCACATATGTAAACGCCGTTCAAACCACGCATGTGAGGTATCGCCGCGTGCGTTAGAGCGCGTGCAACAATTCTAGCACTAGACCTCCTCTGTAATTCTAACCTGGTAACCTGTAAAAAAAATTAAAGC
Source organism: Rana muscosa (assembly GCA_029206835.1). Lineage (NCBI taxonomy): Eukaryota > Metazoa > Chordata > Amphibia > Anura > Ranidae > Rana > Rana muscosa. The sequence continues at coordinate 334,741,780 of CM055117.1, forward strand.
GTCGCCTATGGAGATTTTTAAGTACCGAAGTTTGGCGCCATTCCATGAGTGTGCGCAATTTTAAAGTGTGACATGTTAGGTATCTATTTACTCGGCGTAACATTATCTTTCATATTTTCCCAAAAAATTGGGCTAACTTTAATGTTTTGTTATTTTTTAATTCATGAAACCATTTGTTTTAAAAAAAGGCGTTTGAAAAATTATTGCGCAAATATTGTGCAAGAAAAAATGTTGCAATGACCATCATTTTATTCCCTAGGGTGTCTGCTAAAAAATCATATATAATGTTTGGGGGTTCTGAGTAATTTTCTAGCAAAAGAATGATGATTTGTACATGTAGGAGAGACGTGCCAAAATAGGCCCGGTATTGAATAGGTACAAAAAGCCCTGTATTGAAGTGGTTAACACCCCCTCAAAATATTTTTGATAACAAGTTGCAATATGTAAGTGATGGTAACACCCCCTCAAGAAATAAAATAACTCCACTTACAATAGGGGGTGTCACCATCACTAATATACTACAATTTTATATTTTGAAAGTTTGCCTTGTTGTTTTGTTAGGTGTTTTGAAAGTGATATTAAAAGGTTCACTTTTTTTTATTTTTTTAAATAACAAACATGTCATACTTGCCTCCACTGTGCAGCTCGTTTTGCACAGAGTGGTACCGAACTTCCTCTTCTGGGGTCCCACAGCGGCTGTCATGGCTCCTCCCCGCATCAGATAACCCCCTCTAGGAAGCTTTCTCCCGAGGGGGTTACCTTGCAGGCGTGCTCCCATGTCATACAATCGGCGTCCATAGCCGCTGATTGTATGACACGGCCCCGCCCCCCGGCTGCCAGGTCATTGGATTTGATCGACAGCAGTGGGAGCCAATGGCTGCGCTGCTATCAATCTATCCAATAAAGAGCCGATCAGCCATAGGGAGAATGACGCGGGATCGCGCCCGCGGAAATTCGAGGCTCAGGTAAGTAAAACGGGGGCTCGGGGGGGCCAGACACTGCAAGGTGTTTTTTCACCTTAATGCATAGGATGCATTAAGGTGAAAAAACACAAAGCTTTACAACCCCTTTAAGGTTGCCTGAAAGATGGGTTTCAAATGTTTTGACAGGGGCGCAGTTTCAGTGCTTGCCATAGGCGCCATTTCCACTAGATACGCCTCTGACTTCAGGTGATAATTTCTCTTCATTAGAGCAGCTTTCTGCTGCAAAAGCAATGGGAGAAGTAAGTATTTAATTCTTTTTGCAGGTATTTTTTTAAATTAGAACTTTAGTTTTAGCAACAGAGTTACATTAAAACATATTTTTTTATTCAGAAGGAGAAATTATCCATAACATTTCTGTATTTCAAAGCATATATCCTAATAACTATATTTTAAAGAAATGGCTAACACACGTGTTACAATGCTAAAATGTCACAAAAGAGAGGTATAGATTTCAAATCATGGGGCTTAATGTATCAGGCTGCTTTTTTCTATGTCTAGTCACTCTCCTTTATTCTTTCCTATATTCATTTTTAGGTTACTGACCTAATCCAATTCATAGATTTGGCCTCCTGCCTTTGCAAGCTTCACGTTTACTTATGTATTCTCACTGGCTTTATTTCCTTTATTGTTCTTTCATGTGTCTCTTGTACAATACTATGGCTTATCTTTACTTTGTCAATTGCATCTCTTTATTTTCTATCAATGTTCCATTATGCAGGCATTTTTTCTTTCTTTTTGCACTGTACAGGCTTTTTCTGCCTATTATGTAGCTATTTTCTCTGTCTTCTTTTCTTTCGCTGTGTGCAGCATATAGAGAGTTAATTACACTAGGTAAGAGCGTATGGCCTAAATACAGCGTATGCTGAATTTGATTAATGGGTGATGCAGGGACAGTGACGCTGTTGTGACAGAATCACAGGTACCCTGTCCCTTATCTGCCATTAAACACACGCCATCTTAAAATAGCACCTCATTTATCACACCCGCAGGGGATGGGAGGACACCGGCAGTGCCAACCTCCCTCTTTATGGCCACTTTTACACTATAATAAATACACACAGCTGAAATGTAGCACAAACAAATGCATTTCGTCTGTACCCTCTGTTGTACCATGTGTGAGTTAGCTGAGAGATGGCAGATGGAATGCCATACTCATACCACAGTCAAATCTGCCTTACAGCCCTCTGAGATGATCACAGTAAAAGTATATTAAATTATTCAAGGGATTCAATATATATGCATGGAGAAGTAACAGGGAGGGGACATGGAGCATGATTGAAATATTAAATAAAACTGAAAGTCAAAGGGAAAGCAACTGGCATACCAAGTGGTATGAAAAGAAAAATGTATTTTCATATCTATTCAGATAATTTTAATATAGAATTCCGCCTATGATTAGTGCTTCTGTTTAAGAAGAGCTAAGTAAATAAGAGAAAAATCTGTGAACTTTACACTTCTGCTGCTCTGTTTTCAGTGACAGAACAGAGACGTTTGCCCAGCGATTGGCAGATCCTTCTTACGGCACTAGAGTTTTCTACACTGGGCTTTTTTTATTGTCATGTATGAGGCTGCATGACCAGCAAAAGGTATTGGCTGCTTACCGAGGGCACAACACAGTGTCTGAAATCCAGCACTGTGATTAGACATTGCTAGGGTTAAACAGCAAATGTAAAATTGTATGCAATCCTTTTACAATCCTAGCACTAGTAAAGACTATGAACATGAATGATACCAGGTGTATTTTGATTTCTAGCATCATTGAGCATCTGTCAGTGTTAAAATGATAAGTATGGTTATCAACCATATTGGTCAACAATCAGGCTTTTGGTACCAAGATTCACGAGGTGGTGGTGCACAGATTTTCACAGGTTATAAAAATGCGGACAAAGTCATTACCTGAGCCCAATTGGTCCTTATTCGGCAGCTGAGAAATCCAAGTGTAATGCCGCGTACACACGGAATTTTGTCATCGGATATTCCGTCCGTGTGTGTGCCTCATCTGACTTTTTCCGTCTGAAATTCCGACGGAGTTAGAAAGAAAACATGTTCTCTTTTTTTCCGACGGAAATTTTTTCAGAAATTTTCTGAAATTCCGTTCGTCTGTATGGAACTCTGACGGAGAAAAAAACACACATGCTCAGAATCAAGTCGACGCATGCTCGGAAGCATTGAACTTCATTTTTCTCAGCTCGTCATAGTGTTGTATGTCACCGAGTTCTTGGCGGTCGGAATTTGGTGTGACAGTGTGCATGCAAGACAGCTTGAACAGAATTCCGTTGGAAAAATCCGTCAGAGTTTATCCCGACAGAAAAAACGGTCGTATGTACGCGGCATAATAGGTCAAAGAGAGTACCACATAAAAAATTGTTAAGAGTCCAAAGTCTTTTTTGCTTAACTGGCTACAACAAGCATGGCAAAAAACAGCCAATGCTTTTTGGGGGCCGGGAGAAATAGCAGAATGTTAAATGGACTCAAAAGTACTCCTAAGCAGACTGATCTGCAGGCAGATAATGGTTGTTTATACCATCTTCTGCCTGCAGTTCAATCTGCTTTGGAGAACTTTTGCTGCTCAGCAACTGCTGTCAAGTTGTTACTCCATTTGGAGAATGTATTACTTGCACCTAATCTCCATGTTTTGGCCCAATATATATATGTAGCGGCCTCCTCTCTCTCTTTCCCTGGCTTTGTTCTGCTTGGTGTCTAGGGGTTGCTCCGGAGGAGAGAGTGCGGGGTCACCACGCTAAGCCTCCACCACAGATGTTTGTGAGGTGTAAGCAAAGTTTCTTTACCTTCGGGTCGGTGTTCTGTTCTTGAAACCTCCACCTCCTCCCTCGAACAATGTCTGCCAGTAAAATGAGCCCCATACCATCAAAAGTCCAACACTCCTTTATTCTTCAAACATCAGAGTGAAACACTATCAGTTGGACTCTCTCAACGAACAGAACAGACAGGGGGTGTGGATGCGAGTAGGCCCAGGCACAACTTACTCTCCTATTTCCTTCTTGAAAGTGGCATTTGGTCCCTTGTTCAGGGAAGACATCCCTCCAGGCGGTCTCCGGAGGCTCACCCGGCACCGGCAATTTGCTGCACCAGGTCTTCAGGTGAGTAACTCCTCCGGTCCCTTACACCTCTGGATTCGGGTACCCACTCCCGGGGTCCCCTAGGAGTTCCTTCCCCTGCGGAGTCCAGCGAATGACACAGGGCTCCAGACCTCCATCCGAGTACCTCACCCCAGGCTAAAGGTGCCTGGGATGGAACACGACCTCCGGGTGTCCTCTAGGCCTAGGCTGCCTAGACCCCCGACATGAACCACCGTCCTCAGGCTGAAGGTGCCTGGGACTCCTCCCCCACCAAGATGGCCTCCCCCCTTATTCCCTCCCCCAGCAAGCCCAGCGGAGCCCCCGCCCCGCTGTACTCATGCTGCGAGTGGCCAAAAAGGGTATGTCACTGCAACGAGGGCTCAACCCCGGGCCCAAAGTGACACCGCCACCTGCTGGGCCCCAGGGAACCACACATCACAGATCCCCCACCAAATTCAAACATGATAGAAAAGCATATACATATACACATACACTAAACTGCCTGAACGCCACTAACAAACTTGCCTAATCTAGCTCAAATTCACTGTCTCCTCCACGTATCACATTACATACGGCCACCATGTAAGCAGCCTTATATAGTGTGGGGCGTGGAATTAGCCCCCTGAGCCATGATTGGCCAAAGGTACCCTGCCTTTGGCCAATCGTGGCTCTCAAGCCAATCGTACTGTGATTGGGCAAAACATGCAGGTCAGGTGCATGCTTTGGCCAATCAGCAGCCAGCAATGCAATGCGATCTCGCAGTGCATTATGGGGCGCTCCGCAGCGCTTGAATTTACAGCAAACGCCCCATATGTTCGATTTGTTTGTGGACAAATGAACACCCGATATTCATGTCGAACTTCGGGACCAGCCCTAACATAGAGTAACTAAGAGTGGATACATTTTGATTTCTATACATTTTTCATGATTACTCAATTCAGTTACAGTTGTGGAAATATTTCCATGTCTTGCAAGCCTGAAAAATATGATATTAGTACTGAAAGCTACAATAGGGATGTCCTGCAAAAAAGTAAGATGCTGATTTGGATTACGTTGGATTAAGTTGGAACTTGAGCTAAAGAGGAGTCATTAGCACTTACTGTAGTACAGAGTTCCACGTATTTGATTGTTTCTGAACTTTGTATTTAATTTTCATTTTAACCGTTTGACTAACTATGAAATATAACTTATTATGTGACTCAATATGCACAGCTGTTTAGTTCATTTTATGAGTAAGTACATCGCTAAAAATAAAACATATTGCAGTTCACTGTATAGATACTTAAATGCAAATCAAGATATATTCTTATACATATATAAGTGGGTATAAAGTACTGTTACACTGTTAAAACTAAATCTTTGATTGCATTTCACATAAGGTTTTGTGATTACAGGGCTATGGTAAGCTAAGTTTATTCTCAGCAGAACATATGTGCTCGCAAAAGGCAGAATTAATAAGCAAGCAATACTGGAGGTAGCACTTTTGCTAGTACTGTCAGTGGATCATCCATACAATGTTCACTACCAACAAATGAATGAAATATGCCCGAAGGTATCATTTGTTGCTTGATTCTCTCTGACCAGGCAGCAAAAATTTGTTAACATGCCAGGGACAAAGCACAAAAAGCTTTTTTCTGGAAGTACATTGATATGTATCCCAGCCTTGAACCATTTTATAACTGGATAATAAGAAAGGATCACAAAGTTGTAGCACAGCTGAGACTTTCTCATGTGAAATTATAAGTAGACTTTTATTGAGATCCATAAGTCATATATATATATGTAGCGCCCACCTCACTCCCCTCTTTCTCTCGTCTCATCTTTCTCTTGTCTAGGGGTATCTTAGAGGGGACGGAGCGGGGACACCACGCCTGGCCTCCACCACATGTGTCAGTGCGGTATAAGCAACGTTCTTGTATTACCTTCGGGTCAGTGCTGTGCACCTGGGTCCTCCCTCCAAGAGTCACCTTGAACAATGTCTGCTAGGAAATGAGCCCCACACCATTAAAGTTCAACACTCCTTTATTCTTCTGCGAATGAGCACAATCAGTTGAACTCCCTTGGTTGACAGAACAGGAAAGGAGGTGTGGATGTGAATAGGCCCAGACACAATTTGGTTCTCCACTTTCCTTCCTGAAAGTGGGTTACGGTCTCCGCACGAGGGGAATTTCCTTCCAGGTGGTCTCCGATGAGAGGCTCACCCGTCACCGGCAATATGCTGCACCGGGTCTTCAAGTGAGGAGCTCCCCCCGGTCCATTGCGCCTTCTGGATTCGGGTACCCACTCCCAGGGTTCCCTAGGATCTCCTTCCCTCACGGAACACAGTGTTGGGCACTGAGCTCCGGACCTCCTTCTGAGTACCTCTCCCCAGGCTAAAGGTGCCTGGGATGGAACACGACCTCCGGTTGTCCTCCAGGCCTAGGCCACCCAGAGGACCGACACGAACCACCGTCCACAAGCTGAAGGTGCCCGGGACTCGACCCCGTGACAAAGATGGCCGACCCCTTTTATACCCTCTCTCGGCAAGCACGGCGGGTTCCCCGCCTCACCATACCGCTGCCGAGAGAGGACAAAAAGGAGGCCCGGCACACAGCAATGATTCAACCCCAACCCAGGGCGACAGCGCCACCCACTGGGCTGTGGGGAATTACACATCACTAATGTCTCTGCCAAGTTCAAATTTACACCCGGGAAAGTACATACCCGCTACATATATATAGCAATTTTGAAGGTTAAAAAAAAAAAAAAAGTTTCACATTATACATTTTTATTACAAAAATACTGTCATCACTTAAGTAAAACAGAATCAGAATTCTCATTGCTCACTGCTCACCATTCTTTTGATTGAGGGACTGCCAAAAAGTGATGATAGTGGAGGATTGCCAGTGAGTGACCTCCATAGAAAGATACTCTTGCTAAAAATTAGTTAACATTTATAGCTGCTTCTATTCACCAAGAAAAAACTTTTTGATGATTTGCTGATCTTTCCAATGGAGACTTGTATGTATAAAACATTATAATACAATGTAAAACTAGCTACATAAAAAGCATTCCTTTTGTGATTATAATACATCTTAAGATGCTAGTTTACGAATAAAAAGCATCACCGACATGTAACACAGTCAAACTACTGATGCTAGATCAAACATTAACAGAGGATTTCATTAAACCTAATGACAAAATGGTCACTTCAAATAAGCAATCAATGCACTCTTGTATATGTAAATGCAATTACAGTATTTTTTCATCTTGTAAATATTTCAAAGGGAAAGAGTTCAAATCAACTGTCACTAATGAACTATTTCCTATCAAATCTTTTATCAAATGTTACACATAATTAAACAAAATGTAATTACATGTAATATACACATAATTACACGTATTGTAATTATTTCATTACTTGTGAGTCTAGAAAGCAATGCAATGCACTTTAAAAACCATGATAGAAAATGTTAAAAACTTAACACTGATTTTGTAAACTATTTCACAAAAGAAGATGTGCACATTCAATTCTACAAGGTGATTGCAGATCACTGTAACCTCATTTTGAGTAGAAACACCCTTTTAAAAACTTGAAGACATTTATTTTTTTGTCATGCATATTAAAGGTTTACGGCACAAACTTTACAGTCAGCCTGTAATACCTTAATTTCCATATGGAAGTCAATATTGCGCTAAAAATAGCGCCTGCAAACCGACCCTAAACAGCCGCTGCTGTGTCTCCAGTGTGAAAGCCCGAGGGCTTTCACACTGGAGCGGTGCACTAGTAAAAAAAGTCCTGCTAGCCACATCTTTGGAGCAGTGAAGGAGCGGTGTGTATACTGCTCCTCCACCACTCCTGCCCATTGAAATCAATGGGACACCGCGGCTATACCGCCGGCAATGCACCTCTGCAGAGTCGCTTTGCCGCAGTTTTTAACCCTTTCTCAGCCGCTAGCGGGGGGGTAAAACCTCCCCGCTAGCAGCCGAATAGCGCCGCAAAATTGGCGGTGAAGTGCCGCTAAAAATATCGGCGCCTTACCGCCGTCGCCGCCCCCGCCCCAGTGTGAAAGGGGCCTCTGAGATAACATTTACTTGACATATTATGATGAACTATGCTTAATTATGTTTTATGGATATAGTTTATTATTATAGGTTATATTGTCATTGTTTGGTAAGGAGAGATTGGTTAAACTCAAGTTTTAATTTTTTTTGATGTGACAGAGCATGGCAAATAACTTGCACACAATTTTATTGGGATCTTAGGCCCCTTCACACTGGGGCGGGAGGTGCGGTGGTGGTAAAGCGACGCTATTTTTAGCGGCACTTTACCGTCGGATTTGCGGCGGTATTCGGCCGCTAGCGATGCGGTTTTACCCCCGCTAGCGGCCGAAAAAGGGTTAATACAGCCCGCAATGCGCCTCTGCAGAGGCGCATTTCCGGCGGTATAGCCGTGTTGTCCCATTGATCTCAATGGGCAGGAGCGGTGGAAGAGCGGTAAACACACCGCTCCTTCACCGCTCCAAAGATGTGGCTAGCAGGACTTTTGGAGCGGTCCTGCTAGCGCACCGCTCCAGTGTGAAAGCCCTCGGGCTTTCACACTGGAGAAACAGCAGCCGCTGTTTCAGGTCGGTTTGCAGGCGCTATTTTTAGCGCAATAGCGCCTGCAAACCGCTCCAGTGTGAAAGGGGTCTAAAGCTGGCCATAGCCGCTAGCAATAATCACTGTGTATTCTCAGGGCTGGGACGGCTCCCCCCATCAAGAGAACACAATAGCTCTGCGGGAGGGATTCCTGACTGCGTTGATGGGGGAATCAAGCTATTTTTTCTTTTTTTTTTATGCAACCCAAGGTTGCTCGTAAGAAAATCGCACCATCTATGGCCTGCTTCAAAGTGCTTTTAGTGGACATTTGGATATGCCTTGAGGAGGTGACATTATCTACTGTGCTAAATACCCTTTCAATAGGACATGGAAAGGTGGGAAGGAGATGCCCTTTATGTCAGGCCCTGTAAGCAGGGCCGCCATCAGGCAGTACACCTGTAAGGGGCCCGGTGGTCCCCAGGGGCCCGGATGGCATCCCCCTTTTTTTTTTATTCGTAAGCACCCAAAGCCCCCCAACCTTAATTTGCGGTAGCAACACCCCCCCAGCTTCTCAATTCGCGGCGCCCCCCTTCTCAATTCGCGGCACCCCCCCGCCTCTCAACTTGCGAACTCCCCCCAGCACAAAATGTTAAGTCAGCAGCTACACATACTGTAAACATACTGTAGCTGCTGACTTTTAATACTAGGACACTTACCTGTCCTGGAATCCGGCGATGTTGGCACCCCAGCCGATGTTTCCATCGCCTCTCGGGTGCTGCCGCCGCCATTGCCTATAAGGGCGAATTCACACCACATGCAGTCCAGTGCGTTTTTTTCTGCATGGAAAGTAGGTTACATGGTTTTCAATGGCATAGTTCACACCAGTGCTTGCAGTTCCAGTTCCAGAAAAAAGTAGAACATGCTGCATTTTTCCTGCACTGGACTGTACTGGACCGCTGTAAAACCCATCAAAAATGCACTAGATTGCACCTGAATGCACTGGAACACACATGTCCTTATTTAAGGTTAAGAAAAAAAGAGGGGGAAAAATGCATTGCACTGCATCAAAAACACACCAAACACGCCCTGGAATGCCACAAAAACACGCATGCAGAAAAGCATCCGGACTGCGGTTCTATGGTGTGAACTGGTCCTTTGGGAAACTTGCCTTGCGGCTTCACAGCCAGTTCCCTACTGCGCATGCCCGAAGCATGCTGCGCTTTCTGAATGGCCCAGCAGCGGGGGGGGGGAGGGCCTAACTTCCGAATTCTCTCGCCGCAGCGAGATCTCTTGGAAGTGGGGACAAGTACCTGCCAAAAACAGGAACCTGCTCCCCTCCCCCGAAAGGTGGAAAATGTAGCAATTAGGGATGAGCTTCGAGTTCGAGTCGAACTCATGTTCGACTCGAACATTGCCTGTTCGCCCGTTCGCCGAACAGCGAACAATTTGTGGTGCTCGCGGCAAATTCGAAAAGTCTATGGGAGAAATCTAAAGTGCTAATTTTAAAGGCTTATATGCAAGTTATTGTCATAAAAAAGTGTTTGGGGACCCGGGTCCTGCCCCAGGGGACATGTATCAATGCAAAAAAACGTTTTAAAAACGGCCATTTTTTCAGGAGCAGTGATTTTAATAATGCTTAAAGTGAAACAATAAAAGTGAAATATTCCTTTAAATTTCATACCTAGGGTGTGTGTATAGTATGCCTGTAAAGAGGCGCTTGTTTCCCGTGCTTAGAACTGTCCCTGCACAAAGTGTAATTTCTGAAGGAAAAAAAGTAATTTAAAACTCACTCGCGGCTATAATGAATTGTCGGCTCCCGGCAATATAGAGAAAAGTCATTGATAAAAAATAAATAAAAAAATGCGTGGGGGTCCCCCCAAATTCAATTACCAGGCTCTTCAGGTCTGGTATGGATATTAAGGGGAACCCTGCCGCAAATAAAAAAAAAATGCGTGGGGTTCCTCCCAAATATCCATACCAGGCCCTTCAGGTCTGGTATGGATTTTAAGGGGAACTCCACCCCAAATGTTTTAAAAAATTGGCGTGGAGTTCCCCCAAAAATCCATACCAGACCCTTTATCTGAGCATGCAACCTGGCAGGCCACAGGAAAAGAGGGGGGGACGAGAGAGCACCCCCCCTCCTGAACCGTACCAGGCCATATGCCCTCAACATGGGGAGGATGTCCCCATGTTGATGGGGACAAGGGCCTCATCCCCACAACCCTTGCCCGGTGGTTGTGGGGGTCTGCAGGCGGGGGGCTTATCGGAATCTGGAAGACCCCTTTAACAAAGGGGACCCCCAGATCCCGCCCCCCCCTATGTGAATTGGTAATGGGGTACATTGTACCCCTACCATTTCACAAAGAAAGTGTAACAAATTGTAAAGAAACAGACACCGTTGGGAAAGTCCTTTATTAAAAAACAAACAAAAAAAAAACATTCCAGCGATGAAATCCAGTGTCCCGCGGTGATCCGATGTCCAGCGTTGTCCACATGAAACGTCATTGGCTGAGCCTGAGAGGACCTGATGGGGAACTTCCTCCTCAGTGTATTAAATGAATAGACCAGCCCCTTCTAAAGTTCCTAATCAGGTCCGCTCAGCCAATGACGTAGGTGTAAGGCTAAGCGGACCAGATGCGGTACGTGAGTAGGGGCGGGTCTATTCATTTATTACACTGCGGAGGAAGTTCCCTATCAGGTCCGCTCAGCCAATGACGTAGGCGGGGTCTGACATACGAGGGGGCGGACCTGATGGGGAAATTCCTCTGCAGTGTAATAAATGAATAGACCCGCCCCTTCTCACGTTCCGCATCTGGTCTGCTTAGCCTTACACCTACGTCATTGGCTGAGCGGACCTGAATGGGAACTTTAGAAGGGGCGGGTCTATTCATTTATTACACTGCGGAGGAAGTTCCCCATCAGGTCCGCTCAGGCTCAGCCAATGACGTTTCGTGTGGACAGCGCTGGACATCGGATCACCGCGGGACACTGGATTTCATCGCTGGAATGTTTTTTTTCTTTTTTTTTTTTTTTTTTTTTTTAATAAAGGACTTTTCCAACGGTGTCTGTGTTTTTTTTTACAATTTGTTACACTTTCAGAAGAAGACCGAACCTGGTCTTCTGGGGTCCCTCGGCGGCTGTCTCGGCTCCTCCCCGCAAGAACTAAGCACCTTCATGTGAGCTCTCTCGCATGGTGGTTAGTTCTTGTGGGCGCGCTTCCGTGATACAGTCGGTGGCTATAGCAGCTCACTGTATTACTCGGCCCCGCCCCCCCCAGTGCGCAGTGTCATTTGGATGTGATTGACAGCAGCGCGAGCCAATGGCTAAGCTGCTTTCAATCCATCCACTCTAGCCAATCAACGGCCATTCTGAGCGGTGAAGAGGACATCGGGGGCGAGCGCAGCAGGTGAACGGGCTCAGGTAAGTAAAACGGGGGGGCCGATATTGTCGGATGTTTTTTCACCTTAATGCATGGGATGCATTAAGGTGAAAAAACATGAACCTTTACAACCCCTTTAAGTTTTATTTGTCTATTCCCTGCTGAATAGTACAAGTAATATTATATAGCTCCTTTTCCACAACATGTCACCATGCTGCATATAATATGTATGGCTTCCATATTATATTCAGTAACCGTGCAGCATAATCTCAGTGCACATTGCTGCATATAATATGTATGGATTCCATGTTATATCCAGTCACATGGCAGCATAATCTCAGTGCACAGTTCTAGCAATATTTTATGTCTCCCTCCCCTTGTGCATATTATTATCTGCCCTGCTATTAGGTATCAGCAGATATGGATTTTTCCATACAGATACCAATTATGGGCCACGTTTCAGGCCGATAACAATATGAGCTACTGATATTCTGTTTACAGACAGCTGCTCCAGAAGTAGCCTGATATCAGTTGACCCCCTAGCCCTTTTTTTTTGTTGTATTCTGACAGCCACTGGCCACTGTCAGAATACAGAAAAGAAGAGCAGATAGCAGGGGAATCAATAGCCAGGTTGCTATTGACTATTTTAATTTGCAGTAGCCAATAGCTAGCTAGTTGGCTATTGCACCCGCCCACTGCCTGTTGTCAATCAGCAAAGGAGAGGATTTGAAGGAGAACATTCTTCTTCAGGTCTTCCTCTGCTGACTGACAGCAGGCAGTGGGAAGGGGCGCAATAGTCAGCCTGCTTTTGGATATTACAATTTGAAACAGCCAATGGCAGTCTGGCTATGGTTCCCCCACTACCTGCTGTTTACATTCAGCTGCCATCAAATGAATTGTGCAGAAGGAGGTTAGCATGTGTGTGTGTGGTGTGTGTGTGTGTGTGTGTGTGGGGTCGGGGAGGTGTGGGGGTGTAAAACTGAATAATCTTTTATTTTTTGGGGATTCTGACAGATGGGCCACCAGCCGCTGTCAAAGCACCTGACCAAGACTGACAGCTGGAAAATGGAAAACCGGAACAAGCACTTGGAAGAAGAAAACCAACAACTAAGACAATTATTTGTTACAGGCAAGTCGATATAACCTACCTCTCAGCTAGGTAGTTACATTTCTAAAAGCCAGGCAGGTGGAAAATGGACAAATTTGACCAATCATTTGCCCTTTCATTCTACAGTGTTTTAAGGCAGAGGTATGCAACCTAAGAGAGGTGGAGATCTACCTCAACAACATGGGAGAAGTCAAAGATCCCCGGGCCCAGTGTCCTCCAATGTTGCCTCCTCACACCTGATTTAAACCTATAATTGCTGTACTACCGTGCTGCAATCGCATGCCTTTCACTGCAATTACTGTTGTAAACATTTTGCCTCCTCACCACCTGTCAAACACGCTTGCATAATTTTTCAGAGGCGCATTGGAGCATTGCATACCGCACTTGTGAATGAGACCTTAGTTGCATTTGGCAATGGCACTTTTAAGGCTCATTCACATGTGAATTTGGGGTGGTAAAATCCTGCCCCCAATCCCTACCCCCTTTATCTGCTAAGGAGGGGGGGCAGGGTGTCATGGGAGGTGGATGCTTGAGAGTAGGGATGATTCGAACACCCCCCGGTTCGGTTCGCACCAGAACCTGCGAACAGACCGAAAGTTTGCGCAAACTTTAGAACCCTATTAAATACAATGGACACGAACGTTCGAAATCAAAAGTGCTAATTATAACGGCTAATATGCAAGTTATTGTCCATAAAAGGGTTTGGGGACCCGGGTCCTGCCCCAGGGGACATGTATCAATGCAAAAAGAAGTTTTAAAAACTGATGTTTTTTCGGGAGCAGTGATTTTAATGATGCATAAAGTGAAAAAAAAAAGTGAAATATTCCTTTAAATATCGTACCTGGGGGGTGTCTAAAGTATGCCTGTGAAGTAGCACGTGTTTCCCGTGTTTAGAACTGTCCCTGCACAAAATGAAAATTTTAAAGGAAAAAAAGTAATTTAAAACTGCTTGTGGCTTTAATGTAATGTCTGGTCCCGGCAATATGGAGGAAAATCTGTGAGAAAAATGCCCCCCCCTCCAGCCCATTACCAGCCCCTTTGGGTCTTGTATGGATATTAAGGGGAACCCCGCACCCAAAATAAAAAAAAGGCCCTATATACTCTGAACAGCAGTATACAGGCAGTGCAAACAAGACAGGGACTGTAGGTTTGTTCTTAAGTAGAATCTGTTTGTAATTTGGAACAGGTACATTTTTTAAGTGTAGCTCCAGCCAAAAAAATCTATTTTTAAGCTTTTTGGAAAATATAGGGAAGGGTTATCACCCCTGTAACATTTGTATTGCTGTCTGTGCACCTGTTCAGAACATTTCACCTAACTTTCCGTCCCAATGACAAATGTTTTTAGAAAATTTGGGGTTTTTATTGAAACAAGAATTGGTGATAAAGCATCAGTGGAAAGGAGACACCTCTTTCCCATATTAACTCTTACAGGAGAGAATTTCCCTTCCTAGGGGTAGATTTCCTCTCACTTCCTGTTGTCTCCTTCCGTTTGCAAGTAGGAGTCGTTTGTAAGTTGGATGTTTGAAAGTAGGGGCCTGCCGTATATACTCTGCAGAAATTTGGCCCTTAGGTGTTGGTGTTGCCACAACACTGTAAGCCCTCACAGTTACTCTTGGTGGGCGCTGGAACGCCCTGCTGTGAACTATTATATCAAGAATTGTAATTACATGTCATTGTTGAACAGTGGTAGGAAAAATTAGGCCTTTGGTAGTGGTGGTGGTGCTGGTGCCACAACACTGTAAGTCCTCACAGTTACTCTTGGTGGGCGCAGGAATGGGCCCAGCTGTGTGAAATATTAGGTCAAGAATTGTAATTACATGACATTGTTGAACAGTGGTAGGAAAAATTGGGCCTTTGGTAGTGGTGGTGGTGCTGGTGCCACAACACTGTAAGTCCTCACAGCTACTCTTGGTGGGCGCAGGAATTGGCCCAGCTGTGAAATATTAGATCAAGAATTGTAATCACATGCCCCTGTTGAACAGGGGCAGAAAAATTGGGCCTTTGGTGGTGGTGGTGGTGTTGCCACAACACTGTAAGCCCTCACAGTTACTCTTGGTGGGCGCAGGAATGGGCCCTGCTGTGAATTATTGCATCAAAAATTGTAAATACACGCCCCTGTTAAACAGTGGCTGGAAAATTGGGCCTTAGGCACTGGTGCTGGTGCCACAACACTGCAACCCCTCACAGATACTGTAGTTGGAGCACAGCAATGAGCCCTGCTGCAAAGCATTGCATCAAAAATTTTAAATACACGCCCCTGTTAAATAGGGGCTGAAAAATTGGGCCTTAGCCACTGGTGGCGGTGCCCAGAACCAAAAATGTTCTTTCAAGCTATCAGCATGATTATTGAGGAGGAAGAGGATAGTCACTCAGCATCAGCATAGGCAGGTCTTGAAGGGATCTGACATTTCCAAAAAAAATATTCGGTTACATCAGCATCAGGTGCTTGGTAGCTGGTGGTGATCCAAGACTGATTCATTTTTATGAAGGTCAGTCGATTGACCGAGTCAGTGGACAGGCGCACCCTGTGATTGGTTACAAAGCCTCCAGCAGCACTGAATGTGCGTTTCCAAAGAACGCTGGATGCAGGACAGGCCAGTAGCTCAATTGCATACTGTGCAAGCTCTGGCCAGTGATCCATCCTCAAGACCCAGTAACAGAGGAGTTTCGGTGGGAAAGGTGTCCAAGTCTGATCTTGCCCCTAGGTATTCCTGCACCATGTAAACCAGACGCTGGCGATGGTTGCTGGAAGCGATCATACCTTGGGGCTGCTTACTAAAAAATTGTCTGAACGCATCGGTCAGACGGCCATCTTCTCCACCGCTCCTTCTTTGACTGACCGGAGCCTCAGCAACACGTTTTCCAGGACCAGGAATTTGTAACCTCGCAGTCTCTGGGAACGCTTTGCACAGACCTTTCTGCAAGGCCTCCAGAAGATGCTTCATCCTCTGCTCCCTCTGCGACGGCAAGATAAGGTCCGCAACCTGAGGCCTCGTACACACGGCCGACAATCTCGTCAGGAAGAAGAAGTTTTTCTTGACGAGATTCTTGGACAAGAAACTTGTCCTGGCCGAGTGTACACACGCTCGATTCAAAGAACCCACGGTTCTTTGAATGGAGCAAACGCAGTTAACTAATCGACTACGACGAGCGTACGCTCGTCACATTCGATGCCGTCGCCGCCATTTTGCTACACCCTACCTATGCCTAGGAAGCTACCGCGCATGCGTCAAAGTCATTTTGAGCATGCGCGGGTTTCCACGGCGAAAGGTAAGTGTACACACACACACTTTTCTCTTCGAGAAACATGCTGACGAGAATCTCGATGAGAAAATAGAGAGCATGTTCTCTATTTTTCTTGTCGGTTTTCTTGACGAGAAACCTGATAGCCATGTACACACGACCGATTTACACGGCAAGAAAGCTCTGCCAGCAAGTTTCTTGCTGGTTCTTGCCAAGAAACTCGGTCGTGTGTACAAAGCTTCAGCCATGTAACGTGGATCAAGGAGGGTTGCCACCCAGTAATGATCCCTCTCCTTGATCGCACAAATACGAGGATCCTTCCCCAGACTTTACAGGATCAGGGAGGCCATGCAGCGTAGGTTTGCTGAGGCGTTCGGTGCAGAGTCCTCTGGGTCACTGAGGTCGACATGATCCGCAGCCACCTCCTCCCAGCCACGTACAAGTCCATGGGTGTCTTGGGACTGTAATTGATCCCTTGAAGACTGCCGCTGATGCTGAGTGCTAGGCTCCACCTCCATGCTGACACAATAATCCTCCTCCTCCACCTCGTCCTCTTCCTGCGTGATCGAAAAAGGGGAGTGTTTTTGCGCTGAAAGCCAGCAGCTGAACTACATAAAGTGCCGAAAGCCAATACTATAACTAAATAAAGTGCTATAATGTCTAGGTCTATGTTGATGATCCTAGATTAATTAATATCCAGTGATAAATAAAGTGCACAAGTATTATGATTGTATATGAATGAGTAAATCTTGGTGTAATAACATAAATGTTAAAGTGCAAACAGTGCTATCTATATATGTATAAAACACAGCGATACTATATATACATTGCAAAAAAATAATTAATGTTGGGAATAGAGAAAAGGTGAAAGGTAAAAAATAGTCCGTGCTCAAAAGTCCTTAAACGTGAATGTTCAAACAAAATGGATTGGTGTAAAGTATAGATCCTCTGCTGAATAAATGGATAAAAATATCTCTAATATGTCCATGCAGTGGTCTCACAGAACTCTCACCTCCATTAAAACATAACATGTATGTTTAAGCAATATATCTCCTTAATGGTGGTTCTTCTGGTATATATTGTTGCTACTCCCAACCTTGTCTCCTCTGTTTGTAGTATTATTGTAGTCCCTAAGGGGTGAGAGAGGGGGAGGAGGGGGAGAGGTGTGCAACTCCAAAGGGATAGGGTAGGAATAAGGAAGAGAAAGGGGCCTCCAATAGTGTAGTATTTAGGTCCAAAACTGGTTTATTATAAAATTAATTGTAGTGCTCGTACATTAAAACAGCGATTAAAACAGCGATTGTGCAGCATAAAAAGAGAAACAACAGCGGCGTTGTACGCCGTCTTACTCGTCCTCGTGATGTCCCAAGGTGATGTCCCATCACGAGGTACCGCAGACCGGAAGTACCCGGAGGATGAGTAAGACGGCGTACAACGCCGCTGTTGTTTCTCTTTTTATGCTGCACAATCGCTGTTTTAATGTACGAGCACTACAATTAATTTTATAGTAAACCAGTTTTGGACCTAAATACTACACTATTGGAGGCCCCTTTCTCTTCCTTATTCCTACCCTATCCCTTTGGAGTTGCACTCCTCTCCCCCTCCTCCCCCTCTCTCTCCCCTTAGGGACTACAATAATACTACAAACAGAGGAGACGAGGTTGGGAGTAGCAACAATATATACCAGAATAACCACCATTAAGGAGATATATTGCTTAAACATACATGTTATGTTTTAATGGAGGTGAGAGTTCTGTGAGACCACTGCATGGACATATTAGAGATATTTGTATCCATTTATTCAGCAGAGGATCTATACTTTACACCAATCCATTTTGTTTGAACATTCACGTTTAAGGACTTTTGAGCACGGACTATTTTTTACCTTTCACCTTTTCTCAATTCCCAACATTAATTATTTTTTTTGCAATGTATATATAGTATCGCTGTGTTTTATACATATATAGATAGCACTGTGTGCACTTTAACATTTATGTTATTACACCAAGATTTACTCATTCATATACAATCATAATACTTGTGCACTTTATTTATCACTGGATATTAATTAATCTAGGATCATCAACATAGACCTAGACATTATAGCACTTTATTTAGTTATAATATTGGCTTTCGGCACTTTATGTAGTTCAGCTGCTGGCTTTCAGCGCAAAAACACTCCCATTTTTCTACCTCTACTAGTGTGTAAAGTGAACACAATTAGTTTTTGCAGCTTTTAGCGCTATACACTTCACTTGCTTTTTATTTACTCTTTAGTAGCGCGAAAGACCATTTTCGTTTATCTTCCTGTGTGATAGCCGGGCCAGCAGGAGCACTGTCTGGATAAAGGGGGCCTTGAGAGGTAAGGAAGTCATCCTCTTCCTGCCTCTGTTCTGCCTCAAGTGCCCTATCCATTATTCCACGCAGCGTGTGCTCCAACAGGTGGACAAGAGGGACAGTGTCACTGTAAGCCTGGGTACCTGCCCAAGAACCGCTGCACCACCAAGTTAAGGATGTGAGCCAAACAGGGCACATGGGTCAGTTGTCCCTGTCGAAGGGCGGAGAGGAGGTTGGTGCCATTGTCGGAAACCACCTTTCCTGGCTTAAGCCGGCGTGGCGTCAACCACCTCTGAGCCTGCCCCTGCAGAGCTGACAGAATCTCTGCCCCAGTGTGGCTCCTATCCCCCAAGCACACCAGCTCAAGCACTGCATGGCATCTTTTTGCCTGCGTACTTGCATAGCCCCTTGAACGCCTATGGAGCACCGCTGGTTCTGAGGACAAAGCACAGGTAGAGGCCATGGAGGAAGAAGAAGAGGAGGGGGTGGAGGAGAGAGGTGTGTCAGAATCACCAGTAGTAACATTTTGGAGGCGTGGTGGCGGAACAACCTCGAACAGTACTGCACCTTGTCCTGCATCCTTCCCAGCTGCCAGCAGAGTCACCCAATGTGCCGTGAAAGATAGGTAACGTCCCTGTCCATGACTGCTGGACCATGAGTCAGTGGTAATATGCACCTTACCACTGACCGTCCTGTCCAGCGAAGCCAAGACATTGCCTTCCACATGCCGGTAGAGAGTCGGAATCGCCTTCCATGAGAAAAAGTGGCGTTTGGGAACCTGCCACTGAGGAACCGCACATTCCACAAACTCACGGAAGGGGGCAGAGTCTACCAACTGAAAAGGCAGCAGTTGAAGTGCTAGCAATTTAGCCAAGCTAGCATTCAACCGCTGGGCATGTGGATGGTTGGGAGCGAACTTCTTTCGGAGGTGCAGCAGCTGGGGCAGGGAAATTTGCCTGGTACAATCGGACGTCGGTGTACTGATAGCAGATTGTCCGCAAGTACTTGGCTGTGACACACCTAATTCTACACCTTCATTCCTCTCAGTGCAGGTTTCAGAGAGGACTGAAGGTATAGTGGGGTTGGAGATCCCAGCTGATGAGGAGCAAGGAGAGGTCCGCTTTGTTTTTTGTTGTTGGTCTTTTAGGTAAGCTTGCCAACGAACTGCATGGCAGGTCGACATATGTCTGGTCAAGCACGTGATGCCCAATCGGCCGATGTTTTGGCCACGTGAGATACGCTTCAGGCATATGTTGCAAATGGCAATGCTGCGATCTGCTGCACACGTCTGAAAAAAGGCACACACCAAAGAACTTTTGGAATAACGCGCAGAGACAGCAGTGCCCTGCACATGCGGAGCTCTGCGGTGTGATGCAGTCGGTGTGTTGCCCTTAAGCTGGCCCCTGGAGGGCATCCTGCCTCGTTGGAGATGTGCCTCCTCCTCCTCCTCCTCCTCTCTCCTATCAGGCACCCACGTGGAGTCAGTGACCTCATCATCCCCTCCCTCCTCATCACTGGAGAAAATCTGACAGTATGCTGCAGCTGGGGGTACATGACTGCCAGATAGCTGTCCTTGTTGGGCACCCCCTCTCTCTGGGCTCATGTTACTACCCCCTCTCTCTGGGCTCACGTTACTGCCTTCCTCCAGCTGGGTTCCATCATCGGAGCCTTCAAAACACTGGGCATCCTCCAGGAGCATGTACCCAACACTGTGCTCAAACAGTTCGGGGGACTCCTCAAGAGGAAATGGTGGGGCTAGGGAAGGAGTGACTGATGCCATTGAGCCGAGGGAAGAGGCTGCTTTGCCAGACAAAGCACCGTGTCCACGACCAGCAGCACTGTTGCCTCTAGACACAGAGCCTGCTTGCCCTCTTTTATTGCCTCGTGACTGTCTGCCTCTCCTTGTTTGCCTTCCAGACATACTAATGGCCTGCAGTAAGATATAGCTGCACAAAGGTGGGATGTATATATAATATATATATATATATATATATATAGGAAGGCCAGTATGCTGGCCTGAAATTATGGGAGGAGTTCGAGGGATTCTTAAGCAGACCAACCATGGTCAGTGTCGGCTCTAGTGCGCGGTATTACGACATCACCAGCCAGACTCTGCTCTACTCACAGCGTCCGTGAAGTCGCGCTCGTGCTTTTGAGACCGCTCGCAGTTGTTCGTCGATCGGTTCGTCGCTCGCGGTCGCAGGTAGGACTGGTTGTTACCGTTCAAACTAATTGTAGCACCGGTTTACGTTTTTCCCCTTTTACAAACATACGGCTCACTAGCTCACGTGTTCTCTCTGTTTGCATTTTGTCTACTGCCTAGACCAGTTAGTTATCTTTCGAGCCCAGTCGCGTTCAACGTTTCGATTCGTGACGGCCCGCCGCGACACAACGTCTAATAGAGCTTACTCGCTAGGTTCTACGAATCACTTGAACAGTACTCAAGCCACTTACTACAAATCGCTCATACGATGCATGGTCGCCAAACCGGCGTCCCACCCAGCATAACCCCATCCCACCTACTGACGCCCTACACCTCCTACGATACTCTCCCTTCACCTAACTGATGCCCCACACCTCTTACTACACTCTACACACACCGAACAGCCGGTCCAAATCTAGTCGCAAAACATCGGCACTACAGTTCGGACCCTCGGCAATCACAAGCCCCTTCAACTTCGGAACACCAGTCAGTCGATCCGAGTCGAGTCGTATCTCCGGCGCTACGATTCGGATCCGGCGCATCAAACCCCCTCCTTACCTCGCAGCCATAACCGTTCCGAATCTAGTCGTAGCATCGGCTCAAAGATTCGGATCCTTGGCAAACACAACCGATCCGAGTCTAGTCACACCACCGGCTCAATCGACTCGGATCTCTCGCAACAAACCTCTCTAACCGTTCCGAATCCAGTCGTAGCATCGACCTCTCCAACTGATCCGAATCCAGTCGTAGCATCGGCTCAAAATCGGATCCTTGGCAAACACATTCAATCCGAGTCCAGTCGCACCACCGGCTCAAACGACTCGGATCTCTAGCAACAAACCTCTCTAACCGATCCGAATCCAGTCGTAGCATTGGCTCAAAGATTCGGATCCTTGGCAAACACAATCGATCCGAGTCCTGTCGCATCACCGGCTCAAACGACTCGGTTCTCTATCAACAAACCTCTCTAACCGATCTGAATCCAGTCGTAGCATCGGCTCAAAGATTCGGATCCTTGGCAAACACATTCAATCTGAGTCCAGTCGCACCACCGGCTCAGACGACTCGGATCTTTAGCAACAAACCTCTCTAACCTATCCGAATCCAGTCGTAGCATCGGCTCAAAGATTCGGATCCTTGGCAAACACAATCGATCCGAGTCCAGTCGCATCACCGGCTCAAACGACTTGGATCTCTAGCGTCGAACTCATTCCCCAAACCATAAAATTAAAAAAATTTAAAAAAATAAAAAAAAAATAATGTTTTAATTAAATGTTGACCTTGCATCATACTATTACATACACACCTTATTTCAAATACTCCAGTTTCGTCACGGACGGTCATCCCTACATACTCACAATTCACAAACTTTCTTTCTTCTCGCCTTCTCAGTAAGGCTGCTTCCCTCGCAATCGCTGCAAGCATTCAACAAGTGGTTCTAAATCAGCCACTCATCATCTCCAGTAGCAACACGGCTACTCACCTTTTTCTCTGTCACTTTCCCCATGCAACTCAGTTCGAGTTCCAGTCGGTCCACCCTGCACCAGGTCGGACAATATTCCCCTCCAAAAAAAATAAATGATGAAGTATTTTAGGGCTCACATCTTCACCAGGGAGCCAGCTACTGCTCCAAAACAGCTCTCTGATAAAATATAGCTCTGTCACCTTACTACAGGTTCCCGGTCGACCCATTTCTCGACCCCAACTGAGTTGTCACTACTAGGGTTCAAGGCAGGTGCATAAATTCAAGGTTCCCCCCTTGATTTCTCCTCGCACTCTTTCACGACACATTGTACTTCACATACACGATTCGACTTGCTCATGAGGCGTTAGTAACTGTCACTTACCTCTGTGCACTTCACTCTGTTTTCGAAGAGCGATCCGAGATCCTTCACCACGCAGACAAGGTTGCCTAACGTCCACCTTGCTGGCAGTGCAAGTGTTAGCAGACCGAGCACACGTCAACTAACTACAGATCGTAACATTCCTACTTAGAATACCAGACTTCAGCTACCCGCCCCAGTACGCCCTGGGGGCTCTGGTTTTTGTCTGTGCCGAGCACAGACGGCACCTGAGCTATCGGTGACCTAGCCAGTCACCTCCTGGCTCACCTCGGTTGCCACGCATTCTTTTGAGTTTTCCAAATTACACTCAACAGCGCTCATACGCAAACTAGCTGTCATCTACGCCTATCGCTCCTTGTCCTGTCCATCCTGCTTTCCTTCTTCCTCCCCGTTTTCTAAACCCTGCTATCCCCTCCTACCTCGCAAACTTATTCTAAAAAACATATGCATTCCCCTCCTTCCAGCCGACGCCATGTCACGGGTCGACAGCGAAGACTTCACCTCCGCTCCACCATCACCCCTCGCGGGTCCAGCAGACGGCACTACACAGTCCCCCAGAGCTTGGGCCATCCCCAGGCTTATGGCCATACTACGACTTAGCGGCATTCCCTACCCTGCCACAGCCAGGAAAGCCGAGCTGTTTAGGCTGCAGTTTCCACCACCAGCGGCAGCTCTACCAGACACACTAGCTTCACTGCAGTCGATATCCTCTGCAATTACCCAGCCTTGATGACCACACTGGCAACTTCAGTCACCGATCTCCAGGCTAGTATAGGGGCCCTGGAGACACGACCAGCTGAGCCCCTTCAGCTCCAGTCTCCACCATCGTTACCGAACCCCCACTTTCAGTTACACCCGACGTTTGCATCCTTTTCCTTCGCACCCTGTCCCAGCGGGCATCAGGAAGGACATCCTGGACGGCAAGGACGTGAACCTTGCGTCCTTACTCTTTTCTGTACAGGACAGCACAGAGAATAAGTCATATTCCTGGGGGGAACATCTCAGTCATCCTAGAAACCAAAGGACCCCAGGCTCTCTCGCAAACTCTCAGTGACAAAGTTCGTGTTAGCCTTTGGGATGCTTAGAGTTGTAACATGCTAGGCCAACCCCAGCTTCCCTTTCACCTCCAACGCACCTCGTAATTTATCAGCAGCCACACAGTCGTCCCAGTCAGACAGGCTAGGACATCCAATTCAAGCACTAGGGAGCGCAGCCATCTGCAATAACTTTATTTCAAGGGTTGCTTTACCCCCACTGCAAAACTCCTGCACATCTGCCTCCTGTGCCAGAAGGCTCTCCCAAAAGTACCTGTGGCTTCAAGCAGCAGAATCCATCATGACTAGGCCCTTGCGACCAAGCTGATCTTCGGCTCCAGAAGTAGTCTCTGGCTGTTTGATACATTTACTCAATCCCTATATTGGTTTTTCTCACACCACGCACATGGTCAGAAGGTACTAAAAATCTAAGAGAGGTCTTTAAAAACCTCAACGTGCCCATAGCTGAGAAGAAATTAGAAGGCCCTGCACAGCTCATCACCTTCCTGGGAATCATTCTAGACACACGCACCATGCAGGCTAGCCCACCTCTCAATAAATTGACCCGCATCAGGACAGTCGTCCATTCGGTTACAGTCACGCAAGGCTGCACTAAGACACAGCCACAATCCCTACTGGGCATGCTCAACTTCACGATGAGGATCATTCCTCAAGGGCAATCCTTTATCTCACACCTCTTAGTGTTCGTCTCCCAGGCACAAGACCCTGACCAAGTAGTCGAGCTAGACGCAGCCGCTATTGCGGATCTGGCCATGGGGATCAATCCCTTGAGAAGTGGTGTGGTAAATCCAGGTTCATCCCATCAGCATCCCCTTTGTCACCACAGATAATCACGGACGTAGCAGCTTCCACAAGCTTCGATGCAATTTTTTGGTCATCATTGGTTTGCGGGACCGTGGCAGTCAGAGATATTCACAATTCTGGGTTTAGTCAGTCCTCCTCTCTATTCGAGATCTACCCCATAGTCGCAGTAGCTCAAGTATGGGGCAGCACCTGGGCAGGACAGACCACCACGTTCGCCACAGACAACCAGGCCACAGCTATTAACAAAGACAGGTCAAAATCATTGGCCGTCATGTCCTTCCTACGCAGGCTGTCGCTACTTTCCCTACAACATCAGTTCAATATCCTCTGTGTCCGCATCCCTGGTAAATGCATCACCTTGGCCGACAAACTATCCCGCTTTAACTATGCCACATTCTTTCACAGGAGCCCGGAGCCGACCATGTCCGGCTTCCCACATTAGTCACAACCAACTCTGGACTAAAATAGCACCTCCATGGTGCTACCTCCCTCATCAATGCGTCCTGGATCTTCCAATACACTAAAGGCCTACCGTACCACCTGGAAGACCACCAGGTTCCTAGCCGCTAACCCTGGGCGGTTCAGGAAATCTCAGTCATATCTGGCCTTCATTTCCTACTGTCACACTCAGCTCACATTGTCACACGATACCATCAGACTCTATTCAGCCGGCATCCAGCATTTTATCTCTCTACAAGACCCTACCAAACCTTCCTTGTTCGCCGCTCATGCGGTCAAAACCATACTACGTGGCATCCACAGGCAGCAACCACACACTAGTACCAAACGCTTACCAGTGACCAGCGCCATATTCCGGGACACGTCTGCTATCCTTTCACGTTCTCCTTTCGGTTTATGGCCCAGCCTGGTAATTCAAGCAGCCATTTACCTAGCCTTTTACGGTTTTCTACGGCCCGACGAATTTACTGTTACCAGCCCTAAATGCCAAGTTCTATGCAGGGCACCACCTGACTCGCCACCAGAGTAATTTCATCCTACACCTGACGGTATCGGAAAACGCTACAATCCGGTCCCGGAGTAGACATCAAACTTTTCCAGACTCACAACGCCTGGTGCCCCATGGCCGTTCTAGAGCAATTGGTAAACTCTACTGTCCGACCTATCAGAGGACAGCCCTCTACTACCTTTCCCAACTGAACCCCTAAGTGGGAACCAGTTCATCAGCCACGTCAGAACGCTCCTGTGTATCTTAGGCCTTGACCAAGGACATTCTTTTGCATTGGAGCAACCTCAGCAGCATCGCGAAACAGAGTTTCAGACCACGCATTCAGGATGATGGGCAGGTGGAAATCCACGTGTTTTGCCCGATACGTCCCTGATCCTCAAACAGAAAGATCACGAGTCTTTAACAGACTCGCTCTGTGGTTAATTATCTTACACAATAAGACTATTCCTTCCCTAACCAAGTGTAATCTTTGGCCCCTTCTCTTGGCATACCGTCCAGCAGGCCAGGCCACACTTCAGGTCTTATTGTTGTTAGTCTTGTGACGTGTTTATGTTATGTGATCCATATCTCTTCAGACAGAGGGCTCCGACCATAAATATATATATATATATATATATATATATATATATATATAT
The DNA here is from genome assembly GCA_029206835.1 of Rana muscosa. NCBI lineage: Eukaryota > Metazoa > Chordata > Amphibia > Anura > Ranidae > Rana > Rana muscosa. Next base: position 334,767,978 of record CM055117.1, read on the forward strand.
ATATATATCTGTACTGATAATGCAGCTATCAGAATCAACTGACTGTTGTGGTATTAGTATGGGGAAAGCAGCAATTGTCTTCAGGTAGTTTTAGGTGAAAACTGTGCAGAGAGGGACACAGTACACTAACTGAAAATACTTGCAGCTTTCTGCCTGAGAACACCACTATTATGCCGCGTACACACAATTTCATTTTTTCCTGGACGAGAAAAATGATCGTGTGTGGGCATTTTGTCATTTTTCACGACGGGAAAAACAACATTTTTCACGACGAGAAAAATTAGAACATGCTCTAATTTTTCTCGTCGTTTTTCCCGTCATTTCTTTCCGCCGCAGTTTTCCCATAGGGAAACACTGCCGCGGAGCCCATACACGGTCGTTTTTCACGACCAAAAAAAAAATGGCGGGAAAAACGGACGTGAGCGGTTCCCTCGTTTTTCCCGTTGTGATTCACGGCGGTGTTTTCACCGCCGTGAATCACGATCGTGTGTACGCGGCATTAGTCACTAACTGTATTCAGATAAGCTTTAGGTGAACGCTATGCAAACCACACAGTACACTAAGTGAAACACTGACTGTCTGCAGCTAGCACAATCACCTGCCTGCCTGTCACAGTATAGAGAATAACAGGAACGGATCTAGCTAAACTGAATACAGTGTATAAATATATATACAACACCTAGGATGCATATATATCCTCTACACCGGTGTTTCTCAACTCCAGTCCTCAAGGCGCCCCAACAGGTCATGTTTTCAGGATTTCCCTCAGATGAAACGGCTGTGGTAATTACTAAGGCAGTGAAACTGATCAAATCACCTGTGCATAATAAAGGAAAGCATGAAAACATGACCTGTTGGGGTGCCTTGAGGACTGGAGTTGAGAAACACTGCTCTACACACTGTAACTGCAGCTAACTGACTCGCCTGCTTGCAATGTTGTATGTACATCTGCAGTATCACCATCATCATCATGTGCTGGGCAACTACCTGACCAATAATCATCAGCTTGCAGAGATGTGTGTACATATGTATTACTATCATTATCAACATGGGTGAATATCTGTTCCTGTACTACTATAATGATACACCTAGATTAATGTTTACTATGTATGAGTCATTGATAGTTCTGTGTACATACCTGTTACAGCTATTTACTATATCAATCCCTGGCTAGGACCAAGCTATATATATACTTTATGTATCGATTTTGGCCCTCTACCATGACACCAGATTTTTTGATTATACCTTCCTCCTTTTTTTGATTATACCTTCCTTTTTTTGAAAGCTTTTACAACATTAGAAACTTTTAAAAGCAATTCCTTGAAGAAACCACTAGATGGTGCTATTCAGTGATTCAACGTGAGAAAGCCCCTAATTGGCCAATCATGGCTATTTAAGATAAGCATTGATCAAACGTTGACACATCCAGATGAAGTGACGGTTCACGTCACGAAACGCGTCATGTCCTACCGGGACAGACGATTCTAGGACCTCCTCCTCTATACCTCCATATGACCCGTGTCTCTCTTCCCTTTTCCCCGCGTTGACCTCATGGAAAACAGGCTCACTAAGCCTATGACCTGCACGGCTTGAAGGAACTCACTTTGCCCCCAGTGGTTGGATCCTTACACCACGTCCTTCTAGCCACCTCTTGCTAACTCCCAGTCCTGGCTTCAACTCCCGTCCCTTAACGCCGGTCTCGCGATACTCTACCTGGAAATTTACGCTGAGAATACATGTGACCTGATCACAGACGCCGCAATAGCCGGACGGCAGCGTTCACTCTCCGGAGACAGTGAACGGCCCCCTACACGAAGTGAAGGGACCGAGAGCGATAAGCAGGACATCAGAACACAGGGGTCACGTAGACTGAGGCACTGTAAGGCTCCTGGACATTTCAGACTGGATGCACCGCGGTACACAGACATCTGACAGGGTAAGCGTCTGCACTGACGAAAGCTACCATATATCTGCAATACATGTCTCTGTCATGAGAGACTATGTTATTCCTGACATTTATCACACCACGGCAGATCATCCCCTATCCAGGGGTATAGTTAATCACTGCCTCACCAGTCTTCCTTACCAGCCATCCAAATCATATGTATGATAGGTACCTATCTCAATTTTGAATTGAGCTACTCTCATTCTCTACTGTCTGCATGGACATGCAGCAGCCACTGTGCTCTCTACATGCTGGTTTCTAGACTGCCAACATTGATGTCAGATTTGATGCTTTGGAACCAATATTCTTTGCCATAGCAAGCTGCCCTGGACTTCCTTCCACCTATTCCATGAATATTTGAATTCATATTTCCAGGCTACTTTCTCTCATCTTACCCCCAGGGTTTTGGAGAATATATATACATACACCTCATACGGGTGTTTTATATATGTCCAATTCACTGCCAAGGTTTCCCTCATGTCATGAGTGTTGGGTTATGGGAATGTACATGTATACACGTATGGGTCAGTTGGGGAGTATATCGAGGGGTAGCAGGACCGTCTCGTCTGTCCTTTTTAGCCCACTGCATGCATGTTTCTATGTTTTTATGATATGTACATATGCTGGATCTGCCCCTTTCTCCTATAGGTTGTGTTGCAACCCTGGGATAAAGCGTATACTTATTGTTCACCAATAAAGTCATTTATATAGATAGCTGAGTTGTTGATGATTCACCATTTAAACTTTCTGTTGGGACTCTTTCCCAACCCCCTTTTCCTATTTCTAACTGACTCGCCTGCCTGCTCTATCTAACTCAATATAAATGACACGGTCTGTCTCTGTAAACTCTCTCTTTTCACAACTCCAACACAGTACACAAGGCCGCCTAGCCGGCGGCCTTATATAGTGTGGGGCGTGTACTAAACCCCCTGAGCCATAATTGGCCAAAGCCAAAGCGGGTCATAGTGCATGCTTGGCCAATCATCAGCCAGCAATGCACTGCTATGCCGCAGTGAATTATGGGCCGTGACGGCCCATAATGTTCGCAATTCGCCGAACAGCCGATGGGTTTGACTCGACTCGAACAGCCAATGGGTTTGACTCAAACACGAAGCTCATCCCTACTTGAGAGTTACTATTAGCTCTCAAGCAACCAGATACAACAGTACCCATGGGGATCGTTGGGTAACTGGGAGTTTACTGTACTACATTCATTATAGTATCAGTGAGTGCACTGAGGTAACTACATACTATATACACAAGTAAGATTTTTGTTTTGTGGAACATCCTAACTTTTACCTTGGGTGAAACTCACCTGGAATTATTTTTGATCTAGTGGGGGGTCAGCAGCAGACTGGATGAAAACCTCTAATCATGTAATGGTACATTTTTCCACAAGTAATCAATTTCTAACAAATGAAATGAATGGATATAGTGAGAAAATAGGCCATTATGTTACTTAAAAAGTTTTTATGCATTTCCATAGAGTTGCCTGGAGTATTGGATACTTTGAAAACCACGAGCGGAGCTAATAGCACTGAGAATAATGGTGGCAGTTCATATTGTGTGGATGTATCATGTGCATCAGCATCTGTCCCATCTGAAGAGTTGAGCTCCATTTCCTTGTCAGGCGTCGTACTCTAGGCCTAAACAGGTAGGTTTTATTTTGGTACCGAAACATTAAAATTTAGTATTTTTTAAAAATATCAAACATGCCATATGTACCTGCTCTGTGTAAGAGTTTTTGCACAGAGCAGCCGGATCCCTCTCTTCTCAGGTCCCATGCCGGTGCTCCTGAACCACATTCAAACACTGAGCCGCGCCTTGGCCCCCGTCTCCTAATTGACAGCACCGGGAGACAATAGCTCCCACCACTACAGAAAGCCAATCAGCAGTGCAAGGTTCTTGTGGACATCGCTGGATCGAGAGGGGGCTCATGTAAGTATTTGGGGGCTGCTGCACACAGAAGGTTTTTCACCTTCATGCATAGAATACATTAGGGTAAAAAAAAAACATGTGTCTTTACAACCACTAGTAAAAACTAGCTTTCAAGGCGGTGCCTCCAAGCGGCTGACAGAAGGAGAGAAGCGGGTGCAGTTAGACCCTATGAAAACATCAGCTTTGACATGTACACTGTAAGCCAATTTGACTGTTGTGTCAAAATTAGATATCTTGTTCAGTCTGGTAGTAGTCTGAAATAATAAGGCAAGTTGTAGGCAAGATGCTGATTTTTATACAGATTTTAGAAAAGTCTACAATATTTTGATGTTTTTATACATGCTTAATTTTGTTAGTTTTATTAACTCAGTTGCATCTGTTAGATCCCTTTCACACTGAGGCAGTTTTCAGGCATTTTAGCGCTAGAAATAGCCTCTAAAAAGCGCATGAAAACTGCTTCCCTTTCAGTGCAATGAGTACTTTCACACTGGTGCGGTGCGCTTGTGGAACATTAGAAAAAGTCCTGCAAGCAGCATCTTTTGGGGTGGCTTTGGAGCGCTATAAATAGCCCTTCTAAAACGCCCCTGCCTATTGAAATTATTGGGCAGTGCTTCCAAAGTGCCTTAAAAGCGCAGGAAAACTGGACTTTTTCCCTTAAAAAAAAAAACACGCCTCGCTAGCGCCTGAAAAGCGCTACAAAAACACTGCACAAATGTCCAGAGGGTTAGCAGCGCTGCAGTGTGAAAGGGGTCTTATATGGCTTTTGGTTTACAAGGAAAATCTAATAAGTCTAATATTTTCCATTTACTTTTTAAAGCTGCTACTTTGGCAAATTTTCCTGGGACTTCAAAAGGTATGATCAGTGATGCTGTTACGAGAAAAATTGCGGAGCTGAAATATCACCTGAAGGAAACATCAGGAACCTCAGAAGAATACCACAAATAAACTTTTATGGCATTAATGTCATTTGACACAGTTATCACCACCCTCTATTCTGTGTGTTGTAGTTTTTTTGTATATTTACATGATAATAAACTTTTGTGTGTATTGTACTGTGTTATTATTTTTTCCACATCCAGAAAATATTTTGAAATTCAATGAGTATACATTTGGATTATATTTGAAATGCATTGGGAATTTATTTTGAAAACTATCAGAAATATTTGCTGATTTTATAGGCCTACAATATATAAAATACAATATATAAATGCATTTCAGAATGTAATAGGAATGTATTTTTTTAATTTTGCATTCAGAATTACATTTACTACGGTTCACATCTACGTGGCTTCAAAGTCGCGTGACTGACAGCCGACAGTCTGCACGACTTCATTGCAGCTTGCTTGCGACTTCATTAAAGTGGATGTAAACCCACGCTCATTCTTTCTAAACTACTGCCATACTGCTGATCTATAAGGATATACATGCCTCCTGCATGTATCCTTATCTGTCAAATGTCTCCCCTCTGTCTGTTATAAGAACTGAAAAACTGCAGATTCTGTGGGTGGATCTGTTGTCTGGAGCTCGGTGGGTGGAGTCGTGATGTCAGTAGACTCCCCGCCCACCTCTACACTCCCCTTGTCAACATGCATTTTCTCCTGTGTATTCCTTCTGCTATGATCACTAACATCCAGTCAAAATCCAGAAAAGTAACCACATGACTTCAGAAAAGGAGTGGGAATTAAAAAATAATGTCTAAAGCTAGTGCACGAGATATGTAAATAACCTGTCACTCAAAGCAAGGGGGTGAAACGGACAAAGGTAACTCTGTTTGTCCGTTTTATCTCACTGAACAATTAAAGAGGATTTCTCAGAGCTGGATTAACTCTTTGTGACAAGACCAGGCACAAATGATAGGAAATCTTATACTCTACATTGTGACAGCAAAAAAAATAAATTCGGGTTTACATCAACTTTAACAAAAATCTAATCATGATGAAGTCGCCCTTAAGTAGTGTAGGAACCTTTTTCTGAGTTAATCGATTAGAATGGTTCCATTGCCGTTAATGGGGCGTGACTTTTCATTAGTGATGAGCCGAACACCCCCGGGTTCGGTTCGCACCAGAACCCGCGAACGTTAGAACCCTATTAAATACAATGGATGCGAACGTTCAAAATCTAAAGTGCTAATTATAACGACTATTATGCATGTTATTGTCCTAAAAGGGTTTGGGAACCCGGGTTCTGCACCAGGGGACATGTATCAATGCAAAAAGAAGTTTTAAAAACGGCCGTTTTTTGGGAGCAGTCGTTTGAATGATGCATAAAGTGAAAAAAAAAAAGTCAAATATTCCTTTAAATATCGTACCTGGGGGGTGTCTAAAGTATGCCTGTGAAGTGCCATGTGTTCCCCGTGTTTAGAACTGTCCCTGCACAAAATTACATTTCTAAAGGAAAAAAAGCCATTTAAAACTGCTTGCGGCTTTAATGTAATGTCTGGTCCAGGTAATATGGATGAAAATCTTTAAGAAAAATGGCATAGCTACCCCATCACACACCCCCCCCCCCCTACCCCAGCCCATTACCAGCCCCTTTGGGTCTTGTATGGATATTAAGGGGAACCCCGCACACAAAATAAAAAAGGCCCTATATACTCTGAACACTCTGTATACAGGCGGTGCATACAAGACAGGGACTGTAGGTTTGTTCTTATGTAGAATCTGTTTGTAATTTTGAACAGGTACATTGTTTAAGTGTAGCTCCAGCCAAAAAATCTATTTTTAAGCTTTTTGGAAAACATAGGGAAGGGTTATCACCCCAGTAACATTTGTTTTGCTGTCTGTGCAGTGTGCACCTGTTCAGAACAGTTCACCTCACTTTCCGTCCTAATGACAAATGTTTTTTGAAAATTAGTTTTTTTTATTGAAATAAGAATTGGTGATAAAGCATCAGTGGAGAGGAGACACTTTTTTCCCATATTAACTCTTACAGGAGAGAATTTCCCTTCCTAGTGGTAGATTTCCTCTCACTTCCTGTTGTATCCTTCCGTTTGCAAGGAGGAGTCGTTTGTAAGTTGGATGTTTGAAAGTAGGGGCTTGCCGTATATACTCTGCTGAAATTTGCCCCTTACATGTTGGTGTTGCCACAACACTGTGAGCCCTCACAGTTACTCTTGGTGGGCGCATGAATGGGCCCTGCTGTGAATTATTAGATCAAGAATTGTAATTGCATGCCCCTGTTGAACAGGGGCTGAAAAATTGGGCCTTTGGTGGTGGTGATGTTGACACAACAATGTAAGGCCTCACAGTTACTCTTGGTGGGCGCAGGAATGGGCCCTGCTGTGAATTATTAGATCAAGAATTGTAATTACATGCCCCTGTTAAACAGGGGCAGAAAAATTGGGCCTTAGGCACTGGTGCCACAACACTGCAACCCCTCCCAGATACTGTACTTGGAGCACAGCAATGAGCCCTGTTGCAAAGTATTGCATCAAAAATTGTAATTACACGCCCCTGTTAAACAGGGGCTGAAAAATTGGGCCTTAGGCACTGGTGCTGGTGCCACGACACTGCAACCTCTCCCAGATACTCTAGTTGGAGTGCAGGAATGAGCCCCGCTGCAAAGCATTGCATAAAATTTTTTAATTACATGCCCCTGTTAAACAGGGGCTGAAAAATTGGGCCTTAGCCACTGGTGGCGGCACCCAGAAACAAAAATGTTCTTCCAAGCTATCCTCATCAATCGGATCATTGAGGAGGAGGAGGATAGTCAGTCAACATAACAGGACAGTCTCACAGCATCAGCATCAGTCTTGAAGGGATGTGACATTTGAAAATAAATTAGTCTGTTATATCAGCTTCAGGTGTTTGGTAGCGGGTGGTGATCCAAGACTGGTTCATCTTTATGAAGGTCAGTCGATCAACCGAGTCGGTGGACAGGCGCACCCTGTGATCCGTGACAAATCCTCCAGCAGCACTAAATGTGCGTTCTGAAAGAACGCTGGATGCAGGACAGGCCAGTAGCTCAATTGCATACTGTGCAAGCTCTGGCCAGTGATCCATCCTCAAAACCCAAGTTTGACCTTGCCCCTAGGTATTCCTGCACCATGTATATCAGACGCTGGCGATGGTTGCTGGAACCGATCATACCTTGGGGCTGCGGACTAAAGAATTGTCAGAACGCATCGGTCAGACGGCCACCTTCCCCACCGCTCCTTCTTTGACTGACCGAAGCCTCAGCAACTCGTTGTCCAGGACCAGGAGTTTGTAACCTCCCAGTCTCTGGGAACGCATTGCACAGACCTTTCTGCAAGGCCTCCTGGAGTTGTCCCATCCTCTGCTCCCTCTGCGACGGTAAGATAAGGTCCGCAACCTTACCCTTGTACCGTGTATCAAGGAGAGTGGCCAGCCAGTAATGGTCCCTCTCCTTGATCCGAAGAATACGAGGATCCTTCCGCAGACTTTGCAGGATCAGGGAGGCCATGCAGCGTAGGTTAGCTGAGGCATTCGGTCCGGAGTCCTCTGGGTCACTAAGGAAGACATGATCCGCAGCCACCTCCTCCCAGCCACGTACAAGTCCATGGGTTTCTTGGGACTGTAAATAATCCCTAAAAGACTGCTGCTGATGATGCTGAGTGCCAGGCTCCACCTCCATGCTGACACAATCCTCCTCCTCCTCCTCCTCTTCCTGTGCGATGGGTGGGACAGAAGGAACACTGTCTGGGTAAAGGGGGCCTTGAGAGGCAAGGAAGTCCTCCTCTTCCTGCCTCTGTTCTGCCTCAAGTGCCCTGTCCATTATTCCACGCAGCGTATGTTCCAACAGGTGGACAAGAGGTACAGTGTCACTGATGCATGCACTGTCACTGCTCACCATCCTCGTGGCCTCCTCAAATGGTGCCAGGACAGTGCATGCATCCCTGATCATGCCCCACTGGCGTGGTGAAAAAACCCGAGCTCCCCTGACCCTGTCCTGGTGCCGTAGTCGCACAGGTACTCATTGATGGCCCTCTGCTGCATGTGCAGCCGCTGCAGCATGGCCAACGTTGAGTTCCACCTGGTGGGCATGTCACATATAAGGCAGTTCTTGGGCAGGTTCAACTCCTTTTGCAGCTCAGCCAGTTGAGCACTGGCATTATAAGATCTGCGGAAATGCCCACAGACTTTCCTGGCCTGCCTCAGGACATCCTGTAAGCCCGGGTACCTGCCCAAGAACCGCTGCACCACCAGGTTAAGGATGTGAGCCACACAGGGCACATGGGTCAGTTGTCCCTGTCGGAGGGCGGAGAGGAGGTTGGTGCCATTGTCGCAAACCACCATTCCTGGCTTAAGCTGGCGTGGCGTCAACCACCTCTCGGCCTGCCCCTGCAGAGCAGACAGAACCTCTGCCCCAGTGTGGCTCCTGTCCCCCAAACACACCAGTGCAAGCAAGGCATGGCATCTTTTTGCCTGCGTACTTGCGTAGCCCCTTTAACGCCTACGGAGCACCGCTGGTTCCGAGGACAAAGCACAGGAAGAGGCCATGGAGGAAGAAGAAGAGGAGGGGGTGGAGGAGAGAGGTGTGTCACAACCAGTAGTAGCATTTTGGAGGCGTGGCGGTGGAACAACCTCCAACACTACTGCACCTTGTCCTGCATCCTTCCCAGCTGCCAAAAGAGTGACCCAATGGGCCGTGAAAGAAAGGTAACGTCCCTGTCCATGCCTGCTGGACCATGAGTCAGCGGTAATATGCACCTTACCGCTGACCGCCCTGTCCAGCGAGGCCAAGACATTGCCTTCCACATGCCGGTAGAGAGCCGGAATCGCCTTCCGTGAGAAAAAGTGGCGTTTGGGAACCTGCCACTGAGGAACCGCACATTGCACAAACTCACGGAAGGGGGCCGAGTCTACCAACTGAAAAGGCAGCAGTTGAAGCGCTAGCAATTTAGCCAAGCTAGCATTCAACCGCTGGGCATGTGGATGGCTGGGAGTGAACTTCTTTTGACGGTCCAGCAGCTGGGGCAGGGAAATTTGCCTGCTAGAATCGGATGTCGGTGTACTGCTAGCAGAGTGCCCACAAGTACTTGGCTGTGACATACCTAATTCTACACCTTCATTCCTCTCAGTGCAGGTTTCAGAGAGGACTGAAGGTATAGTGGGGTTGGAGATCCCAGCTGATGCGGTGCAAAGAGAGGTCCGCTTTGTTCTTTGGTGTGGGTCTTTAAGGTAGGCTTGCCAACGAGCTGCATGGCAGGTCAACATATGTCTGGTCAAGCATGTGGTGCCCAAGCGGGTGATGTTTTGGCCACGCGATATACGCTTGAGATATATGTTGCAAACAGCAGCTGTGCGATCTGATGCACTCGACTCAAAAAAGGCCCACACCAAAGAACTTTTTGAATAACGGGCAGAGGCAGCGCCCTGCAGAGGCGGAGCCCTGCGGTGTGATTCCGTCAGTGTGCTGCTCTTACGCTGGCCCGCCGAGGGCATCCTGCCTCGTTGGAGATGTGCCTCCTCCTCATCCTCCTCCTCCTCCTCTCTCCTATTAGGCACCCACGTGGAGTCAGTGACCTCATCATCCCCTCCCTCCTCATCACTGGAGCCAATCTGGCAGTATGCTGCAGCTGCTGGAACATGACTGCCAGATTGGTGTCCTTCTTGAGCATCCCCTCTGTCTGCTCTCACGCTATTACCTTCCTCTAGCTGGGTGTCATCATCAGACCCTTCGAAACGCTGGGCATCCTTCTGGAGCATGTACCCAACACTGTGCTCAAACAGTTCGGGGGACTCCTCAGGAGGACATGGTTGGTCTAGGGAAGGAGTGACTGATGATGACATTGATACCAGGGAAGAGGACGCTTTGGCAGCTGCTTTGCCAGTACCCTGAACCTGGGTGAGAGAGGATGAGGAGGATGAGGAGGGCTTGGTCATCCACTCTACCAAGTCGTCGGCATGATGCGGCTCAACACGTCCAGCTGCCGAAAAGAAGGACAAGCGTGTCCCATGGCCACGTGCTGATGGCGATGCACCGCGTCCACGACCAGCACTGTTGTCTCTAGACACAGAGCCTGCTTGCCCTCTTTTATTGGCTCCTGACTGTCTGCCTCTCCTTGTTTGCCTTCCAGACATTCTAATGGCCTGCAGGGAGATGGGAAAACCAGCAATAAGGCCTAGCTTCAGGAGTATATTTTGCAGGAATCACGCTACGCCTGCTGTAAGTGCTGCAAATGCCTGTTGGTGTAACACACCAGGAAAACACAGCAATACGGCTAACTTCAGGTGTATAATGTGCAGGAGGCACACTCCGCCCGCTGTAAGTGCTGCAAATGCCTGTTGGTGTAACACACCAGGAAAACACAGCAATAAGGCCTAGCTTCAGGAGTATATTTTGCAGGAATCACACTACGCCTGCTGTAAGTGCTGCAAATGCCTGTTGGTGTAACACACCAGGAAAACACAGCAATACGGGCTAACTTCAGGTGTATAATGTGCAGGAGGCACACTCCGCCCGCTGTAAGTGCTGCAAATGCCTGTTGGTGTAACACACCAGGAAAACACAGCAATACGGGCTAACTTCAGGTGTATAATGTGCAGGAGGCACACTCCGCCCACTGTAAGTGCTGCAAATGCCTGTTGGTGTAACACACCAGGAAAACACAGCAATACGGGCTAACTTCAGGTGTATAATGTTCAGGAGGCACACTCCGCCCGCTGTAAGTGCTGCAAATGCCTGTTGGTGTAACACACCAGGAAAACACAGAAATACGGGCTAACTTCAGGTGTATAATGTGCAGGAGGCACACTCCGCCCGCTGTAAGTGCTGCAAATGCCTGTTGGTGTAACACACCAGGAAAACACAGCAATACAGGCTAACTTCAGGTGTATAATGTGCAGGAGGCACACTCCACCCGCTGGTAAGTGCTGCAAATGCCTGTTGGTGTAACACACCAGGAAAACACAGCAATACGGGCTATCTTCAGGTGTATAATGTGCAGGAGGCACACTCCGCCCACTGTAAGTGCTGCAAATGCCTGTTGGTGTAACACACCAGGAAAACACAGCAATACGGGCTAACTTCAGGTGTATAATGTGCAGGAGGCACACTCCGCCCGCTGTAAGTGCTGCAAATGCCTGTTGGGGTAACACACCAGGAAAACACAGCAATACGGGCTAACTTCAGGTGTATAATGTGCAGGAGGCACACTCCGCCCGCTGTAAGTGCTGCAAATGCCTGTTGGTGTAACACACCAGGAAAACACAGCAATACGGGCTAACTTCAGGTGTATAATGTGCAGGAGGCACACTCCGCCCGCTGTAAGTGCTGCAAATGCCTGTTGGTGTAACACACCAGGAAAACACAGCAATAAGGCCTAGCTTCAGGAGTATATTTTGCAGGAATCACACTACGCCTGCTGTAAGTGCTGCAAATGCCTGTTGGTGTAACACACCAGGAAAACACAGCAATACGGGCTAACTTCAGGTGTATAATGTGCAGGAGGCACACTCCGCCCGCTGTAAGTGCTGCAAATGCCTGTTGGTGTAACACACCAGATAAACACAGCAATACGGGCTAACTTCAGGTGTATAATGTGCAGGAGGCACACTCCGCCCGCTGTAAGTGCTGCAAATGCCTGTTGGTGTAACACACCAGGAAAACACAGCAATACGGGCTAACTTCAGGTGTATAATGTGCAGGAGGCACACTCCGCTCGCTGTAAGTGCTGCAAATGCCTGTTGGTGTAACACACCAGGAAAACACAGCAATACGGGCTAACTTCAGGTGTATAATGTGCAGGAGGCACACTCCGCCCGCTGTAAGTGCTGCAAATGCCTGTTGGTGTAACACACCAGGAAAACACAGCAATACGGGCTAACTTCAGGTGTATAATGTGCAGGAGGCACACTCCCCCCGCTGAAAGTGCTGCAAATGCCTGTTGGTGTAACACACCAGGAAAACACAGCAATACGGGCTAACTTCAGGTGTATAATGTGCAGGAGGCACACTCCGCCCGCTGTAAGTGCTGCAAATGCCTGTTGGTGTAACACACCAGGAAAACACAGCAATACGGGCTAACTTCAGGTGTATAATGTGCAGGAGGCACACTCCGCTCGCTGTAAGTGCTGCAAATGCCTGTTGGTGTAACACACCAGGAAAACACAGCAATACGGGCTAACTTCAGGTGTATAATGTGCAGGAGGCACACTCCGCCCGCTGTAAGTGCTGCAAATGCCTGTTGGTGTAACACACCAGGAAAACACAGCAATACGGGCTAACTTCAGGTGTATAATGTGCAGGAGGCACACTCCCCCCGCTGAAAGTGCTGCAAATGCCTGTTGGTGTAACACACCAGGAAAACACAGCAATACGGGCTAACTTCAGGTGTATAATGTGCAGGAGGCACACTCCGCCTGCTGTAAGTGCTGCAAATGCCTGTTGGTGTAACACACCAGGAAAACACAGCAATACGGGCTAACTTCAGGTGTATAATGTGCAGGAGGCACACTCCGCCCGCTGTAAGTGCTGCAAATGCCTGTTGGTGTAACACACCAGGAAAACACAGCAATACGGGCTAACTTCAGGTGTATACTGTGCAGGAGGCTTAGCAACAATGACACTGACACTGTCCCCTGCCTATCCTTCTCTCTCCCTGCACACAAGGTTTATCAAAGTATATGACACTGACACTCTCCCTGCCTATCCTTCTCTCTCCCTGCACACAAGGTTTAGTAAAGAATATGACACTGACACTGTCCCCTGCCTATCTTTCTCTCTCCCTGCACACAAGGTTTATCAAAGAATATGACACTGACACTCTCCCTGCCTATCCTTCTCTCTCCCTGCACACAAGGTTTAGCAAAGAATATGACACTGACACTGTCCCCTGCCTATCCTTCTCTCTCCCTGCACACAAGGTTTAGCAAAGAATATGACACTGACACTCTCCCTGCCTATCCTTCTCTCTCCCTGCACACAAGAATAGCACAAAAGAATATCAACACTGTCCCTGCCTATCCTTCTCTTTCCCTGCACCGGAACACACTACACAAGGCCGCCGCGCTGGCGGCCTTTTATATTGTGGGGCGTGTGCTAAACCCCCTGAGCTATAATTGGCCACAGGCAACCTGCCTGTGGCCAATTATGTCTCTCCTAGCTGCCGGCGCTGTGATTGGCCAAGCATGCGGGGTCACAGTGCATGCTTGGCCAATCACAGCGCCGGGATTGCACTGCGATGGCGCAGTGTATTGTGGGCTGTTCGCGTCACTCGAATTTGGCGCGAACGGCCCAAATCGTTCGATGTTCGCCGAACGGTCGAACAGCCGATGTTCGAGTCGAACGTATGTTCGACTCGAACACCGAGCTCATCCCTACTTGTCATGTGTCTTTGAACTCTCAAGTCACATTACAAGTCACAGCAGTGTGAACCGGCACTTCACATACATTCCAGAATATATTCACAGCATATTTTACAATGCATTCCAAAATGCACTTTGCAATATATTTATGGCTGCAGAAATATATTGCTAAATGCATTCAGAAGTACATTTAACATATATTTCTGAATATATTCACAATGCATTCCAAAATGCACTTTGCAATATATTTATGGCTGCAAAAATATATTGCTAAATGCACTCAGAAGTACATTTAACATATATTTCTGAATATTTGCAGCATATTTCTCAATGCATTCCAAATATATTTTGAAATATATTCAATAACATATTCACAAATGTATTGAAATATATTGAATATGGACAAAATTGTAGTATTTAAAATATATGTCAATATATTTGGGAAAAATATATTACGAATGTTTTTTTTAGATATATTTAAAATATATATTTCTTCCATGTGGGCCTGTTCGGTTAGTGCCAGAACTTTTGAATATTGCAAAGGTATGGAGACAAACAAAGAACCCCTATGAAGTCTATGGGACCCAAACTGGGGAAAAATCAAGAGTGCCCATTTTAAAGGCTTATGTGCAAGTTATTGGGCATACAAAAGGCATGGGGGTCCAGGTACTGCCATGGGGACATTTACTGTATCAATGAAAAAAAGTTTGTAAAAAATATCATTTTTAAATGAGCAGTGATTAACTGATGCTTAAAGTGAAATAATAAAAATTAAAAATTCCTTTAAAGATAGTGCATGTGAGGTCCCCTTAGTGTGCCTGTAAAGTGGCGCTTCTGTACCGTGTATAGAACCTGCTGCAGCAAAAATTACATTTATAAAGCCAAAAAAAATTAATTTTTGCTGCAAGCTTTCTTTCTTTTTTAACCACTTCTCTACTGTGCACGAAAACCCCCTTCCTGCCCAAGCCATTTTTCAGCTTTCAGCGCTGTCACACTTTGAATGACAATTGCGCGGTCGTGCGACGTGGCTCCCAAACGAAATTTGTGTCCTTTTTTTCCCACAAATAGAGATTTCTTTTGGTGGTATTTGATCACCTCTGCGGTTTTTATTTTTTGCGCTATAAACAAAAGAAGAGCGTCCAGTTTGGAAAAAAAACACTATTTTTTACTTTTTACTATAATAAATACCCATTTTTTTTTTTTTTAATAAAATTTTCCTCAGTTTAGGCCGATACGTATTCTTCTACATATTTTTGGTAAAAAAAAAAATCGCAATAAGCGCGTATCGATTGGTTTGCGCAAAAGTTATAGCGTGTACAAAATAGGGGATAGATTTATAGCATTTTTATTTTTTTATTAGTAATGGCGGCGATCTGCGATTTTTTATTGTGACTGCGATATTGCGGCGGACACATCGGACACTTTTGACACATTTTTGGGACCATTCACGTTTATACAGCGATCCCTGCTATAAAAATGCATTGATTACTGTATAAATGTGATTGGCAGGGAAGGGGTTAACCACTAGGGGGCGGGAAGGGGTTAAATATGTTCCCTCAATGTGTTCTTACTGTGGGGGGAGGTGACTGACTGGGGGAGGTGACCGATGGTTGTCCCTATGTACAAGGGACACACCATCGGTCCCCTCTCCCTCACAGGACGTGGATCTCTGTGTTTACACACAGAGATCCACTTTCCTGCTCGTTTCCCGGGCAATCGCGGGTGCCCGGCGGCAATCGCGGCCGCCGGGCTCGCGCACCGGGGCCTTGTGAACGCAGTGGGCGCGCGTGCGCCGCTGGCGGCGAGCGCGCGCCTCCTAGCTCGTTTTAAAGGGAGGACGTCATATGACGTCCTCCCAGAACGAGAGTATCCTCCGCCCGCCGTCAATTGACAGTGGGCGGGGGACAAGTGGTTAAACAATGATCATCATACAGGCTGGCTCCCCAACAGAAAAAGATTTGACATTTTTGGGATAAATTCTGGTGTCTCTTTCGCAGACTTAGGATAGAAGTTACAGGTGTGGAAATATTGGGCTTTGGGTGTTGGTGGTTCCTTCACATTGTAAACCTATAGAGGTACTCTTGATGAAATCAAGAATTGGCCTTGCTGTAAAAACTTAAAATGCCCAGGCAAACGGTGGTGGAAAAATTGGGCTTTGGGTGTTGGTGGTGCCTTCACACCATAACCCTATAGAGGTACTCTTGATTAAATCAAGAATTGGCCTTGCTGTAAAAAATTTAAATGATATGCACCTGTCAAACATGTGCGGAAAAATTGGTCCTTGGGTGTTAATTGTGCTCATGAAACCTGTAACAAAAAATGTCTTTATGATAAAAGCAACACCCACAAAGCTAGGCAGCCTAGACAGTCTTGCACAAATTCCACATCCCAAAAGCACTTAATTGGCATCAGGGGCTTGATAGCTGTTGCTAATCCATGAATGATTCATTTTGATAAAGTTCAGCCGGTCAATGGAATCTGTGGACAGACACTCTCTTTTATCTGTCACAAAACCTCCAGGGGCACTGAATGCCTGTTCAGAAGGGACACTGGATACAGAGCAGCCCAGCAGCTCAATTTCATAACGGGGAAGTACTGGCTAGTGGTCTATTCTCATGACCCAGTAACCCAGTGGATTGTCAACTGGAAAGCTCTCCATGTCTGTTTTCACCCCTAGATAATCTCCCACCATATGATGGGAATAAAAACTTTTGAAATGCATCATGGCTGCTCAGCTGTTGGATAATCGTCGGCACTCATTGTTTCTACAGTGGCTTACCTGGTGATCATTTCCTGCTAATGAGTCCCACCTACAGCCAGCCCCTTCTGGCTATTTAAATTGCCTTGTTCATTCCTTTAGTTCCTTCGCCTTGGTCAACATATCTGGAGATTCTCTACTCTATTCCTGCTAAAGACTTTGACCAGCAGACGTCCCTTCTGGTTCCTGATCCTGTTCTTCTGCCTCTGAATACGCTGATCTGTTTTCCTGATTTACTGGCTTTTCTGGCTACTCGCATTGGCTTCCGATCCCTGGCTTATCTTTTGACTATGTTTATTGATCTGTACTATTTTTACCATTACATTAAAAGGTGTGATTTTTAATGCATTTCTGATTCATGACAGTAGGTGAAGGCCATGAATTCAGAAAATGCAGGCAATCCACTGAGTGATAATATTTTTTCCAGATTGAATGAGCAGGACCACCGCATGGATGCTCCTGATTCGCACTGCTCACCTGGATCCTCCCACTTTGTTTTTTCCGGTACTACCAGTGTTGTAGGCCATACCTGCTGCTGCTCCAGTCTGTGCAGGCACCCACCTCGAATATTACCTCTGTAAGAGGTATGTCTGGTTCTGTTTAGCTTCCCCAATGATTTGGGGGCAATCCAGTTCAATGCAGAGGGTTTCTTAACCAGGTTGGGATGTACTTTGAGATGCTGCCACAGGCGTTCCCTGCGGCCAAAAGCAAAGTAGGCTTCAGTATGTCTTTCTGATAGAGCCTTTGCCTGGGCAAACCCTCTATGGGAGATGCAAAAAGCCATTGTCCAGTGTTACCCTGAGTTTGTGGCTTCCTTTAAAAGGGTATTTAATGTACCCGCTCGCTCCTCATGTCCATCAGAGTACGAGACCTTTTGCCGATTATGCCATTGAATTCCGCAATCTGGCAGCAGAGGTTGCTTGGAACAATGAGGCCCTTGTGGTTGCTTTTTCTCATGGTCTTTCGGATAACATTAAAGATGAGATAGCAGCCCGAAAGATACCTATGGGTCTGGAGATGTTAATCACGTTTGTCATTCTCATTGACTCCAACTCTGAGAGACCTTCCTTTATGGAGCTCTTGCGGAACCCTTCTGTACGTTTGGCTCCGAGCTTTGCATTCCCACCCTGGCCTCCCTCACCTCCTATGCCTCCTGGTACAGAGCCTGCCAGTGAAGTAAAACCCATGTAGTTGGGCTTCACACGTCTCTCTGCAGAGTAGAGGGCCTTTAGGAGGAGGGAGAGATTGTGCCTTCATTGTGGCCAGGCAGGTCACTTTTTGAAGTCTTGTCCTACCTGTCCGGGAAAACGCCCGCACCTGAAGTCCTGTAGGGTGGCATTGTTGCATCCCCAGTTATCTTGAAGAAAAAGCCTATAGTTACCCTTTCTTGGTCTGAGTCGTCCATCCATATACAGGCTCTAATCGACTCTGGGGCTGCAGGCCTGTTTATAGATAGTGCCTTTGTGTCTAAGCAATCGATTCCGCTGCAGCTTCGTGCTACTCCACTTGCCATTGAGGCTATTGATGGGAGACCGTTACAGCCTTACAGCCTTCCCATGTTACTCATGAGACTTCTCCAATGACCATGGCCGTAGGGGCTCTTCACCATGAGATAATCCAATTTCAAGTTATTTCCTCACCTCATTACCCGGTGGTCATTGGTTATCCTTGGTTAGATAGGCACAATCCTTCTTTTGATTGGCATCGTGCTAAGGTTCTTTCCTGGTCGCCACAATGCAGCAAAGCATTTTTTTCAGAAAGTGATTAAAGTCCTCTGCACGTCTTCATTCCTCTATTTGCCAGAGGAGTACCAGGAATTTAGCGATGTCTTTGACAAAGGTCAAGCCAGTATTTTGCCTCCTCACCAGTCGTATGATTGCGTAATTGACCATCAATCTGCTACCATGCCCCCTTGTAGCCAGGTCTACCCTTTGTCTGTCTCGGAGGATAAAGCCATGGAGGACTATGTTGCTGATTCACTTTCTCAAGGGTTCATCCGCTAATCCTCATGCAGTTTTTCAGGAATTCATCAACAATGTCCTCAGAGATATGTGCAGCAATGTGTGGTCTCGACAAGATTCTCATATTTTCAAAATCCCTAGAGAGTAGTGTTGAGCGAACCCGAACTGTAAAGTTCGGGTCCGTACCGAACTTTAGCTTTTTCCCGAACCCGAACCCGGACTTTGCGCAAAAGTCCGGGTTCGGGTTCGGCAATCTAATTACGCATTTAGAAATGCTTCAGGGGCCAGCCAATCACCTTTTGATTAGCTGGTGTGCCCTTAGAGGCCATCATAGCCATGCCTACTAATGGCATGGCTGTGATTGGTCAGTGCAACATGTGACCCAGCTTCTATATAAGCTAGAGGCACACAGCACACACGTCACTCTGCTTCAGAATAGATAGGGAGAGAATCTAGTCTGCTGCTGCTGCTTTTAGGGAGAGATAGAAAAATACATGAGGTAGTCCTGATTCTGCAATCTGAGGGAAAAGATAGAGAGATAGTGTAGTGTAGGGCCAGGTTCCTGTGTTGGTGCTTTCAGGGAGAGAGAATATTATATAGGAGTCCAGATTCAGAGATTAAAATCAGCGATCTGCATAGGTTTACCTGTTTGTGTTGCAGTGCAGTCTTTTTACACTGCCATGAGCCCAGTGTCAGAGAAAATCTAACTTTTAGGGGGAAAAAAAGGCACTTTATTGTGCTCTTTTCCAAAAGACCCATAGGGCAAAAAAAATAAATAAAAAATTTGCACTTTAATGTGCGCTTGCAAAAAGAGCCATCCAGGGCCACAAAAAATAGTTTGCAGTGTGTTATACATATGTGGAGGTGTGTGAAATAAACAATTTCTATATAGTTTTCTCCTACTGTGCTATACTAAAAAAACAACATTTTTTTGAATAGCATTTTCTGCAGTTCTGTAGCTGTGCGATTCAGCGGTTACGTACTGTGGGTGTGTTCTGCTCTTCCAAAAAACGCCTTTTAGGGACACAAAAAATAGTTTGCAGTGTGTTATACATATTTGGAGGTGTGTGAAATAAACAATTTATAAATAGTTTTCTTCTACTGTGCTATACTAAAAAAACTAATTTTTTTTGAATAGCATTTTCTGCAGTTCTGTAGCTGTGCGATTCAGCGGTTACGTACTGTGGGTGTGTTCTGCTCTTCGAAAAAACGCCTTTTAGGGGCACAAAAAATAGTTTGCAGTGTGTTATACATATTTGGAGGTGTGTGAAATAAACAATTTCTAAATAGTTTTCTTCTACTGTGCTATATTAAAAAAACAACATTTTTTTTGAATAGCATTTTCTGCAGTTCTGTAGCTGTGCGATTCAGCGGTTACGTACTGTGGGTGTGTTCTGCTCTTCCAAAAAACGCCTTTTAGGGGCACAAAAAATAGTTTGCAGTGTGTTATACATATTTGAAGGTGTGTGAAATAAACAATTTCTAAATAGTTTTCTTCTACTGTGCTATACTAAAAAAAAAACATTTTTTTTGAATAGCATTTTCTGCAGTTCTGTAGCTGTGTGATTCAGCGGTTACGTACTGTGGGTGTGTTCTGCTCTTCGAAAAAACGCCTTTTAGGGGCACAAAAAATAGTTTGCAGTGTGTTATACATATTTGGAGGTGTGTGAAATAAACAATTTCTAAATAGTTTTCTTCTACTGTGCTATACTAAAAAAACTAAATTTTTTTTGAATAGCATTTTCTGCAGTTCTGTAGCTGTGCGATTCAGCGGTTACGTACTGTGGGTGTGTTCTGCTCTTCGAAAAAACGCCTTTTAGGGGCACAAAAAATAGTTTGCAGTGTGTTATACATATTTGGAGGTGTGTGAAATAAACAATTTCTAAATAGTTTTCTTCTACTGTGCTATACTAAAAAAACAACATTTTTTTTGAATAGCATTTTCTGCAGTTTTGTAGCTGTGCGATTCAGCGGTTACGTACTGTGGGTGTGTTCTGCTCTTCCAAAAAACGCCTTTTAGGGGCACAAAAAATAGTTTGCAGTGTGTTATACATATTTGGAGGTGTGTGAAATAAACAATTTCTAAATAGTTTTCTTCTACTGTGCTATACTAAAAAAACAACATTTTTTTTGAATAGCATTTTCTGCAGTTCTGTAGCTGTGCGATTCAGCAGTTACGTACTGTGGGTGTGTTCTGCTCTTCGAAAAAACGCCTTTTAGGGGCACAAAAAATAGTTTGCAGTGTGTTATACATATTTGGAGGTGTGTGAAATAAACAATTTCTAAATAGTTTTCTTCTACTGTGCTATACTAAAAAAACAAAATTTTTTTTGAATAGCATTTTCTGCAGTTCTGTAGCTGTGCGATTCAGCGGTTACGTACTGTGGGTGTGTTCTGCTCTTCGAAAAAACGCCTTTTAGGGGCACAAAAAATAGTTTGCAGTGTGTTATACATATTTGGAGGTGTGTGAAATAAACAATTTCTAAATAGTTTTCTTCTACTGTGCTATACTAAAAAAACAACATTTTTTTTGAATAGCATTTTCTGCAGTTCTGTAGCTGTGCGATTCAGCGGTTACGTACTGTGGGTGTGTTCTGCTCTTCCAAAAAACGCCTTTTAGGGGCACAAAAAATAGTTTGCAGTGTGTTATACATATTTGGAGGTGTGTGAAATAAACAATTTCTAAATAGTTTTCTTCTACTGTGCTATACTAAAAAAACAACATTTTTTTTGAATAGCATTTTCTGCAGTTCTGTAGCTGTGCGATTCAGCGGTTACGTACTGTGGGTGTGTTCTGCTCTTCGAAAAAACGCCTTTTAGGGGCACAAAAAATAGTTTGCAGTGTGTTATACATATTTGGAGGTGTGTGAAATAAACAATTTCTAAATAGTTTTCTTCTACTGTGCTATACTAAAAAAACAAAATTTTTTTTGAATAGCATTTTCTGCAGTTCTGTAGCTGTGTGATTCAGCGGTTACGTACTGTGGGTGTGTTCTGCTCTTCGAAAAAACGCTTTTTAGGGGCACAAAAAATAGTTTGCAGTGTGTTATACATATTTGGAGGTGTGTGAAATAAACAATTTCTAAATAGTTTTCTTCTACTGTGCTATACTAAAAAAACAACATTTTTTTTGAAAAGCATTTTCTGCAGTTCTGTAGCTGTGCGATTCAGCGGTTACGTACTGTGGGTGTGTTCTGCTCTTCGAAAAAACGCCTTTTAGGGACACAAAAATAGTTTGCAGTGTGTTATACATATTTGGAGGTGTGTGAAATAAACAATTTCTAAATAGTTTTCTTCTACTGTGCTATACTAAAAAAACAACATTTTTTTTGAATAGCATTTTCTGCAGTTTTGTAGCTGTGTGATTTAGCGGTTACGTACTGTGGGTGTGTTCTGCTCTTCGAAAAAACGCTTTTTATGGGCACAAAAAATAGTTTGCAGTGTGTTATACATATTTGGAGGTGTGTGAAATAAACAATTTCTAAATAGTTTTCTTCTACTGTGCCATACTAAAAAAACAACATTTTTTTTAAATAGCATTTTCTGCAGTTCTGTAGCTGTGCGATTCAGCGGTTACGTACTGTGGGTGTGTTCTGCTCTTTGAAAAAACGCCTTTTAGTGGCACAAAAAATAGTTTGCAGTGTGTTATACATATTTGGAGGTGTGTGAAATAAACAATTTCTAAATAGTTTTCTTCTACTGTGCTATACTAAAAAAACAACATTTTTTTTGAATAGCATTTTCTGCAGTTCTGTAGCTGTGTGATTCAGCGGTTACGTACTGTGGGTGTGTTCTGCTCTTCGAAAAAACGCCTTTTAGGGGCACAAAAAATAGTTTGCAGTGTGTTATACATATTTGGAGGTGTGTGAAATAAACAATTTCTAAATAGTTTTCTTCTACTGTGCCATACTAAAAAAACAACATTTTTTTTGAATAGCATTTTCTGCAGTTCTGTAGCTGTGCGATTCAGCGGTTACGTACTGTGGGTTTGTTCTGCTCTTCCAAAAACACCCATTTAGGGCAACATCCTAAATTTGGAAAATATGAGGAGAAGGTCAAAGGGACGTGGTGGCCCCGGTCGTGGTGCTTCTGGTGGAGCTCCTGTTGCAGGGAGAGGATGTGGTGGATCTGTGCCAGATACACGCACAAGTGAAACACCTTCCTCAGGTGCGAGTAGGCGACCGAGCCTGCGGTGGTATTTTGTCGCGCCTAATGAGGCTGTACTAATGTTTAGGCCAGGACAAGTACAGGCGATAGTAGATTGGGTTGCTGACAGTGCCTCGGGTTCCTTCACATTGTCTCCCACCCACTCTTCTGATGAAAGATCAGAGTTGGCACCTGAAACCCATGTCCATCAGTCTTTCACCTCACCCCCTTGCAAATCAGCCAAGCAGTCTGAGCCGCAAATCATGCAGCAGTCTCTTCTGCTTTTCGATGACTCTGTTAGCAGGGTTTCCCAGGGCCATCCACCTAGCCCTGCCCCAGAAGTGGAAGAGATTGAGTGCACCGATGCCCAACCACTTATGTTTCATGATGAGTACATGGGAGGACCATCGCAGTACGTCTCGGATGATGACGAAACACAGGTGCCAACTGCTGCTGCTTTCGCAATTGTGCAGACAGACAAGGAGGGCAGGGGTGAAGACTGGGTGGAAGATGATGTGGAGGACGATGAGGTCCTCGACCCCACATGGAATGAACGTTATGCAGGTGACCAGTGTAGTTTGGAGGAAGAGGCGGTGGTCGCACAGAGCCACCAGCACAGCAGAAGAGGGAGCAGGGTGCAAAAGCGGAGCGTCCGTCCGCTAGACAGTATGTCTGCTACTGCCCAACGCAGCAAGGGACCGAGCACACCAAAGCCAGGTCCAAGGAGTTCCCTAGCGTGGCAGTTCTTCACACAATGTGCTGATGACAAGACACGAGTGGTTTGCAGGCTGTGCAATCAGAGGCTGAAGCGAGGCATAAACGTTCTCAACCTGAGCACAACCTGCATGACCAGGCATCTAAGTGCAAAGCACGAGCTGCAGTGGAGTAGACACCTCAAAAACCAAGAAAGGTCTCTGGCTCCTCCTGCTTCCTCTTCTGCTGCAGTCTCGGCCTCTTCATCCACCTCTGTAGTGACAGTGGCACCTGCCACCCCGCAAACAGAGGATCTGCCAGCAACACTACCACCTGGGTCACCGACCATCTCCACAATGTCCCATGGAAGCGTTCAGCTCTCTATCTCCCAAACATTGGAGCGGAAGAGGAAGTACCCCCCTAGCCACCCGCGATCCCTGGCCCTGAATGCCAGCATTTCAAAACTCCTGGCTTTTGAAATGCTGTCATTCCGTATGGTGGAGACGCAGAGTTTTAAAAGCCTGATGGCATTGGCTGTCCCACAGTACGTCGTGCCCAGCCGCCACTATTTTTCCAGGCGAGCCATCCCTTCCCTGCACAACCAAGTGGGGGACAAAATCAGGTGTGCACTGCGCAACACCATCTGTGGCAAGGTCCACCTAACTACGGATGCGTGGACCAGTAAGCATGGTCAGGGACGTTATATCTCCCTAACAGCACACTGGGTAAATGCAGTGGCGGCTGGGCCTGAGGCAGATAGCAGTTTGGCGCATGTCCTTCCACCACCGAGGATTGCAGGGCGCTTCAGTTTGCCTCCTGTTGCTAACTCCTCCTACTCCGCTTCCTCATCCTCTACCGCCTCCTCATCCGGTCAGCGTAACACCTTCACCACCAACTTCAGCACAGCCAGGGGTAAACGACAGCAGGCAGTTTTAAAACTTTCCTGTTTGGGGGAAAAACCCCACACCGCGCAGGAGTTGTGGAGGGACATGGAACAACAGACCAATGAGTGGTTGCTGTCAGTGAGCCTCAAGCCCGGCCTGGTGGTGTGCGATAATGGGCGAAATCTCGTAGCAGCTCTGGGCCTAGCCGGTTTGACGCACATCCCTTGCCTGGCGCATGTGCTGAACTTGGTGGTCCAGAGGTTCCTTAAAAATTACCCCAATATGCCAGAGCTGCTGCAGAAAGTGCGGGCTGTGTGTGCGCACTTTCGGCGTTCTCACCCTGCTGCTGCTCGCCTGTCAGCGCTGCAGCGTAACTTCGGCCTTCCCGCTCACCGCCTCATATGTGACGTGCCCACAAGGTGGAACTCCACCTTGCACATGCTGGCCAGACTGTGCGAGCAGCAGCAGGCGATAGTGGAGTTTCAGCTGCAGCAATCACGCGTGAGTCGCTCTGCGGAACAGCACCACTTCACCACCAATAACTGGGCCTCCATGCGAGACCTGTGTGCATTGTTGCGCTGTTTCGAGTACTCCACCAACATGTCCAGTGCCAATGACGCCGTTCTTAGCGTTACTATCCCAGTTCTATGCCTCCTTGAAAAAACGCTTCGGGCGATGATGGAAGAGGATGTGGCACAGCAGGATGAGGAGGAGGAGGAGGAAGCGGGATCATTTCAAAGGCTTTCAGGGCAGTCTTTCACAAGTGGCTACGAGGGTGGGTTCCTGCACCAACAAACGCCAGGTACACAATTGTCCAGCAGAAAGGGCACAGTTCTGGAGGATGACGAGGTGGAAGAGGAGATGGAGGAGGAGGAGGAGGAGGAGCCATTTTCACAGCAGGGTGGCACCCAAACCAGCTTGTG
Source organism: Rana muscosa (assembly GCA_029206835.1). NCBI lineage: Eukaryota > Metazoa > Chordata > Amphibia > Anura > Ranidae > Rana > Rana muscosa. Next base: position 334,793,494 of record CM055117.1, read on the forward strand.
GCCATCACTGGTGCGTGGCTGGGGGGATACAGAGGACACAGACGATACACCTCCCACAGAGGACAGCTTTTCTTTGCCTCTGGGCAGCCTGGCACACATGAGCGATTACATGCTGCAGTGTTTCCGCAATGACCGCCGAGTTGCCCACATTTTAACTGGTGCTGATTACTGGGTGGCCACCCTGCTGGATCCCCGTTACAAGGACAACGTACCGTCCTTAATTCCCTCACTGGAGCGGGATCGTAAGATGCGCGAGTACAAGCGCACGCTGGTAGACGCGCTGCTGGTGGCATTCCCACCTGACAGCGGGCGTACGGTGGAAGCACAAGGCGAAGGCAGAGGAGGAGGAAGAGGTCGCCAACGCAGCCGGGGCACCGGCAGCACCTCAGAAGGCAGGGTTAGCATGGCTGAAATGTGGAAAAGCTTTGTCAGCACGCCACAACAACCAGCACCACCAGCTGAGATGGAACGTCTTAGCAGGAGGCAGCATTTCACCAACATGGTTGAGCAGTATGTGTCCACAGGCCTACACGTACTGGATGACGGGTCTGCCCCCTTTAACTTCTGGGTCTCCAAATTGGGCACATGGCCTGAGCTTGCCCTTTATGCCTTGGAGGTGCTGGCCTGCCCTGCAGCCAGTGTATTATCTGAACGTGTATTTAGCACGGCAGGGGGCGTTATCACAGACAAGCGCAGCCGCCTGTCCAGAGCCAATGTGGACAAGCTCACGTTCATTAAAATGAACCAGGCATGGATCCCACAGGACTTGTCCGTACCTTGTGCAGAATAGACATGTATACCGGTGTTGTGACAAAAACTGTCCGGCCATCGGATTGTGTCCGGCCCATACTGCGAAGGCGCAGCGCTTGCGCAGTACAGAGGACAAGGAGATTCACAAAATCTCCGAAGATGAACGGCACCTGCGCTGTGAGTGCAGGTTCAAGCCCCACCATCCAAGTGGACATACGGTAGCACATAGTAACAGGGCCCCTCACGGGCTCGGTTCGATCGCCACGCTTCGGGCACGGCCTCACTTGGCTCGGCTTGAACCACGGATGGTGTGGCCTTCACCTGAACTCACCACGCAGGCGCCGTTCGTCTTGGGAGATTTTCTAAATCCCCTTGTCCTACATACTGAGCAAGCGCAGTACAGGGTGGACACTATTTGACGGGGGACAGAATTCGACACATCACCGGCCTTACCCAGCCATTGTTGTATTTTTGAACCAGTGTTGGCTACCTCATCCTCCTCCACCGCCGCTTCCACCTACACAGCCACATCCACCGCCACCTCAACCTCCTACTCCATATGGACCTCGTCCTCCTAGGTCAAGATTATTATTTTTTTATTTTTTTTTATGTTATTTTAAGTTATTTCCCTATCCATATTTGTTTGCAGAGCACTTGCCATGCTCTTAACAACATTTTGCTGCCATTTGCAGCCCTCTAGCCCTTTCCATTACTTTTTTAGAGCCTTTTTAGTCCTTAGAAGTCCGGGTCCCCATTGACTTCAATGGGGTTCGGGTTCGGGTCTGGGTCCAGGTTAAAGTTCGGTCCCGAACCCGAACTTTTTTCCGAAGTTCGGCCGAACCCGTCGAACCCGAACATCCAGGTGTCTGCTCAACTCTACTAGAGAGCCACCACACAGATGTCTCCCGTGTGCTACAAAGGTTCAGAGATAATAACCTGTACTGTAAGTTTGAAAAGTCTGAGTTCCATCGTGATCAGGTTACATTTTTGGGTCATGGAATTTCTACTGTCGGTTTTTTAATGATCCCAGAGAAACTAACTGCAGTTCTACAGTGGCTGACCCGTAGGTCTACGTCCGCTACAATGTTTTCTTATCGGACATTTATTCGTAATTTCTCTTCTCTGGTCAAACCCTTGACTGATATGACCAAGAAGGATGGTAACCCACAGAATTGGTCTCCAGATTATCTTAAGCCTTTGAGTCTCTTAAGGCTGCCTTTGTTTTAGCTCCTGTGTTGGCACATCCTGATCCTACCTTACCCTTCATTCTTAAGATTGATGCGTCTGAGACTGGAGTAGGCGCCCTTCTGTCTCAACGTCCTACCTCTGAGAGCAATATGCATCCTTGTAGCTACTTTGCTAATAAATTGTCTCCTGCAGAATGCAATTATGAGGTTGAGGACAGAGAATTGTAGGCTATCATTTTAGCTCTTAAGGAATGGAGGCATCTCCTCGAGGGTACCATTGTGCCGGTCCTCATTTTGACTGACCATAAGAATCTTACATTCTTGTCTAAGGTAAAACGCTTAACTCCCAGAAGGGCACGTTGGGCTCTTTTTCTGTCAAGCTTCAACTACATAGTCTCATTCTTACCCAGTACTAATAATGTAAGGGCTGATGCATTGTCACAACAGTTTTTCCTCCTTCTCCAAGATGGAATTGGTTGCTATTCCTGTGATACCAACCGATCACATTCTAGCCACTATTCGCCCTAGTCTCCCTTCAACTATGGGTGACAGAATTCTTGCTGCTCCGATCCATTCTCCTCCTGAGAAACCTTGTGATCGCTGCTTTGTCCCTGAAAATGTCCGAACTGCTTTGCTCCAGACTCTCCCAAGGCAACTGGTCACCCAGGGAAGAATCAACTCATCTGGTCTATTTCTCAACAATTCCGGTGGCCTAGTCTCTGTGCTGATGTAACTCGTAGCCACTTCTTCCATGTGGGCTCAGAGTAAAACACCACGACACCTTCCAGTGGGCCTCCTACAACCCATACTCAATGGAAAAAAGCCTTGGACCCACTATGAATTTTATTGTGGAGTTACCCAACTCCCAGGGCAACACAGTTATTCTTATGGTGGTTGACTGGTGCCAGTGACAGGTACAGACTTCATGCTGGCCGCCGACTCCTACCTACACCTTCCTACCAAGTTGGGGAGAGGGTCTGGCTGTCATCTCGTTACCTCTGACTCTGTGTTCCCTCACTGAAACTGGCACCGTGGTATATTGGGCCTTTCCGTGTGCTCCGTAGGATCAACCCAGTGGCCTACGCTTTAGATCTTCCTTCCAACATGTGTATTTCTAATGTATTCCATGTTTCATTATTAAAACCTTTGGTGTGCAACTGCTTCACCACCTTGGTACCACGTCCTCACCCAGTTCAGGTTAAGAATCATGAGGAGTATGAGATACAATCTATCATTGACTCCCGTAGGTTCCATGGGCATATATAATACCTTGTTCATTGGAAAGGGTACATCCGGAAGAATGCTCTTGGGTCTCATTCTCTCATGTACATGCTCCTGTCCTCCTATGTGCTTTCCATAGACATTTTCCCCATAACCTGGTGCCCGTCCGAGGGGGAGGGGTCGTTGAGGAGGGGGTACTGTCAGGGCTGGGCTCTCAGCAGCTCTCTTCTCTGTGCTTAGGCTGCTCAGCTGTCAGATAATTGTCAGCATAGTTTCCACAGTGGCTCACCTGGTGATCTTTTCCTGATTGTCAGTCCCGCCTACAGCCAGTCCCTTCTGGCTATTTAAACTGCCTTGTTCATTCCTTTTGTGCCTTTGCCTTGGTCAACATATCTGGAGATTCTCCGCTGTGTTCCTGTGAAAGACTTTGCCCGGCTTACATCCCTTCTGGTTCGTAATCCTGTTCTTCTGCCTCTGACTACGCTGATCTCTGGTTTCATGATTACTGGCTTGTCTAACTACCCGTATTGGCTTCCGATCCCTGGCTTATCTTTTGACTACGTTTACTGATTTGTACCATTTTTACCATTACATTTAAAGGTGTGATTTTACTGCATTCCTGTCTCAGTCTGATTCATGGTTCCTGACACGTGGCTCCCTTCACCACCGCTCCTCTCTTGACCAATAGAGGACTCAAAATTAGCTTTTCCATGAGACTGTGATGTACCAGAGTCTAGAAAGGCCTTACATAAACTCCTCTTTAAGGTGTGCTCAAGATATTTCATCCTCTATTCCCTCTGTGGGGACGGGATGAGTTCCGTGACTTTTTTCTTGTAACGATGGTCAAGGAAGGTTGCCATACCAATAGCGATCTGTCTCCTTGATGCCACAAACTCTTGGATACTTTTTCAGGCTTTGAAGAATGAGGGAGGCCATGCACCGCAAGTTTGCAGAGGCATGAGAAGCAGAGTCCTCGGGATCACTGAGAATTACAGTATCTGGAACTGCCTCCTCCCAGCTACGTACTACTTCCAAGGGTTCTGGGAAAGGAAAACCATCACTTAAGATTTGACATATGTCTTCCTATGCTTCAATGCCTTTAAAACTGCCAGAATCCTCCTCCTCTTCTCTCTCCTCTTGTGTGTTCTGTGGCATCACAAGAATGGTGTCTGCATAACGCGTGCCTTGAGAGGAAAGTAAGTCCTCCTCTTCCTCCTGCTGCTCTGCCTCAAGTGCCCTGTCCATAGTGCTACAAAGAGACTGCTCCAGCAGGAACAAAAGAAAGATTGTGTCACTGATGCATGCATTGTCACAGCTCACCATCCTTGTTGCCTCCTCAAATGGTGACAGTACAGTGCATGGATCCTTTATGAGCAGCCATTGGCGTGGGGAAAAAAGCAGAGCTGCCCTTAGCCTGTCTCATTGACGGCCCCCTGCTGCATGTGCAGCTGCTGCAGCATGCAAAAAACACTGACAAGTTTATTGAATTCTCTACAGGCCACCTCTTCTGCCAATTGCCACAGCCTGAATCTTCACCTCTTAGAAGCCAAACTTACCCGCTGTCTCACAGCCTTGAACTCTGTTTGGAAAGTCCTCAGAAGTCAAGCCCCCTCCGCTACACCTGGCAATGCGGTCCAGTCAGTCGCTACACCTGGCGATGCGATCCAGTCAGTTGCTACACCTGGCGATGCGATTCAGTCAGTCGCTACAACTGACGATGCAATCCAGTCAGTCGCTACATCTGCTGATGCAGACCAGTTGGCCTCTGCACAAGTTATGCCAGTCCAGCCCATGGCCATTGAGTCTCCTGCTTCTTCTTATCCAGGACTTTCTGTAACCTGGCCGCACCCAATTACTACTACATCCATTCAAACCTGTCTAAGAAGTTCAATCCACTCTTTGGATAGACTGCCTCATTCAGCCAGGTGGAGCTTTCAACCTTTTTTTCAAGCTTCTCTGTATTCTGCTTGTGTTTCAGCTATCTGGCTTGACTCCTGTGACACGTCACCTGCTAACCATCCTGACCTTGCGGATCCCCCGATCTCTGCCCAGTCTGATGGTCCTGTGCTGGATGTCTAGTTCATCTTTAAGGGTCCGGGGTCCCCTACTCAGAGGGTGGTAATGTAAGGAGCATCTAGTGCTCCTGGTCCCCATTCCAGCATCTGGGTTTTATCTATGGCACTCTCCTTGTCTGTCTGTCCATCTGAAAGGTAACAAATGTGATCAGTCTCTGGGTGGAGACCAAGCCTGTTATAAGTCAGCCAAACCCTTACTCGCATGCTTGTGATAGAGAGTGATATGCGTGTTATTCCTGATCAAGCCCCTGTCTGTCTGCCCTGCTCTACTAGATTGGGTTTCCCTGTGTATGACCTTGGACCGGATTGTGTACTATTCCCTGAACTCAGCCTGCCATTTACCTGGACTGTCAAAAACCACGCTACCTGTCTGCCAACCGCAAGTACGTGTTTGCTTTGCTCAGTTCACGCCTGCCCTGACGTGGTGGCCAGGCACTATAGCATTGTGTATAAGACCTGGAGGCAACCGAGTACTGGTAGACCTGCTTGCCTTATAGGAAAGGGGGCTGCTATAGGTGAAGAACACAGTAGCCAGCTATAGTGTCTGACCACCTGTGTTGGGGTAGACGTGACAGAGGTCTTGAGATATAGCGGGGGTAGACCTGAAAGGTGAGGAGGAGTGAGGAGCAGAATTGCATCCCTTTTACGTGGCTTTCAGGTGCTCTTGCCAATGGGCTGAGTGGTGGGAGGTTAAATGCCTGGTCAAGCATGTGGTACCCAAATGGCTGGTGTTTTTGCCATGCTTGATCTGCCCGAGGCAAAGTTTGCAAATTGCAATAGGTCCATACAGCTGAGCTGTGGGAAGTGGGCAGGGAGATATCAGCTCCCCAATGTGATGGAATAGGATGGCTGCTCTCTACTCTTCCATTGTGGCTGCATTGTTGGGATTGTGCCTCACCCTCACATTCCTCCTCTTCTCTATCCGGCACCCAAGTTGCATCAGTGACTTCATCATCGTCATCATCTCCACCCTCATCATCACTGGAGCCAACTTGGCACTACGCTGTGGCTGGGGGAACCTGACTGCCAATTTGGAGTTTACCAGTGTTCTCCCCTCTGTAGGCTCATGTTCCTACCTTCTTCAACCTCAGAACCAACATCATAATCAAGAAATGCCTGTGCATCATCAAGGAGCAAGTGGCTGATGCTCTGTTCAAATAACTCAGCTGACTCCTCCATGCATGATGCTGGGGCTATGCCAGGTTTAGCTGTGGACAAGGAGACAGAAAAAGCCTATGGGATCATGTCTATGAAATAAAAAAAGGCAAAATGGGATCGGCAATTAGCCTCCAGGTTTAAATGAACAGATTTGTTTCAAACTATTTCTATGAGAGATACATTTGATTGTTTTGGAACTCTATTAGAGATATATATCTTTCAACCTGTCTGTATATGGCCATTGGCTGGAGGATCTCTGTGTATATGGGAAAAAGGATCTAAAAATTATTTGTTTATGATACGTGACGAATTATGAACATTACATTAAATGTCCATAGAGTATTATATTAGATACATCTTTCTTTCAGTGCAGGCGACCTGGGGTTTGTCCTATACTGTGGGATGGGCCGGAGTCTGGCTTTATGGTAGCGGATGGTTGCTACTAGTTACAAACATCCACCATATCACCATGCTGCCAGGCCTCCATATATCATTCTCAGAGACAATGAACAGTCATTTTGCTTTGTTTTGTTTTTGTTTATTTGGGGGATATAACTTGGTTGGGGAAAGGGGTTATGGGATGCCCAATGAAGAGATCACTTTGCCATCATATGTTAAAGAATCACTGAATGAATTGAGCTTTGAAGAACTGATGGACTCTAGCATTCACAGTCTCTTCCCCTGCATCAACTCCTTCAGGCTATCACTCCTCCTCTGCACTGACTGCCGCAGACTATTGCTCCCAGGACTCTTCTCCTCCTGCACAAATTTCACTGGGCAATGCTAGTTCCTCCACCCCATCATCTTCACATTACATCAGGGCTCACTCTGAATGGTCCCAGGTGCTCTCTGAACATGCTGGCTTGTTAATAGGCCAGGGGCCTGCAGCTTCCCTTCTTGCGGCCTAGATGATTAGCAGCTTGAGTTAGATGGTGGACTACTGATCCCAGCTAGCCCGACTTGCAAATCCTGTGCCCACAGGCCACATTGATTTGACACACCCCACAGTCTCTCCTCTGGCCTTGCACCCAGCTCCCCTGGCATGCCTCCTCCAGATATCCACTGTGATTCACTCACCGACCTTCTCCTGCCCTGAGTCCATGGTGAAGAACTTAACCGGACATGCGTACCGACTGCTTCTCTGGCTCCTCTGTTCCAGGACACCTCCTCCATGCCCGTGTAAGGATGAAGCTCCCTCCCAGCTCCCGGGCTCCTCCACCGAGGCGTGCATCCACCCAGATGGGGGTGGGTCTCCTGCTTGCTCCTCCTCCTCTAACACTCCATTCTTCACGTCTCTCAGCCGACAACTCCCCTCTAGTGGGATGGACCTGAGCTTATAAAGGCGTCCTGCCCCTGCGAATTCCGATTGGGGATTGGTCAGGGCTCCTCACATGAGCTCCCTGTCACTCCAATTCCCAGCCCTGCCCCTCTTCCAGATCATTCTCACTGGAAGCAGGGGAGGTGCCGAAGAACTGAAGCACAGGTGGTCACACCCAACCACTCCCTGCCCCCAGATCAAAAACAAGCAGGCCTAGCTTGCAGCGTAGGCCTGTCTAAATTTACCTGCCTGGCAGCTATCACAAAAAATCCTCACCTCTAGCACCTACCTATGGTAGAGTGTTCTACAATGGTAAGTTTTGTCCCCTCTCCATTAGAGTTATTGGGGAGGCTGTGTAGTCTTGGCTCCTATAAATATGTGAGTCCAACTTGGTTCATAATTGTTTTGAAAGCATTCAATAATGTCACTAAATTAGTGATATGTGTAAATAATATGGAGCTTTCTACGTATAATGGTGGTTTAATATTTACTGTTGTTCTTAAAGTGGTTGTAAACCCGAAAATATAAAAAAAAAAAATAAACACCTGCAAGACAAAGCCATAATGAGCTAGTATGACTAGCATACTAGCTCATTATGCATTACTTACCTTAGATCGAAGCCCCTGAAGCCATCCTCGTCTCCCCCTCCGGCCGCAGACATCTCTCCGGAAGGTTACTTCCGGGTATCGCTGCTCCGGCGCTGTGATTGGCCGGAGCAGCGAAAACGTCACTCCGCGCATACGCGCGGGTGCCATCAAAGCCGACTCTGCCGGTTTTATGAATGGGATTCTCAGTGCGCCTGCGCTGTTGTCTACGGCGCGCATGCGCCGTAGACAACGGTGTATTCCTTTTGGAGAATATAACCTAAACCGTGTAGGTTTAGGAGATATTGCAAACACCTACAGGTAAGCCTTAATCTAGGCTTACCTGTAGGTGTAAGTTCCCCCGAAGGGTTTACAACGACTTTAAGTATTAGTTTTAACATAGTAATTGATAGTTTCTAACTGTACCATCTCTAATTAATACACATGATGGTGATATTGAGTAGTCTGTGTATGGAGTTTAATGGCATGATGTTATGGACACTAGATGGCATTAGATATGAATTTGATGCAAAGGACAATTGAATTACCCAAAGACATATCTTGTATGAATAGACAATACCAATGTGTGGGCTCATGGTGGGATGGGGTGGTATTATATGCCCCTGCGCCTTGTCAGTCTTCTCCCTTTATCCTATTGATGTATGGGTTTAGACTAGGTTTTGGTCGCTGTTCAGGCTGCGGCCGCACGTCTCGCCATTAACGCGCATGCGTGAATTGACAGAGCATGCGTGATAACATATTTGGCAAAGTCAGGCTCACAGATGATTCAACGGAGTCCCGACGTGATAGGAAGGCGGTTGTCACCAATCCACCCTATTTATGGTTGATAGGATTGTGAACACTTGTGGGTCTTCATTTGAAGGTAATTTGTCCTACGATGATGGTTAGTCTGGACACTCTCTGCCACTAACTAGGTCATATGTAATTGCTTTTGAGGTTGTTTAGAGGGGATGGGTTGTTTGATTCTCTGGATATACAGACAAGCCTTATGCCTCGTACACACGACCGGTTTTCCCGACAAGAAAAGTGCAATTTTTTAGATTGGTCGGGAAAACCGGTCATGTGTATGCTCCATAGCAGTTTTCCCGACGAGAAAACTGCTCGCAAAAAATTTAGAACCTGCTCTATTTTTTCCCATCGTGTTTCCCGTCAGTCTTTTTCGCGTCATGAAAACCGCTCGTGTGTATGCTTTTCCGAGGGGGAAAAAAACGCGCATGCTCAGAATCAAGTATGAGATGGGAGCGCTCGTTCTGGTAAAACTAGCGTTCGTAATGGAGATAGCACATTTGTCTCGCTGTAAATTATTGCTTCGTTTAATGCAGCCCATTCTTTTGTTCTTTATAATGCTACAATAATTAACTTCTTTTGCTGCTGATATTCACACAGAGTTATGACAAACTTGTTTCTTTATTATTTCTCGGGATCTCATGAATAATCTTTTGTTTTTGAAAGCCAGATCTCCATAATAAATCATTTTAAATTTTTTTATATATTTTTTTGTAAAAATGTTAATGAAGTTCTTTGGTTATTATTTTTAAATACGAACCCACAAGCACAAACTGAACACCAGAAAACGATCTTAACCACTTAACGACCGCTCACTGTATATGTACGTCGGCAGAATGGCACCGACAGGCACAATCACGTACAGTGTACGTGATTGCCTTTGTACAGTTGGGGGTTCCGATCGGACCCCCCTCCTATACAGTGAGCGGTCGGTATTCGTTGGGGAGCGATCCGAGATGAGGGGACGGCCATTTGATTCCGGCCACCCCCCCGCGATCGCTCCCGGCGAATGAAAATGCTTCCTCTGCTGTGTAATGTAAACACAGGCAGAGGAAGCAGGAGGAAGTGATGTCATCTCTCATGCGGCGCTCACATATACCGAGCGCCGTACAAGAGAAGACACACAGGTCAGTGCACAAAACACTACACTGACACCAGGACACATAGGCACACAAATCGCCCCCCCCAGGCCCCCCCAGACACCCCCAGATCACCCCCCAGCCCCCAGTCACAGTGTCACTGATTGCAGTGACCATTTATTTACTGATCACTGCAATCAGTGACATTTGTGACTGTAAAAGTGTCACTAAAGTTAGTTTTAGGTCCAGTGTAGCCCCCTAACCCCCCCTAATAAAGGTTTAACCCCCTGATCACCCCCCAGATAACCCTTTCACCCCCTAGCACCGCCGTCACTAAGCGATCATTTTTCTGATCGCTGTCTTAGCGTCGGTGATGCAGATCGGTAGCCAGTAATTTTTTTTAGGTTCGCAGCAGGTTTTTATAGCGTCAGGTACCCCCATAAATTATCGAATAAAAGTTTAACCCCCTTGATCGCCCCCCAGGTAACCCTTTCACCCCTATCATCACTGTCGCTAAGCGATCATTTTTCTGATCGCTGTCTTAGCGTCGGTGATGCAGATCGATAGCCAGTAATTCTTTTTAGGTTCACCGCAGGTTTTTATAGCGTCAGGTACCCCCATAAATTATCTAATAAAGGTTTAACCCCCTTGATCGCCCCCCAGGTAACCCTTTCACCCCCTATCACCACTGTCGCTAAGCGATCGTTTTTCTGATCGCTGTCTTAGTGTCGGTGATGCCGATCGGTAGCCAGTAATTTTTTTTATGTTCGTCGCAGGTTTCTATAGCGTCAGGTACCCCCATATATTATCTAATAAAGGTTTTAACCCCCTAATTGCCCCTAGTTAACCCTTTCACCAGTGATCACCATATAAGTGTTACGGGTGACGCTGGTTAGTTAGTTTGCTTTTTATAGTGTCAGGGCACCCGCCGTATATATAACCCAATAAAGGTTTAACCCCCTGATCGCCCGGCGGGTGATATCAATTAGGTTTTAGCATCAGAGAGGGTCTGCGTCACACCCCAGGCAGCGTCAGGTTAGTGCCAGTAACGCTAACACCCACGCGTGAAGCATACACCCCCCCTTAGTGGTATAGTATCTGATCAGATCAATATCTGATCTGATCAGATCTATACTAGCGTCCCCAGCAGTTTAGGGTTCCCAAAAATGCAGTGTTAGCGGGATCAGCCCAGATACCTGCTAGCATCTGCGTTTTGCCCCTCCGTCCAGCCCAGGCCACCCAAGTGCAGTATCGATTGATCACTGTCACTTACAAAACACAACACACATAACTGCAGCGTTCGCAGAGACAGGCCTGATCCCTGCGACTCCAGTGCTGTAGGAGGTGATTTCACCACCACAGTTAAAAAAAAAAAGCATATATGCCGAAGCATTGGGGCAGCAGGGGCTGAGGAGCGATTTTGCTCCTAATGCCGCGTACATACGGTCGAAATTCAGACGGAGGCTTGCCCGTGGAAAAGTCCGACCATGTGTGTGCGGCATAACTTTTTTGCGGGAGGATGCCCCCATGCTTCAGCATATATAAATGGTGCATGTATGCCCATCATTAGAAGTGGGTGGATGAAGGGCGGTATTCTAATGGTGGGCATACCCACCGATCAATCTCTTTTTTCATTCAGCCAACTGGCTGCATGAAAAAAAAAAGATTACAATACATGTCCAACAAGGACCAGCAACGTACTGGTATGTTGCTGGACTTTGAATGTTTATGCCAGAATGATGCCTGCGGGTTTAGGTATCATCTTGGTATCATTCTTTTCAGCCAGTGGCCGGCTTTCATGTAAAAGCAATCCTAGTGGCTAATTAGCCTCTGGACTGCTTTTACAAGCAGTGGGAGGGAATGTCCCCCCCCCCCGGATATAAAAAGCACCATTGGGAAATTGGAAAAGCATTTTATCACACCGATCTTGGTGTGGTCAGATGCTTTGAGGGCAGAGGAAAGATCTAGGGTCTAGAAGACCCCAGTTTTTTCAAAAAAAGAGTACCTGTCACTACCTATTGCTATCATAGGGGATATTTACATTCCCTGAGATAACAATAAAAATGAAAAAAAAAAAAAAAATATGGAAGGAACAATTTAAAAATAAAATAAAAAAGCAAAATCAATAATAAAAAAAAAAGCACCCCTGTCCTGCCCTGCTCTTGCCCAATGGCGAACGCAAGCGTCGGTCTGGCGTCATATGTAAACAGCAATTGCACCATGCATGTGAGGTATCACCGCGAAAGTCAGATCGAGGGCAGTAATTTTAGCAGTAGACCTCCTCTGTCAATCTAACGGGGTAACCTGTAAAGGCTTTTAAAGGCTTTTAAAAATGTATGTAGTTTGTCGCCAATGCGCGTTTGTGCGAAATTTTAAAGCATGTCGTGTTTGGTATCTATGTACTCGGCCTAAGATCATCTTTTTAATTTCATCAAACATTTGGGCAATATAGTGTGTTTTAGTGCATTAAAATTAAAAAAGTGTATTTTTTCCCCAAAAAATGCGTTTGAAAAATCGCTGCGCAAATACTGTGTAGAAAAAAAAATGCAACACCCACCATTTTAATCTGTAGGGCCTTTGCTTTAAAAATATATATAATGTTTGGGGGTTCAACATAATTTTCTTGCAAAAAAAACATTTTTTTTCATGTAAACAAAAAGTGTCAAAAAGGGCTTTGTCTTCAAGTGGTTAGAAGAGTGGATGTAAGCTTCCTAATGTTGTGTATAAAATGCCAGAACAGTTCAAAACCCCCCCAAATGACCCCATTTTGGAAAGTAGACACCCCAAGCTATATACTGAGAGGCATGTCGAGTCCATGGAATATTTTATATGTTGACACAAGTTGCGGAAAAAATAAAAAAAATTTTTTTGCACAAAGTTGTCACTAAATGATATATTGCTCAAACATGCCATGGGCATATGTGGAATTACACCCCAAAATACATTCTGTTGCTTCTCCTGAGTCTGGGGATACCACATGTGTGAGACTTTTTGGGAGCCTAGCCGCGTACGGGACCCCAAAAACCAAGCACCGCCTTCAGGCTTTCTAAGGGTGTAAATTTTTGATTTCACTTCTCACAGCCTATCACACTTTCGGAGGCCATGGAATGCCCAGATGGCACAAAACCCCCTCAAATGACCCCATTTTGGAAAGTAGACCCCCCAAGCTATTTGCTGAGAGGTATTGTGAGTATTTTGCAGATCTCGCTTTTTGCCACAAAGTTTTGAAAATTGAAAAAAATAAAATAAAAAAAAATATATTTTCTTTCTTCATTTTCAAAAACAAATGAGAGCTGTAAAATACTCACCATGCCTCTCAGCAAATAGCTTGGGGTGTCTACTTTCCAAAATGGGGTCATTTGGGGGGGTTTGTGCTATTTTGGCATTTTATGGCCTTCGAAACTGTGATAGGTAGTGAGGAGTGAAATCAAAAATTTGTGCCTAGAAATCCTGAAGGCGGTGCTTGGTTTTCGGGGTCCCGTACGCGGCTAGGCTCCTAAAAAGTCCCACACTTGTGATATCCCCGTACTCAGGAGAAGCAGCAAAATGTATTTTGGGGTGTAATTCCACATATAACCATGGCATGTGTGAGCAATATATCATTTAGTGACAACTTTTTGTAATTTTTTTATTTTTTGTCATTATTCAATCACTTGGGACAAAAAAAAAATATTCAATGGGCTCAACAGGCCTCTCAGCAATTTCCTTGGGGTGTCTACTTTCTAAAATGGGGTCATTTGGGGGGTTTTGTGCTATTTTGGCATTTTATGGCCTTCAAAACTGTGATAGGTAGTGAGGAGTGAAATCAAAAATTTGCGCCCTTAGAAATCCTGAAGGCGGTGCTTGGTTTCCGGGGGCCCGTACGCGGCTAGGCTCCCAAAAAGTCCCACACATGTGGTATCCCCGTACTCAGGAGAAGCAGCAAAATGTATTTTGGGGTGCAATTCCACATATAACCATGGCATGTGTGAGCAATATATCATTTAGTGACAACTTTTTGTAAATTTTTTATTTTTTTTTGTCATTATTCAATCACTTGAGACAAAAAAAAAAATATTCAATGGGCTCAACATGCCTCTCAGCAATTTCCTTGGGATGTCTACTTTCCAAAATGGGGTCATTTGGGGGGGGGGGTTTGTACTGCCCTGCCATTTTAGCACCTCAAAAAATGAGATAGGCAGTCATAAATTAAAAGCTGTGTAAATTCCAGAAAATTTACCCTAGTTTGTAGACGCCATAACTTTTGCGCAAACCAATAAATATACGCTTATTGACATTTTTTTTACTAAAGACATGTGGCTGAATACATTTTGGCCTAAATGTATGACTAAAATTGAGTTTATTAGATTTTTCTTATAACAAAAACTAGAAAATATCATTTTTTTTCAAAATTTTCGGTCTTTTTCCGTTTATATCACAAAAAATAAAAAGCGCAGAGGCAATCAAATACCATTAAAATAAAGATCTATTTGTGGGAAGAAAAGGATGCAAATTTTGTTTGGGTACAACATTGCATGTCCGCACAATTTACAGTTAAAGCAGCGCAGTGCAAAATTCTGAAATCACCTCTGGTCCTTTAGCTACCAAATGGTCCGGGGCTTAAGTGGTTAAAAGCACGAACACTGAACAGCGCGAATCATCTCTCACCAAACTTTTACTAACACGAGGATCAGCAAAAGTAGCCCAAAGGGTGGCGCCATTTGAATGGAACTTCCCCTTAATAGTGCCGTTGTACGTGTTGTATGTCACCGTACTTTGGTTGAGTGTTTTTTTGCCTGAATGTGTGTATGCAAGGCAGGCTTGAGAGGAATCACTTTGGGAAAAACGTCATGTCAGGAAAACCGGTCGTGTGTACGAGGCATTATGTGTTTGTTCTTAGGTTATTCAATATTTTTTTGCTGTTTGTCTTAAAACTTGGAATCCACTTACTGCTCCCGTTGTTGTTTGCTCATATACCAGGGAGGTTTCTCGTAGGCATGTTATACAATATTGGTAAGTTGATGTGCTATATGATATATACTTGGTAGTGGTGTCACTTATCATTTTTTTCTGTTGCAGTGCCCTATGGCAAAACATGTGACCAATCAACCCTAACTGTCTATCCTCGTGTATGGGACCCTTTTGGCTTTCGGGACAGACTTCCTTAGCTGGCTTTAGATCTATCTGATAGAGACGGACACCAGGTCCACCTCACAGTGCACTGGCAGGAATCTGTATATGCCCTTAGTGGGCTTCTCAAAACCAACACTTACTAAATGTAAGTTTTTTTAAATAATGTTTAAATAAAATGAAAGCGATGTGTATTAAATTGATATTTATGAATATATATTATTTGTGTGTATTTTATTTTTCTTACAGTAGCTGTACTACTTTCATTCCCCTCCAAAGAGAACCCTTGAAGAAGCTATTAAGTGAAATGCGTCGGGTTGTGCATCTCCCCATATAAGTGTTATGGTGTATGCCATGGTTGTCCATGATTGTGTACATATATGATCATAGAAGAAATAGTGTATTCGGGTTCAGGGAAGGTCTGTTTAATATAGAGTTTGCTGTTAAACCTTTTGTCTGCATCAAATGTATAAATGACATATATGCAATTTTAATCATGTATTATTATAAAAAATTAAATACGGTAGATTTTTACCTTAACTTTTTCAGAATTGTTATTCCAAAAGGAGGATTCAGCACCTATAAAGTCCCATTATCTTGTTGTCTTTTTATTATCCTTCTTGGGATGTGGTGCTGATTATCAACTGAATTTCCTTACTATTGCTTAATATATTGTGAGGGTGGTAAACGCCCATTTATTTGTATTTCAGTTGACCTCCTTTTGGAAATATATACCTGAATAAATACTCAGGCACAATCTTAAAATTTATGTATACCTATGGTTCTATTTTCATGTTATAAATAACGAATTCAATGATAATGACAAATTTTTTGTGGACAAGAGTTGGAGGGATTAACCTCTGCCATACAGTCAAAGGCAATTGGGTTGATGGAGGATAAGCAGGATCTTAATGGGTTTTTTCAAAGATTAAAACAGCTTTTGATTAAAAAATCATCCCTCTATTGGCACAAAAGTTATTTACATTTTTACATAGAATACAAATGCGTCCCTTTTGGTCTTAGGATCCAAATTTTTCTCACCATCCCACTAGTGAGTGGGGAGATGAGGGGAATATGGGAGGAGAACCTCCATAAATGCTCCACTCAGATGACGGAGATCCTAGAAGACCACTATAACAAAGAAATTAGGGGGGTTGGATGAACAAATTCAAAAGCTGTGCTCAGATAATCAGGATCTCACAACTACTGGTAATCAGAAATATGCAGAGCAACAGACAAGTTTAAATGAGTTAATGGAACAGTTTAATAAAAAGATAGTAGTGAACAAAAACAAAAAATTGTTGAGGGACATTGTAGCCTACCATTCTAACAAAGCTTATGGGGCAAAGCTTACAAATGGCAAACAACCCAGAGAGGGAAATCGATACACAATCCCCGCCAAAACATTCAGCAAAAGAAGGGTATAACTCAAAATAATGATAAAGACACTGATTTAATATCTTCTATCTTTTCTTCATCTGTTTCTTCTCGGCAGGACGATTCAGCTACATCGAGTAATCCAAAATGCATGAAAAACAAATCAAGTTTAGCAGTCGGGCAGTGGTAACACCCGCATAAAAAGGCAGAATACCAATAAGGGTAATTTTATGGATCCAATAGGGGGCATCTCTGCCCCTTCCTAATTTTAATTTTTCTCAATTTCAACCCCTCGCTAACATTCCTTGTTACCGATGTTTGGTGGTGGTGGCACTACACAGGGGCATAATGGGGGTGACGCACGAGGCTCTGGTCCCCCTGGAGAACAGCCAAATGTGAGTAAGCTAAAATAAAATAACACCAGTATTAAGCCAACTACCTCTTCTTCTGCCCAGGTAGGCAAATCCCTTTGGGGGATTCCAAAAAGGTGGGCAACCTGGGAACTCTTATGAAAAAGAACTAGAAACTAGAACTAGAATGTATCAACTTTCCAACAATGAAAAATCAGTTTTGGAATTAGGTTTAAGTTTTTGTCACACTCAAAAAGGTAACAAATTTGAGCTAACTAAGGATGTCATGCTCTTTGCTAGAAAATTACTGTTTCATGTTATTCACGATACTACTGTTACTCCACAGGCTCAAAAAGCTCAAGACATGGAGCTTTGAAAGGATTTTACAATTAATGTCTTCCGAGCCTTGAAAGATCTAATGCAGCTCTGGGAAGAAAGCAATCCAACAGAACCCATAGACTCAGCTATTTCCTTGACAGAGACTCTCAATGCTAAGTTGGAAGTAATCCCTAAATATAATAATAGATCCCAATCTTTACCTCCATTGCAACGATATATACATATTTGGTCGTTTGTTCATAACATTTTCCATGACATTAGGTCTTTACCAGACCCACTTACCGAAGGCAGTAATCTTTCCCAACCCCAACAAAAAACTTTAATGAATTTAACTAAAAATGAAAATATAATTATAAAGCCGTCGGATAAGGGGGGAATGTGGTGATCATGGATCGGCCAAAATATTTTAAGATGTGCATGGACATCATAAATAACAAAGAATGGTACAGACGTATACCGGAAACACAGATTCAAATGTTACATAGTTACATAGTAGGTGAGGTTGAAAAAAGACACAAGTCCATCAAGGCCAACCTATGTGTGTGATTATATGTCACTATTACATTGTATCAGTGGCGGCTGGTGCTCAATTTTTTTTGTGGGGGTGCAAACAAACGAAAAAAAAAAACATCAATTGCAGCCTCACTGTGCCCATCAAACACAGCTACTGAGCCCATCAATTGTCGCCACTGTGCCAAACGCAGCCACTGTGCCCATCAATTGTCGCCACTGTGCCATCAATTGTCGCCACTGTGCCATCAAACGCAGCCACTTTGCCATCAATTGTCACCACTGTGCCATGCCATCATTTGTCACCACTGTGCTATGCCATCAATTGTCGCCACTGTGCCATGCCATCAATTGTCGCCACTGTGCCATGCCATCAATTGTCACCACTGTGCCCATCAGTTGCCGCCAGTTTGCCCCACAAAAACCGCCAGTTTGCCCCCACAAAAACCGACAGTTTGCACCCCCCCCCGCCCGGCACTTACCTTTCTCGGGTCAGCCATCCTCCTCCAGACCTCCACGCTCCCTCGATGTCTTCTCCCGCCCTCGATGTCGCTTCAGCCAATCAGGTTACCTGTAACCAGACTCGGTGAACCTGATTGGCTGAGAAGCGTGTGGCTGTGCGCCCTATGGTTAACTATTTGGAAGCCGATTACAGCCCACAGGCTGTAATCGGGAAGGCTATCAGAGACGCTGGCTCTGATAGGCAATTCCAAAACACACCCACCGAGGTCACCGCTGTAATTCAGATGGCCGGCGCTCGCCAGGGGGCCGGCCATCTGAATAGTGGGCGGCAGCGGCACCGGCGACAATACATACATTCATGCAATGCATGAATGTATGTATTGATTGATGGGTGCAGGAGAGAGAGGGGGCCCGGCGCTCCTGTGCCCACTATGGACGCACCGCCACTGCATTGTATATCCCTGTATGTTGTGGTCGTTCAGGTGCTTATTTAATAGTTTCTTGAAACCATTGATGCCCCCTGCTGAGACCACCGCCTGTGGAAGGGAATTCCACATCCTTGTCGCTCTTACAGTAAAGAACCCTCTACGTTGTTTAAGGTTAAACCTCTTTTCTTCTAATTTTAATGGGTGGCCATGTGTCTTGTTAAACTCACTTCCGCAAAAAAGTTGTATACTAATTGTGGGGTCACCAGTATGGTATTTGCAAGTTGAAATCATATCCCCTCTCAAGCGTCTCTTCTCCAGAGAGAATTATTGTTTTATCTCTGGAGTTAATCCCCTTTTTAATGCATGCAAATATTCTGTTATCAGCAGCTTGGCATTGATTGCATGCCATTGCTGAGCCTATTATCTACTAGAACCCCCGGGTCCTTTTCCATCCTAGATTCCCCCAGAGGTTCTCCCCCCAGTGTATAGATTGCATTCATATTTTTGCCACCCAAATGCATTATTTTATATTTTTCTACATTGAACCTCATTTGCCATTCTATTCTGACGTTCTATCAGGAATTCAGAGAGACCATCTCTAAAGCATTTATGGCGGGTTTAATTAATAAAAAAACATATGAATTTCCTAATGTTGTATGTCCAATTATACCAATGTTTTATGCTTTACCGAAGGTACATAAGAACAGGGATACTCCACCCGGTCGGCCTATAGTGTCTGGGATAGGATGTACAGTATCTCTGAAAAAGCTTGCAAATTAGTTGGTGACTATTTAAGGCCATTTGTAACATCTTTACCTTCATAAACCTGCCCTGATACACTAAACTGATACACTTCAATACACCGCAGTAAACCTGCCCTGACACACTTAACGAATACACTTTAATATACTGCAGTAAACCTGCCCTGACACATTGAAAAAGAAGGTTGCACTACACTCACACTGCACAATCACTATATTATTCACACTACACTGACACTCTCCACTCACAATAGAATCACTAAAGCACACTAACGCACTAGTAGCAATGAAAAGAGTCCTGTTCTATCTATTTCCACTCCAATATAACACTGGAAAATAACCTTTTATAGTGTGGGGTGGGTCTATGAGCAACGAGCTATGATTGGGCACAGTCATCATTACTTTCTCCAAACATGGCTCTGACAGTGATCTGTGCAATGATTGGGCAAAGCCTGCATTGCTTCAGCCAATCAGGGCTTCCAATGCACTGTGCGGCGCGCAGTGCATTGTGAGGCGTTCGGCAGGCTGAACAAACGGTTAAATGCCCCGACAATTCGGGTGTTCACTGAATGGGTGAACAGCCAATGTTTGGGCTGAACTTACCTATTGTGCTCATAAGTTTACATGCCCTGGCAGAATTTATGATTTCTTGGCCATTTTTCAGAGAATATGAATGATAACACAAAAACATTTCTTTCACTCATAGTTAGTGTTTGGCTGAAGCCATTTATTATCAATCAAATGTGTTTACTATTTTTAAATCGAAATGGCAACAGAATCTACCTAAATGACCCTGATCAAAAGTTTACACTCCCTGGTGATTTTGGCCTGATAAGATGCACACAAGTTGACACAAAAGGGTTTGCACGACTATTATTATCCTCACCAGTGATCTGTTTGCATGTAATTAGTGTGTGTGTATATAAGGTCAATGCATAATTTTCCAGTGCTGCACTGACGTTTCTGGATTTTGAGTCATGGGGAAAATAATTGTCAAAGGATCTGTGGGAAAAGGTAGTTGAACTGTATAAAACCGGAAAGGGATATAAAAAGATATCCAAGGAATTGAGAATGCCAATCAGCAGTATTCAAACTCTAATCAAGAAGTGGAAAATAAGGAGTTCTGTTGAAACCAAACCATGGTCAGGTAGACCAACTAAAATTTCAGCCCCAACTGCCAGGAAAATTGTTTGAGATGCAAAGAAAAACTCACAAATAACTTCAGGTGAAATACAGGACTCTCTGAAAACATGTGGTGTGGCTGTTTCAAGATGCACAATAAGGAGGCACTTGAAGAAAGATGGGCTGCATGGTCAAGTCACCAGAAGAAAGCCATTACTACGCAAATGCCACAAAGTATCCCGCTTACAATCTGCCAAACAGCAAAGCCTCAAACCTTCTGCCACAAAGTCATTTGGAGTGAAGAGACCAAAATTCAGCTCTGGCCACAACCATAAACACTACATTTGGAGAGGAGTCAACAAAGCCTATGATGAAAGGTACGGAGGTGGATCACTGATGTTTTGGGGGTGTCTGAGCTACAAAGGCACAGGAAATTTGGTTAAAATTGTTGGCAAGATCAAGGCAGTATGTTATCAAAAAATACTGGAGGAACATTTACATTCATCAGCCAGGAAGCTGCGCATGGGACGTACATGGACATTCCAACATGACAATAACATCCTTCTATATGAGGCCACTGCTGTACATCATTCGCCATCACAACATCCTGTTCCATGTCTACACTGACGATACCCAGATCTACTTCAAACTATCCAAGGCAGAGGAGAATCAGGTCGTGCTGGCCTCCTGCTTTGAGGAAATTCAATCATGGATGGGTGCCAATTATCTCAAATTAAATGGCACCAAAACTGAATGTATCATCTTCAGTAACCAGGTGCATTCCAACTTGTTTCCCGCCTGGCCGGAATATTTTAAACCCTTTCCGATTCCGGTCCCTCAGTTCAGGGACTTAGGTGTCATCTTTGACTCTAGATTGAACTTGCGCCCTCAGGTAAATCAGGTTGTGAGTCCTTGCCACTTCCACCTGAGACTCCTGAGGTCGACTTTTCGATATAAATCGCTGACTCTGATTAGATTGCAATGGTCAATGCCATCATCAGCAGTCGATTGGACTACTGCAATGCTCTGTACCTGGGTTTGCCTGCTTGTACCATCCACAAGCTCCAGCTGATTCAAAATGCCGCAGCGAGGTTACTAATGGGTGCTGACCATCGTGACCACATCACTCCATCCCTTAGAGCCCTGCATTGGCTG
The DNA here is from genome assembly GCA_029206835.1 of Rana muscosa. Lineage (NCBI taxonomy): Eukaryota > Metazoa > Chordata > Amphibia > Anura > Ranidae > Rana > Rana muscosa. The sequence goes on from CM055117.1 coordinate 334,815,286, forward strand.
TCCGTGAAAGAACGTATTTTGTTCAAAACTGGATGTCTGGTCCATAAGGCATTGCATGGATGTGGCCCAGAGTACCTGAAGGAAAAATTCACCAAGTATGCGCGTACCCGACCCCTGAGATCAGTGAATCTGGCCAAATTGAATATCCCAACATTCAAAAAGAAAAAATGCGGAGGGAGAACGAGTGAAGTACAAGGAGCTGAATTTTGGAACTCCTTGCCTTTGAAACTGAGACTTCAGAATGCCCTTCTGAAATTTCGGAAGGAATTGAAAACTGTACTTTTTGTACAAGCTTTTGGAGTCACCTAATTTTATGGGGTGTGACGGACAGACCCTCAGGTTTTTTCTATATGCTGTTATCCTGTTGCCTTTCTTAAGGTCTTTTAAGGTTAACATCTTTGATTTTGCGCCTCGAGGCCTTCGGATAAGACAGCGTAGGTTAAGCATTTTAATAAGTAAATAAATAATGATCCAAAACACAAGGCCAAGTCGACCTATCATTGGCTACAGCAGAATAAAGTGAAGGTTCTGGAGTGGTCATCTCAGTCTCCTGACCTCAATATCATTGAGCCACTCTGGGGAGATCTCAAACGTGCAGTTCATGCAAGACAGCCCAAGAATTTACAGGAACTGGAGGCTTTTTGCCAAGAGGAATGGGCAGCTTTACCATCTTAGAAGATAAAGAGCCTCATCCACAAATACCACAAAAGACTTCAAGCTGTCATTGGTGTTAAAGGGGGCAATACACGGTATTAAGAACTGGGGTATGTAAACTTTTGATCAGGGTAATTTGGGTAGTTTCTGTTGCCATTATGATTTAAAAAGAATAAACACGGTTGATTGTTAATAAATGGCTTCAGCCAAACACTAACCATGAGTGAAAGAAATGCTTTGTGTTATCATTAATATTCTCTGAAAAATGGCCAAGAAATCATGAATTCTGCCAGGGTATGTAAACGTATGAGCACAACTGTATGTTCAGCCCAACTTGTTTAACCAACACTAGTGGTAATTAGGGATGAGCCGAAAACCCGGTTCGGTTAGCACCAGAACCTGCGAATGGACCGAAAGTTCGCACAAACTTTAGAACACTATTAAAATCTATAGGACTAGAACGTTCGAAATCAAAAGTGCTAATTATGAAGGCTAATATGTAAGTTATTGACCTAAAAAGGGTTTGGGGACCCGGGTCCTGCCCCAGGGGACAAGTATCAATGCAAAAAAAAGTTTTAAAAACTGCATTTTTTTCGGGAGCAGTGATTTTAATGATGCTTAAAGTAAAAAAAAAGTGAAATATTCCTTTAAATATCGTACCTGGGGGGTGTCTATAGTATGCCTGTGAAGTGGCACGTGTTTCCCGTGTTTAGAACTGTCCCTGTACAAAATAACATTTGTAAAGGAAAAAAAGTAATTTAAAACTGCTTACGGCTTTAACCACTTAAGGAGCGGACCAATACGGACCATAATGACCAGAGGTGATTTCACAATTTGGCACTGCGCTGCTTTAACTGGAAATTGTGCGGACATGCAATGTTGTACCCAAACGAAATTTGCGTCCTTTTCTTCCCACAAATAGAGCTTTCTTTTAATGGTATTTGATTGCCTCTGGGGTTTTTTTTTGCGATATAAACGGAAAAAGACCGAAAATTTTGAAAAAAAATATGATATTTTCTACTTTTTGTTATAAGAAAAATCAAACAAACTCAATTTTAGTCATACATTTAGGCCAAAATGTATTCAGCCACATGTCTTTTGGAAAAAAAATGTCAATAAGTGTATAGTTATTGGTTTGCGCAAAAGTTATAGCGTCTACAAACTAGGGTACATTTTCTGGAATTTACACAGCTTTTAATTTATGACTGCCTATCTCATTTCTTGAGATGCTAAAATGGCAGGGCAGTACAAAACTCCCCCAAATGACCCCATTTTGGAAAGTAGACACCCCAAGGAAATTGCTGAGAGGCATGTTGAGCCCATTGAATATTTTTTTTTTATGTCCCAAGTGATTGAATAATGACAGAAAATAAAAAAAAAATACAAAAAGTTGTCACTAAATGATATATTGCTCACACATGCCATGGTTATATGTGGAATTGCACCCCAAAATGCATTTTGCTGCTTCTCCTGAGTATGGGGATACCACATGAGTGGGACTTTTTAGGAGCCTAGCTGCGTACGGGACCCCGAAAACCAAGCACCGACTTCAGGATTTCTAAGGGTACAAATTTTTGATTTCACTCCTCACTACCTATCACAGTTTCGAAGGCCATAAAATGCCAAAATAGCACAAAACCCCCCCCAAATGACCCCATTTTGGAAAGTAGGCACCCCAAGGAAATTGCTGAGAGGCATGTTGAGCCCATTGAATATTTTTTTTTTATGTCCCAAGTGATTGAATAATGACAAAAAAAAAAAAATTACAAAAAGTTGTCACTAAATGATATATTGCTCACACATGCCATGGTTATATGTGGAATTGCACCCCAAAATACATTTAGCTGCTTCTCCTGAGTATGGGGATACCACATGTGTGGGACTTTTTAGGAGCCTAGCCGCGTACGGGACCCCAAAAATCAAGCACCGCCTTTGGGATTTCTAAGGGCGCAAATTTTTGATTTCACTCCTCACTACCTATCACAGTTTCGAAGGCCATAAAATGCCAAAATAGCACAAACCCCCCCCCCCCCCAAATTACCTCATTTTGGAAAGTAGATACCACAAGCTATTTGCTGAGAGGCATGGTGAATATTTTACAGCTCTCATTTGTTTTTGAAAATGAAGAAAGAAAATATATATATATTTTTTTCTTTGTTCAATTTTCAAAACTTTGTGACAAAAAGTGAGATCTGCAAAATACTCACTATACCTCTCAGGAAATAGCTTGGGGTGTCTACTTTCCAAAATGGGGTCATTTAGGGGGGTTTGTGCCATCTGGGCATTCCATGACCTCTGTGATAGGCAGTGAGGAGTGAAATAAAAAATTTACACCCTTAGAAAGCCTGAAGGCGGTGCTTGGTTTTTGGGGTCCTGTACGTGGCTAGGCTCCCAAAAAGTCTCACACATGTGGTATCCCCGTACTCAGGAGAAGCAACAGAATGTATTTTGGGGTGTAATTCCACATATGCCCATGGCATGTTTGAGCAATATATCATTTAGTGACAACTTTGTGCAAAAAAAATAAAAATTTATTTTTTCCGCAACTTCTGTCAACATATAACTCGACATGCCTCTCAGCAAATAGCTTGGGGTGTATACTTTTCAAAATTGGGTCATTTGGGGGGGTTTTGAACTGTCCTGGCATTTTATACACAACATTAGGAAGCTTATGTCACACATCATCCACTCTTCTAACCACTTGAAGACAAAGCCCTTTCTGACACTTTTTGTTTACATGAAAACATATTTTTTTTTTGCAAGAAAATTACGTTGAACCCCCAAACATTATATTTTTTTAACGCAAAGGCCCTACAGATTAAAATGGTGGGTGTTGCATTTTTTTTCACACAGTATTTGCGCAGCGATTTTTCAAACGCATTTTTTTGGAAAAAAATACACTTTTTTAATTTTAATGCACTAAAACACACTATATTGCCCAAATGTTTGATGAAATAAAAAAGATGATCTTAGGCCGAGTACATGGATACCAAACACGGCATGCTTTAAAATTTCGCACAAACGCGCAGTGGTGACAAACTACATACATTTTTAAAAGCCTTTAAAAGCCTTTACAGGTTACCACATTAGATTTACAGAGGAGGTCTACTGCTAAAATTACTGCCCTTGATCTGACCTTTGCGGTGATACCTCACATGCATGATGCAATTGCTGTTTACATATGACGCCAGACTGACGCTTGCGTTCGCCTTTGCGCAAGAGCATGGCGGGACAGGGGTGCTTTTTTTTTATTTATTTTTTTTAATTATTAATATGATATAATTTTTACCCTATGATAGCAATAGGTACTCTTTTTTTGAAAAAACTGGGGTCTATTAGACCCTAGATCTTTCCTCTGCCCTCAAAGCATCTGACCAAACCAAGATCGGTGTGATGAAATGCTTTCCCAATTTCCCAATGCCACTTTTTATATCCGGGGGGGGGACATTCCCTCCCACTGCTTGTAAAAGCAGTCCAGAGGCTAATTAGCCGCTAGGATTGCTTTTACATGAAAGCATGAAAGCTGGCCGCTGGCTGAAAAGAATGATACCAAGATGATACCTAAACCCGCAGGCATCATTCTGGTATAACCATTCAAAATCCAGCAACATACCAATACGTTGCTGGTCCTTGTTGGACATGTATTGTAATCTTTTTTTTCATGCAGCCTGTTGGCTGAATGAAAAAAAAGAGATTGATCGGTGGGTATGCTCACCATTAGAATACCTCCCTTCATTCACCCACTTCAAATGATGGGCATACATGCACCATTTATATATGCCGAAGCATGGGGGCATCCTCCTGCAAAAGTTATGCCGCGTACACACGGTCGGACTTTTCCATGGGCAAGCCTCCGTCGGAATTTCGACCATATGTACGAGGCATTAGGAGCAAAATCGCTCCTCCGCCCCTGCTGCCCCCATGCTTCGGCATATATGCTCTTTTTTTAACTGTGGTGGTGAAATCACCTCCTACAGCACTGGAGTCGCAGGGATCAGGCCTGTCTCTGTGAACGCTGCAGTTATGTGTGTTGTGTTTTGTAAGTGACAGTGATCGATCGATACTGCACTTGGGTGGCCTGGGCTGGACGGAGGGGCAAAATGCAGGTGCTGGCAGGTATCTGAGATGATCCCGCTAACACTTCGTTTTTGGGAACCCTAAACTGCTGGGGACGCTAGTATAGATCTGATCAGATCAGATATTGATCTGTTCAGATACTATACCACTAAGGGAGGTGTATGCTTCACATGTGGGTGTTAGCGCTACTGGCACTAACCTGATGCTGCCTGGGGTGTGACGCAGACCCTCTCTGATGCTAAAACCTAATTGTTATCACCCGCCGGGCGATCAGGGGTTAAACCTTTATTGGGTTATATACGGCGGGTGCCCTGACACTATAAAAAGCAAACTAACTAACCAGCGTTACCCGTAACATTTATACGGTGATTACTGGTGAAAGGGTTAACTAGGGGCAATCAGGGGGTTAAAACCTTTATTAGGTAATATATGGGGGTACCTGATGCTATATAAAAACCTGACGGGGAACCTAAATAACGAAATAACTAACTGGCTAACCAGTGTCACCAGTGACACTTATACGGTGATCACTGGTGAAAGGGTTAACTCTAGGGGCAATCAGGGGGTTAAAACCTTTATTAGATAATATATGGAGGTACCTGACGCTATAAAAACCTGGCGACGAACCTAAAAAAATAACAGACTACCTAGCGGCACCAGCATAACTAATACAGCGATCAGAAAAACGATCGCTTAGTGACACTGGCAAAAGGGGGTGAAAGGGTTACCTGGGGGGCGATCAAGGGGTTAATCCTTTATTAGGTAATATATGGGGGTACCTGACGCTATGAAAACCTGTCGGCGAACCTAAAAAAATAACTGACTACCTAGCAGCACCAGCATACCTAATACAGCGATCTGAAAAACTATCGCTTAGTGACACTGGCAAAAGGGGGTGAAAGGGTTACCTGGGGGGCGATCAAGGGGTTAAACCTTTATTAGGTAATATATGGGGGTACCTGACGCTATAAAAACCTGGCGGCGAACCTAAAAAAATAACAGACTACCTAGCGGCACCAGCATACCCAATACAGCGATCAGAAAAATGATTGCTTAGTGACACTGGCAAAAGGGGGTGAAAGGGTTACCTGGGGGGCGATCAAGGGGTTAAACCTTTATTTGGTAATATATGGGGGTACCTGACGCTATGAAAACCTGTCGGCGAACCTAAAAAAATAACTGACTACCTAGCGTCACCAGCATACCTAATACAGCGATCTGAAAAACTATCGCTTAGTTTGGCCCGTTCGCAGGGTCATTCCCGAGGCATGTTATTAAAAGGAATTTTGAATTGTTAATGTTTCCCTTTAAGTATTACTAAAATTGCTTTTAGCAATTGGATGGATGGAGGAAATGGATGAGCATGTTTGGGGTGGAGGAGTCTGAGTGGCCTGCACAGAGTCCTAACCTCAACCCTATAGAACACCTTTGGAATGAATTAGAGCGGAGACTGCGAGCCAGGCCTTCTTGTCCAACATCAGTGCCTGACCTCACAAATGCGTATCTGGAAGAATGGTCAAACATTGCCATAGACACACTCTTAAACCTTGTGGACAGCCTACCCATGTTATAGCTGCAAATGGTGGGCCAACTCAATATTGAACCCTACTAAGACTGGGATGCCATAAAAGTTCATGTTCATGTAAAGACAAGCGTCATAATACTTTTGACAAATAGTGTACTTGGTTGTGCACAGGGGAAGGCTGGCGGCCTTAGGCCTGGGGGGCAAGTCCAGTCAAGTGGCCTATTGAACCGCCGAATCAGCACACCATCCATGGCCCACCTAGTTTTTCAATGCAGCCTCACCAGTGCCCATCAGTGCAGCCAACTCCAGTGCCCATCAATGCAGCCTGGTCACTGGGGCAGGTTACATGGGGTGTATGGGGGGAGCTGGGGGGTCAGCTAGGGGTGTCAGGGTCTCTCACCTCAGCGATCTCAGCTCAGAAGGTCCTTGCACGCCACAGTTTCCTGGGGTCAAGTTGCAGCCAGCGCCCAGCCCTGCAGCCCTGGGTTCCGACTCTCTGGCATGCCCTGCCTCTGCCTGCATCCAAGAATCCGGTCCCAGGTAGTTGTAGTTTCCTCTGCGCTGCTGTGTTTTCCACCCACCAGAAGCTTGAGTGCGGACTACAACTCCTGGAATGCAAGAGCTAGTGGTCAACCGCCATGGCCATGCCCCCGGCCCGACTTCCTAGACCAGAATAAAAAATGAAAATGGTAGCGGGCTGCGGCTGCCGGCCATTTTGAACATAAGTTAGGGCGGCCTGGGAGGCAATTGCCACCCTGCCCCCTGGCCCAGCCCTCCCCTGGTTGTGCATCCAAATGGGCAAAATGTCAGGATATGTGAACTGTGTATGCTACACTGGTCTATGTTGCATTATTGGTCTCCAGGCTGAATATTGGCTAGCCCGTCCATTACGTTGGGTTACGTATCTTTTACCCTAATCTGCTAAGGTGCATGCAAAAAGAGTCATGACACCTTTGATGGCAGACAGGTAGGGCAAGAGTTTTTCTAATACCTTTGGTGAGTGATAGATAGATGCCTGCCTTTTCAACCCCGGTCCCTGTGTGCTTTAAAAAGAAAAAATACCAGGACAGAGGCAAAAATTCAGAGCAGAAACTTCCTACTCCTCCATCAGCAAGCTACCAACCTTCATGCACTGTTTGAGATTAATGCTTATTTGCGTAACAAGGGTTTTAGAATTTGTTGTAAAGGAACCCTTTTTGAAAAAATATGGCTTTTGAAAATACTGTTTTTTAGGTTGTTACAAAACATTTTTTTATCTAGCTAACAACTCTAGGCTTCTAACATATTCTATATACCTGTATACTCTAGCTTTCTTCTCTATATTCCTCCCGTCACTTGTGTGCCATAGTTCACAGTGCTCTTGTGAAACTTTTTAAATACTGCAGAAAAAATGCTCTGGCCCCAAAGGACAGCCATTATGCAGAGGTCCAGACGATAGTACAGAACAGAGACAGAATAAGACACACACCACAAACATTTTTAGAATGTTAAAACCTAATAGCTCCTTATCACCACTTATACTGAAGGTGTCAAACTATGTAGGATAATGTGCACCTGTTGTTTTCCTACCTCTTCTTATGATCCTGTAAGAGAATTCTATAGCATCATATGTAGATGACTGGATTGAAGGGGTGAATTTTGTCACATCTTGATGTATGCTTTAATATTTTATTGCTACGAGAAAATAAGTGCTTTCTACTAAATAAAAGATAGAACACACAAAGAAAGCTAGAGGAAAAGTAATAACACTTAAGGAAAAGACAAGTCATTTAATAGACTAATGACAGCGATTGAGCTTAGGGGAGGGATGCGGATGCACATTCAAAAAATTATGTGTCATAAAGATGAAAAAAAATCAATTTTATAGTTACAAATCTGTTCATGTAATTTCTTTTCTCACTCAGCTCTGTGTTCTTCCACCTATCCATCTCTGCCTTGCTCCAGCTCTTTTTCTTCCTCTGACTCATTCCTTTCTTCAGTAGGATCATTACATTCAGCATCTTTAGGGAGCACTTTTGCATTTAATTACACCCCGTCTATTCTCATCACTCCCCCTCACCTCTAATCTCCCCCCCCCCAATTTCTGTATCTGTGTTTCCATGGTAACAGTATGCAGCTGCAGGAAACCTAAGCCAGATGTTATAACCACCAAAAGGTATAATGCTCTGCAGAACCATTGATCAGCTGGGAAAGATGATCTGATTCATCCATGGTGATTGCCTGCATAGATCTCCTTGGCTCTGGCAAACAGTCCTCGGCTGCATATGGTGGTTTGTTGTTTGCTCTCTCAGAGTGCAATAGTCTGTTTGTTGCTATGTATGTGAACATACTTTTGCGCTGACTGAGTGATGTTCTGCAGGTGACGCGAAGACGGATGCTATGCAGGATCCTTGTAAATATTGATGCTCTGCAGTACTGTGTAAGACAATGAAGGTCTAGAAAAATGCTGTTAAACATTCTGCAGTTAAAGGAGGGAAGAGTTCTGCAGTGTTATCTAATAAATGTAAATGGTAAGTAAAGATAAAAATGATCAGCTGTGAAATATACTGATTGTTTGAAGAAAAAAAAAAGGAGCTAATCTTTCCCTTTCTGTAAGGTAAAAAAATAGTAATTGGATGTGTGTTCTATAAAACAAACAGAGCATGTGGGTTGGAGTTAGACAAGTGGTAGTCTTAGCATTACTGTTCTCTCTTCCTTTTACCTTTTTACTCTATCATTATGTCTCTCTGTGTCTCTGTCTCAAACGTCTCTGTCTCAAATGTCTCTGTCTCAAATGTCTCTGTCTTCTTTTTTTTGCCCATGTCCCTAGTCTCCTTACTTTGTTCTTACTGTCTCTTTCACCCCTCTCTTTCGACCTCACTGTTTTATGCCATGTTTGCATTGCTTATTTGCTCTCCCCCATTAATCCCTCTTCTTCTCTATCCATCTCTCTCCCTCCTTTCCCTGTCTTTTTTTCTCTCTTTCCCATTCCAGCTCTCTCCTCTAGCTGTGTCTACCCCCCCCTCCTCATTTCCATCTCAACTTCATGTCTGTTCCCTTTATTTCATCCCCTCCATCTCTCCCTCATTTGTTTCTCTCTTGTCTCTCAAACCTAGCTGATAAAGGGTTACACCGCAGCTTGCAGTCTGTGGTCTGGGATAATGAGTAGGATTTTAATTATGTATAATTATTATGAGTGGGATTTAAGGAGGGGATTGCTGCCATAGGCTAGAACCACAGGAGTGATCAAAAGGGTTAATTTATCAGCAAGCGGCATAAGCAGAGACAAAAAAAAAAGAGGCAGGAAGCTTGAGAGACGTATAGCATGCAAGGTAGGATAACAGGAAAATAAAGCCAGCAAATAAAAGGTATAAGTGAAAGAAAATAGGACAGAGGGTGTTAGCGATGGCGAGAAAGAGATTTATGGCCCTATGTACAGATAGACAGGTGACAAGGCGTGAGATCACAAGGGGAAAAAAATGAGGAGAAAAAAAAAGGATGGAGAGAGTGACAGGAGGAGGTGTGTGTGGGTGAAGGGGTGTAACCTCGTGAGTACCGAACAAGTGTTTCATTAATCACCCTGGTGACACTTCTGACTTAACGAAGCACTATAATTATCTACATTAGTGATCAGTGTGCTAAAGTAACGTAGTGTGTACAATGCAGTACACAAGTAACCGGTTACAAATTAAAAAGGACAAGTAAGAAAATATAAAATAGGTACGGTATATATTTAAATATAAATGATCTTCCCATATTAAAGAGCTTGGATTACGCAACCATGGTCAGAGGAAAATAAATTACATATTGGGGTCGATTTATTAAAGACAAAATAGGGCGTTCAATTTGCAAGAGAATTTTCCCCACAGCTTTGTGAATGTGGTAAAATTTCACTTTAAAAAGAATACCCAGTCACAAAAAGGACAATTAAAAAAAACAAACAGCATTTTTGCTTGCACATGATTGGATGAGGGAAGTCAGTAGAGCTTCCCCTCATTCACTAATGCCTCGTTTCCACTTCGCGGATCGGTTCGGTACGGTTCGGTACGGTGCGCTATTTTGGGTGTTTCCATTATGAAAGTGTGCCATTAAACCGAACCGTACCGCACCATTCAGGGTCCTGCTTCAGACGTGGGGCCATAGATAATGGAACGGTACGGTTAGGGCGGAGCTACTGGCATCACACGATACATTCCACTGATTGGTGGACAGAAAAAAATCAATGCTGACGTCAAAGCAAAGCGCCAAACAAGCACCACATCACCCTTCAGTCAATATAAAGGAGAAGGATGCCTGCAAACAACAGCAGGGTCTGGTCATCTGAGGAACTATCTACTTTCCTAACGATTATTGGTGATAGCGTTATTCAGAGTGAGCTTGATGGATCAGTGAGAAACGAAAAGGTGTACAAAGATATTTCTCAATGAATGGCAGCCGAGGGATTTGAACGGACGTCGGGGCAGTGCAGGGCAAAGCTTAAGAAGCTTAAAGGACAATATAAAAAAATTAAGGACAACAGCCGTAGTGGAAACTGTCGGAGTACTTGGAGGTGGTACAATGCCATGGACGCCATTTACGGACATAGGCCTGCAAACCAAGACAGGGAGGGTGGTCTGGACTCTGCAACTGCAATTCTCGAATCCATGGTAGACCCCTTTGGTAAGTTTTAATTTTTTTGATGCCATAGGATTTCGCTATGCTAACCTTTTAAAAAAATATATATAACCAAATGTTTTTTTTTCAGAAACAGCTGATGGACTCTCCAATGATGCGTCAAACTTTTCAGATGATGGACATTCAACGTCTTTTCAGCAGCACCAGTAGCATTTCATCAAGCCAACCACAGAGTACCCAACCACAGAGTACCCAACCACAGAGTAGCCAACCACAGAGTAGCCAACCACAGAGTTCGCCCAATGCACCCCGGCACAATGGTAAGACATGATGATAATAATTAAATTTGTGCATTTTCTTAAAATAACTCATCAGTGGGGCAGATGTGCAGGGGGTACAGAGGTGTAAGAGGTGAGAAGGGGGTTCAGCAGTGGGGCAGATGTGCAGGGGGTACAGAGGTGTAAGAGGTGAGAAGGGGGTTCAGCAGTGGGGCAGATGTGCAGGGGGTACAGAGGTGTAAGAGGTGAGAAGGGGGTTCAGCACTGGGGCAGATGTGCAGGGGGTACAGAGGTGTAAGAGATGAGAAGGGGGTTCAGCAGTGGGGCAGAGGTGCAGGGGGTACAGAGGTGTAAGAGATGAGAAGGGGGTTCAGCAGTGGGGCAGATGTGCAGGGGGTACAGAGGTGTAATAGATGAGAAGGGGGTTCAGCAGTGGGGCAGAAGAGCAGTGGGGCAGATGTGCAGGGGGTACAGTTGTGGGGCAGTAGATCAGTGTGATACAGTCTGGTGTGGCAGATGAGAAAGGGGGTTACAGTATTGTTTTGACAGATGTTACCAAAAACACTAGTTTGATATTTTGTATATTATAGGTCAGGGATAAGCAATTAGCGGACCTCCAGCTGTTGCAAAACTACAATTCCCATCATGCCTTTGCCTCTGGGTGTCATGATTGTGTCCGTCAGAGTCTTGTTATGCCTCATGGAACTTGTAGTTCTGTAACAGCTGGAGGTCCGCTAATTGCATATCCCTGTTATAGGTCATAGGAGACGTTTGCAGTTGGATCTGCGCACAGTCATGGAGGATATGCGGACAGCAGAAGAAAGGCAGCTGGAAAGAACTGAGAACCTTTCTGAGAGGCGGTTTCAGGCACTGCTTCAGGATGCACAGGAAGCTATGCGCCAGGAGGCAGAAATCGCCTGTCAGCAGATGGAGCAGTTGTCTACCTTCAACCAGGCCTTTCTCGGTGTCCTAGGTCAGCTTGTTCAAGTCCTTTCAGCCAGTCGTGAACCCAGGTCACCACCCAGACCGTAGTGCCTTTCATGTAGCAAAGGACCTGTACCCATTTTTTTTTTTATTACGTTTTTATAAAAAAAGTTTCTTTATTGATATATTTTTCAAAAAATTATTTAAAAAAATATATGGAACGATGAGTTTTTTGTGAAATAAAAAACATGAGAGAAATTTTTGAGCATGCATTATTTATTGTAAAACATTATTAACAATATAGCAAAAAGGTATTACAATTTTAAATAAATCATGGAAAAGAATTAAACATTGAGGTGCAGCATCAGAGCCTGACGTATTTCACTGCACTCTTCTTCCATATCATGGGGTGCTATTACTGAAACTGGCTCTTCTGGAGATGTATTCCAATCCTGGTCAAAGTCTTCTCCATGAGGTGTAATATGTGATTTTATAATAATGTAATATAATAATGTAATATGTGATCAAAGATTGTGAAGAGCACAGCAAGTAAGCACCATGGATTTGGCAAGTTTAATGTCACTGTCATTCCTCTTCATAAGACACCTCCATTTACCCTTAAGTCTTCCAAAAGCATTTTCCACTGCGACACGTGCCCTGGATGTTTTTTTGTTGTAGGTTTGCTGTTCTGTTGTCAGGCGGCCATTGTCAGGAAATGGTTTCAGGAGCCAATTTTGTAAAGGGTAGGCAGAGTCCCCAAGAACATAATACCCAACATTGACCCCACAAATGTTCTTAGTGGAACCAGGGTACAGTCCTCTCTGGCCAACCCAGTCCCAAAATGTGGACAATCGTAGAACACGAGCATCATGCAAACTCCCAGGCTTTCCTACATTCACATTCCAGAATAGTCCCTTGCCATCCACTACTCCCTGGAGGATGATGGAATGCCAGCCTTTCCGGTTGAAATAGTCAGTGTGGTATTCTTGTGGTGCTATTATTGGTATGTGTGAGCCATCAATAGCACCAACACACTGTGGAAGGCCCCACCTGTTCTCAAAGTAGTCAGCCATGTCTTTAAGCTTTTCCCTGTCCGGAAAATGCACAATTTCAGGAGCTAGCAATGTGCAGACAGTCTTACAGAAGGTAAAAAATATAGGAATATATAAATGTGGCGCTGTGTGAAATTTAAAAGTGAATTCAAATATATATTGGGACTCAATAGAGAACCAAATGGCCTATTGGAGACCAAATAATAAACGTTGTGACAAACGCATGTGACATATATACATAAATGAAAATGTATGATAAATCTATTCAAACAATATTTGCAGTGATGTATCACCAAAATCTAGGAGAACCACTGACACCCATAGAGATGAACACAAAAAAAATGTATAAATTATAATGACTCTCTTCAGTGAACACTTATAAAAATCATAAAAAATCTGTAACACCTATGATTGGTGCATAAATCATACACATAACCGTGAATCCCCTGTAAGGAACAAAACTATGCGACATATATATAAATATCCACAGAGTTCAGTGCAAACAAAATTTTAAAATGTCTCTTAGTACAGGTGAGAACCAATATCCAAAAATTGTCATATGTGGATATGCAAGTCCTGTTTCAAATAGTTCCTTGAAGTGGATGGTTTGTATGCCAATAAGATGTAACACCCGGGAGTGCCTTCACCATTGGGTCAGGGACAGCAAATAAGAAATGAATACTCTTACCGAGTGTTGTAGATCCAGCTCACCATATAGCGGTGGATCTATCAGGCTTATGTCCACGTCAGGGACCAGCAAATGGGAATCCAAGTTTGTCCTCTCCTATTGGTGGCGTCTTTCAACGTTTCCAACTGTGACTCTCTCCAAATGTGGGTAATCAGCGTGTGAACCCGAAGCCCTCCATATGGATCGTGTCACCAAAAAAACAGGAAAGAGCACTTCCACATAGTGTAAATCCAAAATAGGAATTTATTTAAAAGCAACCATAAAATTCCAATAAAACAGCAAACAAGCAGTTCAATCCCCAAAATTTCAAAGAAAAGGGGGCAATCCACTCAAAAAATATGCAAACAAACCCAAAGATAAACTTCAGAGGTGGTAAGCTCCAAATATCAAGGAATGCGTGAGATGGGCAGTAGGAACTGGCATGAGAAACCCGACGCGTTTCGTCTGATAAGACATCAACTGGGGTACACGCCATCTCAATGCCCCCCACGCTATATATAGGAAGAGAATTGTACCTTAATTACATGCCCGTACGTCCCATTGAATGTTTCACTTCCGGGATTGGTAAGTCACATGGCTGGCTCTGCTTCACATGACCTCCGTCATGTGCGCTTCCCGGCCAATCGGAACAGAGCAAAGAAGCGTGCTACGCCATCGACGTGGCTGACGCCGTCCACGTGTCATCGGCATACACTAGATTGGATCCCTCATAGACGGCGTGACCGTGCGCAAAGCACACTGGGATATGTAGTCGGAACGCAATAAAGCGTAGCGGCTAACTACATGTAGTGTATCCTCACTGTGTGCTTGCAGGTCATACGTCGTATTCAGAGGGCGGATCACCACGTATTGGGATATGGAACTCAGAAATATGTCTGCCAGACTCAACCTCAAAGCACCAATTCCCCAATATGATGTAATAAACATCCCGCTGATGATCCAAAAACCGAATAATGCAATTTAGATTTAACAAAATATTAATGTACAAAAATATGTATATATAGAAAGTACATATATGTACATCCCGGAGGATAAACACATTATAAACAATGGGGCCACGTATGGATATATGTTAATGAAACCATCGGTCTCATCTATATAAATAAACGTATAAACATAAAATATATAATGACACATATAGAACCGTATATAAATAAAGAACATCGGGACAAATGTATGACTAATTGCCACAGTGCCAATGTAACCCTAGATATGAATAATGTATCAATGGATAAATAAAAAAATTGCATAGAATATAAACAATTTGGAGCAAATGGCGAAATGTGTAACCACAAATGGGAAAATACCATAATATTAGGACTGATTAATGAAAGCATTAATATCCCAATCGATGTTAAGTCCATGGGGCCTGTAACTCTTTAACTCATATATCCAGTAGGTCTCTAGTCTCGAGACCCCTCTTAGGCAGGACTCCCCCCTCCAATGGGGAACAAATTTGTCTATGATCACAAACTTAGTACTAATTGGATCTTTGTTGTGAGACTCCAAATAGTGTCTTGGAACACTATGGTTGGTTTTTCCTTTGCGAATACTAGTAAGGTGTTCGCCCACCCTAATGGCAAACGTGCGGATGGTACGCCCTACGTACTGCTTCCCGCATGGGCAAGTAAGTAGGTAAACAATGAATCTAGTTGCACAGGTGGTAAAATGCTTCATTTTATAATTTGTTCCCGTGGATGTGGAACAAAAAGTATCCGTTTTCCGTTTCCCACATAGATTAACCTGGCATACCTTACATTTTCTGCATGGATAGTATGCTTTTAGGTGTGGAAAAAAAACGGGAATGGTGGGTGGATTACTCACGTTTGGAGCTATCTGACTTTTGAGTGGCCCCATTGTTTATAATGTGTTTATCCTCCGGGATGTACATATATGTACTTTCTATATATACATATTTTTATACATTAATATTTTGTTAAATCTAAATTGCATTATTTGGATTTTGGATCATCAGCGGGATGTTTATTACATCATATTGGGGAATTGGTGCTTTGAGGTTGAGTCTGGCAGACATATTTCTGAGTTCCATATCCCAATACGTGGTGATCCGCCCTCTGAATACGACGTATGACCTGCAAGCACACAGTGAGGATACACTACATGTAGTTAGCCGCTACGCTTTATTGCGTTCCGACTACATATCCCAGTGTGCTTTGCGCATGGTCACGCCGTCTATGAGGGATCCAATCTAGTGTATGCCGATGACACGTGGACGGCGTCAGCCACGTCGATGGCGTAGCACGCTTCTTTGCTCTGTTCCGATTGGCCGGGAAGCGCACATGATGGAGGTCATGTGACGCAGAGCCAGCCATGTGACTTACCAATTCCGGAAGTGAAACATTCAATGGGACGTACGGGCATGTAATTAAGGTACAATTCTTTTCCTATATATAGCGTGGGGGGCATTGAGATGGCGTGTACCCCAGTTGATGTCTTATCAGATGAAACGCGTCGGATTTCTCATGCCAGTTCCTACTGCCCATCTCACGCATCCTTGATATTTGGAGCTTACCACATCTGAAGTTTATCTTTGGGTTTGTTTGCACATTTTTTGAGTGGATTGCCCCCTTTTCTTTGAAATTTTGGGGATTGAACTGCTTGTTTGCTGTTTTATTGGAATTTTATGGTTGCTTTTAAATAAATTCCTATTTTGGATATACACTATGTGGAAGTGCTCTTTCCTGTTTTTTTGGTGACACGATCCATATGGAGGGCTTCGGGTTCACACGCTGATTACCCACATTTGAAGAGAGTCACAGTTGGAAACGTTGAAAGACGCCACCAACAGGAGAGGACAAACTTGGATTCCCATTTGCTGGTCCCTGACGTGGACATAAGCCTGATAGATCCACCGCTATATGGTGAGCTGGATCTACAACACTCGGTAAGAGTATTCATTTCTTATTTGCTGTCCCTGACCCAATGGTGAAGGCACTCCCGGTGTTACATCTTATTGGCATACAAACCATCCACTTCAAGGAACTATTTGAAACAGGACTTGCATATCCACATATGACAATTTTTGGATATTGGTTCTCACCTGTACTAAGAGACATTTTAAAATTTTGTTTGCACTGAACTCTGTGGATATTTATATATATGTCACATAGTTTTGTTCCTTACAGGGGATTCATGGTTATGTGTATGATTTATGCACCAATCATAGGTGTTACAGATTTTTTATGATTTTTATAAGTGTTCACTGAAGAGAGTCATTATAATTTATAATTTTTTTTTGTGTTCATCTCTATGGGTGTCAGTGGTTCTCCTAGATTTTGGTGATACATCACTGCAAATATTGTTTGAATAGATTTATCATACATTTTCATTTATGTATATATGTCACATGCGTTTGTCACAACGTTTATTATTTGGTCTCCAATAGGCCATTTGGTTCTCTATTGAGTCCCAATATATATTTGAATTCACTTTTGAATTTCACACAGCGCCACATTTATATATTCCTATATTTTTTACATTTTTGTCAGATTGTTATGTTGGCTGCTAACATATAAACTCTTTGCAAGGTTGGCGCAGTATTTTTGCTTTTTTTAGTCTTACAGAAGTCCTGCACACACCGGCACACTGAAGATTTACTGACACCGAAAAGATGACCAATACTTCTATATTCACTGTTGGTAGCCAGCTTCCACAGTGCAATGGCAACTCTTTTCCTCACAGGCAAACTGGCTCTGAAGTTGGTGCTTTGCTTCTCCATTGCTGTCCGTAGCTTGGCACAAAGGTATGAGTAGGTTTCCTCAGACATTCTAAAATTCTGCACCCACTGTGTCTGTGTGAATCCCGGGACGGTCACATCCCACCACTCATTGGCACGGGGGATAGCCCAAATGACTGGTCGACAGCGCTGCTTTGCCAAAAGCAGAAGCATCTAAAAAAAAAAAACAGATGGTAACATATCACAAAAAAAACCATTATACATATATAACATATGTGTCAGGTGGGTCAGTGTGTGTGTGTGTGTGTATGTCAGGTAGGTGGGTCAGTGTGTGTGTGTGTGTATGTCAGGCAGGTGGCTCAGTGTGTGTGTGTGTATGTCAGGTAGGTGGGTCAGTTTGTGTGTGTGTATGTCAGGTAGGTGGGTCAGTGTGTGTGTGTATGTCAGGTAGGTGGGTCAGTGTGTGTGTGTGTATGTCAGGTAGGTGGGTCAGTTTGTGTGTGTGTATGTCAGGTAGGTGGGTCAGTGTGTGTGTGTGTATGTCAGGTAGGTGGGTCAGTGTGTGTGTGCATGTCAGGTAGGTGGGTCAGAGTGTGTGTGTATGTCAGGTAGTTGGGTCAGTGTGTGTGTGTGTATGTCAGGTAGGTCTGAGTTAAGTCGGTCAGTTGTGCTTACCCTATAGCGCTGCCGTCTTTGTCTTTGCCTCACAAAGGTGTACTTCTCCTCCTGGCTACACATCCAAGCTAGCAGTTTTCTTTTCTTGAATGCTGTGTTTCTCATTGCCGCTCGCAACCTTCTCTCATACGGTGCGGCATGTATTTGGACTACAAAGAACCAAAAGGCCAGTAGAGAAAACACAAGCTGCTGGATAACCTCCATTGTTTTTGTTGTGTAGCTGGTGCTGACTGACGCTGCGTCATGTTTCTCGTCGCACTAGTGTGACATCACGCGAGGCATTTTTCTAATATCTGTATGGCCCCTGGCGGTCCGACTTGCAGTGGAAACGCTCACCAGAATAGACCGGACCATTCTAACCGTTCCAAACCGTACCGACCCGAACCGTTCCGCTCAGTGGAAACGTAGCATTAGTTGCTTTTAGTCAGGGCTTTTTTTCAGGGGGAACTTGTTGGAACTCAGTTCCACCACCTCTGGCTCAGACCCTTTGGTGCCTGCTCACCACAATCACTTGTAAACACAGAAGTCTGGTTTCTGTGTTTACAAGTGACAGCTCTGCACTCTGTATGTTATTCAATCCTGGCATTTAATGTCCCTTTAAGACCCTCCTACTGTTTGTGAAATTTGACTGACCACACCCACTATTTGATGTAATTTTGGGGGAGTGGTTTTGTGGGGTCGTGGTTAAGTTTCAGCACCTATTGTTTGAGAAAAAAAGCCCTGCTTTTAGTAAAACAACTCCATTGCATTCATTAGTAACTGCAGTGTTAACAGATTTAGGCCCCTTTCACACGGGCGGCTGTTCTGCCGCAGTTAAAAGCATGTTTTGTTATTTTGAAATTCAGAGAATCCTGGCACAGCGTTCACTTGCAGTTGTACATTGGGATTAGCTGCGTTTTACGTGCGGCTGCGTTTAGCCGCCTTTAGCTGGTTTGGAACACTCTTGCCATTTATGTTCCACTTTTCAATTGCTTTATGTTGTTTTTCTTTCCTTGTTGCCACTGCTATCTGCAGGTGACAGAGTACACTGCAGATAGCTGCAGTAAATCGTTCCTGGACGCAGTCAACTTTATTTTTTCTATCCGCACCAAACCCCATGTAATGAAACCATTGCTAAACGCAGTGTGTGAATGGGGACATAGGAAAGCATTGTCTGAGTTTAGCTGCGGTAGATAACTTGATCTATCTGCTGCTAAAAGTTGAATGCTTTCCGCCCGTGTGAAAGGGGCCTTATGCCGCGTACACACGACCGTTTTTCATGACGAGAAAACTGAAATTTTTTAGATTGGTCGTGAAAACCGGTCGTGTGTATGCTCCATAGTCGTCGTTTTTCCCATCATTCTTTTTCTCGTCGCGAAAAACGGGCATGTTTATGCTTTTCCGAGGGGAAAAAAAACGTGCATGCTCCGAATCAAGTATGAGACGGGAGCGCTCGTCGTGGTAAAACTAGCGTTTGTAATGGAGATAGCACATTCGTCACGCTGTAACGGACTGAAAAGCACGAGGCTGAAAATCGCGAATCAACTCTCACCAAACTTTACTAACAGGAGATCAGCAAAAGCAGCCCAAAGGGTGGCGCCATTCGAATGGAACTTCCCCTTTATAGTGCCGTCGTACGTGTTGGGGTTACGCGTTGTACGTCACTGCGCTTTGCTCAAGTGTTTTTTTTTCATGAACGTGTGTATGCAAGGCAGGCTTGAGAGGAATCAGGAGGAATCACGTTGAAAAAAACATCAGTTTTTTGCATGACAGGAAAAACGATGGTGTGTACACGGCATTAGAGAAAAAGGGCCAATTGTGTTTGCAGGAAGGTGGAAGCCACCACCACCAAAAAAAAAAAAGAAGCAAAGTTCTATTTTCAACAATCCAAATTATCTCCAACTACTGCTTTTTTATTATACTACATTTTGTACACCGAGCATTACTAATACTGTTAATTGACACAATCTCTCTTTGTGCCCTACTAGACAAATGTTATTTGTCAACTGTATGCTATGTGAACTTTTAATAAACTTTGATTGTGGGGGAAAAAAATAAAGTTCTAGCAACTTTTTATTGGTACACAATTAATATACCAAAACTCACAATATATAAGGGGGGCAGGATGGTCCCTTTGCAAAAATACAGAATTTTTTCTGCATTGGCAAGGTAACAGGATTATGTAGCATAGTGCCCCATCCAATTTTGGTCACTGAAAATAAACAATAAAAAAATGCCCAGGTGATTAGTGGGAAAAAATGTCCAGCAACATTGGTCAGTGGAACAAAAAATGTCTGTCATTATTGGCCAGTGAAAGAAAAAATACCTGGTGCCAATGGTCAGTGTGGGGGGGGGGATTGCTCTGGCATCAGTAGTTAGAAAATTGGCATGGCATCAGTAGTTGTAAAACATTTCTGGTCAAAATGCCATGACTTTTAGGTGAGAAAGAAAATGTTTGGCCACAGTGGGAGAAAAAAAATGTCCTTGCATCATTGTCAATGGAAGAGGAAATGCCTTGCAAAAATAGGTAAAGATAGCCTGATCACCTCACACCCGGCCCGAGTTAGTAGGTAAAAGCAGCCTCAGCTTGTTTCATTCAGAGTTGTGGTCTGGATGAATCGAGTTGAGGCTGCTTTTACCTGCTAACCACTCGGGCCAGTGAGGTGTGCGGCGATTGGGCTATCTCTTCCTATTTTTGCAGTATGCTGCCTATGGGTCTGGACGGACTTTTCCTAAGCCTCACTAGCCAGCATCATCCAACTCATTGGACCATGACAGCCTGAGCAGGGACCCTTAAGCCTGCCTTGTACACACTGAGTTTTTTTTCATTCAACCCATTGGCGGAGAGCGCTGATTGGGAGTCAGACGGCTGCTGGTTTTCCAGGGTGGCATACACACGAGCCGTATGTCTGCGTTTTATTTTATTTGAACTGGTTGATGTCTCCCGACATTTGGCCCGTGTGTACGGGGCTTTAAGCATTTATCATGGGTCACAGAGGAAATGTGTGTCAGAAGACCTCAATAGACATCCCCACCCTTCCTTAACCCCGTCAGACCTCAGATTAGCCCTCTTTCCTCTTTACTACCTTCAGACCTCATATCAGCCCCCCTTCCCTTTAACCCCATTTAGACCTAAGACCAGCTCTTTTTCCACTTAAACCTCTTCAAACCTCAAATTGGCCCCCTTTTTAACCCCATCATGCTTTCAAATAGGTTCCCTCTTCTACCCCGTCAGATCATAAACCAACCCCTCTCCCTTTAACCCAATTGAAATTCATATTAGCACCTTTTTCTGGCATGGTGGCTTGCGGCGAGCGATGGGTCTGCCCCCCACGACCCCCCGTACACCCTGGTCAGTGGTTCTCCCGCCTCAACCCAGGGGGAGACTCTGTACGCGGTACCACCTTCCAAACATTTCCCCAATCAAGGCCTCAGTGCACGGGCTGTCTGGCAAGGTATATTGCTACATTTTTATTCCTATTCCCCTTTCTCTTTCTCCCTTTTCCCCTCATTTCTTACCTCTTTCTTATTACATTGGGTTTGTTTATGGGGAATAGTGGATCCCCAGAAACTACCACAACAAATTTTTCCATTTATTTCATTCTAGATTACTTTCATGCATCCAAAGTCCTGATGAGTGGTAGGCGAACATGAAACGCGTAGAGTTTACATCCTCGGATGCTCTACATCAGCCCACATTATTATTTATCAATTACATACGTGTTGATCATGTTGTTATTACTTATATATTTATTATTCCTTGATTTATTTATTACTATGTCTGTATGTCATTAATTATGTTCCCTAACTAATCATGTGTTATTAAATTAATAATGATTACGAATTGCTCCTTTGTGATTTAATTTTTGTATCATAAATGTATTGTGATTACTGGTTTACTACCGTATCGTGTCAATTTAGAGGGAACCATGACATCCAAGTTATTTCATTTATTTCATTTATTATACCCTTATACCTCAATTAAAGTCCCAACTCTACTACCTTCCTGTTTTTTTGAAACTCATATTAGTTCTCTTTTTTTCTTGCCTCCTTCACAAATTCTTCAGACCGCTGCCCAGGGTGCCTCAAAGCAAATCATATACTTCTCTGGCTTCTTCATATGGCCAGAAATAGGAAGTGGGGATAAATGTACCCACTCTCCTGTACTGCAGCTTCCCTAGCCTGAGGAATGTTACTGGCACCAGGTGCTGGAACAAGTTTTTCATGTCTTATTGCTGGAATATAGGAAACAGGCAGCGGATGGAAGAACTGACAGCCCCAATGAAATAAAGTGGCGCTGACTGCATGTACCTCAACACTTTCCCCTCCAGAATCATTACCTAACCTCACTGTAGTTTAACAGGCTCTATCTGATGAAGAGTTTCCAAAATCCTTGCTATATGAGTTTCGGGCAGCTGCCATAGCTCCCAGGCTTGCCACCCTAAAACTTAAGAAAACAGCCTGTAGCTTCTACTTTTGTTATAACAAATAGTCTTGGATCCTTTAGAGGTCCTAAGACTTTAAACACCTTTCTAATACACACACTACTCTTAGATGTCCTGTACAGAGACTGGAAACTCCTGATAAACTAGTTACACCTCCAAAATGTTTTGCAGCCTAATATCTGTAGTAGTTTTTAGGAAGTGGGCTGTTCCCACTGTTGAACCAGCAGGGTCAGATCTTAATAAAGCATTCCGATAGATAATTGTGGATAATTATTCATATAGATAATATTTGCAGAATCCTCCAAAAACCTTATTTTCTCTGGCAGGACCTGAATTGCAGCCTGCCATGGCTGTGATTTTAGTCTATCAAACTTTAGAGGAATGGACAAAACTCATAAAAAAAGATCCAATTTTAATCCACACTTATCCCCTACTTTTAGAGTGCTTGGAGCTCATGCTGCCTGCTCTACACTACAGTGTAGGCGAGCTAGTGGATATCTCTTGTCTTTTTTCCCAACTGAGACTCCAATCAGTGTACAAGCAGAGAACTATTTGGTTAAACTGTTGATCTGCGTAGCAGGCATGTAAATATGTCTTCTGCGCACACTCTTTGAGGGTCAGCATCTCTATGGAGCTGCTTTGGATACCTCATAAATTCTGTCACTGGAGGTAAGAGTACTCATCTTAAGCAGAAGAACCTAGAACTCGAGCTAGGAAGACCCACTCCCCTTATGAGGCCAAGAAGAGTTTCTTTCTTCAGGCTTCAGCCTCTAAGACCAAACCCAAGCCAGAGGTCTAGTGCAGCCATAATCCCTGGGCCTCTAAATCCCACCAAACCTTCAGACAAGGCATCTTCAGCATGAAGACCAGCCCCTACTTTCCATAGTGGGGGATGTATGTTTGCCTTTGTGGACATCTAGACAGACAGTACCCCAGATTCCTGGTCTTACAAAATTTCTGTGTCACTACACAGGTTATCAGACCTCCATGCAGGGCCGGACTGGCCTACTGGTATACTGGGACATTTTACGGTAGGCCGCCTGCCCTGGGGCCACTTTGAGCTGAGCTGTGGCTGCAGCGCTCCCCTCCCTCCTCCTCCCCCTCCTCTTGTCTACTTGTCACACACACAGCAAGAGATCACTGTGTCACGGAGCTCAGTCTGAAATGTTCGGCCATGCTGTGACAAAAGTCCCGCCTCCTCCTAGACCAGCTCGTATGATAGACGCAGTGTTCTGTCTATCACACAAGCTGGTCTAGGAGGAGGACGGGACTTTTGTCACAGCGCGGCCGAACATTTCAGACTGAATTCCGTGACACAGCGGGAGATGCCCGCTGTGCGTAGTCCAGGCACTGACTGGTGAGGCTGCATGGATGGAAACAGTCAGTGTAGTGAGGCTACATTGATGGGCACAATGAGGCTCCATTAATGGGCACAGTAACACTGCATTGATGGGCATAGTGAGGTTGCAATTATGGGCACAGTAAGGCTACATTGATGGGCATGCTGTGGCTGCAATGATGGGCAAGGTAAGGCTGCAATGATGGGTACAGTGAGGCTGCAATGGTGGACACAGTAAGGCTGCAATGGTGGGAGCAGTGGGGCTGCAATGATGGGCACAGTGAGGCTGCATTTATGGGCACAGTGAGGCTGCATTGATGGGCACAGTGAGGCTGCATTGATGGGCAGTGAGGCGGCATTGATGGGCAGTGAGGCTGCATTGATGGGTACAGTGAGGCTACATTGATGGGTACAGTGAGGCTGCAATGATGGGCACAGTGAGGCTGCAATGATGGGCACAGTGAGGCTGCATTGATGGACAGTGAGGCTGCATTGATGCGTACAGTGAGGCTGCATTGATGGGCACAATGAGGCTGCATGGACTGGCACAGTGAGGCTGCATGGACTGGCACAGAGGCTGCATTGATGGGCACAGTGAGGCTGCATTGACAGGCACAGTGAGGCGGCATTGAGGGACACAGTGAGGCTGCATTGATAGGCACAGTGAGGCTGCATTTGATGGGCACTGGTGAGGCTGCATTGATCTCTTATATCATGTCCGCAGTCACTGACCATCTCTTGTATCATGTCTACATTATCTTACCATCTTTAGTATCATGTCCCCAGTCTCTAACCATCTCCTGTACTATGCCCGCAGCCTCTGACATCTCCTGTATCATGTCTGCAACCTCTGACTATCTCTTGTCTTATATCACGTCTACAGTCTCTGAGGGAGTCTGGAGAGGAGTCAAGAGTGGGAGCGTCTCCGAGATGGGGGTCATGGGAGAAGTCAGACGAGTGTGGACTGTGGAGAGGAAACTATAGGAAAACCAGAGCCACTAAGCTGGAGCCGACTGACTGAGCCCTGCAAGGTGCATCTGAGAGGAGGTCAGTGCCAGCGCCGCTAGGCCAGTCTAAAGGGGGGAGTGAATACAATAATGTAAGGGGGCATTGATATCAAGGTTTCCCCCTTATATTAGTAACCCACCCCCCCTTGTCTTAGTGTATTCTTTCTGCGAAGGTGGTCTCTGGTCTCCAGAGTCCCCTCCCTCCCACATTCCCAGGTGTCCCCCTTGATGATTGCTCCATTTTAACAGGAATTTGCTGTTATATATATCCCTAGTAGAGTTGAGCGGACACCTGGATGTTCGGGTTCGACGGGTTCAGCCGAACTTCGGAAAAAAGTTCGGGTTCGGGACCGAACTTTAACCCGAACCTGGACCCGAACCCGAACCCCATTGAAATCAATGGGGACCCGGACTTCTAAGGACTAAAAAGGCTCTAAAAAAGTAATGGAAAGGGCTAGAGGGCTGCAAATGGCAGCAAAATGTTGTTAAGAGCATGGCAAGTGCTCTGCAAACAAATGTGGATAGGGAAATAACTTAAAATAACATAAAAAAAATAAAAAAATATGCTGGAGGCCCCCTTTTCAGCAGAAGAGGTACGGGAAGTCATTAAGAACCTCAGAAACTCAACGGCACGATGCCACACATATGGTGGGAATGCCCCAGAATACGCCCTTTCTGGAATAAATTATTCAATTTAATGGATAAGCTAGTGGGAAAATAAAATACTTTGAAATAAAAATGTAGCGGGGTGCTAAATTTAAGGGAAGTGTTTGAGTGGTAAATAGGCTCAAACACCCTAATTCTGTAGGATTCATGGACCATTTTGTCCTCGGGGGACAGTATTGGTGTGCAGTTCCCTGCGGCCTACAGGTAGCGCTGCCATGGTAGGCTAGGGTTGAACCGCCGATACAGTGCTGTGCCTTTTGTGTCCCCTCTTGGCAGTAGTACAGCGGGGCGGGGAACCTGCTGTGCATGCCGGGAGAGCATATAAAAGGGGCAGACCTTTGGCCTGGGGGCTGATGTCCAGTGGGGTCCACGCCCAGGTGCCTTCGGCCTGGGTGCATGTGTTCCTGTTCCATCTCGGGTACCTTTAGCCCGGGGTGAGGTACTATCCTGGAGTTCCTGCTGCCCTGGGTATGGAGGCCTAGGTGCGGGAGTAAAGCCTGGAGTCCAGAGCCTTCGTCTGGAGTCCACTAAGGGTCGAGGAGTCTTAGGGTGCCGCCTCGTGTAGGGGACCATGTTCCAGGGAAGGGAGGATCATTCTGATGGACCGATGCGGGAGTCACTGTGAAGGAAGGGTCTGTTGACTCCCTGGAGAGATGTCTTCCCCTTGATATGGGCTAGGTTCGTAGAAGGAGAAGCTCAAGGTCATCTTGACTGTATCAGAGGCCTTATTCACCCGGCCCGTGGCAGGGGCCTTATACACCCTGGTCTGTGGCAGAGACCAAAGTTCTCCAGGTCCGTGGCAGGGGCCTTGTACACCCGGTCTGTGGCAGAGACCAACCTCAAGGTCTGTGGCAGAGACCGTGCACCTAAAACTGTTTGAGAAACCTAAGCAGTGAAGTGAATGTGCTACGTTTGTGCCTGGACCTCCTCCACACCTTAAGCTGTCCTGTTTCTTTGCTCTAACCTTTTCTATCCGAGTAGAGTTTATTTTGCCATGAGAGAATAAGAGTTGTAATTTCAGCTGGTGTGGACATTGACTTTACTGGGAATTAAAGGACTTGCCTCTACCTACAGTAGAGGTGAGAATCATCCTCTGGAGGAGTTTTGACTCCGGCTGTGGACACGGCCCATCAAGTACACCGCTCAACCTCTTTATATAGGAGAGTACGGGCTGGTAGTGCGGTGTACCTTTCTCCCTCCTGCGAGGAGCCAACAACATAAAGGCAGGTAAGGGAGAAAGGATCTGTGCGCTACAAAAAAATAAAATAAAAATTATAATCTTGACCTAGGAGGATAGAGGTCCATATGGAGTAGGAGGTTGAGGTGGCGGTGGATGTGGCTGTGTAGGTGGAAGCGGCGGTGGAGGAGGACGAGGTAGCCAACACTGGTTCAAAAATACAACAATGGCTGGGTAAGGCCGGTGATGTGTCGAATTCTGTCCCCCGTCAAATAGTGTCCACCCTGTACTGCGCTTGCTCAGTATGTAGGACAAGGGGATTTCGAAAATCTCCCAAGACGAACGGCGCCTGCGTGGTGAGTTCAGGTGAAGGCCACACCATCCGTGGTTCAAGCCGAGCCAAGTGAGGCCGTGCCCGAAGCGTGGTGATCGAACCGAGCCCATGAGGGGCCCTGTTACTATGTGCTACCGTATGTCCACTTGGATGGTGGGGCTTGAACCTGCACTCACTGCGCAGGCGCCGTTCATCTTCGGAGATTTTGTGAATCTCCTTGTCCTCTGTACTGCGCAAGCGCTGCGCCTTCGCAGTATGGGCCGGACACAATCCGATGGCCGGACAGTTTTTGTCACAACACCGGTATACATGTCTATTCTGCACAAGGTACAGACAAGTCCTGTGGGATCCATGCCTGGTTCATTTTAATGAACGTGAGCTTGTCCACATTGGCTCTGGACAGGCGGCTGCGCTTGTCTGTGATAACGCCCCCTGCCGTGCTAAATACACGTTCAGATAATACACTGGCTGCAGGGCAGGCCAGCACCTCCAAGGCATAAAGGGCAAGCTCAGGCCATGTGCCCAATTTGGAGACCCAGAAGTTAAAGGGGGCAGACCCGTCATCCAGTACGTATAGGCCTGTGGACACATACTGCTCAACCATGTTGGTGAAATGCTGCCTCCTGCTAAGACGTTCCATCTCAGCTGGTGGTGCTGGTTGTTGTGGCGTGCTGACAAAGCTTTTCCACATTTCAGGCATGCTAACCCTGCCTTCTGAGGTGCTGCCGGTGCCCCGGCTGCGTTGGCGACCTCTTCCTCCTCCTCTGCCTTCGCCTTGTGCTTCCACCGTACGCCCGCTGTCAGGTGGGAATGCCACCAGCAGCGCGTCTACCAGCGTGCGCTTGTACTCGTGCATCTTACGATCCCGCTCCAGTGAGGGAATTAAGGGTGGTACATTGTCCTTGTAACGGGGATCCAGCAGGGTGGCCACCCAGTAATCAGCACCAGTTAAAATGTGGGCAACTCGGTGGTCATTGTGGAAACACTGCAGCATGTAATCGCTCATGTGTGCCAGGCTGCCCAGAGGCAAAGAAAAGCTGTCCTCTGTGGGAGGTGTATCGTCTGTGTCCTCTGTATCTCCCCAGCCACGCACCAGTGATGGCCACGAGCTGGTCAGGGTGCCACCCTGCTGTGAAAATGGCTCCTCCTCCTCCTCCTCCATCTCCTCCTCCACCTCGTCATCCTCCAGAACTGTGCCCTTTCTGCCGGACAATTGTGTACCTGGCGTTTGTTGGTGCAGGAACCCACCCTCGTAGCCACTTGTGAAAGACTGCCCTGAAAGCCTTTGAAATGATCCCGCTTCCTCCTCCTCCTCCTCATCCTCCTGTGCCACATCCTCTTCCATCATCGCCCGAAGCGTTTTTTCAAGGAGGCATAGAACTGGGATAGTAACGCTGAGAACGGCATCATTGGCACTGGACATGTTGGTGGAGTACTCGAAACAGCGCAACAAGGCACACAGGTCTCGCATGGAGGCCCAGTTATTGGTGGTGAAGTGGTGCTGTTCCGCAGAGCGACTCACGCGTGATTGCTGCAGCTGAAACTCCACTATCGCCTGCTGCTGCTCGCACAGTCTGGCCAGCATGTGCAAGGTGGAGTTCCACCTTGTGGGCACGTCACATATGAGGCAGTGAGCGGGAAGGCCGAAGTTACGCTGCAGCGCTGACAGGCGAGCAGCAGCAGGGTGAGAACGCTGAAAGTGCGCACACACAGCCCGCACTTTCTGCAGCAGCTCTGGCATATTGGGGTAATTTTTAAGGAACCTCTGGACCACCAAGTTCAGCACATGCGCCAGGCAAGGGATGTGCGTCAAACCGGCTAGGCCCAGAGCTGCTACGAGATTTCGCCCATTATCGCACACCACCAGGCCGGGCTTGAGGCTCACTGACAGCAACCACTCATTGGTCTGTTGTTCCATGTCCCTCCACAACTCCTGCGCGGTGTGGGGTTTTTCCCCCAAACAGGAAAGTTTTAAAACTGCCTGCTGTCGTTTACCCCTGGCTGTGCTGAAGTTGGTGGTAAAGGTGTTACACTGACCGGATGAGGAGGCGGTAGAGGATGAGGAAGCGGATTAGGAGGAGTCAGCAACAGGAGGCAAACTGAAGCGCCCTGCAATCCTCGGTGGTGGAAGGACATGCGCCAAACTGCTATCTGCCTCAGGCCCAGCCGCCACTGCATTTACCCAGTGTGCTGTTAGGCAGATATAACGTCCCTGACCGTGCTTACTGGTCCACGCATCCGTAGTTAGGTGGACCTTGCCACAGATGGCGTTGCGCAGTGCACACCTGATTTTTTCCCCCACTTGGTTGTGCAGGGAAGGGATGGCTCGCCTGGAAAAGTAGTGGCGGCTGGGCACGACGTAGTGTGGGACAGCCAATGCCATCAGGCTTTTAAAACTCTGCGTCTCCACCAGACGGAATGACAGCATTTCAAAGGCCAGGAGTTTTGAAATGCTGGCATTCAGGGCCAGGGATCGTGGGTGGCTAGGGGGGTACTTCCTCTTCCGCTCCAATGTTTGGGAGATAGAGAGCTGAACGCTTCCATGGGACATTGTGGAGATGGTTGGTGACCCAGGTGGTAGTGTTGCTGGCAGATCCTCTGTTTGCGGGGTGGCAGGTGCCACTGTC
This sequence comes from Rana muscosa, assembly GCA_029206835.1. NCBI lineage: Eukaryota > Metazoa > Chordata > Amphibia > Anura > Ranidae > Rana > Rana muscosa. The sequence continues at coordinate 334,845,023 of CM055117.1, forward strand.
ACTACAGAGGTGGATGAAGAGGCCGAGACTGCAGCAGAAGAGGAAGCAGGAGGAGCCAGAGACCTTTCTTGGTTTTTGAGGTGTCTACTCCACTGCAGCTCGTGCTTTGCACTTAGATGCCTGGTCATGCAGGTTGTGCTCAGGTTGAGAACGTTTATGCCTCGCTTCAGGCTCTGATTGCACAGCGTGCAAACCACTCGTGTCTTGTCATCAGCACATTGTGTGAAGAACTGCCACGCTAGGGAACTCCTTGGACCTGGCTTTGGTGTGCTCGATCCCTTGCTGCGTTGGGCAGTAGCAGACATACTGTCTAGGGGACGGACGCTCCGCTTTTGCACCCTGCTCCCTCTTCTGCTGTGCTGGTGGCTCTGTGCGACCACTGCCTCTTCCTCCAAACTACACTGGTCACCTGCATAACGTTGATTCCATGTGGGGTCGAGGACCTCATCATCCTCCACATCATCTTCCACCCAGTCTTCACCCCTGCCCTCCTTGTCTGTCTGCACAATTGCGAAAGCAGCAGCAGTTGGCACCTGTGGTTCGTCATCATCCGAGACGTACTGCGATGGTCCTCCCATGTACTCATCATGAAACATAAGTGGTTGGGCATCGGTGCACTCAATCTCTTCCACTTCTGGGGCAGGGCTAGGTGGATGGCCCTGGGAAACCCTGCTAACAGAGTCATCGAAAAGCAGAAGAGACTGCTGCATGATTTGGGGCTCAGACTGCTTGGCTGATTTGCAAGGGGGTGAGGTGAAAGACTGATGGACATGGGTTTCAGGTGCCAACTCTGATCTTTCATCAGAAGAGTGGGTGGGAGACAATGTGAAGGAACCCGAGGCACTGTCAGCAACCCAATCTACTATCGCCTGTACTTGTCCTGGCCTAAACATTCGTACAGCCTCATTAGGCGCGACAAAATACCGCCGCAGGCTCGGTCGCCTACTCGCACCTGAGGAAGGTGTTTCACTTGTGCGTGTATCTGGCACAGATCCACCACGTCCTCTCCCTGCAACAGGAGCTCCACCAGCAGCACCACGACCGGGGCCACCATGTCCCTTTGACCTTCTCCTCATATTTTCCAAATTTAGGATCTTGCCTTAAATGGGTGTTTTTGGAAGAGCAGAACACACCCACAGTACGTAACCGCTGAATCGCACAGCTACAGAACTGCAGAAAATGCTATTAAAAAAAAAAGTTGTTTTTTAGTATAGCACAGTAGGAGAAAACTATATAGAAATTGTTTATTTCACACACCTCCACATATGTATAACACACTGCAAACTATTTTTTGTGCCCCTAAACGGTGTTTTTTGGAAGAGCAGAACACACCCACAGTACGTAACCGCTGAATCGCACAGCTACAGAACTGCAGAAAATGCTATTCAAAAAAAATGTTGTTTTTTTAGTATAGCACAGTAGGAGAAAACTATATAGAAATTGTTTATTTCACACACCTCCACATATGTATAACACACTGCAAACTATTTTTTGTGGCCCTGAATGGCGTTTTTTGGAAGAGCAGAACACACCCACAGTACGTAACCGCTGAATCGCACAGCTACAGAACTGCAGAAAATGCTATTCAAAAAAAAGTTTTTTTTTAGTATAGCACAGTAGGAGAAAACTATATAGAAATTGTTTATTTCACACACCTCCACATATGTATAACACACTGCAAACTATTTTTTGTGCCCCTAAATGGCGTTTTTTGGAAGAGCAGAACACACCCACAGTACGTAACCGCTGAATCGCACAGCTACAGAACTGCAGAAAATGCTATTCAAAAAAAATGTTGTTTTTTTAGTATAGCACAGTAGGAGAAAACTATATAGAAATTGTTTATTTCACACACCTCCACATATGTATAACACACTGCAAACTATTTTTTGTGGCCCTGAATGGCGTTTTTTGGAAGAGCAGAACACACCCACAGTACGTAACCGCTGAATCGCACAGCTACAGAACTGCAGAAAATGCTATTCAAAAAAAATGTTGTTTTTTTAGTATAGCACAGTAGAAGAAAACTATTTAGAAATTGTTTATTTCACACACCTCCACATATGTATAACACACTGCAAACTATTTTTTGTGCCCCTAAATGGCGTTTTTTGGAAGAGCAGAACACACCCACAGTACGTAACCGCTGAATCGCAGAGCTACAGAACTGCAGAAAATGCTATTCAAAAAAAAAGTTTTTTTTTTAGTATAGCACAGTAGGAGAAAACTATATAGAAATTGTTTATTTCACACACCTCCACATATGTATAACACACTGCAAACTATTTTTTGTGCCCCTAAATGGCGTTTTTTGGAAGAGCAGAACACACACACAGTACGTAACCGCTGAATCGCACAGCTACAGAACTGCAGAAAATGCTATTCAAAAAAAATGTTGTTTTTTTAGTATAGCACAGTAGGAGAAAACTATATAGAAATTGTTTATTTCACACACCTCCACATATGTATAACACACTGCAAACTATTTTTTGTGCCCCTAAACGGCGTTTTTTGGAAGAGCAGAACACACACACAGTACGTAACCGCTGAATCGCACAGCTACAGAACTGCAGAAAATGCTATTCAAAAAAAAAATGTTTTTTTTTAGTATAGCACAGTAGGAGAAAACTATATAGAAATTGTTTATTTCACACACCTCCACATATGTATAACACACTGCGAACTATTTTTTGTGGCCCTGAATGGCTCTTTTTGCAAGCGTACATTAAAGTGCAATTTTTTTTTTTTGCCCTAAACGGGTCTTTTTTTGCACGAGCAAAATAAAATGCAAATTTTTTTTATTTTTTGCCCTATGGGTCTTTTGGAAAAGAGCACAATAAAGTGCCTTTTTTTTTCCCCTAAATGGATCTTTTTCAAAGAGCAGAATACACCCACAGTATGGAAACGGTGTATCTCTCAACGTAATATATGCAGTGCTGGTGCAATGAGCTTGCAGATAAAAGTTAGATTTTCTCTGACACTGGGCTCATGGCAGTGTAAAAAGACTGTGCACTGCAACACAAACAGGTAAACCTATGCAGATCGCTGATTTTAATCTCTGAATCTGGACTCCTATATAATATATCTCTCTCCCTGAAAGCACCAACAGGAACCTGGCCCTACACTACACTATCTCTCTATCTTTTCCCTCAGATTGCAGAATCAGGACTACCTCATGTATTTTACAATCTCTCCCTATTAGCAACAGCAGCAGCCAAGATCCTCTCCCTATCTATTCTGAAGCAGAGTGACGTGTGTGCTGTGTGCCTCTAGCTTATATAGAAGCTGGGTCACATGTTGCACTGACCAATCACAGCCATGCCATTAGTAGGCATGGCTATGATGGCTTCTAAGGGCACACCAGCTAATCAAAAGGTGATTGGCTGGCCCCTGAAGCATTTCTAACTGCGTAATTAGATTGCCGAACCCGAACCCAAGTCCGGGTTCGGGTTCAGGAAAAAGCTAAAGTTCGGTACGGACCCGAACTTTACAGTTCGGGTTCGCTCAACACTAATCCCTAGCCCTATGTGCTTTCATATCTGTCTTATCTATATATAATACACTCTTCAAATTTGCTTTAAAATGCATGGTTTTCCCTTTTATGAACAGGAAAATAATGAAGTTATGCTGTTGGGCTGGAATAATAATGCTATGGGGCTGGTATAAAATTATTTTCAGGGTTGGCTTTTATTCCCAGTCCGGCCCTGCCTCCATGCACCCTTGCAGATCTAGATGCGAGGGTTATTGCCCCAGTTCTGGTGGCAGAAAGTTTATTAGATCTTATTTTACTCTTATCTAAGTTCCCAGACCAAAAGAGGAGTATTCATCCCCTCTTGGGTCTCAAGGCTTCAAATGTCTTCATTTGGACCCCAAAACTCCACATTTAATCCACCAGGCCTAGCATAGCCCCACCATCAGGGAGATTTTCTGGCCTTTGTAGACATCAATAATACGTACTTGCATGTCCCTATTTTTCTAGCACATCAGTGATTCCTTTACCTTGGTGTGGATCCCCATCACTTTCAGTTATTTGTCCTACCATTCATACCCTCTTCCACACCCCTTATGTTCACCAAGGCCCTAACCCCTGTGCTTGCATTTATATGCTCCCATGGCACCATGACTAAAAAATGTGCAATGGAGAGTTCAAATCTAAAAAGGTTCAGTTGGATCCTGAACATTTAAAGTTAGCCTCAAAGCCAAATTGTTGCTTATCTGGGCCTTATCCTAGACACAGCTCAAGCAAAAGTTTTTTCTTTCCCAAGGAGAAACTTCAAACTCTCTGCCCCCAGACTTGATTTCTTTTATCCAAGTTGACTGGCTCTTCACTTTTGTATGAGAGTCATGAGGCTGATGGTAGCCTCCTTCAAAGCAGTTCCATTGCCCAGTTCTACTCTACATCCTGTCATCATAGGGCAAACTGGTTTGTTAAATCTCAGAACAAACAAATTCACCTATTAATGAGGACCAGGTCGTCTCTGGCCAGATGGCAGGAGCGTACTGGGCTGGGGGGCAGGCAGGATTCCCCTGGGCTATTCTGATGGCCTGCTCTGATGGCTTGCAGCAGCCATGGCACTATTTTTCTATTTTCGGCTGCTCAGCTTTAGGTGGCAGAGGCAATTACTTTTTCTGACAGTGGTATTCTAGCTCCGGCCACCGCCTGCCTGGTGTTCTGATATACAGTAGTTAGAGCAGTGAAAGCTAGCTTGTCCAGGATATGGGCTTTATCTGCTCTGTCGCCCGTCCCTTCATCCTGTCACCACTGTCTTCCTAACTCCTCCCTCACTCCGCCGCCCGTCGAATTCGACACTCCGCCTCCCATTTGTGTCCACCCCACCCTACCCACACTCCAGCCCCCTTAGCCTACCTGTGGGAGACCAGCCTGAGGGGGAAGCGTAATTGGTGAGTGAGCCTTATGCACCCTGAACAATCCCCCTCTCTCCCCTCTTTTCCTTTGTCCCTTCTTTTTCTTCTATCTTTCTCATTTTTTTCTCTCCCCTGTGCAAACTGGGGAGAGGGGGATTAGGCAGACTTGGGGGGATTGTGCAGACATATATGTAGCGGACCCCCAAAATTTTGGTCGCTATGCCTTAAATTTAAGGGCAGTCTGAGCAATAGTTTGTCTCAGGTTTTCTGATTCTATAGATTGGACTCTGCTCTGCTGTGGTGTTATTTGGGTGTATAGTTACCCTTGACCTGCGGGTGGAGCTGTCGCTCAGGTCTCGGGTTGAACCACAGGTGGCATTGTGGCGTGATTGGGTGTCCTCTTTTTGCAGCCATACAGTGGGCGTGGGCTACCTGCTGTGCATGCCGGGAGAGGGTACATAACGGGCATACGCCATGATCTGGGGAGATTGGCCGGGGGATTCCAAGGTGGGACCCCTGGTGGCGAGAGTCGTGCCCATTGGCCCTGCTGGCCAGGGGTGCGTGAATTTGTCGAGAAGTCTTGGGCACCTTTAGCCCAAGGCTGTAGTGTTCCAGGTAGGCCCAGTACCTTCAACTGGGTCTACAGCTAAACTATTAGAGTTCCAGGGAACCCGAGGGAGGGTGGCCCACTCTGAAAGATAGGAAACCAGGGGAGGACCTGTCCGGAGGATCGGTGAAGGTAGTCACTGTCTCAGGAGAGGCCTGGTTGCCTATCAGAGGGAAGGATTCCGTGAGTTGCACAATAGTGCCTGTGATGTGCCCAATTGGCACCTATGGTCTCTAAAGGTTGCAGGCGTTAAAGAGTTCTAGATTCAGGAACTAAAGGATTCTGTGGCAGAGGATCTCCTGAACTTGTCTTTGAAGGGGACTAAATCTGAAGTAACTGTTCATGCTCCACTCCGGTTGCTAGAACTGTTAGAGGGACCTATCCGGGTGAGCAATATCCACTCAGGCTTCAGTGGAGAATAGGGTAAATGGGTGCCGCTTGCCTGAACCTATCTCCCTACCCAACTCTATCTCTGTCTTCAACCTTTTTCCCAATCTGTTCCAAGCAAGGAAAATAAACTCGTCTGTTGGAGTTTAAACACAATCTGGCCTTCTTTTGGAAGAAAGAATAGACTTTTCCCTACACTCTAGGGACGAGAACCAATGGAGGGAGGTACCTCTTATACCAGGAGGATACGGGCATGTGGCATGGTGTGCCTTACCCTGCAAGTGAAGGTAAGCAGGAAAAAGGGTCTGTGTGCTACATTATATATATATATATATATATATATATATATACATATATACCTATATACACACAGTAGATTTCATTATTTATATATATATATATATATATATATATATATATATACACCCACATACAGTTGTGCTAATAAGTTTATATACCCTGGCAGAATTTTTGATTTCTTGGCGATTTTTCAGAGAATATTAATGATAACACAAAAACTTTTCTTTCACTCATGGTTAGTGTTTGGCTGAAGCCATTTATTATCAATCAACTGTGTATACTCTTTTTAAATCATAATGGCAACAGAAATTACCCAAATGACCCTGATCAAAAGTTTACATACCCCAGTTCTTAATACAGTGTATTGCCCCTTTAACATCAATGACAGCTTGAAGTCTTTTGTAGTATTTGTGGATGAGGCTCTTTATCTTCTCAGATGGTAAAGCTGCCCATTCCTCTTGGCAAAAGCCTCCAGTTCCTGTAAATTCTTGGGCTGTCTTGCATGAACTGCACGTTTGAGATCTCCCCAGAGTGGCTCAATGAACGACCTCTGGATGGAGTCTATTCCACATTTTCACAGCTCTAACTATGAAGAAACCTTTCCGTATTTGGAGATTAAATCTCTTTTCCTCTAGTCGTAGAGTGCCCCCTTGTCCTCTGTGATGACCTCAAAGTGAATAACTCAACACCAAGTTCACTATACAGACCCCTTATGTATTGGTACATGTTGATCATATTCCCCATGAATCTCCTCTTCTCAAGAGTGAATAAATTCAGTTCCTCTACCCTTTCCTCATAGCTGAGCTCCTCCGTGCCTCTTATTAGTTTTGTTGTCCTTCTCTGCACTTTCTTCAGTTCCCTGATATCCTTTTTGAAGGAAATGTGAACATATGTAATACTGTCCAGCCTGCCCCTGTGTTTCTTTCTGCGAATGGAGAGGAAAGATACAAAGGGGCTGATTTACAAAACGTTTGCGCCATGAGTATCGGCGCATCTGCGCGTGCAATGGCTGTTTTGGTATTTACAAAACATTAGCGCCTGTAGCGCAGCCCTATTTGCCATTTACAATAGTGTTGTCGGCGGACGGGAGGAGGCGCTCAGTGCGCCACTATGGACCTGGCGCACGGCATGTTAAACTCTAAATATAAAGAAGCTGGAAGTGAGAATATAATGGGGGTGATGTGGGGTGATGTGAGGAAGTGTAGTGACACCTGCCCAAATAACAAACATGCCCAAAATAGTGTGAGAAAGTAACTTTTTCAAAACCAGCCCGCTGCGCCGGCAAGTACGATTCGAGCTGCGGGAGTTTTTTTTGAGCTCAGCGCGGCAATTTTCCTTGTTTCCTTGCGCCAAGACACTGCGCCGGCAAAATCTTAGTGAATGTCAAGTCACCTAAGTCAATTTGCATAAGTTGAACAGGTGCAGCTCTGAACTTCCCAGTGCGCCTGCAAAATTACATTTCTAAAGGAAAAAAAAAGTCATTTAAAAGCACCCGCGGCTATTAATGAATTGTCGGCTCCCGGCAATATAGGGAAAAGTCATTGAAAGTCTTTGATAAAAAAAAAAAGCGTGGGGGTCCCCCCAAATTCAATTACCAGGCCCTTCAGGTCTGGTATAGATATTAAGGGGAACCCCGCCGCAAATTAAAAAAAAAAATTGTGGGGTTCCCCCAAATATCCATACCAGACCCTTCAGATCTGGTGTGGATTTTAAGGGGAACTCCACCCCAATTTTTTTTTAAAATGGCGTGGAGTCCCCCCAAAAATCCACACCAGACCCTTTATCCGAGCACGCAATCTGGCAGGCCGCAGGAAAAGAGGGGGGGGACGAGAGAGCGGCCCTCCCTCCCTCCTGAACCATACCAGGCCACATGCCCAAAACATGGGGAGGATGTCCCCATGTTGATGGGGACAAGGGCCTCATCCCCACAACCCTTGCCCGGTGGTTGTGGGGGTCTGTGGGCGGGGGGCTTATCGGAATCTGGAAGACCCCTTTAACAAAGGGGACCCCCAGATCCCGCCCCCCCCTGTGTGAAATGGTAATGGGGTACAAATGTACCCCTACCATTTCACAAAGAAAGTGTCAAAATGTAAAAAATTACAAGAGCCAGTTTTAGACAATTCCTTTATTAATGTATTTTCCTTTCTTCTATCTTCTTCCATCTTCTTCTTCCATCTTCTTCCATCTTCTTCCATCTTCTTCTTTTCGCCATTCGGGTTTCTTCCTCCATCTTCCTCTTCATCTTTATCTTCATCTTCCTTCTTCCTTCTTCCTTCGGTCTTCTCGTCCGGCATCTTGCTCTGGCTTCTTCTTTCTTCTTCGGCCGCTCCGTTTGAATTGGAGGTTCCCGCTGTGCGACGCTTCAGTTCTCCTCCTGGTCCGCTGCCACCCGGTGGCTCCCCCCCTCTGACACCACGGGGAAAGTCCCCGTGAAATCCATGTGCGTCAGAGGGGGGCGGGGTCACCGGGTGGCAGCGGACCCAGAGGAGAACTGAAGAACTGAAGCGTCGCACAGCGGGAACCATCAATTCAAACGGAGCGGCCGAAGAATGAAGATGGGAAGACGCCGGAGCAAGATGCGGACGAGAAGACCGAAGGAAGAAGGAAAATGAAGATGAAGATAAAGATGAAGATGAAGATGAAGAACAAGATGGAGGAAGAAACCCGAATGGAGAACAGAAGAAGATGGAAGAAGAAGATGGAAGAAGAAGAAGATGGAAGAAGAAGATGGAAGAAGAAGATGGAAGAAGAAGAAGATGGAAGAAGAAGATGGAAGAAGAAGGTGGAAGAAAGGAAAAGACATTAATAAAGGAATTGTCAAAAATCGGCTCTTGTCATTTTTTACATTTTTGTCACTTTCTTTGTGAAATGGTAGGGGTACATTTGTACCCCATTACCATTTCACACGGGGGGGGGGCGGGATTTTTTAATTTGCGGCAGAGTTCCCCTTAATTTCTATTCCAGACCTGAAGGGGCTGGTAATTGAATTTGGGGGACCCCCACGCTTTTTTTTTTGTGTTATCAAAGACTTTCAATGACTTTTATCTGTATTGACGGGAACCAGCAATTCATTACAGCCGCGAGGACTTTTAAATGACTATGTCATTTTGCTCTCGAACTGTTATAAACATGGAAAACATGCACTACTTTACAGGCATACTATAGACACCCCCCAGGTATGATATTTAGGGCCAGTTCACACCGGATGCAGTGCAGTGCGTTTTTTTGATGCATGAAAAACGCAAAGAAAGTTGATCACATTAATGCCAATGGCATAGGTCACACCACTGCAGTCCGTTCCAGTGCGTTTCATAAAGGAAAAAAAAATTGGTCATGCTGCATTTTTTAGGTACAGAACTGTACTGGACCGCAGTAAAACATATCAAAAACGCAACGGAACGTACCAAAAACGCACTGGAATGCACCGGACCGCACCTAAATGCACCAAAGACGCACTGCAACACACTTGTCCTAAGTGAAAAGAGAGGGAAAAAAACACTGGAACACACTTGTCCTTCTCTTTGGTTAATAAAAAAGAGGGGTGAAAAAAAAGCACTGGACTGCATCAAAAACGTAACAAAAATGCACTGGAACGTGTCAAAAACGCGCATGCAGAAAAGCACCTGGAACGCATCCAGACTGCATTTCTATGGTGTGAACTAGGGCCAGTTCACACCATAGAAACGCAATCCGGATGCGTTCCAGGTGCTTTTCTGCATGCACGTTTTTAATGCGTTCCAGGTGCTTTTCTGCATGCACGTTTTTGATGCATTCCAGTGCATTTTTGTTACGTTTTTGATGCAGTCCAGTGCTTTATTTTCACCCCTCTTTTTTATTAACCAAAGAGAAGGACAAGTGTGTTCCAGTGCGTTTTTGGTGCATTTAGGTGTGTTCCGGTGCATTCCAGTGCATTTATGATGCGTTTTGCTGCGTTCCAGTACAGTCCAGTGCAGGTAAAATGCAGCATGTTCTACTTTTTTGGGGGAACTGGAACGCACTGGAACAAACACTGCCATTTAGAACCATATAACCAACTTTCCATGCATTTTTGATGCATAAAAACGCAATGGACTGCATGTGGTGTGAAATGGCCCTTAAGCAATTTGGCCTTTCCAAAGGCACTTCTCTTTGTTTTGTTTTTGGTGTTGTCCAAATTGGTGACATTGATATATGTCCCTTAGGGTGGGACCTGGGCCCCCATTTTAAGGCCAATAACTAGAAGAAAAGCCAGCCAAGTGGGGACTAGCAAAATGAACAAGTCAGTTCCCATAGACTGCAATGGTATTTGTTGGTAAGGGGGGGGGGGTGATTGTCCCATCCCTAATTTTGTAGCATGCTGGATGATGTGCTTAATTTTGGACAGGGGTGGGGGGTTATTTTCTGATAGCTGCATTTGTGTTGTTATGCGCATGCCCAGGGACTTAGTTTATTTTTTTGGTGCTTTTTGTGTGTGAACAGCACCTGGATATTTCGGGTCATGTTTAGAGATTGTTTTTATGGGTTAGTAATTGAAGGACATCCTTAACAGGTGTAGCCACTTTGAAGTTCAGTCTCTACATTGGGTGAACTTGCATTTTGGGTGTTTCATGGACTGTGCATGTGTTTTCAATTGCCTCATTAGCTCACAAACAAAGGTTATATAAAGCGCACAGTTAGGATTCCCTCCCTTGCCCTGAAAAGAGGCAAGTGTGTGTGTGTCCGGCAAAATGTAAATTTTGGTGTCCTGATCGAGTTTGTAACACATGCATTTTATTTGTTATGTCTTTGCAAAACAGGTGTTTGGTTTATTTTGTGGATTGTATCTTTTTGTGTGGGGAAAATGTTCCCCTGAAATAATTTTGATGTTGTTAATGTTTGTCATTTGTTCACTTTGATTTAATTGTCTGTGCTGCACTATTTAGCCAAATCTTTATCAAGATGTTGTGAGTCTGTAACTGTTTCAAATTGACCCTGTTTTTTAATTTATTTCTTATTATTCTTTGTTTTGTTGACCAATAAAATTTGATGCAAAGTTTTGAGGTTTGTTTTGCGTTTTCTTTGCAACAAATGTGACAGCTGATTGGCATGTCAAAACAACAGGTGTGATTTGTCTACCCTGGTGCCTTCATGCTAGCATATGCATGAATTGTGTGCTGCCATGGAGAGTCACCAGTAGGGATGAGCTGAACACCCCCAGGTTCGGTTCGCACCAGAACCTGCGAACGGACCGAAAGTTTGCACGAACGTTAGAACCCTATTAAATACAATGGATGCGAACGTTCAAAATCTAAAGTGCTAATTATAACAACTAATATGCATGTTATTGTCCTAAAAAGGGTTTGGGAACCCGGGTTCTGCACCAGGGGACATGTATCAATGCAAAAAGAAGTTTTAAAAACGTCCGTTTTTCGGGAGCAGTCATTTTAATGATGCATGAAGTGAAAAAAAAATGTCAAATATTCCTTTAAATATCGTACCTGGGGGGTGTCTAATGTATGCCTGTGAAGTGCCACGTGTTTCCCGTGTTTAGAACTGTCCCTGCACAAAATTACATTTCTAAAGGAAAAAAAGCCATTTAAAACTGCTTGCGGCTTTAATGTAATGTCTGGTCCCGGTAATATGGATGAAAATCTTTAGGAAAAATGGCATAGCTACCCCATCACAGCCCCCCCCCCCCTACCCCAGCCCATTACCAGCCCCTTTGGGTCTTGTATGGATATTAAGGGGAACCCCGCACACAAAATAAAAAAGGCCCTATATACTCTGAACAGCCGTATACAGGCGGTGCATACAAGACAGGGACTGTAGGTTTGTTCTTATGTAGAATCTGTTTGTAATTTTGAACAGGTACATTGTTTAAGTGTAGCTCCAGCCAAAAAATCTATTTTTAAGCTTTTTGGAAAACATAGGGAAGGGTTATCACCCCTGTAACATTTGTTTTGCTGTCTGTGCCCCTGTTCAGAACATTTCACCTCACTTTCCGTCCCAATGACAAATGTTTTTGAAAAGTGGGGTTTTTATTGAAACAAGGATTGGTGATAAAGCATCAGTAGAGAGGAGACACCTTTTTCCCATATTAACTCTTACAGGAGAGAATTTCCCTTCCTAGGGGTAGATTTCCTCTCACTTCCTGTTGTCTCCTTTCGTTTGCAAGGAGGAGTCGTTTGTAAGTTGGATGTTTGAAAGTAGGGGCCTGCCGTATATACTCTGCTGAAATTTGCCCCTTACATGTTGGTGTTGCCACAACACTGTAAGCCCTCACAGTTACTCTTGGTGGGCGCATGAATGGGCCCTGCTGTGAATTATTAGATCAAGAATTGTAATTGCATGCCCCTGTTGAACAGGGGCTGAAAAATTGGGCCTTTGGTGGTGGTGGTGGTGGTGTTGACACAACACTGTAAGGCCTCACAGTTATTCTTGGTGGGCGCAGGAATGGGCCCTGCTGTGAATTATTAGATCAAGAATTGTAATTACATGCCCCTGTTAAACAGGGGCAGAAAAATTGGGCCTTAGGCACTGGTGCCACAACACTGCAACCCCTCACAGATACTGTACTTGGAGCACAGCAATGAGCCCTGTTGCAAAGTATTGCATCAAAAATTGTAATTACACGACTGTCAAGGTCACCTGTGGCCAGGTGACAGATGCACACCGTAGGGGGACAGGAGTGCACCGCAAGGTAGTGAACCCTATGGCTGACTGCTGCGGATAGGAAACTGGGTGGTTGTGGAAAGCAGGACCAGAGGAGCACAACCGGGATCCTAACGGAAGCTAGAGCCAAGATTCCCCAGGGCGCGGAGTCTAAGACCCAGCAGGTCTTCTCCAGGGCCTCTAGTGGTGAGGATGTTATGCTGCAGGCTGGGACCAGGTAGCGGCCCCTGGAGTTTCCTAGCTCACGCCCCGTAGGATAAGGGGAAAAGAAGGGAAGCAGCAGCACAAGATATGAGAGAACCGAATAACAAGCTGAAGGTCAGGGGCCACAAGCAGACAAGGATAACGAAAGAACGAGCCGAAGGTCAAGGGTCACGAGCAGACAGGGATAGTCGGGGACAAGCCAAATATGTAACAGAGAGACAGACGTAGCACACGGCAGGCAGGAACCCAAACACACAATGCCTAACAAACACGTTGATCAGCCAAGCAGGCTTGCAGTGCACAGGTTAATATAGTGTTCTGTGATAGGGCCTGGGGTGGAGTCTGGCTGGGAGGAGATTATAAAGGAAGCCAGGTGAAAGGGCTCAGGCCTCTAAGATGAACACATGGGAAGGAAGGTAAGCTGACAGACAAACACTACTGCATATCCATGACAGTACCCTCCCTCTTATGGGCCCTCCCCTGCCTGGGCCCAGGCTTAAAGGGAAATCTCTGATGAAACCTTCTCAACAGATGAGGTGCAGCGACATCAGATGCAGCGATCCAAGACGCCTCCTCAGGACCAAAACCTCTCCAATGCACAAGGTACTGAAGAATGCCTCTGCAGAGCCGAGAATCCAGAACTTGTCTAACCTCGTACTTAAGATTATCCTCAGAGACCGAAAACGAGGTAGGGAGATGACAAGAAGATCTATTGAGGACCAAAGGCTCTCTAGGAATAAGCAAGGGCATGAGAGGATCAACAGGAATCTGAGGAGGGTCCCTTAGACCCTTAAAGGGGAACTGGTCATCTTGCACAGGACCATCAGACTGGGCAGATGTCAGTGGAACGCTGAAGTCAGGTTGGTTAGAAGGTGACATGTCGCCGGAGTCAAACTGAATAGCTGAAGGACAAGCAGAATGTCCCGAACAAGAAAAAGTAGGAGGCTCACTGGGCATGGGCTGGACTGGCATAACTAGTACAGAGGCAGAGTGAATAGCTGAGTCAGGTGTAGCGACTACCTGAATCGCATCGCAAGACGTAGCGACTGCAGGACTTGTAGACAAGCTAGCCTGGCTGTGCGTTCAAGGGTGGTTAGGGACAGAGAAATGTAAATGGTTATGCAACCTGGAATGAATGACCGGCTCAGATTCACAGGGGGCAACCTTGGGTAGGCAGGACGAGGAACAGGAGCGACCCCAAGCCAGGATCTGTCCAGTAGTCCAGTCCACATGAGGAGAATGGAGCTGTAACCATGGGAGACCCAAAATTATAGGCGTTGAGGCCTTGGGTAAGATAAGGAAGGATATCCACTCCTGGTGGAGTGTCCCTACCGACATCTTAACAGGGAGGGTCTGGAAGCGGATAGGTCCCCCTGGGAGAACATTACCATCAATCGCCAAGACCACCAATGGTGTGGTGAGGGGCAAAAGAGTAAATCTCATGGACGATGCGATTTCCCAGTCCATAAAATTACCAGCGGCTCCGGAATCCAGATATGCTGAGACCGAATGAGAAGAAGCACCAACATGAAGGAACACAGAAAGCAGAAGACGAGAAGGGGAAGGTGATATTTCTGGGTCCAATACTCCACTTTCCAGATGAAGTGGACCCGAACGTTTTTCTGGACAAAGAGAGCAAGTGTCACGAAAATGACCTTTGCCCCCACAGTAAAGACACAGACCAAGAGTTCTGCGCCTAGCACGTTCCTCGGGGGATAGCCTGGTCCGACCCAGCTGCATGGGTTCCTCAGCTGGTAGGAGATGCTCTACGGGTCGAAGAGAGGGGAGCTCAGGCTGACTAAGAACCAAGGAGTGCTGGCGTTGCTTTTCTAAGGTCCTCTCCTGAAAGCGAATATCGATCTGGTTACACAAGGAGATAACGCCGGCCAGATCAGTGGGGATGGTTCTTCCTGCTAATTCATCCTTCACTCTATCAGACAGGCCATGCAAAAAGGTTGCGACTAAGGCCTCATTGTTCCAGCTCAACTCAGCCGACAGTATGTGGAAATGAAGGGCATACTGTCCCACAGAAGCAGACTCTTGGCGGAGACGTAAAAGGGCGCTGGCCGCTGAAGAGACACGAGCCGGTTCTTCGAAGATATTCCGAAAAAGTTTCAAGAAGCCAGACAGGCTAGAAACCACTGGATCATTCAGTTCCCACAGAGGGGCTGCCCAGGCTAAAGCTTCACCAGAGAGGAGGGAAATGATATAGGCTACCTTAGCCCGATCAGACAGGAAGTTTTGGGGCTGGAGCTCAAAATGAATTGTGCATTGGCTAAGGAACCCCCTGCAAGCCTTGGAGTCCCCAGAGAAACGGGACGGAGCTGGCAGTTGTAGTGAGTGTGTGGCTGCGACTGGAGCAATAGGTGCAGCCGCTGGTTGTATTTGAGGTTGCGGATTCAGGGTTCCCAAGGAGGCCTGAAGCTGCTCAAAGCGAGAAGCCAGATCCTGGAGGAATCGCATCACCTGAGTCTGATTCGATTCCTGGGTTTCAAGTCTGCAAACTATGCCCTGCAACGGATCATCCACGGGTAACGGGATGTCAGCCGGGTTCATGGCTGATCAAACTGTCAAGGTCACCTGTGGCCAGGTGACAGATGCACACAGTAGGGGGACAGGAGTGCACAGCAAGGTAGTGAACCCTATGGCTGACTGCTGCGGATAGGAAACTGGGTGGTTGTGGAAAGCAGGACCAGAGGAGCACAACCGGGATCCTAACGGAAGCTAGAGCCAAGATTCCCCAGGGCACGGAGTCTAAGACCCAGCAGGTCTTCTCCAGGGCCTCTAGTGGTGAGGATGTTATGCTGCAGGCTGGGACCAGGTCGCGGCCCCTGGAGTTTCCTAGCTCACGCCCCGTAGGATAAGGGGAAAAGAGGGGAAGCAGCAGCACAAGATATGAGAGAACCGAATAACAAGCTGAAGGTCAGGGGCCACAAGCAGACAAGGATAACGAAAGAACGAGCCGAAGGTCAAGGGTCACGAGCAGACAGGGATAGTCGGGGACAAGCCAAATATGTAACAGAGAGACAGACGTAGCACACGGCAGGCAGGAACCCAAACACACAATGCCTAACAAACACGTTGATCAGCCAAGCAGGCTTGCAGTGCACAGGTTAATATAGTGTTCTGTGATAGGGCCTGGGGTGGAGTCTGGCTGGGAGGAGATTATAAAGGAAGCCAGGTGAAAGGGTTCAGGCCTCTAAGATGAACACATGGGAAGGAAGGTAAGCTGACAGACAAACACTACTGCATATCCATGACAACGACCCTGTTAAACAGGGGCTGAAAAATTGGGCCTTAGGCACTGGTGCTGGTGCCACGACACTGCAACCTCTCCCAGATACTCTAGTTGGAGTGCAGGAATGAGCCCTGCTGCAAAGCATTGCATAAAAAATTGTAATTACATGCCCCTGTTAAACAGGGGCTGAAAAATTAGGCCTTAGGCACTGGTGCTGGTGCCACGACACTGCAACCTCTCCCAGATACTCTAGTTGGAGTGCAAGAATGAGCCCTGCTGCAAAGCATTGCATAAAAAATAGTAATTACATGCCTCTGTTAAACAGGGGCTGAAAAATTGGGCCTTAGGCACTGGTGCTGGTGCCACGACACTGCAACCTCTCCCAGATACTCTAGTTGGAGTGCAGGAATGAGCCCTGCTGCAAAGCATTGCATAAAAAATTGTAATTACATGCCCCTGTTAAACAGGGGCTGAAAAATTGGGCCTTAGCCACTGGTGGCGGCACCCAGAAACAAAAATGTTCTTCCAAGCTATCATCATCAATCGGATCATTGAGGAGGAGGAGGATAGTCAGTCAACATAACAGGACAGTCACTCAGCATCAGCATCAGTCTTGAAGGGATGTGACATTTGAAAATAAATTAGTCTGTTATATCAGCTTCAGGTGTTTGGTAGCTGGTGGTGATCCAAGACTGGTTCATCTTTATAAAGGTCAGTCGATCAACCGAGTCGGTGGACAGGCGCACCCTGTGATCCGTGACAAATCCTCCAGCAGCACTGAATGTGCGTTCTGAAAGAACGCTGGATGCAGGACAGGCCAGTAGCTCAATTGCATACTGTGCAAGCTCTGGCCAGTGATCCATCCTCAAGACCCAGTAAGCCAGAGGATTTTCTTTGGGGAAGGTGTCCAAGTCTGACCTTGCCCCTAGGTATTCCTGCACCATGTATATCAGACGCTGGCGATGGTTGCTTGAACCGATCATACCTTGGGGCTGCGGACTAAAGAATTGTCTGAGCGCATCGGTCAGATGGCCACCTTCCCCACCACTCCTTCTTTGACTGACCGAAGCCTCAGCAACTCGTTGTCCAGGACCAGGAGTTTGTAACCTCCCAGTCTCTGGGAACACGTTGCACAGACCTTTCTGCAAGGCCTCCCGGAGTTGTCTCATCCTCTGCTCCCTCTGCGATGGTAAGATAAGGTCCGCAACCTTACCCTTGTACCGTGGATCAAGGAGAGTGGCCAGCCAGTAATGGTCCCTCTCCTTGATCCGAAGAATACGAGGATCCTTCCGCAGACATTGCAGGATCAGGGAGGCCATGCAGCGTAGGTTAGCTGAGGCATTCGGTCCGGAGTCCTCTGGGTCACTAAGGACGACATGATCCGCAGCCACCTCCTCCCAGCCACATACAAGTCCACGGGTTTCTTGGGACTGTAAATTATCCCTAAAAGACTGCTGCTGATGATGCTGAGTGCCAGGCTCTACCTCCATGCTGACACAATCCTCCTCCTCCTCCTCCTCTTCCTGTGCGATGGGTGGGACAGAAGGAACACTGTCTGGGTAAAGGGGGCCTTGAGAGGCAAGGAAGTCCTCCTCTTCCTGCCTCTGTTCTGCCTCAAGTGCCCTGTCCATTATTCCACGCAGCGTATGTTCCAACAGGTGGACAAGAGGTACAGTGTCACTGATGCATGCACTGTCACTGCTCACCATCCTCGTGGCCTCCTCAAATGGTGCCAGGACAGTGCATGCATCCCTGATCATGCCCCACTGGCGTGGTGAAAAAAAAACGAGCTTCCCTGACCCTGTCCTGGTGCCGTAGTCGCACAGGTACTCATTGATGGCCCTCTGCTGCGTGTGCAGCCGCTGCAGCATGGCCAACGTTGAGTTCCACCTGGTGGGCATGTCACATATAAGGCGGTTCTTGGGCAGGTTCAACTCCTTTTGCAGCTCAGCCAGGCAAGCACTGGCATTATAAGATCTGCGGAAATGCACACAGACTTTCCTGGCCTGCCTCAGGACATCCTGTAAGCCCGGGTACCTGCCCAAGAACCGCTGCACCACCAAGTTAAGGACGTGAGCCACACAGGGCACATGGGTCAGTTGTCCCTGTCGGAGGGCGGAGAGGAGGTTGGTGCCATTGTCGCAAACCACCATTCCTGGCTTAAGCTGGCATGGCGTCAACCACCTCTCGGCCTGCCCTTGCAGAGCAGACAGAACCTCTGCCCCAGTGTGGCTCCTGTCCCCCAAACACACCAGCGCAAGCACGGCATGGCATCTTTTTGCCTGCGTACTTGCGTAGCCCCTTGAACGCCTACGGAGCACCGCTGGTTCCGAGGACAAAGCACAGGAAGAGGCCATGGAGGAAGAAGAAGAGGAGGCGGTGGAGGAGAGAGGTGTGTCACAACCAGTAGTAGCATTTTGGAGGCATGGCGGCGGAACAACCTCCAACACTACTGCACCTTGTCCTGCATCCTTCCCAGCTGCCAAAAGAGTGACCCAATGGGCCGTGAAAGAAAGGTAACGTCCCTGTCCATGCCTGCTGGACCATGAGTCAGCGGTAATATGCACCTTACCGCTGACCGCCCTGTCCAGCGAGGCCAAGACATTGCCTTCCACATGCCGGTAGAGAGTCGGAATCGCCTTCCGTGAGAAAAAGTGGCGTTTGGGAACCTGCGACTGAGGAACCGCACATTGCACAAACTCACGGAAGGGGGCCGAGTATACCAACTGAAAAGGCAGCAGTTGAAGCGCTAGCAATTTAGCCAAGCTAGCATTCAACCGCTGAGCATGTGGATGGCTGGGAGTGAACTTCTTTCGACGGTCCAGCAGCTGCGGCAGGGAAATTTGCCTGCTAGAATCGGAAGTCGGTGTACTGCTAGCAGAGTGCCCGCAAGTACTTGGCTGTGACACACCTAATTCTACACCTTCATTCCTCTCAGTGCAGGTTTCAGAGAGGACTGAAGGTATAGTGGGGTTGGAGATCCCAGCTGATGCGGTGCAAGGAGAGGTCCGCTTTGTTCTTTGGTGTGGGTCTTTAAGGTAGGCTTGCCAACGAGCTGCATGGCAGGTCAACATATGTCTGGTCAAGCATGTGGCGCCCAAGCGGCTGATGTTTTGGCCACGCGATATACGCTTGAGACATATGTTGCAAACAGCAGCTGTGCGATCTGATGCACTCGACTCAAAAAAGGCCCACACCAAAGAACTTTTTGAATAACGGCCTGAGGCAGTGCCCTGCACAGGCGGAGCTCTGCGGTGTGATTCAGTCGGTGTGCTGCCCTTACGCTGGCCCCCCGAGGGAATCCTGCCTCGTTGGAGATGTGCCTCCTCCTCATCCTCCTCCTCCTCCTCTCTCCTATTAGGCACCCACGTGGAGTCAGTGACCTCATCATCCCCTCCCTCCTCATCACTGGAGCCAATCTGGCAGTATGCTGCAGCTGCTGGAACATGACTGCCAGATTGGTGTCCTTCTTGAGCATCCCCTCTCTCTGCTCTCATGTTACTGCCTTCCTCTAGCTGGGTATCATCATCAGACCCTTTGAAATGCTGGGCATCCTCCTGGAGCATGTACCCAACACTGTGCTCAAGCAGTTCAGGGGACTCCTCAGGAGGACATGGTGGGTCTAGGGAAGGAGTGACTGATGATGACATTGATACCAGGGAAGAGGACGCTTTGGAAGCTGCTTTGCCAGTACCCTGAGCCTGGGTGAGAGAGGATGAGGAGGATGAGGAGGGCTTGGTCATCCACTCTACCAAGTCTTCGGCATGATGCGGCTCAACACGTCCAGCTGCCGAAAATAAGGACAAGTGTGTCCCATGGCCACGTGCTGATGACGATGCACCGCGTCCACGACCAGCACTGTTGTCTCTAGACACAGAGCCTGCTTGCCCTCTTTTATTGGCTCCTGACTGTCTGCCTCTCCTTGTTTGCCTTCCAGACATTCTAATGGCCTGCAGGGAGATGGGAAAACCAGCAATAAGGGGTAGCTTCAGGTGTATATTTTGCAGGAAGCACACTACGCCCGCTGTAAGTGCTGCAAATGCCTGTTAGTGTAACACACCAGGAAAACACAGCAATACGGGCTAGCTTCAGGTGTATATTTAGCAGGAAGCACACTCCGCCCGCTGTAAGTGCTGCAAATGCCTGTTAGTGTAACACACCAGGAAAACACAGCAATACGGGCTAGCTTCAGGTGTATAATTAGCAGGAAGCACACTACGCCCGCTGTAAGTGCTGCAGATGACTGCCTGTGTTACACAACAGGAAAAAAACAGCAATAAGGGCTAGCTTCAGGTGTTTATTTTGCAGGAAGCACACTCCGCCCGCTGTAAGTGCTGCAAATGCCTGTTAGTGTAACACAAAAGAAAAAAAGCTCCAGCAATAAGGGCTAGCTTCAGGTGTATAATGTGCAGGAGGCACACTCCGCCCGCTGTAAGTGCTGCAAATGCCTGTTAGTGTAACACACCAGGAAAACACAGCAATATGGGCTAGCTTCAGGTGTATATTTAGCAGGAAGCACACTCCGCCCGCTGTAAGTGCTGCAAATGCCTGTTAGTGTAACACACCAGGAAAACACAGCAATACGGGGTAGCTTCAGGTGTATATTTAGCAGGAAGCACACTACGCCCGCTGTAAGTGCTGCAGATGACTGCCTGTGTTACACAACAGGAAAAAACAGCAATAAGGGCTAGCTTCAGGTGTTTATTTTGTAGGAAGCACACTCCTCCCGCTGTAAGTGCTGAAAATGCCTGTTAGTGTAACACAAAAGAAAAAAAGCTCCAGCAAAAAGGGCTAGCTTCAGGTGTATAATGTGCAGGAGGCACACTCCGCCCACTGTAAGTGCTGCAAATGTCTGTTAGTGTAACACACCAGGAAAACACAGCAATACGGGCTAGCTTCAGGTGTATATTTAGCAGGAAGCACACTCCGCCCGCTGTAAGTGCTGCAAATGCCTGTTAGTGTAACACACCAGGAAAACACAGCAATACGGGCTAGCTTCAGGTGTATACTGTGCAGGAGGCTTAGCAACAATGACACTGACACTGTCCCCTGCCTATCCTTCTCTCTTCCTGCACACAAGGTTTCTCAAAGAATATGACACTGACACTCTCCCTGCCTATCCTTCTCTCTCCCTGCACACAAGGTTTAGCAAAGAATATGACACTGACACTCTCCCTGCCTATCCTTCTCTCTCCCTACACACAAGAATAGCACAAAGAATAGCACAATGACACTGTCCCTGCCTATCCTTCTCTTTCCCTGGGCCGGAGCACACTACACAAGGCCGCCGCGCTGGCGGCCTTTTATAGTGTGGGGCGTGTACTAAACCCCCTGAGCTATAATTGGCCACAGGAAACCTGCCTGTGGCCAATTATGGCTCTCCTAGCTGCCGGCGCTGTGATTGGCCAAGCATGCGGGGTCACAGTGCATGCTTGGCCAATCACAGCGCCGGGATTGCACTGCGATGGCGCAGTGTATTGTGGGCCGTTCGCGTCACTCGAATTTGGCACGAACGGCCCAAATAGTTCGATCTTCGTCGAACGATCGAACAGCCGATGTTCGAGTCGAACGTATGTTCGACTCGAACACCGAGCTCATCCCTAGTCACCAGGAAATGAAAAATACAGAGCGGTAAGTATTCAATTTTCCTTTTTTACTGCAGTGGTTCTCAGTACCCCCAACAGGACATGTTTTGCGAATTTATCTCATGGAGAATTGCTGTACAAAATACCAAACCATTGACTGTGATTTAAAGCACATGTGCAAGATGAAGAAAAACCTGCAAACATGGCCTGTTGGAGGTACTTGAGAAGCACTGATTTAGAGCACTGCACTTAAAAATAGCTCAAGGCAATACAATTCTAATTGTGGGCATTTTGAGGGAAACAAAGTAAGTGTTAGAACCCCCGCTTGTGTTTTTTTTTTAAAGGTTTGGCTTTGTGTCCCCTTGTAGTAAAATTGGCTTCACTTCCTGTCACACAGCTAAACAGGAAGTGAAGGTAAAACCCTACCAATGTCTTTTCTTGGGGACACACAGATCAATCTAACTAGTGTCCCCATTAAGCAAATTGCACTCTAGGACTTTGATGTGTACACCCCAAATCATTGGGTAGTTTGGGGTTTAGTAAAGACAAATCCACTCTGCAGTAAAAGTGTAGCTGCTGAAAATCTGAGGGATCACTGGTGATTGTAACATCCAATCATGTAAAAGCAAAGATGGTGTTTTTTTTGTTTGCTTGCATTTCCCTTTCGGATATCCAGCAAGTGCACTTGTAGTGCAAAGTAGATTTGCCTTTATTAAATAAACCCCAAAGTCCAAAAAAACTAATAATTTGGGGTGTAACCCGCAAAATGCTGGAGTGCAATGTACATAATGGGGAAAGTATTTAGATTGACCTGTGTGTCCCCAAGGAAAGACATTGGCATAGTTGCCAACATTGCAAAAAAAACATCTGGGACACTTTTTTTTGTATTGAGGCGGAGCCTTGCTTTAATCAGGGGGCGGGGCATTCGTTTGTTGGCGTGTCATGCCGGAGTGAAAAATGCGGCGAAAAATGGGCGTGGTTTACACACGATAGTGGGTGTGGTTTAAATGGGCGCGGTTCAAAGGGGTGTGGCTAGAGTCCGAGGTGAGAGAAAGAGAGAGAAAGAAATAGAAAGAAAGAAGCCAGATCCTACACCACAATAGTAATGTGTAACAAAATTGGCAGATAAGGATACTCCAAAACACCTTCAATCATCCCGGCACCATGGTTGTTACGGTGTCAGGATGATTGAAGCGCATTATTTCTATTATTACATTGTAATATAAAATCTAATCATTCAACTCACCATAATGCCGAATCAGTGGAAGCCCTGAGCGTGTTACCTGCCACGTCGCCTGCCACCAGATGGCCTTCCCAGCAGTCCGTCCTTGCATCAGGTGCCTCCCCAGCAGTCCGTCCTTGCATCAGGTGCCTCCCCAGCAGTCCGTCCTTGCATCAGGTGCCTCCCCAGCAGTCCGTCCTTGCATCAGGTGCCTCCCCAGCAGAGCCCCCTCCACACTTGTGGACAAGGGTCCAAAAATCATGATTGTCCCGGGAAATTCGGGACTGTTTGGCAACTATGCACTACACTGATTACCCCGCCACCCACTACACTACACTACACTGATTACCCCGCCACCCACTACACTGATTACCCCGCCACCCACTACACTGATTACCCCGCCACCCACTACACTGATTACCCCGCCACCCACTACACTGATTACCCCGCCACCCACTACACTGTGATTACCTCGCCACCCACTACACTGATTACCCCGCCACCCACTACACTACACTGTGATTACCCCGCCACCCACTACACTGATTACCCCGCCACCCACTACACTGTGATTACCCCGCCACCCACTACACTGATTACCCTGCCACCCACTACACTAATTTCTACACTACACTGCATTCCAGGCAGCATAAATTGCAGGACTATAGAGTGAGCGATCTGCAGCTAGATGTGCGATGAGCTGCAGTGCTGCTGGACTTACTTTGTGCTGTGCTTGTCGTGGGATCCTCCTGAGTCCTCCCCTAACCTGAGGTGACTCTGAGGACATCCGACACAGCAGGTGGCAAGGTAAAGACAGCCCCGGCTGTGCCATGGCGGGCGGGTGCAGCGCAGGCATTGCTAGGCAGTTATGTTTGGGAGGGGAAGAACTTTTCCATCACCTCCAGCAGCGATCGGTGGCGGCGGCGGCAGGGTTAAGGGTCACTGTGTGAAGGGAGGGGCCACCGAAGAGAGAGAGCCGCGATTGGCTGCCCCTCCCCTCACACTAGAGGTCAGTGAAACTAACACTTGTGGCGGCGACGGCGGCCATTTTGGTGTAGCCGTCGCCGTTTTAAGCCCTAAACATTCCCAAATTTACCGGGACAAAACGGGACAAAAAGAATTGGGCTTGTCCCGAATCGGGACAAGCCCAATTCGGGACAAGGGTCCAAAAATCGTGCTTGTCCCGGGAAATTCGGGACTGTTGGCAACAATGCTTTGGTAGGGATTTCCCCTCACTTCCTGTGTGGCTATGTGACAGGAAGTGAATTATTTGGAAGGATAAAGTGGCCAAATTTGGGAGTTGTCTTCACCCTATCAGGGGTGCAGACATCCCCAAAAACTGTCTAGACTTGTAATCCCTCTGCACTCTATCCCCAAGCAAAAATAAGAAAGGATTTCATTTAGTTTAACTTTGCAAAGACACATTCCTAAGTTGAATTGTGATGCATGTCAATGGCCCATTTAGACCCTCTTTAATCACTTGAGATCAGCGCTATAACTGATCGCCAGCCACAGCATGGTCCTCAATTGCCGGGAGTCTGTCAATAAACGTCGTCCCCTTCGCGCGCGCGCGCTGTAGTCACTGAGACTCGGGTGATGACAGATCCAAGTAAGGGCCGATCCCTGCCCTTTACCATGTGATCAGCTGTCAGCCAATGACAGCTGATCACGTGATGTAAACAAAAGCTGGGTAATGGTTTTTGTTTTCTCCTTGTGCTGACAGCGTAAGCATAAAAAAAGGCAATCACCAACTTATGTGCAAGGGACATCGGGTCTGAAGAGGAAATTCTATTTCATCTGTGACAATCAGTAGCCCCTGCCAGTGCCACCTATCAATGCCCACCACTGCTGCCAATCAGTGCCACCGAGCAGTGCTGCCTATCAGTGCCCATCACTGCCAACTATCATTGCCACCTAGCAGTGCCACTTCTCAATGCCCACCAGTGCCAACTAGCAATGCCACCTCTCAGTGCCCACCCTTGCCAACTTATCGGTGCCCATCAGTGCAGCCCATCAGTGCAGTCTCATCAGTGTACATCAATGAAGGAGTAAAATTACCTTTTGTCTAATATTTCGAAATATTAACCACTTTCCTACCGCCCACCGTCAAATGACGTCCTTGGCTTTGTGCGGTGACATCTGAATGATGCCTGCAGTTGCAGGCATCATTCAGATATCATTCTTTTCAGCCGGCGATTCTGTGCACGATAAAAATTATCATAGCGGCAGTTTCGCCGCTTGATTGTTCTTATAGGCGGCGGGAGGGGACGTCCCCCTCCCACCACCATCTGGTGCTTCTCCGGGCTCTCCAGTGCCATCTTGGGCTCGGAAAACGATTTGGCCGGCGCCGGATGGGAAGCATAGCGTTGAATGGGGACCAGATGGTCACCAGTCATCTCTATGACCGTCGGAGGCCAGGGCGCGACGTTATGACATTACGTATGTAATCCAGGCCGTGATCTCGGCCGTCAGCATGAGATTGGTGAATTTTTTTGACCGATCCCATGCTTTCCAGCCTGGAGGAGAGATGTGGGGTCTTATTGACCCTGCATCTCTCCATAAAGAGGACCTGTCACAATAGATTCCTATTACAAGGGATGTTTACATTCCTTGTAATAGGAAAAAAAGTGATCCAAAAAACAAAAAAGGTAAAAAAGAGTAAGAAATACAAAAAAGGAAAAAACAAAAATAAAAATAATCAAAAAAAAGAAAAAACACCCATGTCCGCGGTAGCTCGCGCTCATAAGCGAACACACACGTAAGTCCAGCCCACATATGTAAACGCCGTTCCAACAACACATGTGAGGTATTGCTGCGTGCATTAGAACGAGTGCAACAATTCTAGCACTAGACCTCCTCTGTAATGCCAAAATGGTAACGTGTAAAAAAATTTCAAGCATCGCCTAGGGAGATTTTTAAGTACTGAAGTTTGGTGTTATTCCATGAGTGTGCGCAATTTTAAAGTGTGACATGTTAGGTATCTATTTACTCAGCATAACAACATCTTTCACATTACCCCAAAAAATTGGGCTAACTTTACTGTTTTGTAATTTTTTTACATTCATGAAACCATTTATTTCCCCAAAAAAAGACGTTTGAAAATTTATTGCGCAAATACCGAGCGAGATAACAATTTGCAATGACCGCCATCTTATTCCCTAGGGTGTCTGCTAAAAAACCATATATAATGTTTGGGGTTTTGAAGTAATTTTATAGCCATAAATGTATGATTTTTACATGAAGGAGGGAAGTGCCAGAATAGGCCCAGTGCTGAAGTGGTTAAAATATCAATTTTTTTATTTTTTAACTCGGTCTTTTGTATTTATAGAAAACAATAAACCGCAGAGATGATCAAATAGCACCAAAAGAAAGCTCTATTTGTGTGCCAAAAAATTATAAATTTTCATTGAGTTACAGCGTTGTATGAGCGCGCAATTGTCATTCAAAGTGCATCAGCGCTGAAATGTGAAAATTGGTCTGGGCAGGAAGGGGGTTTAAGTGGCCAGTGCGCAATTGGTAATATAAGGCTACATGCACACGGACATTTTTCAAGCCGCTTGTTTGAGCGTTTTTTGCAGCTTAAAAACATCTCTCCATGTTAGCCTATGGCCTCATGGCCACCATGGCGTTTTTGAGCTGTAAATGGCATAGGTGTTTTTAGGCCCCATGTACACGGGACGCTGGTGCAAAGTGTTCAGAACTAAGTTTGAAAGCGGCGTTTAGAAAGGCGCGCTTTGTGGCGTTTGCATGCCCCGTTTTACCAGATTTGCGTCTATATGCGTTTAGTTAGGAAACATGATAAGGAGCCGCCCTAAGCTCCAAAAACAGTATTATTAACGATTTCAGCTATTTTTTGAGACCAGAGTAAGTATCAGCAGCTGAGAGAGCAGCAGTGTAGTTGTATTTAGCGTGTCACTTGCCACGTCACTTTCCCCAAGTTGTGGATTGTCCACTTGCCACGTCAGCTGCCCCAAGTTGTGGATTGTCCACTTGCCACGTCACCTACCCCAAGTTGTGGATTGTCCACAATGCAATGGAAGCAATTGCATTATTTTTTTGATATACCGGTATATATATATTTTTTATGGTTTTTCCTCATTTGCCCTAATTTTTGAGTTTATCAATGCAAAAAAATAGGTAACCTTTAAAAACGCTTCTGAACTAAAATGCGTCTAAACGCCAGTACCGCGTCTGAAACGTGGAAATCTTTGGCGTCTGAAGGCATTTTTAGGCTTTGTGAAAAACGAGTTTAAACGCAACTGCAGATTTTTTTTTCAAGGCCAAAAACAGTGTTTTGGATGTAATAGAATTCAATGGACCCGCATCCAAAACGCAAGTACCGCGAATTTGCGGCAATTTTTTTTAACCTGCTTATAGCTGGTTGTTAAAGGAAATGTAAAAAAAATAAACATTGCCGGCTATAAAAAAAAAAACAGCGTGGGGTCCCCCCCGGGTCCATACCAGGCCCTTGGGTCTAGTATGGATTCAAAGGGACCCCCCCCACCAAAATGAAAAAAAAATGGCGTAGGGGTCCCCCCAAAATCCATACCAGGCCCTTCAGGTCTGGTATGGATTTTAAGGAGAACCCCCGCCAAACTTAAAAAAATATAGCGTGGGGGTCCCCCTATAAATCCATACCAGGCCCTTCCGAAAAGCCCGCCGCCCGCAGACCCCAACAACCAACGGGGTTGTCGGGAAGAGGCCCTTGTCCCCATCAACATGGGGGCAGGGTGCTTTGGGGCGGGGGGCCGCAGGTCGCCCCCCTGCCCCAAAGCACCCACCCCCCATGTTGAAGGCATGCGGCCTGGTACGGTTCAGGAGGGAGGGGGGCCGCTCTCGCCCCCCCCCTCTTCCCCTGCGGCCTGCCAGGTTGCGTGCTCGGATAAGGGTCTGGTATGGATTTTGGAGGGGACCCCCACGCCGTTTTTTCGGCTTAGAGGTTTCCCTTTAAATCCATACCAGACCTAAGGGCCTGGTATGGATCTTGGGGGAACCCCACGCCGTTTTTTCGGCTTAGGGGGTTCCCCTTTAAATCCATACCAGACCTAAGGGCCTGGTATGGATCTTGGGGGAACCCCCACGCCGTTTTTTTGGCTTAGGGGGTTCCCCTTAAAATCCATACCAGACCTAAGGGCCTGGTATGCTCCTGAAGGGGAACCTCTGCCGGTTTTTTAAATAAAATTTGGCGTGGAGTTCCCCTTTATGATTCATACCAAACACGGGACAGCGAGGCTGCCGAGAACCAGCGCGATGCCATCGCGCTGGAGACATTCTCGGCCAGCTAGTCGCCTCTAGGACACGACTTGAGCGGCTGCTTCACGCTCAGGTTTTGTCCAAGTTGCCTCGCAAAGTCCCTGTGTCAGCCGGCACACGAGTCGCCCCGCGAGTCGGATCCGCTTCATCCGACTTCCCGGGCGACCTCTATTCAAATCAATGGGCTCCCATAGGGAACCATTCATTTTCAATAGAGCGCCGCTGACATTTGTATTTACTATAACTGTGCGCCGCTGGTTCCTGCGCCAAGTGAAGGAGTTATCTGGCGCACCAATTAAGGTTAGAACCAGCGCAGCGCACTGTTATTAGTAAATCAGCCCCAATGTATCTTTCTCTTTCCTTGCAGAGACGGAAAATAAAGTGTGTGTAAAAAAATTATAAAAAATAAAATAAAAAATACCTAGATCAAGGTTTGATCTAGGTTAGTGCCAGAGTTAGTGTTTAGGTCAAGGTCAGAGTCAAAGGTCATGGTCAAAGGTCTGGGTCAGTATATCTTGGCCAGGATTTTTTTATTATTATTGTAAATTAGCATCAGTGTCAGAAAAGCCTCGTACACACGATCGGACTTTCCGACGGGAATTGTGTGTTGACAGACTGTTGGCCGAAAATCTGACCGTTTGTACGCTCCATCGGACAATTGTTGTCGGATTTTCCGCGGACAAATGTTGGATGGCTCGGAATCAATGCTCACCAAACACGAAATTAGCAGAAGGTGCCCAAAGGGTGGCGCTCAAGAGCTGAAAAACCACGTAGTATGTCTAGTACGTCACTATGCTCGTGTTTGTTGGCCGACAATTGTGTGCCGTTTGTATGCAAGAAAAAATCCAGGCACACGCCCTTCGGACAAAAGTCTGACGCTTTGTCTGTGGAAAATCCGATCGTGTGAACGAGGCTTTAGTGTCAGTCTGTTTTAAGTGGGACAAAAAAAAAAGTAAAATGTGCACCATTGCTTCTGGGCTGTACTACAGGTACAAACAACAAACAACAAATAACATACACATATGCAGTATCGCTGTGACCATCAGAAGCAGGATAATTTATTTTGGGTTGTTCTTTGGTGGTAGGTTATGATAGTAATGGGAAATATACAACTAAATAATTTTTTTATTTTTTTTACTATTTTGGGCCAGTTTTCCTTTGATAATAAAAAGAAAATCAGGAGATATCCATGACCATCTACTACCAAATGAAAGCCAAATTTGTCCTGAAAAAACAAGGTATAATCCACCTGAATGCACAAAGTAGTGATGATATGTACGATTTTACTAACACATGTCAAAGTTGCAAAATTGTGCTTAGGCATTAAAGTGGTTGTAAACCCTTCATTACAACTTGCACCTACAGGTAAGCCTAGATTAAAGCCCTGTACACACGATCGGATATTCTATGGATTCTAATCCGATGGTTTTTTCCATCGGAAATCCGATGAAACTGTCTTCAGTCTTGCCCACACACCATCAGTCAAAAAACCAACCGTTTCAAAAGCGGTGACGTAAAACACTCAGATGAGCCGAGAAAAATTAAGTTCAATGCTTCTGAGCATGCGTAGACTTGATTCTGAGCATGCGTGGGTTTTTTATCCGATGGAGTTCCCCACAGACGATATTAATTTGCTATCGGTTTTTTTAACCATCGGATAAATTTAAAACATGTTCTATTTTTAAACACCGATGGAAAAAAGAACGATGGGGCCCATACACGATCGGTTTGTCCGATGAAAACAGTCCATCAGACTGTTTTCATCGGTAAAACCTATTGTGTGTACACGGCTTTAAGGCTTACCTGTAGGTACAAGAAATATCTCCTAAACCTACACGGTTTAGGAGATATTTGCCAAAAAGTTTTACAAGGTTGTCTACGGCGCATGCGCGCCATAGACAACGGTGGATTCACAGGGTTAATCCCCATTCACAAATTCGTCAATGCCGGATTTTACATCTCCCGCGCGCTTGCACGGAGTGACGTCTTCGCCACTCCGGCCAATTACAGCGCCGCAGTGAAGCTGTGATTGGCCGGAGCGGTGATACCCGGAAGTAACCTTCCGGGTATCTGTGGAGAGATGGCTGCGGCTGGAGGGGGAGACGAGGACGGCTTCGGGGGCTTCGATCTAAGGTAAGTAATGCATAATGAGCTAGTATGCTAGTCATACTAGCTCATTATGTCTTTGTCTTGCAGGTGGTATTTAAAAAAAAAACAGGGTTTACAACCACTTTAAGATTTGTTTTACCCTTAGCCCTGGTTCACACTGGTGCGATTTGACATGCGATTTGGCATGTCAAATCGCATTTCAAATCAGCGATATTTGCTGCAAATTGCCGGCAATTGCACCGTCCTAATCGGTGCGACGCCGCATCTGCGGCGCTGCACCGATTTCAAAAAGTAGTTTCTGTACTACTATTTGCGATTTCGGCCGCGATTTACATTGCAATACATCTGTGCAGAAACCCGCACAGATGTCCCTGTAATCGCGGCTGAAAGCGAGAATGAAATCGTGCGAGTTGAGCTGAACTCGCACGGCTTCACTCCCGCAGCCCAGTGTGAACCTGGGCTTAGGCGTGAAGGGGTGAACAGGTGTGTCTTCAGGTGCAAAAATCCTTTGGCAGAAGCAGTGGATTCTTTAATGGCTTCCACAGGATTGAGATGGAGGGGCATTCCAGTGATCCACATAGCTCCGACCTGGCCAAGGTGGATGCGGTAGTTCTGCCAGACTGTAATGCCGCGTACACACGATCGTTTTTCACGTCGTTAAAAATGCAATTTTTTAACTTGGGCATTAAAAAAGATTGTGTGTAGGCTCTAGAGCATTTTTAACGACGTGAAAAACGGCCCAAAAAAAATAGAACCTGCTCTATTCTTTCACGTCGTTTTTCATGTCGTTTTTTTTCCCGTCGTGAAAAACGGTAGTGTGTATGCTTTTACGAGGGGAAAAAAACACGCATGCTCAGAATCAAGTATGAGACGGGAGCGCTCGTTCTGGTAAAACTAGCGTTCGTAATGGAGATTGCACATTCGTCACGCTGTAACAGACTGAAAAGCATGAGGCTGAAAAGCGTGAATCGTCGCTCAACAAACTTTACTAACATGAAGGGTGGCGCCATTCAAACGGAACTTCCCCTTTATAGTGCCATCGTACGTGTTCTACGTCACTGCGCTTTGCTCGAGCATTTTTTTAAATGAACGTGTGTATGCAAGACAGGCTTGAGAGGAAACAAGAAAAATCACGTCGAGAAAAACGTCGTTTTTGAAAATGACATTAAAAACGATTGTGTGTATTCGGCATAAGGGTCAAGTTGGGAAGTCCACTTTCCATAAAGTCTATCATTACACATAAAAGATATACTTAGAAGGAGAAAAGGGCAATTTTCAAAACGGATGTGGTCATAGGAGTGTTCTCTCTTTATATTTAGAAGATATACTTAGCTTGATGTGAGGAAAAACTTTAATCAGAAATATTCTGTGGGATGTATCCTGACATTTTTTACAATGAAATCTGCACTAGCATTTGGCCTCGAGTAGCAGAAAGGGTCAAATGTCAGCACCTGCAATTTTGTATCAGAGTTGGCTAACCTCCAATTTTTTGATTAAGACTTTTGTACAGGGTGTCTCTCTTGTGACTTCTCCCATACGTTTACCTGCCCCTTCTTGCTAACTCACAAAGATGCTTTCTTTGTTGCCATCACCTCTAGAGGCACATGTCTGCACTGGCAGCCTTATCTTGTAAAGCAGGGGTCGTCAACCCCCGGTCCCTGGCCCACTACCGGGCCGCGGGTGTGGGCGGCCGTCAAGAGACATGCTGTGCTGGGCTGCCGGCATGAGAGCGCTGGGTGGATGGAAGAAGCAAGCGGGCAGGCAAGCAGAGATGATATCTCTCTCCGCCCCCTGCATCACCACTCTTCCGCCCTCAAAGCCAGTGCTCTGTTTCAGTGTCTGAGGTGGGGCGGGGAGCAGAGAGATGACATCATCTCACACTGCCCGCCCCGCATCACCGCTCTCCTGCGGCTCCTCGCTGTGAGAACTTGTTCAGCGGCGCAGATTGCCTGCCCCCCCCGGACAGCTAATCAGGAATGGCAGAAGGGTGGAGCCAGAAAGTGACAGCCGAAGGAGACCGGCTGCAGCATGAGGAGGGAGACACCCTGCTACATCCAGAGGGGCGATCCCACAGAGATGTGACGTCATCAGTGACAGGTAAGCTGTGTGTGGGAGTATAGGTAAGGTGTGCTGGGACTTGTAGTTCACCCCCTCAGCTGTCTGCCTGATATACCACAAGGGGCGCTCCACTCACTCCGCATCTGGTGACAGGCAACGTGGCAGGTGGCAATCCACATCTTGTGGCAGGCAGTGTGGCAGGTGATGTGGCAAGTGACATTACACATCTTGTGGCAGTAAGCGTGGCAGGTGATGTGGCAAATGACAATCCACATCTTGTGGCAGGTGATGTGGCAAGTGACAATTCACATCTTGTGGCAGTAAGCGTGGCAGGTGATGTGGCAAGTGACAATCCACATCTTGTGGCAGGTGATGTGGCAAGTGACATTCCACATCTGGTGACAGGCAGCGTGGTAAGTGACTATCCACATCTGGTAGCAGGCGACAGTGGCAAGTGACACACTCAGGGCTCCCACTGATTCTACATTATGGTGAGTTGAACTATTTAATTTATTACTACAATGTAATAATAGAAATAATACGCTTCAATCACCCTGACACCATATTAAGCATGGTGCTGTGATGATTGAAGCGCTAACACCAGCCATTGCCCGCAAAAAATCCTTGCCACAATTTTCTTCCAGGCAACCGGTCCCCGATGCCAAAAAGGTTGGGAACCACTGTTGTAAAGAACCCTTTCTGGTCTTACATAGAGACAATTTAGTGTTTAGGTCTAGAGCCTACTACCATTCTAAGGTGGTTGCAGCCTTTACCCTCAACCGAGACAATGTTCTTTCATCCCTCTGTCTGGATCCAGTTCATCAAAAGGAGATTTCCCTTAGTTGTCTTTATGTCGTTTTTTGCTGAATGAGTCTTCGCTGCAGCTACTGCTTCCATTAGGAAAACAAACACTCTTGCTTTAGCATTGCAAATGGTACCCATAAATGGGAACCAGCTTCTCACTCCACCATACCTCAGCTTTGGGTGTAAGGTGCTTCAGACAGTTCCTTGAACAGCAGGCAGCCCCCTGTTTTTTTTTTATAGCATTGTGTTTGTAGTGTTGCCCAACTCTCATTTGGATTGCTTTTTGGATTGCCTCATACACACGGCCGAGATTCTCGTTGAAAAAAAACATGTCGTTTTTTTCGACGAGATTCTTGGACAAGAAACTTGTGCCGGCCGAGTGTACACACGCTCCTTTCAAAGAACCCGCCGTTCTTTGAATGGAGCGAACGCGGTGACGTCATCGAATAAGACGAGCATGCGCTCGTCACATTCGATGCCATCGCCGCCATCTTTGTTCACCCTACCTATGCCTAGAAAGCTACCGCGCATGCGTCAAAGTCATTTCGAGCATGCGCGGGCTTCCCGGCGAAAAGGTAAGTGTACACACACACAATTTTCTCGTCGAGAAACAGGCTGACGAGAATCTCGACAAGAAAATAGAGAGCAGGTTCTCTATTTTCTCGTCGAGATTCTTGTCGCTTTTCTTGACGAGAAACCATACACACGAACGAATTTCTCGGCAAGAAATCTCTGCCAGCAAGTTCGTGTGTACGAGGCTGATGTCTCAAATCTCTGTGAATCCAGTGTCCCTCATTAAATAAGAAAGAAAACAGTGTTTGTACTAAAATATATTTCTTGTTGTTTATTGAGGAACACCTCAATTGAGGCCCCACCCCTCTGTGTTTATTGTCTTGCTTTTAGCAATGCTTTGGTACAAAATTGAGGCCTGATGGGAGTGGGAGAGGTTATACAAGGCTGGTCACTGTTTTTCTTTTGCTGGCACTATAACATCTATGAATCACGTGTGCCTCAATGAACTTCACGAAAAGGATTTAAAATGTTTGTCACTTTAAGGCAGTGATGGCGAACCTTGGCACCCCAGATGTTTTGAAATACATTTCCCATGATGCTCATGCACTCTGCAGTGTAGTTGAGCATCATGGGAAATCTAGTTCCAAAAAATCTGGGGTGCCAAGGTCCGCCATCATGGCTTTAAGTTATTTATATTTGATATCACTGTGTATTTGTGGTGGAAGTGCTTCTTGAATACATGGCTGAGCCTGTCAGTCTGCCTCTTCCTGGTAATATAGGAAATAGGGAAAATAAAGGGAAAAGGGAACTGGGCTGGGGGGGGAAGGGAAATGTTGGGAAAATTCCCAGCTAAGGTTAAATGGAGATTCAGCTACCATTCTAATGGGTAATAATGAAAAAAGACTTTATTGGTTGGATGCTACAAAAATAGAGAGTACACATTTCATCCTATCTAAATGACCTAGGTCATAGAGGAGAAAGGAGTTTCTCCCGTGGCTACACAATAATATATTAAAACTTTACATAATACATATACACCGTGCACTGTAAGAAAACAATTATCTAAAAAAGATGGCAGAGAGGACTATTACCCCCCACTTAACCTATCTAAGCTCTCTAAGAGCTGTTAACATCATATGCCCGGGCATAAATTTATGACAGAACCTGGAAAACCTGCTAGATGTATAGAAGAGAACCAAGAAGGATGTATGCAGAACTAATATTAGAAAAATCCTAGATGAGATGTCAGCATGACAGTTCCTAAATCATCATGGAAATCAAACTCAATGGTAGTCCGCATAAATGATTGCTGGAAATGCTGTAAATAATCCTGCGCATTCTAGAAGGTCTCAAAAAGGCCAATATATATATAGCATGTCAGAAAAGCACTGCGTATGGATGTAAGTATCCTAGATATATGTGCTTATTTTGTCTAAATAGACTGACATAGGAGACGAACATTCAGAGGATTGCATAAAGAGATATCTGTAGGGTATGTCCTTTGGTAAAATATCTCTGCATGGGGACTAGAAATTAGTCCTGGGTTTCCTGAGTGAGGAGAGTTTATGCCTAAAGACTGAAATTATGTTCAGTACAGGTGAGTGATACGGTGTAATTTGGTACAGTGGGTAACCATATAGTAGCTCACTGGCTTACCCGTCCTGTAGTTCAGTAAAAAGTTCCGACCGTCACTCACTGTCTGCTTCAGCTGTATCTGTGCCCCGCTTGTGAAGGAGGGATCCTCGGATCATGTGCCGCGTGGAGAGCGTCTCTCATTCAGTCACGTGTTGCCGACGCTGACTGGCTACGCGGTGCTTGAAATCTCATCAGCTGGAGACAGCGTCTAGATCCACACATGAAGAGAGGCTTTAGAGTTGGTGCAGTACTTAATTATGCCACTGGGGGCAATAGGCATATTCCTTAAGATTCCTTGGAGATCTCTTTGCAGGTTTCCCGGCCATTGTAACGGGGATGTTTACTGGAAGATAGGAGAGGACATGGGGGAACAAGTCCTAGCTCTGGACCACTGCGTCGGACATGACGCGTTTCGTGACCGTGATGTCACTTCTTCCTGATGCTGGTCACTGTTTTTCTTTTGCTGGCACTATAACATCTATGAATCACGTGTGCCTCAATGAACTTCACGAAAAGGATTTAAAATGTTTGTCACTTTAAGGCAGTGATGGCGAACCTTGGCACCCCAGATGTTTTGAAATACATTTCCCATGATGCTCATGCACTCTGCAGTGTAGTTGAGCATCATGGGAAATCTAGTTCCAAAAAATCTGGGGTGCCAAGGTCCGCCATCATGGCTTTAAGTTATTTATATTTGATATCACTGTGTATTTGTGGTGGAAGTGCTTCTTGAATACATGGCTGAGCCTGTCAGTCTGCCTCTTCCTGGTAATAAACTGACCATGCTAAGCATGGAAGCCAATCCGTGTTAGCGTAGTCCGTTTACGTCATCTGTCATCCGTCTGCTAGATACAGGCACACTGTGCAAGAGTCAAGTTAAAGCTCCATTGATTGACAACAAAAAGGGGGAAGTGGTATAATGGCACTGGGTATGATTGCGTTTCCTTGGAAACACTGATCCTTGGTGACAAATGTGATACCCTGCAATGATGTGCTGCCCAAAGTGCCCAGCTATCTACACACTCACTTGCAGGTCTGTGAATCATACAGGAATGAATAGCGATCACATTTAAATCTGTAAAAAGAAATGCAGGTACGTTTCTTTTTTTCCTTTTAAAATATGCAAGCATTATGGAAATTAATATTTTTATGTGTTCATACCTTTTTTTAATATTAAGGTATTTCAGAACTACTTTAACTGTGAGTACAAAAATCCTATATTTGTAAACTTGACAGTACAGATTTGTAGGTCAGATGAAAATTAAGGCCCTTTTCACACTTCAGCAATTCCCTGTAGTAAACCACACAATTCCAACACAGGGAATCCACAGAATGGTTGAACATGTAATTGATTTATATTGAATATGATCATATCACTACAGTTAAATACAGTAAAGATAACTAAAATTCCACTGGCTGCATTATGTATTCCTCTGGAATCCCAACCCCTGCCAACAGCTCCTCTTGTCTGGTTACTTTCTTCTGTCATTCATCAATCTGATGGTATGGATAGCAGTTTGCGCTGATAATGAAATTCAAATTAGGTAGGTTAAGAACCACAGGGTTTGCAATAATTAAGCGTGGGATGAGTTTGGTGAAATCTTAAAGCCAGAATGACTGGATATGAATGCCAAATCAAATAAAAGATGTCTGAATGTGTGTATACAGATATCGGTCTTAATTTTAAATAGGAACATTGGAATTGATGGTGTTCCAAACAAAATTTCACAAGGATTCACAAATAAAAGTAAATCCCCTCAGAGTGAAGATTTACAGGACAATATTCATCAACAACTCAACAAAGCATTACCAAGATTCTCCTGAGAGTCTTAGAAGGCTTTTAAGGTTTCTGGCAGTGCAGCAAATCCTAGAGCATTCTCCTGGCACTTACACAGGGGTTCTTTCTTAGAATTCCCAGAGTTGCACAAGGGTGCACCAGCAATAAGTGTAGGCAGGTGCCTACAAAAGGTTACCTTGTTTTCCCTGGCTGAACTTGTTTCCTTCTATTAGCTGAGCCAGCCAGGTACCAAATGTTGCAATGGGGTAGATTTACTAAAACTGGGAAGTGCAAAACCTGGTGCAGCTCTGCATGGTAGCCAATCAGCTTCTAACTTCAGCTTGTTCAATTAGGCTTTGACAATAAAACCTGGAAGCTGATTGGTTTCTATGCACAGCTGCACCAGATTTTGCACTCTCAAGTTTTAGTAAATCAACCCCAATGTTTTCCTGTGTCCTTGGACTGACCTGTGTGCTGAGGTAACTAGGCTGTAAGGGCTAATCTTTTTCCTGACATTTTCAGCCAGGTTACCGCCTCTTACAGGTGAACCAATATAAAAGGGACTGCCTCCAAGCCCCTTGAGGTAATGCTGGGGAAATGCTGCCTAAATGTAGCTGGATACTCTGCTGGAGGGATCACCCGCTTTTGGGGGGGTGTAAGCAGGGCTTTTTTCCAGCGGGAACGCGGGGGAGCACAGTTCCGGCACCTCCTGGACTGACTGTATGTACTGACAAGGGGTGCTTGGGTGTGCTGCAGGGTATTGATGCTCACTGCTGGAGATCTATTTTTGCAGGGGGGTCTATTGTTGCTGGTGGGGGACCTATTGTTGCTGGGGGGGTCTTATGTTGCTGGGGGGTCAGTTGTTGCTAAAAGAGATCTACTGTTGGGGAGGGATCTATTGTTGATGGCAGCCAGAGTGTCTATTAATGCTGGCTGTGCGGAGATCTGTTAATGCTGCCGGGAGTCTATTGTTGCTGGTGGGAAAATTTTGTTGTGGGTAGTCCATTGTTGTTAGGGGGGTCTATTGTTGCTGGGTGCAGGGGATCTATTTTACTGCTTTTCTTGATATCATTACTGAATTCCATACAAATTAATTAGCACTAGGGATGAGACGAACACCCCCCCAGTTCGGTTCGCACCAGAACTTGTGAACAGGCAATTAATTTGTTCGAATATCCGAACACTGTTAAAGTCTATGGGACTTGAACATGAAAAATCTAAAGTGCTAATTTCAAAGGTTAATATGCAAGTTATTGTCATAAAAAGTGTTTGGGGACCCGGGTCCTGCCCCAGGGGACATGTATCAATGAAAAAAAAAGTTTTAAAAACTGCAGTTTTTTCGGGAGCAGTGATTTTAATAATGCTTAAAGTGAAACAATAAAAGTGAAATATTCCTTTAACCACTTAACGACCGCTCACTGTATATATACGTCGGCAGAATGGCACCGACAGGCACAATCACGTAGAGCATACGTGATTGCCTTTGTATAGTTGGGGGGTCCGATCGGACCCCCCTTCTGTACAGTGAGCGGTGGCTAAGTGTCCGGGAGCGTTCCGGGATGAGGGGGCAGCCATTCGTTTCTGGCCACCCCCTCGCGATCGCTCCCGGCGAATGGAAATGCCCCCTCTGTCTGTGTCAGACAGAGGGAGCAGGAGGAAGTGATGTCATCTCTGGTGCGGCGCTCACATATACCGAGCGCCGTACAAGAGAAGATATCAGGTCAGTGCACACAACACTACACTGACACCAGGACACATAGGGACATAAATCGCCCCCCCAGGCCCCCCCAGACACCCCAGATCACCCCCCAGATCAGCCCCCAGTCACAGTGTCACTGATTGCAGTGACCATTTATATAGTGATCACTGCAATCAGTGACATTTGTGACTGTAAAAGTGTCACCAAAGTTTAGTCTTAGGTCCAGTGTAGCCCCCTAACCCCCCCTAATAAAGGTTTAACCCCCTGATCACCCCCCAGATAACCCTTTCACCGCCTATCACCACTGTCGCTTAGCGATCATTTTTCTGATCGCTGTCTTAGCGTCAGTGATGCCGATCGGCAGCCAGTAATTTTTTTTAGGTTCGCCGCAGGTTTTTATAGCGTCAGGTACCCCAATATATTATCTAATAAAGGTTTAACCCCCTTGATCGCCCCCCAGGTAACCCTTTCACCCCCTATCACCACTGTCACTAAGCGATCGTTTTTCTAAACGCTGTCTTAGTGTCTGTGATGCAGATCGGTAGCCGGTAATTTTTTTTAGGTTCGCCGCAGGTTTTTATAGCGTCAGGTACCCCAATATATTATCTAATAAAGGTTTAACCGCCTTGATCGCCCCCCAGGTAACCCTTTCACCCCCTATCACCACTGTCGCTAAGCAATTGTTTTTCTAAACGCTGTCTTAGTGTCGGTGATGCAGATCGTAGCCAGTAATTTTTTTTAGGTTCGCCGCATGTTTTTATAGCGTCAGGTACCCCAATATATTATCTAATAAAGGTTTAACCCCCTTGATTGCCCCCCCAGGTAACCCTTTCACCCCCATCACCACTGTCGCTAAGCAATCATTTTTCTAAACGCTGTCTTAGTGTCGGTGATGCAGATCGGTAGCTGGTAATTTTTTTTAGGTTCGCCGCAGGTTTTTATAGCGTCAGGTACCCCCATATATTATCTAATAAAGGTTTTAACCCCCTGATTGCCCCTAGTTAACCCTTTCACCAGTGATCACCATATAAGTGTTACGGGTGACGCTGGTTAGTTAGTTTGCTTTTTATAGTGTCAGGGCACCCGCCGTGTATATAACCCAATAAAGGTTTAACCCCCTGATCGCCCGGCGGGTGATATCAATTAGGTTTTAGCGTCAGAGAGGGTCTGCGTCACACCACAGGCAGCGTCAGGTTAGTGCCAGTAACGCTAACACCCACGCGTGAAGCATACACCCCCCTTAGTGGTATAGTATCTGAACAGATCAATATCTGATCTGATCTATACTAGCGTCCCCAGCAGTTTAGGGTTTCCAAAAACGCAGTGTTAGCGGGATCAGCCCAGATACCTGCTGGCACCTGCGTTTTGCCCCTCCGTCCAGCCCAGGCCACCCAAGTGCAGTATCGATCGATCACTGTCACTTACAAAACAAAAACACACATAACTGCAGCGTTCGCAGAGACAGGCCTGATCCCTGCGACTCCAGTGCTGTAGGAGGTGATTTCACCACCACAGTTAAAAAAAAAAAGCATATATGCCGAAGCATTGGGGCAGCAGGGGCGGAGGAGCGATTTTGCTCCTAATGCTGCGTACATACGGTCGAAATTCCGACGGAGGCTTGCCCGTGGAAAAGTCCGACCATGTGTGTGCGGCATAACTTTTTTGCGGGAGGATGCCCCCATGCTTCGGCATATATAAATGGTGCGTGTATGCCCATCATTAGAAGTGGGTGGATGAAGGGCGGTATTCTAATGGTGGGCATACCCACCGATCAATCTCTTTTTTCGTTCAGCCAACTGGCTGCATGAAATAAAAAGATTACAATACATGTCCAACAAGGACCAGCAACGTACTGGTATGTTGCTGGACTTTGAATGTTTATACCAGAATGATGCCTGCGGGTTTACGTATCATCTTGGTATCATTCTTTTCAGCCTGCGGCCGGCTTTCATGTAAAAGCAATCCTAGCGGCTAATTAGCCTCTGGACTGCTTTTACAAGCAGTGGGAGGGAATGCCCCCCCCGGATATAAAAAGCGCCATTGGGAAATTGGGAAAGCATTTTATCACACCGATCTTGGTGTGGTCAGATGCTTTGAGGGCAGAGGAAAAATCTAGGGTCTAGAAGACCCCAGTTTTTTCAAAAAAAGAGTACCTGTCACTACCTATTGCTATCATAGGGGATATCTACATTCCCTGAGATAACAATAAAAATGATAAAAAAAAAAATACTTGGAAGGAACAATTTAAAAATAAAATAAAAAAGCAAAATTAATAAGAAAAAAAAAAGAAAAAAAAAAAGCACCCCTGTCCTGCCCTGCTCTTGCCCAATGGCGAACGCAAGCGTCGGTCTGGCGTCATATGTAAACAGCAATTGCACCATGCATGTGAGGTATCACCGCGAAGGTCAGATCGAGGGCAATCATTTTAGCAGTAGACCTCCTCTGTAAATCTACTGGGGTAACCTGTAAAGGCTTTTAAAGGCTTTTAAAAATGTATGTAGTTTGTCGCCAATGCGCGTTTGTGCGAAATTTTAAAGCATGTCGTGTTTGGTATCTATGTACTCGGCCTAAGATCATCTTTTTTATTTCATCAAACATTTGGGCAATATAGTGTGTTTTAGTGCATTAAAATTAAAAAAAGTGTATTTTTTAACCCAAAAAATGCGTTTGAAAAATCGCTGCGCAAATACTGTATAGAAAAAAAAATGCAACACCCACCATTTTAATCTGTAGGGCCTTTGCTTTAAAAATATATATAATGTTTGGGGGTTCAACATAATTTTCTTGCAAAAAAAAAAATGTTTTCATGTAAACAAAAAGTGTCAAAAAGGGCTTTGTCTTCAAGTGGTTAGAAGAGTGGATGTAAGCTTCCTAATGTTGTGTATAAAATGCCAGAACAGTTCAAAACCCCCCCAAATGACCCCATTTTGGAAAGTAGACACCCCAAGCTATATACTGAGAGGCATGTCGAGTCCATGGAATATTTTATATGTTGACACAAGTTGCGGAAAATCGAAATTTTTTTTTTTTTTTTTTTGCACAAAGTTGTCACTAAATGATATATTGCTCAAACATGCCATGGGCATATGTGAAATTACACCCCAAAATACATTTTGTTGCTTCTCCTGAGTACGGGGATACCACATGTGTGAGACTTTTTGGGAGCCTAGCCACGTACGGGACCCCAAAAAACAAACACCGCCTTCAGGCTTTCTAAGGGTGTAAATTTTTGATTTCACTTCTCACTGCCTATCACAGTTTCGGAGGCCATGGAATGCCCAGATAGCACAAACCCCCCCAAATGACCCCATTTTGGAAAGTAGACACCCCAAGCTATTTGCTGAGAGGTATTGTGAGTATTTTGCAGATCTCGCTTTTTGTCACAAAGTTTTGAAAATTGAAAAAAAAATATATATATATATATATATATTTTCTTTCTTCATTTTCAAAAACAAATGAGAGCTGTAAAATACTCGCCATTCCTCTCAGCAAATAGCTTGGGGTGTCTATATTCCAAAATGGGGTCATTTGGGGGGGTTTTGTGCGATTTTGGCATTTTATGGCCTTCGAAACTGTGATAGGTAGTGAGGAGTGAAATCAAAAATTTGTGCCTAGAAATCCTGAAGGCGGTGCTTGGTTTTCGGGGTCCCGTACGCGGCTAGGCTCCTAAAAAGTCCCACACATATGGTATCCCCGTACTCAGGAGAAGCAGAAAAATGTATTTTGGGGTGTAATTCCACATATAACCATGGCATGTGTGAGCAATATATCATTTAGTGACAACTTTTTGTAATTTCTTTTTTTTTTTTTTGTCATTATTCAATCACTTGGGACAAAAAAAATATATTCAATGGGCTCAACAGGCCTCTCAGCAATTTCCTTGGGGTGTCTACTTTCTAAAATGGGGTCATTTGGGGGGGGGTTTGTGCTATTTTGGCATTTTATGGCCTTCGAAACTGTGATAGGTAGTGAGGAGTGAAATCAAAAATTTGCGCCCTTAGAAATCCTGAAGGCGGTGCTTGGTTTCCGGGGTCCCGTACGCGGCTAGGCTCCCAAAAAGTCCCACACATGTGGTATCCCCATACTCAGGAGAAGCAGCAAAATGTATTTTGGGGAGAAATTCCACATATAACCATGGCATGTGTGAGCAATATATCATTTAGTGACAACTTTTTGTAATTTTTTTTTTTTTTTTAGTCATTATTCAATCACTTGGGACAAAAAATAAAAAATTCAATGGGCTCAACATGCCTCTCAGCAATTTCCTTGGGGTGTCTACTTTCCAAAATGGGGTCATTTGGGGGGGTTTTGTACTGCCCTGTCATTTTAGCACCTCAAGAAATGAGATAGGCAGTCATAAATTTAAAGCTGTGTAAATTTCAGAAAATGTACCCTAGTTTGTAAACTCTATAACTTTTGCGCAAACCAATAAATATACGCTTATTGACATTTTTTTTACTAAAAACATGTGGCTGAATACATTTTGGCCTAAATGTATGACTACAATTGAGTTTATTCGATTTTTCTTATAACAAAAAGTAGAAAATATCATTTTTTTTAAAAAAATTCGGTCTTTTTCCGTTTATATCGCAAAAAATTAAAATCGCAGAGGCAATCAAATACCATTAAAAGAAAGCTCTATTTGTGGGAAGAAAAGGACGCAAATTTCGTTTGGGTACAACATTGCATGTCCGCACAATTTACAGTTAAAGCAGCGCAGTGCAAAATTCTGAATTCACCTCTGGTCCTCTAGCTACCAAATGGTCCGGGGCTTAAGTGGTTAAATTTCGTACCTAGGGAGTGTGTATAGTATGCCTGAACATGAGTTTGACTCGAACTCGAAGCTCATCCCTACTTAGCACCACAAAATGATACTTGGTCCTATATTGTCTAAAAGGGACGGTACTGGGAGGTGGGTAGGGCCGGAGAAAAGGGGTGACTCGGTACGGGGAAGTTCCTGCACCTATTGTCTAAGAAAAAAAGCCCTGTGTGTAAGGATTACTACCAATCATGGACTCTAAGGAACTTGTAGTGCCTCCTGTGGATTATTGCCTTAACCACTTAAAGGGGTTGTAAATAATGTTATTTTATTTTTTTAAATAACAAACATGTTATACTTACCTCCATTGTGCAGCTCATTTTGCACAGAGTGGCCCTGAACCTGGTATTCTGGGGTCCCTCGGCGGCTGTCTCGGCTCCTCCCCGCAAGAACTCACCTTGCGGGTGCGCTCCAGTGATACAGCCGGCGGCTATAGCCGCCCACTGTATCACTCGGCCCCGCCCCTCGGCGTGCCGCGTCATTGGATGTGTGATTGACAGCAGCGCGAGCCTATGGCTGCGCTGCTTTCAATCCATCCAGTTTGGCCAATCAACGGCCAGGCTCAGAAACGAGGAGGATGACAAAGGGCGAGCGCGGGACTTTCGAGGGCTCAGGTAAGTAAAACGGGGGCTCGGGGGGGATGTTTTTTCACCTTGATGCATAGGATGCATTAGGGTGAAAAAACGTTTACCTTTACAACCCCTTTAAGGACCGAGCCTCTTTCTGAGATTTGGTGTTTACAAGGTAAAAACATTTTTTTTGCTAGAAAATTACTTAGAAAAAAATATATATAATTTTTGGGGGTTCTAACACCCTAGAGAATAAAATGGCGGTCATTGCAATACTTTCTGTCACACCGTATTTGCGCAGCGGTCTTACAATCACACTTTTTTGGGAAAAAATACACTTTTACATCATTATACTTTTAGTACAAGAAATCTTTAGCTAAATACTATACCTGGCTCCAAATGGTCAAATCAGGCTCCTCCAGGAATTCAGGTT
Source organism: Rana muscosa (assembly GCA_029206835.1). Taxonomy (NCBI): domain Eukaryota; kingdom Metazoa; phylum Chordata; class Amphibia; order Anura; family Ranidae; genus Rana; species Rana muscosa. The sequence goes on from CM055117.1 coordinate 334,889,731, forward strand.
GTTCCTCCGAAGAAGGAAGGCTGCAGGGAAGGCTGGAGGTTTGGCTGCAGGGAAGGCTGGAGGGTTGGATGCATGGAAGGCTGGAGGGTTGGCTGCAGGGAAGGCTGGAGCTACTTCTGGGGGGAAGGCTTGAAAGGGATTCCCTTGCTTTCAGATGGTCATCAAGGAAGTTTAGCTGACTGAAGTACCACAGATTAGACTTGTAAATTTGATCTGCATCTGCTCCTGATCTCATTGATTTTATGACTTGTCGTAGGAATCATCGTTCATTCGCTCTCTAATAAAAATACGATTTTTTTGTCGGATACAGTGTTAACTAAATTCGACCATGCCTATTTAGGCATGGTCAAATTGAGTTAACACTGTATCAGACAAAAACATCGTAATTTTATTAGTGAGCGATTGAACGATGATTCCTACAACTGATTGTTGTGCCCAAGAACATGAAACTTGACATCTTGAACTATTTATGTGAGAATATTTTTGGAACATGGTTGTGTAGATGTGTTGGTAACTATATTTAACTAATCTAATTGGATTCAGTGTACGGTAAGGAGAGTATGCTCAGCAGCTGGTTACACATCTGGACACAAGTGTGGGCCACAAGAACAACCTTTTTAGGACCTATTGCAGGACAATTTTATGGTCCAGTTTATTGAGGCCCCAACTAGGAATGATGCTCTGTTGGACCTGGTAATCTCAAACCATGCAGAGCGTATTACTAATGTTCAGATAAAGGAACACCTGGGTAGCAGTGACCAAAACATGACTTCATTTGATGTTAGCTGTAAGCAAAAATCACATATATTGGCATCAATGGGCACAGAACAGAAATGGGAATTCTTCAAAAAGACTGTTTGTGAACTCACTGCAAAGTATATTCCCATGGGCAATACGTTTAAAAGGCTAAATATAAAACCTATGTGGCTCACGGCCAAAGTTAAAAAAGCTATAAACTACAAGAAAAGAGCTTTTAAAAAATATAAAAATGAGGGAACACTAGTGTCATTTCAATGTTACAAAGAATATACCAGGATATGTAAAAAGGAAATCAAGGATGCAAAAATTCAAAACGAACGACAGATTGCAAAAGATAGTAGGACAAACCCCAAAAAATTATTCAAATATATTAATAGTAAAAAGGTCAAGTCTGTGCATGTAGCCCCTTTACAAAATAATCTAGAGTGGGTTACTGGGGACAAAGAGAAGGCTAATTTATTAAATACTTTCTTCAGCTCTGTGTATACAAAGGAACATGGGGGAGCTCATGTCCAAAATGGGGGTGGTAGTGACACAGCCCCAAATCCACAATGGCTCAAAAGTGATATGGTCCAGAAATATTTAGACAGAATAAAAGGTGGATAAAGCACCTGAACCAGATGGCATACACCCACGGATCCTAAAAGAATTGAGCTCTGTAATTTTGAAAACCATTGTATCTAATTTTTAGTGACTCATTAATGACAGGAATAGTACCACTGGATTGGCGCAGGGCCAATGTGGTGCCTATATTTAAAAAGGGAACAAAGTCTTTACCAAGTAACTATAGACCTGTTAGTTTAACTTCTATAGTTGGGAAGATACTGGAGAGATTAATAAAAGACCACATAGATGAGTTCTTGCTGGAAAAAAATATTTTAAGCAACAGACAGCATGTATTCATGAAAGACAGAAGTTGTCAGACAAACCTGATTTCTCTTTATGAAGAGGTAAGTAAAACCTTGGACAGAGGGGTGGCGGTGGACGTGGTATACTTGGATTTTGCAAAAGCGTTCGATACAGTTCTCCACACATGTCTAATGTGTAAGGTAAAGTCTACAGGCTTGGAAATATCAGTTTGTAAATGGATAGAAAACTGGATAAAAGACAGAATTCAGAGTGTAGTGGTTAATGATTCTTACTCTGAATGGTCTAAGGTTATCAGTGATGTACCCCAAGGTTCAGTGTTGGGACCCTTACTTTTTAATATCTTTATAAATGATATTGGGTCTGAGATCAAAAGTAACATTTCTGTCTTTGCAGATGACACTAAGCGATGCAGTGGATTACGTCCTTACAGGATGTCGCCAATTTACAAGCCAACCTCTAATAGGGCGACTATGTGACAGATGAGGTTTAATGTTGATAAATATAAAGTTATGCACTTGGGGGCTAAGAATATGAATGCATCATACATACTAGGGGGAGTACAACTGGGGGGATCCATAGTGGAGAAGGATCTGGGGGTTTTGGTAGATCATAAGTTCAATAATGGCATGCAATGCCAAGCTGCGGTTTCCAAAGCGAGCAAAGTCCTTTCTTGTATTAAGAGAGGTATGGACTCCAGAGAGAGAGATATCATTTTGCCCCTGTACAAGTCATTAGTAAGACATTATCTGGAATATGCAGTTCAGTTTTGGGCCCCAGTTCTCAAAAAGGATATTGGAGAACTGGAGAAAGTGCAGAGAAGGGCAACCAAACTGATAAGAGGCATGGAGGAGCTCAGCTATGAAGAAAGATTAGAGGAACTGAATTTATTCACTCTTGAGGATTAAGGGGGGGATATGATCAACATGTACAAATATATAAGGGGTCCATATAGTGAACTTGGTGTTGAGTTATTCACTTTATGGTCAATACAAAGGACAAGGGGGGACTCTACGTCTAGAGGAAAAGAGATTTCCCCTCCAAATATAGAAAGGTTTCTTCACAGTAAGAGCTGTGAAAATGTGGAATAGACTCCCTGCAGAGGTGGTTCTGCCCAGCTCAGTAGATTGCTTTAAGAAAGGCCTGGATTCTTTCTTAAATGTAAATAATATAACTGGGTACTAACATTTATAGGTAAAGTTGAGCCGGGGAATATCCAATTGCCTCTCGGGGGATCAGGAAGGAATTTTTTCCCCTGCTGTAGCAAATTGGATCGTGCTCTGCTGGGGTTTTTCACCTTCCTCTGGATCAACTGTGGGTATAGAATTAGGTACCGTATTTATCGGCGTATAACACGCACCGGCGTATAACACGCACCCCAAGTTTAGGAGGGAATTTTAGGGAAAAAAACTTTTAGGAGGGAAGTTTAAGGAAAAAAAAACTTACATTTAAATGCAGCCTTACCAGTGTCCGTTGCAGCCTTGTCAGTGCAGCCTTGCCAGCAGTGTCCAGTGCAGCCTTTGCCCAGTGTCCAGTGCAGCCTTTGCCCAGTGTCCAGTGCAGCCTTTGCCCAGTGCAGCTTTACCAAGTGTCCAGTGCAGCTTTACCAAGTGTCCAGTGCAGCCTTTGCCCAGTGTAGCTTTGCCCAGTGTCCAGTGCAGCTTTACCCAGTGTCCAGTGCAGCCTTTGCCCAGTGTAGCTTTGCCCAGTGCCCAGTGCAGCTTTACCCAGTGTCCAGTGCAGCCTTTGCCCAGTGCAGCCTTTGCCCAGTGTCCAGTGCAGCTTTGTCCAGTGCAGCCTTTGCCCAGTGTCCAGTGCAGCTTTGCCCAGTGTCCAGTGCAGCCTTTGCTAAGTGCAGCCTTTGCCCAGTGTCCAGTGCAGCCTTGCCCCAGTTTTCAAAATTGGCGCCGCCAAGATCGCCGCAGAGACTGGGCGGAGCGGGGCGAACGCCGCCGAGAACGCAGGGACTGGGCGGAGCCGAGATACACATAGCCGAGTGTACTCGGCTATACTCGGCTTTTCTCGGCTTCGCTCACAGTCACTGGGCGTGACTGTGAGCAGAGCCGAGAAAAGGCGAGTATAGCCGAGTACACTCGGCTATGTGTATCTCGGCGGCGATCGCTGCGCTCCGCTCAGTCAGCGGAGATCGCCGGGATCAGTGGGTATCGGCGTATAACACGCACCCACGATTTCCCCCTGATTTTAAGGGGAAAAAAGTGCGTGTTATACGCCGATAAATACGGTATATGGGATTGTATGGTATTATTATTTTATTTTTTTATGGTTGAACTGGATGGACTTGTGTCTTTTTTCAACCTGACTAACTATGTAACTATGTGTCACACACAGGTTATCCAGTGGATACTTGGTGTGTTTCCATGTGTGAAACTTGACCAAAATAGATAAATGTACCAGCTTTGATAATGGATACAATCATGTGTTCAGCTTAGAACTATTGACAAAAACAGACAATTGTACCACACTTCCAAAGAATGATTCATATTCCTCTTTCAGGCCTCAAATCTTTTTTTACTCAAGTATACCTTTTGGTTCAATCTCATAGGGCTTCAAAGAGCTTCGAGACGGGAGCCTAGGAACCCCACACCTCCAAACCAAGACCCACAACCACGGGATGTGGGGGAAGAAGTGGAGGAAGTGTAAAATGGCAACACAACAGGTCAGTGTCATACACCACAGATTTTATAATACATGGTGTGTTTAAATATTTTAGGTGCTTTTCTGCCTGTGGAGCAAGAAAGATTCACCAGTCACAGTGCCCAGATGGTGATCAACGAAATCATGGTCTGCTCTCGTGACCTGGATCACATCAACCAAAATTTGCTCCAGATCAGGCAAAAGACCAAGCAGGTGGAGCAAAGAATAAAAAAGATCATAGATGTGCTTGGGAGGGTTTAAAATTTGAATATGGCAAAAAATGTAACTTATAATTTTGTTTGTTGTTTTGAATGTTTGGTTTGTAATGTTTTAATTGTTTTTAGTACAAGTGTACATGTTGAACTTTACAAGTTACATATGGTTCATGCGTTTTAGCAAGATAAATAACCCCAAAAAATAAATAAGAATACCATTTTCTAGGTTTTTAGAAAAGAAAAACACATTTAAAATGTGCAACAATTAAAAATATTTTATACTCAACAATGTGTGGCTTCTTATATCAATGTTGCCTTAAAAAAAATTTTTGGGTTGTTTACACTGACAATGATGGTTATTTACTAAAGCAAAATACACATGGTACTACAAGTGCACTAGGATAACCTAGGAGAAAGATAAAAGCAACCCTAAGCAAAAAAAAAACAAGATGTTTTCAGTAGAAAGCATATTTTTATTAAAAGAAAAGATTCAAATGTCATCAGGCATTGCAATGGCCCCCCTACCCATAAAATACTCCAAATACTGTTGCCGCACATCACGGCCGCTTTGGGGGGCCAAGCCTGTGGGGCCAGCTTCCTGGGCTGGCAATGCAAATTCTGAATGTCGTGTGGCCTCAGGCCCAACAGAAGCAAAATAATTAGGAGAATATTTTTTTTTTTAATTATTATGAAGGATGCAACAGCACATTACAATGCGATTCCATTTGTACTCCGCCAGATTTATTGAGGTCAGAAAGAGGCGGAAACTGCTGGCCATGATGCCAAAGGCATTTTCGACCACCCTTCTGGCTCTGGCCAGCCTGAAATTAAAGACCCTCCTCTCAGGGGTGAGGGTCCTTTGGGGAAAAGGCCTTATCAGATGTGGACCGAGCGCAAACGCCTCATCTGCGATGAAAACAAAGGGTAGTCCCTCTTCATTCTCTGCCGCAGGTGGCAATGCCAGGTCATCCGTTTGTAGCCGTTGGACGAATTCCGTCTGGCCAAAAACTCCGTCAGACATCCGCCCATTTTTTCCCACATCCACAAAAAGCAATTCATAATTGGCAGACACCACCGCCATCAGCACGATACTGTGGAACCCTTTATAATTAAAATAATAGGATCCTGAATGGGGTGGTGGCACGATGCGGACGTGCTTGCCATCAATGGCTCCTCCACAGTTGGGAAAGTTCCAACGCTGTGAAAACTCTGATGCCACATTCTGCCATTCCTGTGGCATAGAAGGGAACTGTGGAGTCAAACAAGAAAAAAATAATAATACTTTGATACATAAACATTGCAAGCAAATTATCCCAAAACATTCTTGCCCAAACATCAGTATAACATTAATTTGAAGGAGTATTTTAAGACCAAAAAAAAAAGATCACTAATCAGATTCCACACACCCTTTGATGGACCAATAAAATTATTTTATGGGGGGGGGGGGGTTTGAGATGAGTTTGGGAACCTCAGAAATAAAGGCTCTAGCACTCTGTCTGAATTAGAACAAATAATAAAAATGAACATATTTTTAAGGGGGGGGGGGGGGTCAAGCACTACAATGGAGCAGACAAAAAACATTGGGAGGTGACTAGGCTAGATGTGTTTGGGCCCAGGATAGAATTCTGGAGAGATTGGTTATTGGAAATATGCATGAAGGCCAAAAAAGGAGCATTAAAAACTTACAACATGCATGGGGACAAAGGGGACATTTACAGCACATTACAATCATGGTAATTAGGGACTGTTTTAAAAAATAATATACATTAGCAAGCATTAAATACATAGAATGTGAGGTTAAAGGACAAAACTTACCTTAATATAGTCCTCCTGCAGGACTTGTATTATGGCAGAACAGGTTTCTGGGATAATAACTCCCAGAACCTGGGGGGAGATGCCTGTCGAGAACTTGAGGTCCTGCAAGCTTCTCCCTGTTGCCAGGTAGCGCAACGTAGCAACTAGCTTCTGCTCAGCAGTGATGGCTTCCCGCATAATGGTGTCCTGCCTGGTGATATAGGGGGACACCAAAGTCAAGAGCTGCTGAAAAACGGGGTCAGACATCCTAAGAAAATTCCTGTAGTCATCAGGGTTATTCTCCTGGATCTCCCGCAGCAGAGGCATGTGACAGAATTGGTCCCGCTGGAGCAACCAATTCTTGGTCCATGAACTCCTCCTCACCCTGTTCATGGACCGGAGCTGGGATACAGCAACAATCCCAGCACCAAGCACAGCACGATCTCGGCGACAAGAATGTACCTGAAACATGGCTAGAAAACGGTCGTCTAATCAGAACGAACTAAAAGAACGCACTGAAGAACAGCAAGGCCTCTGAAGAACGACCTGAAAAACAGTAACGAGCGGACAAGAACGCACTGCAAAAACAGATACAAACTGACTACAAGCACTGAAAGACAGATACGAACCCACAAGCACAAACTGAACACCAGAAAACGATCTTTAAAGCACGAAGACTGAAAAGCGCGAATCGTCTCTCACCAAACTTTCGGTAACACGAAATCAGCAAAAGCGTCCCAAAGGGTGGCGCCATCCGAATGGAACTTCCCCTTTATAGTGCCGTCATACGTGTTGTCAAACGTGTTGTACGTCACCGCAGTTTGCTCGAGCATTTTTTTTCACGATCGTGTGTAGGCAAGGCAGGCTTGAGAAGAATCACATCGGGAAAAACGTTGTTTTTTTCAATGACATTAAAAATGGTCGTGTGTACGCGGCATTAGACAAGGGATCAGAAGATTGCTGAACTGAGAATCATAGGAGAGGAAGACTGGAACATAGTCTCGGGAGAGTCAGTCTGGGAGTTTTGCAAGAGGCAAACTGGAAGAGACTCAGGAGAGATAAGCTTGGGCACAGTAGCGGTTCATTCATTCCAGAGGCTATTTTAGGATCTTAAAGTGCTACTAAACCTACAACAGTATAATCAGTCTGTATATGCAGTAAAGCATGCTTGTTATACTCACTGTGAAACCTGAGCGGTTAATCCTCATGCATTGTGTAAAAAGGCTGTTTTATCCTGTCTCCTCTGATCTTCTCCTTCTTCCACTGTCCCCATTATTTTTCCTGATAGTAAAGAGCTAGGGGACAAGCTGTACATGCTCAGTTTGGTGTGTATTGCTAGAGTATTTTTTTGTACTTGGGAGAGTGCATGTGATCAGCACAAGGCCAATCAGCACTGTCCAGACAGAGGGTCCGGGGTCCTGCATCCTCATAGGACAGTCAGTGCAAAATGAAAACTCCTCCTAAAAGCCAGACACTGATATAAGCCACAAGACTGCTCTAACTGCTGATGAGAAAAGGTATTTAGCTGTTTATATTTACTAAAATAATTGCATTTTCATGTTCTGTGTACTGTGGGAGACCAGATAAAGTGAATGCAGGGTCCTGGGTTTAGTAACGCTTTAAGAAATGAGCAACAGGGACATTGAATAAATAGATAGATAGATATGTAGCACCCTGGAGTTTAGGCAGTGTTGCTCCTCACAAATATACTTGCTAGGAGTAGTTATCCTGGTTGATTGTTAGAGATCTATTGATTTCTCCCTAAGTTTGGCATTGTTGCCCCTTTATCTTCTACCACTAGGTGGCTGGGTACTTGGTGGTACTAGATACGAGAAGGGCAATGCAAGGTCTGGTTATGGGTATATGGGGTATCTCAGCCAAAGGGCAGGGGTTTTCTTGAATCCCTTGGCCTGCTGGGAGAGCCTATATATTCGGGTGGAGTCAGATGATCTATGTTCTGTGCCACCTGGAGGGCTGTCTGGGTGGACATGTGTTGTACTGCCCGGGCTGCTAGGCCAGAGATTGGGCCTATCCAGCACATCACCCTGAACAAACCATCCCCACCGTGAAACATGGTGGTGGTAGCAGCCTGTTGTGGGGATGCTTATCTTCGGCATGGACAGGGAAGCTGGTCAAAAAAAAAACTGTTAGAGTCTGCAAAAGACTTGAGACTGGGGCAGAGGTTCGCCTTGCAGCAGGATAACGACCCTAAACATACAGCCAGATCTACAATGAAATGGTTTACATCAATGCATATTCATGTTTTAGAATGACCCAGTCAAAGTACAGACCTAAATCCAATTGAGAATCTGTGGCAAGACTTGAAAAATGCTGTTTACAGATGCTCTCCATCCAATCTGACAGAGCTTGAGCTATTGTGCAAAGAAGAATGGGAAAAAATGTGCAAAGCTGGTAGAGACATACCTAAAAAGACTTGCAATTGTAATTGCAGCGAAAGGTGGTTCTACAAAGTATTGACTCAGGGGGCTGAATACAAATGAACGCCACACTTTTCACATATTTTTTGTAAATAATTTTGAAAACCATTTATCATTTTCCTTCCACTTAACAATTAGGTGCCACTTTATGTGAGTTTTTCACATAACATTCCAATAAAATACATTTATGTTTTTGGTTGTGACAAAATGTGGCAAATTTCAAGGGGTGTGAATACTTTTTCAAGGCACTGTATATACATGAATAATTATATTTGCTAATGGAAAATTTACATAAACATAATCTTATAAAAACTAATGAATATGGCTCCAGACACTGCAGGCCCGTAGGCTACAGCAGCAAGGATCGAAGCAAGACTGATCTAATGTTTGGACTGTGGGCACTGCTGTTTCAGTGGAATGACTTGATTAAAAGAAAAATATTTATTTTTACTAGTGTTTGCAATTTAAATGACATTCTTTATTAGTGTAGCGGAGCCTCACTCTCCCTCTCGGGTTTTCTCGTTTGAGTGGCTTGTGTCTAGGGGTACCTGGGAGAGGAGAGTGCAGGAACACTACGCCAAGCTCTCCCCTCATATGTGTATGAGGGTTGAGCAGAGTTACTTGAATTACCTCCGGGTCTGTTCACTGCATACGAAGCCTCCAGCTGTTCCGTGGAGATGTGTCTGCCAATAACATAGAGCCCCACACCAATCGAAAGTTCAACACTCCTTTATTTCTCTGCTTTCAGGGTGAACACAATCAGTTGAACTTTCAGTAACAGACAGTCAGGGGTGTGGGTACGAGTAGGCCCAGGCACAGCTGAACCCTCCTATTCCTTTGCTAGCGAATAGGCCTGGCGTACGGTCTCTGCCACCGACCGTGAGATTGGTCGCTTCCACCGAACGGATGAACCGTTGAGGCCCCTGCCACAGGCCTAATAGCTGGTCTCTGCCACTGACCTGAGTTGACTAGTTGGACCGCTGCCACCGGTCATTGAACATGAACCACCTTCCTCTCTGAACTTGGCCCCTGTTCGGGAAAGATATCCCTCCGGGCGGTCTCCAGAGGTAAACCCAGCACTGGCAATCTGCTGCACCGGGTCTTCGGATGAGTCCCTCCTCCGGTCCCTTACGCCTCTGGATTCGGGTGCCCCACTCCCGGGGCCCCCTAGGACAATCCCTCCCTCGCGGGACCCAGCGGAAGGTACTGGGCCCCAGGCCTCCGGCTGAATACCTCACCCCAGAATGAAGGTGTCTGGGATGGAACACGAACTCCAGGTGTCCAGGCCTTGGCCACCTGGACCCCGACCGCGAACAGCAGCCCTCAGGCTGAAGGTGCCTGGGACTCGAATGTTGTGGCGAAGATGTCCGCCCCCTTTATACCCTCTCCCAGCAAGCACGGCGGGTTCCCCGCCCCGCCATACAACCGAGGTCACAAAGGGTACGGCACTGCAGCGATGGTTCAACCCCGGCCCAAAGTGACAGCGCCACTTGCTGGGCCGCAGGGAACTATGCATCACTGGTGTCTTCACCAGAATTTAAAAGTATATACCCGCTACATTAGTTAACATCATACTTCACAACTTTTTGAGATGGGAACAAGGGCACCTATCAGCAAAAGTATGTAGGCATAGGACACACCCCCTGCCATATCCCCCTTAAAGGAGAATTATACAAAAAAAAGTTTGTTAAACTCACAAGTGGTTTTATTTTTACCACTACTATTCCTTTAGATTGGCTTTTAACATTTAAAAATGCAGCAATTTAGAAATTGGATGAAAGGTTTAGCACTGGGAATTTTTTTTTGAAAGATACAAATTTGCATTTTATAAACAACTATATAGATTGAACCAAAATGAGGGACAAATGAAAAGTAAGGGGGGAAAGAGGGATTTTGTTCCAAATAAGGGACAGTCCCCCAAAATCAGGGACAGTTGGGAGCTATGGTTAACACAGGTTTTTAAAGATGCAAGCTTCTGAAACTTAGATTTCTGTGTAAGGTATAATGCCTGACAAATGAACCACATGCATACCAGAAGCCTGCATCCTAAAAAGGCTTGCACATAAAAAGAAAATATTAATTTGCAGCCACATGCATTCCCCAATTCTTTGTAAGTTACAATGGATTGTATTGCAGTTTCACAATTTTTTCACACAATCAGACAGGTTTCTTTCTAATAACTATTATGCCGTATACACACTGTCGGAATTTCCGATGGAAAAAGTCAGATGGGAGCTTTTGGTCCTATATTCCGACCGTATGTATGCCCCATCGGACTTTTTCATTCGGAATTTCCGATGGACTTAGATAGAGAGCAGGTTCTCCATTTTTCCGTCAGAAATTCCGACTGCGGTTTTTCCGGTGGCAAGTCCGGCCGTGTGAACGTGGCATTAGGCAAGATACCTGCTACAGATGTGAAAGGTCATCAGTGGATAACTTTTTCCTAATTAATTCCAAAGCACTCTGAAGCAACCATAAGTAACTGCATCCGTAACTTCAAATCTAGGCAGATGCCTGAAAATATACATTTCAGGAGCTAGCGAGAATGATCCAAAGCCTTATTTACTGACCAAGTAGTTTAAGCATTACCACTATTCCCATCATTGTGGGATTCACTCAGAGCAGCAGTAAGCTGGTGTATTTCTGAGAGGCTATTGTGAACTGCTGATTGAGAACAGAGGTATTGAAAACTTCATTATTTATCCAAAATCAGCTGCATGATGGAAGACAGTCGAGCCATGGATCAAAATCTGAAAATTCAATCAGAGACAAGAACAAACACAAACAGCATAGATTAAAAGCTTGGCAAATAGCTATTGCAATATTGGGAGATTATTAGCTCATTGCAAAACGAGTTTGTAGTGAGTCCACAAAAGTCTGAACTGTGGTCTTAAAGCGGTAGTAAACTCGCCAAAAGACAAACGATTTAACCAACATTACAATCTAAATATTTATTTAGAATAAAATGGGCACTGAAGCCTCGTACACACGATCGGATATCCTATGGATTCTAATCCGATGGTTTTGTCCATCGGAAATCCGATGAAGCTGACTTCCATCAGTCTTGCCTACACACCATCAGTCAAAAAACCGTTCCAAACGCGGTGACCTAAACCACTCTGATGAGCCGAGAAAAATTAAGTTTAATGCTTCTGAGCATGCGTCGACTTGATTCTGAGCATGCGTGGGTTTTTTATCCTATGGACTTGCCCATAGACGATCGGAATTTGCTATCGGTTTTTGATCCATTGGAAAAATTTAAAACATGTTCTATTTTTTAAAACCGAAAAAAGACCGATGGGTCCCATACACGATTGGTTTGCCCAATGAAAAAAGTCCATCGGACTGTTTTCATCGGTAAAACCGATCGTGTGTACAGGGCTTAAGAGTAAGCCCAAAAATCATTCTTACTGTAAAAACGTATTCGAAACGCTGCTGCTCTGTAATAGCCGTCACCCTATCAACTGTGGTCTTCCGTGTCTGTATTCTAATATACTTTCACCCACAATAAATTTTCCTCTCCGTAATCCTGCGCATGCGCACTAATAGCCGTACCCAAGCCTCTTCTTCGTTTCCGGTTACTACGGAAGAGAACGTCGAGCGAATCAGAGACTATACTGTTGCTGCCTTACTTGGAAGCATTGTGGGGTTTGTCGGGGCTGACGTCGACAATAGGAAATGACGCATCCCCGGCACAGACATTGCATTTTTCCGGCAGGGTCTCTGCTTGCCAGAAATTTTTTAACATTTTGACATACGGATCATGCGCGGGCTACGTCATTAGCCACAAATATACCTATAATTCGCAAGGCAAGCAGGTAATGAGACATTCTTCTAAAGCAAATAATTATAAAACCTTCATATTGGGTATACAACCACATTAAGGCTTGCCAGCCCACTATTGTTAAAGAAACTTAAAGTTCAACAGAAAAACAGGGAAGGGGATTTTCACCATCAAAAACAGGTAATGGAAAAATGCAGAGCCACCTGTCTCTCTCCATTGCTTAGGCCCTAACCTTTGCTCTTGGCTTCTGGTCCCCCAGACCACCTTACACAGTACCGCTGTGTTCCCAGTTGCAGTCCTCGTTCAGCTCTCCTGGTTCCCCTAGAACTCCTGGCTCTCCCAGACATTTCGCTTGCAGCACCCTGCTGCCTGGGCCCACTGCCTGTCCTCTTGGTATGGGTCCTTCTGACACCCCAGGCTCTCTCACTCTTCCAAGACCTCCAGATTTCCTCAGTCCCCTGGACTAAGCTAGTCTTTATGACACTCCCTGTCTCCCAGACTCGCTTAGCTGCCTCAACTTCCTCAGTCCTATGGACAAGGAATCTTTCCTCCAGTATGGAGTGCTGTCTCTTGGGTGGAGCATACCTGTCTCCTAACAGAAGCCCTGAGTTATGCCCAAGTCCTTCCTTATAAGGGCTGTATACACCTGCACTCAGAGCCTGCCAGTCTCCTGCAAGACCTGTACACTGGGTTGCAGATTTCTTCCATCCCAAAAACGTAAAAAAGTTGCAGTTAGAGGAGGTGGGACTTATCATTCAAGTAAGCAAGGGTGCCAGGATAAGGCATATGAACAATAAGAGTAAAAGGGAATGTGGAGAAAAGGTGAAGGACAGTAACAAGTAGCAAGGTAGGCTATGATAGACCACAGGCTAAAGCTCAAGTTGCTTCAGGAAAACAGATAAACAGGGCAAGGTACAGGCTAAAGCTGACCAAACACCAGTAGAATTGTGTTATAAAATTTTTGTTTTGAAAAATTTGTTCCACTTTATAATAGTTAAATGGGGCCAAGTGAGTGCAAATTTATTTTCTCGAACAAATTAAATTCTAACAGTGAATGTGGTTTTCATTTGGGAAATTAAATTTCAATTGAATGTTAAAAGCAAATTAAATTTGAAGTGCCATTAAACAGCATTCAAACAGTGAATTGGATGTGACCTGGCACACACACTATAGCGCACACATGGCGACCTCCATCCCTAAATTGGTTTATAGAAAAGGAGAGCTATGGGACTTTAAATGAGGCGACCGCCGTGTCAGATATGGACAAAAACATCATAAAATTTACAGTACATGATTTATTGTTACATTGTTACATTGAAGAAAAATATTGTATCAAATAGATAGGTAGTCACATGACTTACACTAAATATGCTGCTACATAGCTTGCAATACAAATAGGAATTAGACATAATAACTGTACAAAATAGGAAAAAGGGGTTAAAAAACATTATAGGAACAGGCAACTTTGGGCATCTAGTGGCAAAGTTGCCCAAAGTTGCCTGTTCCTATAATGTTTTTTAACCCATTTATCCCATTATGTACAGTTATTATGTCTAATTCCTATTTGTATTGCATGCTATGTAGCAGCATATTTAGTGTAAGTCATGTGACTACCTATCTATTTGATACAATATATCATGTACTGTAAATTTTATGATGTTTTTGTCCATATCTGACATGGCGGTTGCCTCATTTAAAGTCCCATAGCTCTCCTTTTCTATAAAGCATTCATACAGTCTCTAAAGGCATTATCGAATGTATTGACATAAGGCATTATCAAATGTGTTGACAAGATTTTTAATGAAAATGTTCATATGAAAATCTAGCAGTGTATGGCCAGCTTTACCCACACAAGGGTATTCTTAGATGGACATGAAGATTCAAAATCTTCAGGCCCACTCTCCTGCTCCAATTTTGACTGTGGTTTTATACACAGCACACTGCGTGTCAACAAAGGTCCACAAATCAGCACATCAGGAATGCAGCTTTGTGTATTTGTGGTGCACTGATTTGTTGACATGCATTGACCTGATGATGACGTGATATGCTTTAGAGTCGGTTCACACAGGGGCAACACAACTTCCAGCACGACTTTGGGAGGTAACTTGGACACGACTTGAGCATGAATCACAGCGCGACATGAGGCAACTTACAAGGCAACTTCAAGTTGCCTCCAGGACAGGAGGCTTTCCAGTGGCCAATCAAACAAGAATCAGCTCTGGGGGAGGGAGGGGTTTGCCTGGAAAACTATTTTTACTTCCTGGAAGTTGCTTCAGTTAAGACAGGGGAACCGACTTCGAGGCAACTTCCATTGAAATCAATGGGTACAAGTCTCCTATAAGTCGGATTGGAGTCGTACAGGAACCTTTTCTGAAGTCGGAGCGACTGCAGTAGTGTACATTAAGACGGCTCCATTCACTTCCATTACTTTTCTAAACCGCGGGACTTGGGGCGACCTGAAGTCAGATCCCAGGACGCCCCTGTGTGAACCGGCTCTTATGGCTTTGTTTTGCATGGTGTTTGCAATTAAATAAAAAAACAAACAAACACTTGGACTAGTGTGATATGGACAGTCATGAGTTTCTTTTATTTCCATTATCCTGTAGAACAGTACTGATATGAAACTGCCAGGAAATATGTAAGTGATATATAAATAGGAGAGATAAATAAACAATAAGGTCAGTGTTAAAATATCATCTATTACGTTAAAGCATTCTTCAACCTTTTTTTTGTTTTGTTTTTGTTTTGTTTTTGTTTTGTTTTTGTTTTGTTTTTGTTTTGTTTTGGTTTATAAAGTGGAAAATGGAAAATAGGGTGATTCCAGACACAGCGAAGGAGGGTAGTCCCCCTGTTCACTGTAATATAAACATGACGTCCTCCCTAGGGGTGTATGGAGGTTGCTATGAAGAATATGATTATTAACTTGGGTTTAATGATTGATCATATCTGTTATTTCACTGTTTATATATGATTGTTATGAGAATCTGGACTCGCCCTTGGCGGTAGAAATAAAGTATTTGAAAAACAAAATATCATCTATTACGTTAAAGCATTCTTCAACCTCAAAAACTCAACAAAAAGCCCAAAAGGTGTTAATTAACCACTTAACGACCGCTCACTGTATATATACGTCGGCACAATGGCACCGACAGGCACAATCACGTAGAGTGTACGTGATTGCCTTTGTACAGTTGGGGGGTCCGATCGGACCCCCCTTCTGTACAGTGAGCGGTCGGAATTTGTCTGGGAGCGTTCCGAGATGGGGGGGGCGGCCGTTCGATTCCGACCACCCCCCCGCGATCGCTCCCGGCGAATAGAAATGCCCCCTCTGCCTGTGTACTGTTTACACAGATAGAGAAAGCAGGAGGAAGTGATGTCATCTCCTGTGCGGCGCTCACATATACCGAGCGTCGTACAAGAGAAGACACACAGGTCAGTGCACTAACACTACACTAACACCAGCACACATAGGCACATAAATCGCCCCCCCAGATCACCCCCCAGCCCCCCCAGATCACCCCCCAGCCCCCAGTCACAGTGTCACTGATTGCAGTGACCATTTATTTACTGATCACTGCAATCAGTGACATTTGTGACTGTAAAAGTGTCACTATATTTAGTTTTAGGTCCAGTGTAGCCCCCTAACCCCCCCCTAATAAAGGTTTAACCCCTTGATCACCCCCCAGATAACCCTTTCACCCCCTAGCACCGCCGTCGCTTGGCGATCATTTTTCTGATCGCTGTCTTGGCGTCGGTGATGCAGATCGGTACCCAGTATTTTTTTTTAGGTTCGCCGCAGGTTTTTATAGCGTCGGGTGCCCCCATAAATTATCTAATAAAGGTTTAACCCCCTTGATCGCCCCCCAGGTAACCCTTTCACCCCCTATCACCACTGTCACTAAGCGATCGTTTTTCTGATCGATGTCTTAGCGTCGGTGATGCTGATCGGTAGCCAGTATTTTTTTTTAGGTTCGCCGCAGGTTTTTATAGCGTCGGGTGCCCCCATAAATTATCTAATAAAGGTTTAACCCCCTTGACCGCCCCCCAGGTAACCCTTTCACCCCCTATCACCACTGTCACTAAGCAATTGTTTTTTCTGATCGCTGTCTTGGCGTCGGTGATGCAGATCGGTACCCAGTAATTTTTTTAGGTTCGCCGCAGGTTTTTATAGCGTCGGGTACCCCCATAAATTATCTAATAAAGGTTTAACCCCCTTGATCGCCCCCCAGGTAACCCTTTCACCCCCTATCACCACTGTCACTAAGCGATCGTTTTTCTGATCGATGTCTTAGCGTCGGTGATGCTGATCGGTAGCCAGTATTTTTTTTTTAGGTTCGCCGCAGGTTTTTATAGCGTCGGGTACCCCCATAAATTAACTAATAAAGGTTTAACCCCCTTGATCGCCCCCCAGGTAACCCTTTCACCCCCTATCACCACTGTCACTAAGCAATTGTTTTTCTGATCGCTGTCTTGGCGTCGGTGATGCAGATCGGTACCCAGTAATTTTTTTAGGTTCGCCGCAGGTTTTTATAGCGTCGGGTACCCCCCATAAATTATCTAATAAAGGTTTAACCCCCTTGATCGCCCCCCAGGTAACCCTTTCACCCCCTATCACCACTGTCGCTAAGCGATCATTTTTCTGATCGATGTCTTAGCGTCGGTGATGCAGATCGGTAGCCAGTAATTTTTTTTAGGTTCGCCGCAGGTTTTTATAGCGTCAGGTACCCCCATATATTATCTAATAAAGGTTTTAACCCCCTAATTGCCCCTAGTTAACCCTTTCACCAGTAATCATCATATAAGTGTTACGGGTGACGCTGGTTAGTTAGTTTGCTTTTTATAGTGTCAGGGCACCCGCCGTATATAACCCAATAAAGGTTTAACCCCCTGATCGCCCGGCGGGTGATATCAATTAGGTTTTAGCGTCAGAGAGGGTCTGCGTCACACCCCAGGCAGCGTCAGGTTAGTGCCAGTAACGCTAACACCCACGCGTGAAGCATACACCTCCCTTAGTGGTATAGTATCTGAACAGATCAATATCTGATCTGATCAGATCTATACTAGCGTCCCCAGCAGTTTAGGGTTCCCAAAAACGCAGTGTTAGCGGGATCAGCCCAGATACCTGCTAGCACCTGCGTTTTGCCCCTCCGTCCAGCCCAGGCCACCGAAGTGCAGTATCGATCGATCACTGTCACTTACAAAACACAACACACATAACTGCAGCGTTCGCAGAGACAGGCCTGATCCCTGCGACTCCAGTGCTGTAGGAGGTGATTTCACCACCACAGTTAAAAAAAAAAAGAAGCAAATATGCCGAAGCATTGGGGCAGCAGGGGCGGAGGAGCGATTTTGCTCCTAATGCCGCGTACATACGGTCGAAATTCCGACGGAGGTTTGCCCGTGGAAAAGTCCGACCATGTGTGTGCGGCATAACTTTTTTGCGGGAGGATGCCCCCATGCTTCGGCATATATAAATGGTGCATGTATGCCCATCATTAGAAGTGGGTGGATGAAGGGCGGTATTCTAATGGTGGGCATACCCACCGATCAATCTCTTTTTTCGTTCAGCCACCTGGCTGCATGAAAAAAAAAGATTACAATACATGTCCAACAAGGACCAGCAACGTACTGGTATGTTGCTGGACTTTGAATGGTTATACCAGATTGATGCCTGCGGGTTTAGGTATCATCTTGGTATCATACTTTTCAGCCAGCGGCCGGCTTTAATGTAAAAGCAACCCTAGTGGCTAATTAGCCTCTGGACTGCTTTTACAAGCAGTGGGAGGGAATGTCCCCCCCCCCCGGATATAAAAAGCGCCATTGGGAAATTGGGAAAGCATTTTATCACACCGATCTTGGTGTGGTCAGATGCTTTGAGGGCAGAGGAAAGATCTAGGGTCTAGACCCCAGTTTTTTTCAAAAAAAGAGTACCTGTCACTACCTATTACTATCATAGGGGATATTTACATTCCCTGAGATAACAATAAAAATGATAAAAAAAAAAAAAACATGGAAGGAACAATTTAAAAATAAAATAAAAAAGCAAAATTAATAATAAAAAAAAAAAAAAAAAAAAAAAAAGCACCCCTGTCCTGCCCTGCTCTTGCCCAATGGCGAACGCAAGCGTCGGTCTGGCGTCATATGTAAACAGCAATTGCACCATGCATGTGAGGTATCACCGCGAAGGTCAGATCGAGGGCAGTAATTTTAGCAGTAGACCTCCTCTGTAAATCTAACGGGGTAACCTGTAAAGGCTTTTAAAGGCTTTTAAAAATTTATGTAGTTTGTCGCCAATGCGCGTTTGTGCGAAATTTTAAAGCATGTCGTGTTTGGTATCTATGTACTCGGCCTAAGATCATCTTTTTTATTTCATCAAACATTTGGGCAATATAGTGTGTTTTAGTGCATTAAAATTAAAAAAAGTGTATTTTTTCCCCAAAAAATGTGTTTGAAAAATCGCTGCGCAAATACTGTGTAGAAAAAAAAAATGCAACACCCACCATTTTATTCTGTAGGGCCTTTGATTTAAAAATATATATAATGTTTGGGGGTTCAACATAATTTTCCTGCAAAAAAAAATATGTTTTCATGTAAACAAAAAGTGTCAGAAAGGGCTTTGTCTTCAAGTGGTTAGAAGAGTGGATGTAAGCTTCCTAATGTTGTGTATAAAATGCCAGAACAGTTCAAAACCCCCCCAAATGCCCCTATTTTGGAAAGTAGACACCCCAAGCTATATACTGAGAGGCATGTCAAGTCCATGGAATATTTTATATGTTGACACAAGTTGCGGAAAAAAGACAATTTTTTTTTTTTTTTTTGCACAAAGTTGTCACTAAATGATATATTGCTCAAACATGCCATGGGCATATGTGGAATTACACCCCAAAATACATTCTGTTGCTTCTCCTGAGTACGGGGATACCACATGTGTGAGACTTTTTGGGAGCCTAGCCGCGTACGGGACCCCAAAAACCAATCACCGCCTTCAGGCTTTCTAAGGGTGTAAATTTTTGATTTCACTTCTCACTGCCTATCACAGTTTCGGAGGCCATGGAATGCCCAGATGGCACAAAACCCCCCCAAATGACCCCATTTTGGAAAGTAGACACCCCAAGCTATTTGCTGAGAGGTATTGTGAGTATTTTGCAGATCTCGCTTTTTGTCACAAAGTTTTGAAAATTGAAAAAAAAAAAAAGAAAAAAAAAATTCTTTCTTCATTTTCAAAAACAAATGAGAGCTGTAAAATACTCACCATGCCTCTCAGCAAACAGCTTGGGGTGTCTACTTTCCAAAATGGGGTCATTTGGGGGGGTTTTGTGCTGTTTTGGCATTTTATGGCCTTCGAAACTGTGATAGGTAGTGAGGAGTGAAATCAAAAATTTGTGCCTAGAAATCCTGAAGGCGGTGATTGGTTTTCGGGGTCCCGTACGCGGCTAGGCTCCTAAAAAGTCCCACACATGTGGTATCCCCGTACTCAGGAGAAGCAGCAAAATGTATTTTGGGGTGCAATTCCACATATAACCATGGCATGTGTGAGCAATATATCATTTAGTGACAACTTTTTGTAATTTTTTTTTGTCATTATTCAATCACTTGGGACAAAAAAAAAAATTCAATGGGCTCAACAGGCCTCTCAGCAATTTCCTTGGGGTGTCTACTTTCTAAAATGGGGTCATTTGGGGGGGTTTTGTGCTATTTTGGCATTTTATGGCCTTCAAAACTGTGATAGGTAGTGAGGAGTGAAATCAAAAATTTGCGCCCTTAGAAATCCTGAAGGCGGTGCTTGGTTTCCGGGGTCCCGTACGTGGCTAGGCTCCTAAAAAGTCCCACACATGTGGTATTCCCGTACTCAGGAGAAGCAGCAGAATGTATTTTGGGGTGCAATTCCACATATAACCATGGCATGTGTGAGCAATATATCATTTAGTGACAACTTTTTGTAATTTTTTTTTTTTTTGTCATTATTCAATCACTTGGGACAAAAAAAAAAATATTCAATGGGCTCAACATGCCTCTCAGCAATTTCCTTGGGGTGTCTACTTTCCAAAATGGGGTCATTTGGGGGGGTTTTGTACTGCCCTGCCATTTTAGCATCTCAAGAAATGAGATAGGCAGTCATAAATTTAAAGCTGTGTAAATTCCAGAAAATGTACCCTAGTTTGTAAACGCTATAACTTTTGCGCAAACCGATAAATATACACTTATTGACGTTTTTTTTACTAAAGACATGTGGCTGAATACATTTTGGCCTAAATGTATGACTAAAATTGAGTTTATTCGATTTTTCTTATAACAAAAAGTAGAAAATATCATTTTTTTTCAAAATTTTCGGTCTTTTTCCGTTTATATCGCAAAAAATAAAAATCGCAGAGGCAATCAAATACCATTAAAAGAAAGCTCTATTTGTGGGAAGAAAAGGACGCAAATTTTGTTTGGGTACAACATTGCATGTCCGCACAATTTACAGTTAAAGCAGCGCAGTGCAAAATTCTGAATTCACCTCTGGTCCTCTAGCTACCAAATGGTCCGGGGCTTAAGTGGTTAAAGTAAAACTCAAGCCAAAACATTTTTTTATAGTGTTGGATAAAACACTTTGGATCCTTTCTAATGGAGCATGACCAAAGTACATGGCCCTTAAATTAGCTTAATTTAAAATGATTATGTTTCATTTTGACAAGAAATGATTAAATTTTCATGGACCAGATCTACCTCCAAGCCCAAGGGGTAGCCATGGGCACTAATTGTGCATCCTCCTACGCAAATTTATATTTAGGGGGGTGGGAGAGGATGGGATTTGTTGAGGAGAGATTTACAACTTTTATGAGCCATGTCCTTCATTGGTATAGGTTCAATGATGACCTATTTATCATCTGAACATGCCCAGTAGACCTATTGATCAACTTCATTAACTTACTTAATACTAATGACTTTAATTTACATTTCACCTACAGTTTTGACTGCAGAATCATCTCTTTTCTAGATCTTACAATTATCATTGGCCCAGACAATCAGATCAGGACGGGTCTATATCGTACAAAACCCACAGCAAGCACCTCGCTACTGCACGCCTTCAGCACACATTCTCAACCTCTTGTTAAGAGTACCCTGTACACGCAATATTTGTGCCTACGTTGTAATTGCATGGAAGACAGTGACTTCCACCTACAGGCGAATAGGTTGAGTGAACGTCTCCTTGCTAGAGGCTATTCACGAACTTGAGAAAAGCCTTTAACAAGTAGCTACTAAATTCTCTTCTCATCACCAAAAATTACGAACGAACAAACTCATTGTATTTGGTAATTTTGTATTTTTTATGTCTACTTTATTTCAGATGCGTTATGGGCTACTGTTGCTTTAAAAGGGACCAGCGCCTTTAGGCTTTCAAATTTGAATGGCCCATGCGTGGTTCATTGGGTCCTGTGGTTAACTGTGCGCATGTGTGCATTTTCCTGTGCATGCGTATTACGGAGGGGGGTGGTGGATCCAATGACCTTACACGTCAGCAACTGCTGGTAGCTGTGGATTAATCGGGTTCGGGTTTTAAATACAGTCACAAAACCTGAGACCTTGGTAAGACTTTTCTCTTATTTTGAATAGGAGCTTTGGGGATTAGTAACCCTTTGAAAAGATGAATACCTTTAAGATGGCAAGTCTATCATTGGATTTCAGCTGCAGGTATGCAGACCTGTTTCCTTCATCACCATAGGAATGAGCACTACAATGATGCTGTTTTTCTTCCTATGCTCTTTTTTCTTTTTTCACTTTTTTCCCCACAGTATGAACTGGCTTCCTAATAGACTACTATATTATTTTTTATTCTAGAGCGATGGTGTCCTCTAACATGACACTTTCAGATACATTGCTTTGTATGCCTAGATTCCATACCATTTCATCTGCTAGGTGTCCCTGCAGCATGAGTCCTGGCAATAATTACATTTAAAGAAAGACTCAGGTTGGGAAATTACTGGAGTTTATCTATAGAGCAGAATTCCAGCTACAAAATAGCAAGATAAAATGACTAGCCCATTAAAAGATGAATTAACAAAATCCTTTTTGCTACAATGTTCTTTTTTCTTCTGATAGATGTCCTCAGTCCAATGACCACCATTATTAAACCAATTTTGTCCAGGTTGCCTTGTCCTGGACCCACCCCTGCTTGTGAATGAACAGTGAAGGCAGAAGTAGAACAATGATGAGCTCATATCTGTAACCCTCTAATTTGGGGAGTCCTTAAAATGACACTGACACCCCCCGCAGATCACAAGGTCATTGCAATTTGAATGCGATGTGGGAAACACGCACAGATCGCAGTGTTTTCCACACTGCATTAGTGTGTGAACCGAGCCTAAAGCCTGGTACACACGATCGGAAGCGTAGGACTTTTGAAACTAAGTGTTTTTTCAGCTCTTTAGCGTCACCCTTTGGCCAACTTCTGCCAATGTTGTGCTATGGTTAGCATTGCTTCTGAGCAATGCGTGTTTGTACTTTTGATTTTTTTTCGAAGGACTTCTGTACACACGATTGGATAATCCGACAACACACATTTGTTGTCGGAAAATTTTAAAGCATTCTATCCAACATTTGTTGGCGGAAATCCAACAACAATTGTCCGATGGAGCATACAAACGGTCGGATTTTCCGACAACAGCCTGCAATCGCACAATTCCTATTGGAAAATCCGAACATGTGTACGGGCCTTAAGAACGCCTACATTCTTGATACAGGGGCACCTTTGGACAGCAGCATTGTAAGTCTGGGGTAAGCAGTTACAGCAAACTATTTTTTTTTTCCTTTGGGATAAAGTTTTTACATGAATTAATAAAGGCTGACCATTATAAGCGCCCCTTTCAGTAGTAAATGGTTTGTCTCAACCTTGTACCTGATACATTTGCAGAACTGCTTTTTCTGTTGCAAAAACAAGAGACTTACTGGCCAGATCACCAGATAATAAGAAAAGAAAGCCTAAAAAACAAACAAATGTGACCATCACATCTTATGCCGCGTACACACGATCGGAAATTCCGACAACAAATGTCTGATGTGAGCTTTTTGTCGTAAATTCCATCGGACATTTGCTGTCGGAATGTCCAACCACAAAAATTTGAGAGCTGGTTCTCAAATTTTCCAACAAGAAAAGTTCTTGTCGGAAATTCAGATCGTCTGCATGCAATTCCGACGCACAAAAAAACACGCATGCTCAGAATCAAGCAGAAGAGCCGAACTGCCTATTGAACTTCATTGATCTCGGCTCGTCGTACGTCTTTTACGTCACCGCGTTCTTGACGTTCGGAATTTCCGACAAGATTTGTGTGACAGTGTGTATGCAACACAAGTTTGAGCGAACATTTCGTCGGAAAAAAATCCACCGTTTTGTTGTCAGAATTTCAGATCGTGTGTACGCGGCATAAGAATTTGTAAGCTGCAATTTAATAACTGTTTCCTTTTCATCCGCTTTCATTTGTGTTTTTTAATATTTGTCTAGAGTTTAGCTTCAACCAACTGGTCACACAGAATTACTCTAAAGCCTCGTACACACGGCCAGATTTCTCAACAAGAAAACTGCTGGGAGAGCTTTCTTGCCGAGAAAATCTGCCCAGAATCTCAACGAGAAAAATAGAGATCCTGCTCTCTATTTTCTCGTCTGGATTCTTGTCGGCCTGTTTCCCCGACGAGAAACCCAAGCGTGTGTATACTTACCTGTCTCCATGGAAACCCGTGCATGCTCAAAATGACTTTGACACATGAGCGGTAGCTTCCAAGGCATAGATAGGGTGAAGCAAGATGGCGGCCACGGCATCGAAAGTGACGAGCGCATGCTCGTCGTAGTCGATGACGTCACCGCGTTCGTGCCATTTAAAACAGAATGGCGGTTCTTTTGAATCATACGTGTGTACACTCGGCCGGCACAAGATTCTTGTCAAGAATCCCGTCAGGAAAAACGACAGGTTTTTTCCTGACGAGATTCTCCGCCGTGTGTACTAGGCTTAAGTATACACACATGGAGGCAGGTAAGTATACACACGCTCAGGTTTCTCGTCGGGGAATGAGGCCAACAAGAATCCCGACGAGAAAATAGAGAGCAGGATCTCTATTTTTCTCGTTGAGATTCTGGGCAGATTTCCTGACGAGAAACCTGAAAGCCTCGTACACACGCACGTTTTTTTCGGCAAGAAAGCTCTCCCAGCAGTTTTCTTGTCGCTTCTTGCCGAGAGAACCGGCCGTGTGTACGAGGCTTAACTCATTTTCTTTGCTACATTTTATTCACACACACACACATTTGCTAATTTTGCTGCATGGGTTCAGTAAAAATGGTGTTCCAAACAATCTGCAAAGTTTGTAGGTGTACAGAACTTGAACAGTGTCACAGATCTGTTGTGATAATGCTGGAGTATGTCTGTAGCAAATTATTAGAATAAATGTTGATACAGTTTTTACTTGTGTCTTATGTGCTGTTTTAATGTGCATAATTCCCTTTTATTCCATGTGTGCATACCAAAGCAATTTCATATTTTTTTTCACTGAGGTGGCTTTTGATATTCAAATGATGAGAGCATCGCATTGTTTGTGCAGGTCTCTGGCGGGCTGCTTGACAGTAATGTCCAGGTATAGTCATTGGCGATGTTAGATTTACTCATATGCCTTTGATTGCTATCCATTCTCATCCCATGTGAATGAAGTTATCTGTCTCTGGTCATTCTCTTGGGAAATCAAATGTTTGCTCTAGAAATATTTTTTTGCTTACTCTACTGGTGGCTACTGCATTTGATGCAGAATTTTAATAGAATGCTTGTTTGTTCTCTATTTTTTCTTTTTAATCCCTGTCCCCCTTACTCTAAAATATAGTCGTCTTTGTAGTCAATCCTTCTTTTTTTCAATTATTAATAATCTCTTGCCCATATTTCAAAGAAGCCATTGTTAATTAAATTTGAAAGTACGCTGGTATTACATTGAAGTTCAAAACAAATTCAAAGTTTTTTTTCTTTTTTTTTTTATATTCTCTGTCTTTTTAGTGCTATCTTTTTTCTAATATTTTTGTATTAAATCACCTTTTAGCATTCTAGCTGTTCAGGTAAACACAGTGGTTCCTAAACTAAGAATGAAGGTACCATGCAAGGCTGACAGACCCAAAAAGTGACACATTTGTAGCAGTGAGAATGTCATGTCTCAGTCATCATTAGTCAAACAACTTAAAAACACTGCATAGTGCATGTCACTCATTTGTCATTACATTGTAGTATTTTTAGGTACTGAGTTTTACCTGTATATGTGTAGAAGGCTAATACCACACTAGCAATCCTGTCACTGGTGAGTACCAGCAACAGAATCACAAAAATGTGTAGGGAGAACATTCATCTGCTTCTATTGCCGCGTACACACGGTCAGAAATTCCGACCGTGTGTAGGCTCCATCGGACATTTGCTGTCGAAATTTCCGACAACAAACATTTGAGAGCTGGTTCTAAAATTTTCCGACAACAAAACTTTTTGGTCGGAAATTCCGAGCGTGTGTACGCAGTTCCGACGCACAAAAATCCACGCATGCTCGGAATCAAGCAGAAGAGCCGCACTGGCTATTGAACGTCATTTTTCTCGGCTCATCGTACATGTTGAACGTCACCGCGTTCTTGACGTTCGCAATTTCCGACAACATTTCTGTGACCGTGTGAATGCAAGACAAGTTTGAGCCAACATCCGTCCGGAAAAAAATCCACGGTTTTGTTGTCGGAATGTCCAATTGTCTGTACACGGCATTAGTGTTGTCCCTTGCCAGCTGAATCAGCAAGGCATCACTTTCTTGCTCGATAGATTAGTGAAGTGCTGGTGGTAGTGCTTAGAAGGGTGCACCACATCTTTACAATAATCTGTACAATATTTCTGGCTTTTTTTTTCTTGAAAAATAGTGCACTCTAATTTTGATCTCTTGATTACAAACTTGCCTGTATCCTTCTAAAAGGGGTGTATTTATAAAACACTGTATTTGCATAGCAATACAGTGCATTGAAAACTTATTTATATCCCTTCAAATTTTCCACATTTTGTCATGTTACAACCAAAAACGTAAATGTATTTTATTGGGATTTTATGTAAACGACCAATACAAAGTGACACATAATTGTGAAGTGGAAGGAAAATGATAAATGGTTTTCATTTTTTTTTTTACAAATAAATATGTGAAACGTGTGGCGTGCCTTTGTATTCAGCCCCCCTGAGTCAATACTTTGTAGAACCACCTTTCACTGCAATTACAGCTGCAAGTCTTTTTGGAGATGTCTCTACCAGCTTTGCACATCTAGAGAATTACATTTTTGCCCATTTTTCTTTT
Source organism: Rana muscosa (assembly GCA_029206835.1). Lineage (NCBI taxonomy): Eukaryota > Metazoa > Chordata > Amphibia > Anura > Ranidae > Rana > Rana muscosa. The sequence goes on from CM055117.1 coordinate 334,916,565, forward strand.
GCCAAATAGCTCAAGCTCTGTCAGATTGGATGGAGAGCATCTGTAAACAGCATTTTTCAAGTCTTGCCACAGATTCTCAATTGGATTTAGGTCTGGACTTTGACTGGGCCATTCTAACACATGAATATGCTCTGATCTAAACCATTCCATTGTAGATCTGGTTGTATGTTTAGGGTCATTGTCCTGCTTGAAGGTGAACCCAAGTCTCAAGTCTTTTGCAGACTCTAACAGGTTTTCTTCTAAGATTGCCCTGTATTTGGCTCCATCCCAGTGTCGGTTGGTGCTCAAAATTTTTTGGGGGGGCGGAAAAAAACTGAAAAAAAACAAAACATCAATTGCCGCCACTGTGCCCATTAAACGCAGCCACTGTGCCCAAACGCCACCAGTTTGCCCCCTCAAATGCAGCCAGTTTCCCCCCAAATACAGCCAGTTTCCCCCCAAATGCAGCCAGTTTGTCCCCAAATGCAGCCAGTTTGTCCCCAAATGCAACCAGTTTGTCCCCAAATGCAGCCAGTTTTTCCCCATATACAGCCAGTTTGTCCCCATGTACAGCCAGTTTGCCCCTCAAATGCAGCCAGTTTCCCCCCCAAATGCATCCAGTTTGTCCCCAAATGCAGCCAGTTTGTCCCCAAATGCAGCCAGTTTGTCCCCATATACAGCCAGTTTGTCCCCATATACAGCCAGTTTGTCCCCAAATGCAGCAAGTTTGTCCCCAAATACAGCCAGTTTGTCCCCATATACAGCCAGTTTGTCCCCAAATGCAGCCAGTTTATCCCCATATACAGCCAGTTTGTCCCCATATACAGCCAGTTTCCCCTCATATACAGCCAGTTTGTCCCCAAATGCAGCCAGTTTGTCCCCAAATGCAGCCAGTTTGTGAACATATACAGCCAGTTTCCCCCCATATACAGGCAGTTTGTCCCCATATACAGCCATTTTGTCCCCATATACAGCCAGTTTGTCTCCATATACAGCCAGTTTCCCCCCAAATACAGCCAGTTTGTCCCCAAATGCAGCCAGTTTGTCCCCAAATGCAGCCAGTTTCCACTCAAATACAGCCAGTTTCCCCCCAAATACAGCCAGTTTGTCCCCATATACACTGGCGTTGCTAGGTGGGTGCGGGGGGTGCGGACCGCACCTGGGTGACACCCGCCAGAGGGGTGACACCCGTGGATAGCGGCACCGCTAACACCGCCCGCTGCCCTGTTGATCTGACCTCGCTCTGTTTCAGTGGAGCGGACTGAAGCCGCCGCGCCTCCTCCTCTCTCTTTACATACAATGAGGAGGAGGAGCCAAGGGACACAGCTTATACGTCTGCGCTGTTCTGAGGTCTGTACTGTACAATCTATTACTCAATTATAAGTAGATGGACATGTGGGGGCGCTATGGGAGGGGAGAGGGGTGAAGGGGGGTCTTCACTAAGGGGGGTGTCTATACTGCGGGGGTCTGCACTAAGGGGGTGTCTATACTGCGGTGGTCTGTACTAAGGGGGGGTGTCTATACTGATGGGGGGTCTGTACTAAGGGGGGTGTCTATACTGATGGGGGTGTCTATACTTATGGGGGTGTCTATACTGATGGGGGGTCTGCACTATGGGGGTCTGCACTAAGGGGGGTGTCTATACTGTGGGGGTTTGCACTAAGGGGTTGTCTATGCTGATGAGGGGTCTGTACTAAGGGGGGCTATACTGATGGGGGGTCTGTACTAAGGGGGGTGTCTATACTGATGGGGGGTCTGCACTATGGGGGGTCTGCACTAAGGGGGTGTCTATACTGTGTGGGTTTGTACTAAGGGGGTGTCTATACTGATGGGGGGGTCTGTACTAAGGGGGCTTTACTGATGGGGGGGTCTTCACTATGGGGGGATGTCTATACTGCAGGGGTCTGCACTAAGGGGGATTCTATACTAGTGGGGGGTCTGCACCAAGGGGGAAATCTATACTGATGGGGGAGTCTGCACTAAGGTGGATTCTATACTAATGGGGGGGGGGGGTCTGCACTAAAGGTGGGGTGTCTGCACTAAGAGGAGGGATTCTACACTGATGGGGGTGTTTGTGCTGATGAGGGGGGTCTGTACTGAGGGGGGGGTCTATACTAATGAAGGGTGGTCTGTACTTAGTGGGGGGGGTCTATACTGACGGAGGGTGGTCTGTACTGAGGAAGGGGGGTCTGTTCTTAGTGAGGGGGGTCTGTAGTTAGTGGAGGGGGAGTGACACCAATTTTTTCCGCACCAGGTGACACCAACCCTAGTGACGCCACTGCCCATATACAGCCAGTTTCCTCCCATATACAGCCAGTTTTCCCCATATACAGCCAGTTTGTCCCCAAATACAGCCAGTTTGTCCCCAAATACAGCCAGCTTCCCCCCAAATGCAGCCAGTTTGTCCCCAAATGCAGCCAGTTTGTCCCCATATACAGCCAGTTTGTCCCCAAATGCAGCCAGTTTGTCACCAAATGCAGCCAGTTTGTCCCCATATACAGCCAGTTTGTCCCCATATACAGCCAGTTTCCCCCCAAATACAGCCAGTTTGTCCCCAAATGCAGCCAGTTTCCACTCAAATACAGCCAGTTTCCCCCCAAATACAGCCAGTTTGTCCCCATATACAGCCAGTTTGTCCCCATATACAGCCAGTTTGTCCCCATATATAACCAGTTTCCCCCCATATACAGCCAGTTTCCCCCCATATACAGCCAGTTTACCCCCCATATACAGCCAGTTTACCCCCAATATACAGCCAGTTTCCCCCATATACAGCCAGTTTCCCCCCATATACAGCCAGTTTACCCCCCATATACAGCCAGTTTACCCCCCATATACAGCCAGTTTGTCCCCAAATGCAGCCAGTTTGTCCCCATATACAGCCAGTTTGTCCCCATATGCAGCCAGTTTGTCCCCAAATGCAGCCAGTTTGTCCCCAAATGCAGCCAGTTTGTCCCCATATACAGCCAGTTTGTCCCCATATACAGCCAGTTTGTCCCCATATACAGCCAGTTTGTCCCCAAATGCAGCCAGTTTACCCCCCAAATACAGCCAGTTTGTCCCCATATACAGCCAGTTTGTCCCCATATACAGCCAGTTTCCCCTCATATACAGCCAGTTTGTCCCCAGATGCAGCCAGTTTGTCCCCAAATGCAGCCAGTTTGTCAACATATACAGCCAGTTTCCCCCCATATACAGCCAGTTTGTCCCCATATACAGCCAGTTTCCCCCCAAATACAGCCAGTTTCCCCCCAAATACAGCCAGTTTGTCCCCAAATGCAGCCAGTTTGTCCCCAAATGCAGCCAGTTTCCACCCAAATACAGCCAGTTTCCACCCAAATGCAGCCAGTTTCCCCCCAAATGCAGCCAGTTTGTCCCCATATACAGCCAGTTTGTCCCCATATAAAGCCAGTTTCCCCCCATATACAGACAGTTTGTCCCCATATAGAGCCAGTTTGTCCCCATATACAGCCAGTTTCCCCTCCATATACAGCCAGTTTGTCCCCATATACAGCCAGTTTCCCCCCAAATACAGCCAGTTTCCCCCCAAATACAGCCAGTTTGTCCCCAAATGCAGCCAGTTTGTCCCCAAATGCAGCCAGTTTGTCCCCATATACAGCCAGTTTGTCCCCAAATACAGCCAGTTTGTCCCCATATACAGCCAGTTTGTCCCCATATACAGCCAGTTTGTCCCCATTTACAGCCAGTTTGTCCCCATATGCAGCCAGTTTGTCCCCATATACAGCCAGTTTCCCCCCAAATACAGCCAGTTTCCCCCCAAATACAGCCAGTTTGTCCCCAAATGCAGCCAGTTTGTCCCCAAATGCAGCCAGTTTGTCCCCATATACAGCCAGTTTGTCCCCAAATACAGCCAGTTTGTCCCCATATACAGCCAGTTTGTCCCCATATACAGCCAGTTTGTCCCCATTTACAGCCAGTTTGTCCCCATATGCAGCCAGTTTGTCCCCATATACAGCCAGTTTCCCCCCAAATACAGCCAGTTTCCCCCCAAATACAGCCAGTTTGTCCCCAAATGCAGCCAGTTTGTCCCCAAATGCAGCCAGTTTGTCCCCATATACAGCCAGTTTGTCCCCAAATACAGCCAGTTTGTCCCCATATACAGCCAGTTTGTCCCCATATACAGCCAGTTTGTCCCCATTTACAGCCAGTTTGTCCCCATATGCAGCCAGTTTGTCCCTCCAGCCCTGCACTTTCCCTCCTCGGGTCAGCGTCGTCCTTCTTCCATCCTCGATGTCTTCTCCCGCCCTCGTTGTCGCTTCAGCCAATCAGGTTACCGGTAACCAGACCCGGTGAACCTGATTGGCTGAAACGCCTGTCAGTGTTAACCAGGGAACGCACCCCCCGTGCGTCCTTTGGTTAGCTATTTGGAGGCCGATTACAGCCCTCAGGCTGGCTCTGATAGGCAATTCCAAACACCAACCAGCCGCTGTTATTCAGATGGCCGGCGCTCAACAGGGGGCCGGCTATCTGAATAGTGGGCGGCAGCGGCGGCGACAATACATAGGTTCATGCAATGCATGAACCTATGTATTGTTGTGAGTGACGGGCGCAGGAGCGAGAGGGGGCGGCGCTCTTGCACCCATTATGGACGCACCGCCACTGCTCCATCCATCTTCCCATCAACTCTGACCAGCTTCCCTGTCCCTGCTGAAGAAAAGCATCTCCACAACATGACACTGCCATGTTTCACGGTGGAGATGGTGTGTTCAGGGTGATGTGCAGTGTTCTTTTTCTGCCACACATAGAATTTTGCTTTTAGGCCAAAAAGTAAAATTTTGGTCTCATCTGACCAGAGCACCTTCTTCCACATGTTTGCTGTGTCCCCCACATGGCTTTTCGCAAACTGCAAATGGGACTTCTTATGGCTTTCTTTCAACAATGGCTTTCTTCTTGCCACTTTCCCATAAAGGTTATGTTTGTGGATTGCACAACTAATAGTTGTCCTGTGGACAGATTCGCCAACCTTAGCTGTGGATCTCTGCAGATCCTCCAGAGTTACCATGGGCCTCTTGGCTGCTTCTCTGATTAATGCTCTACTTGTTTGGCCTGTCAGTTCAGGTGGACGGCCATGTCTTGGTAGGTTTGCAGTTGTGCCATACTCTTTCTATTTTCTGATGGTGGATTGAACAGTGCTCCGTGGGATGTTCAAAGCTCGGGATAGTTTTTTAGAACCTAACCCTGCTTTAAACATCTCCACAACTTTATCCCTGACCTGTCTGGTTTGTTCCTTGGCCTACATGATGCTGTTTGTTCACTAATAATACAAATGCATGCCACACTTTTTTTACATATTTATTTGTAAAAAATGTGGAAAACCATTTATCATTTCCCTTTCACTTTACAAATATGTGCTACTTTGTGTTGATCTATCACATAAAATAAACGTAAGTTTTTGGTTGTAACATGACAAAGTGGAAAATGTCAAAGGGGTATGAATACTTTTTCAAGGCACTGTCGATTATTTCCTGTTTCATGAATGTTTTCTATATATATTGTAATGTTTGGGGGTTGTTAGCTCAAGTGTAGCACCCGCTAGCGAGAACAGTCCCACACAAATGTTTCCTTTTGAGGGCTTGTTGGCCCACTTTTATTAAAGAAAATCAAACAAAGTTCCAGAAATGAAAAGAAAAGTGGTTTCCCTCGCAGAGGGTTTTCACCATTAGCATTATATTGTAGTATGTTCAGCCTCCTGGCTCACACATGCAAAAGTGCAAATAAATACTGAGCCGCCTGGCTCTCTCAGCAGCAGCACCACTGCTCAGGCTCTCACATGGAGCCCTCCTGACTCCTGTCAGCAACCTCAGACCAGGGGCGGATCCAGAGTCTTTTCTCGGGAGGGGCACTGCCAAAAAATATGTTTTTTTTGTGGGAAATTTATCGGGGAAATGGCTGGTGTCGGCGATTCAATCATCCCGGCACCATGGTTGTTATGGTGTCAGGATGATTGAAGCGCATTATTTCTATTATTACATTGTAATATAAAATTAAATAGTTCAATGCAGAATCAGTGGGAGCCCCGAGTGTGTCACTTGCCACCGTCGCCTGCAATTAGTGGGAGCCCTGAACGTGTCACTTGCCACACGTTGCGGATTGTCACTTGCCACGTCACCTGCCATATCTTGTGGATTGTCACTTGCCACACCTTGTGGATTGTCACTTGCCACGTCACCTGCCACACCTTGCTGATTGTCACTTGCAGGGATGAGCCGAACACCCCCCTGTTCGGTTCGCACCAGAACCTGCGAACAGACAAAATGTACGCGTGAACTTTAGAACCCTATTAAATACAATGGACTCGAACGTTCGAAAACTAAAGTGCTATAAAGGCTAATATGCAATTTATTGTCCTAAAAAGCGTTTGGGGACCTGGGTCCTGCCCCAGGGGACATGTATCAATGCAAAAAAAGGTTTAAAAAAATTGACGTTTTTACGGGAGCAGTGATTTTAATAATGGTTAAAATGAAAAAATAAAAGTGAAATATTCCTTTAAATTTCGTACCTGGGGGGTGTGTATGATATGCATGTAAAGTCGCGCATGTTTCCCGTGCTTAGAACTGTCCCTGCACAAAGTGTCATTTTTGAAGGAAAAAAAGTAATTTAAAACTCACTCGTGGCTATTAATGAATTGTCGGCTTTTATCAATACATAGAAAAGTCATTGATAAAAAAATAAAAAAGCGTGGGGGCTCCCCCAAATTCAATTACCAGGCCCTTTAGGTTTGGAATGGATATTAAGGGGAACCCCGCCACAAATGTAAAAAAAAATTGCCTGGGGTTCCCCCTAAATATCCATACCAGGCCCTTGAGATCTGGCATGGATTTTAAGGGGAACTCCACCCCAAATTTAAAAAAAAATGGCGTGGAGTCCCCCCAAAAATCCATACCAGACCCTTATCTGAGCACGCAACCTGGCTGGCCGCAGGGGAAGAGGGGGGGATGAGAGAGCGGCCCCCACTCCCTCCTGAACCGTACCAGGCCACATGCCCTCAACATGGGGAGGATGTCCCCATGTTGATGGGGACAAGGGCCTCATCCCCACAACCCTTGCCCGGTGGTTGTGGGGGTCTGCGGGCGGGGGGCTTCACGGAATCTGGAAGACATCTTTAACAAAGGGGACCCCCAGATCCCGGCCCCCCTATGTGAATTGGTAAGGGGTACATTGTACCCCTACCATTTCACGAAGAAAGTGTCAAAAAATGCAAATAAAAACACACACACCTTGGAAAAGTCCTTTATTAAAAAATAAAAAAATAATAATAAAAAAAAACATTCCAGCGAATAAATCCAGTGTCCCGCGGCGATCCCGATGTCCAGCGCTGTCCGTCATTGGTTGTGCCTGTGCGGACCTGATGGGGAACTTCCTCCGCTGTGTTTTAAATGTATAGACCCGCCCCTTCTAAAGTTCCCCATCAGGTCCGATCAGCGGACCAGATGCGGAACATGAGAAGGGGCGGGTCTATACATGTATTACACAGCGAATGAAGTTCCCCATCAGGTCCGCCCCCTCGGTATGTTCGACCCCGCCTACGTCATTGGCCTGAGCCTAAATTTACACAGTGAAGGAAGTTTCCCGCTCAGGCCAATGACGTAGGCGGGGTCCGACATACCGAGGGGGCGGACCTGATGGGGAACTTCTCTCACTTTGTAATACATGTATAGACCCGCCCCTTTTCATGTTCCGCATCTGGTCCGCTGAGCGGACCTGATGGGGAACGAGAGAAGGGGCGGGTCTATTCATGTATTACACAGCGAACGAAGTTCCCCATCAGGTCCGCCCCCTCGGTATGTCGGACCCCGCCTACGTCATTGGCCTGAGCGGGAAACTTCCTTCACTGTGTAAATTTAAATTACACAGTGAAGAAAGTTCCCCGCTCAGGCCAATGACGTAGGCGGGGCCGGACATACCGAGGGGGCGGACCTGATGGGGAACTTCTGTCACTTTGTAATACATGTATAGACCCGGCCCTTCTCATGTTCCGCTTCTGGTCCGCTGAGCGGACCTGATGGGGAACGAGAGAAGGGGCGGGTCTATTCATGTATTACACAGCGAACAAAGTTCCCCATCAGGTCCGCCCCCTCGGTATGTCGGACCCCGCCTACATCATTGGCCTGAGCCGGAAACTTCCTTCACTGTGTAAATTTAAATTACACAGTGAAGGAAGTTCCCCGCTCAGGCCAATGACGTAGGCGGGGTCGGACATACCGAGGGGGCGGACCTGATGGGGAACTTCATTCGCTGTGTAATACATGTATAGACCCGCCCCTTCTCATGTTCCGCATCTGGTCCGCTGAGCGGACCTGATGGGGAACTTTAGAAGGGGCGGGTCTATACATTTAAAACACAGCGGAGGAAGTTTCCCATCAGGTCCGCACAGGCACAACCAATGACGGACAGCGCTGGACATCGGGATCGCCGCGGGACACTGGATTTCATCACTGGAATGTTTTTTTTAATTTTTTTTATTTATTTATTTTTAATAAAGGACTTTTCCAAGGTGTGTGTGTTTTTATTTACATTTTTTGACACTTTCTTCGTGAAATGGTAGGGGTACAATGTACCCCTTACCAATTCACATAGGGGGGGCAGGATCTGGGGGTCCCCTTTGTTAAAGGGGTCTTCCAGATACCGATAAGCCCCCCGCCCGCAGACCCCCACAACCACCGGGCAAGGGTTGTGGGGATGAGGCCCTTGTCCCCATCAACATGGGGACATCCTCCCCATGTTGAGGGCATGTGGCCTGGTACGGTTCAGGAGGGAGGGGGGCGCTCTCTCGTCCCCCCCTCTTCCCCTGCGGCCGGCCAGGTTGCGTGCTCGGATAAGGGTCTGGTATGGATTTTTGGGGGGACTCCACGCCATTTTTTTTTAAATCTGGGGTGGAGTTCCCCTTAAAATCCATGCCAGATCTCAAGGGCCTGGTATGGATATTTAGGGGGAACCCCACGCCATTTTTTAAAAATTTGCGGCGGGGTTCCCCTTAATATCCATTCCAGACCTAAAGGGCCTGGTAATTGAATTTGGGGGAACCCCCACGCTTTTTTTTTTTTTTATCAATGACTTTTCTATGTATTGATAAAAGCCCACAATTCATTAATAGCCGCAAGTGAGTTTTAAATGACTTTTTTTCCTTCAAAAATGACACTTTGTGCAGGGACAGTTCTAAGCACGGGAAACATGCGCCACTTTACATGCATATCATACACACCCCCCAGGTACGAAATTTAAAGGAATATTTCACTTTTATTTTTTCATTTTAAGCATTATTAAAATCACTGCTCCTAAAAAAACGGCAGTTTTTAAAACTTTTTTTTGCATTGATACATGTCCCCTGGGGCAGGACCCAGGGCCCCAAACACTTTTTAGGACAATAACTTGCATATAAGCCTTTATAATTAGCACTTTAGATTTCTCCCATAGACTTTTCGAATTTGCCGCGAACACCCCAAATTGTTCGTTGTTCGGCGAACGGGCGAACAGGCAATGTTCGAGTCGAACATGAGTTCGACTCGAACTCGAAGCTCATCCCTAGTCACTTGCCTACTCGAGTATAAGCCGACCCGAATATAAGCCGAGGCACCTAATTTTACCCCAAAAAACTGGGAAAACTTATTGACTCGAGTATAAGCCTAGGGTGTCCATCTGCATGCCTCACTGTGCCTCACTTTGCCTCACTGTGCCCATGCCTCACTGTGCCCATGCTTCACTGTGCCCATGACTAGACTGATGTTTAACATGGGAGTCTATGGAAGGAGTGCCCAGCTTTGAAAAATTGGTTCTCCCCGGCACTTTGCACACTTGTAGAGGAGACATGGGGCTACATGTGTGCCAAGTTTGGGGTCGACCGGCCGGTACCGGGTCCGCAAAGTCACCGGAGAAATGACCGTTTAACATTGGAGTCTATGGAAGGGGTGCCTGGCTTTAAAAAATCAGTGCTCCACGGCCGTAGGTCCCCCAGACACCAAACTTTGCACACTTGTAGAGGAGACATGGGGCTACATGTGTGCCACGTTTGGGGTCCAGAGGACCTAGGGCCGGCCAGTACCGGGTCCCCAAAGTTTGGGAGATCAGGCGCAAAAAAAAAAAAAACAGAGCAAGCAAGTGAGTGTGACAGATGGTCTCGGGGGGGGGGGGCAATTGCCCTGTTGCCCCCCCCTGGATCCGCCCCTGCCTCAGACTCATGTCTCTGGGTTTCACAGTGCAGCCTTCACTCTCTAGCTACTCCAGCTTCTCTAGCTACTCCAGTGCACACCTGCACACTCTGGGTTCTCCCTTGCAAGCCTGGACTCCTCGGGAGGGTGGAGCCCAGAATCCTGGTCCTGACTCTCCTATCAGGTCCACACACACCTGAACCATCAGTGTGCCGTTGAATCTTAAAACCCCGACCCAGGACTGGGGATTTCATCCCACCCGGATCTCTAAGAAATCCCCAGGCTCTAGGTCCCAAAGTGGACATTATTAAATAATGAGGAAACTGAAACTCCAGTTTCCTCTGCACATTATAAACTCCCTGGAGCCCCTCAACCCGTCCAGTTGAGAATTCTGGATCACTACACTGGTGGGGTAACACACTACCACAGTATATATATATATATATATATATATATATATATATATATATCTATATGGCATTTTCTATCATAACCACTTCAATACAGGGCACTTTCACCCCCTTCCTGCGCAGGTAAATTTTCACCTTACAGTGCTGTTGCACTTTCAATGACAAGTGCGTGACCATGCAACGCTGTACCCAAATTACATTTTTATCATTTTTTTTTGACAGATAGAGCTTTTGGTGGTATTTAATCACCACTGGGTCTTTTATTTTTTTCTAAGCAAACGAAAAAAGACCAAACATTTCTTAAAATAAGCTTTTCTTCGTTTCTGTTATAAAATTTTGTAAAAAATAAATGTTTCTTCTTCACTGATATGCGCTGATGAGGCTGCACTGATTGGGCGGCACTGATGGGCACTGATAGGCATCACTAATGGGTACTGAAAGGCATCACTGGTGGGCACTAATGGGCATCACTGTTTGGCACTGACAGCCATTACTGATGGGGAAGATCTCCCTTGTGAGGAAAGACGCTTATCGGCTCTCCTCTCCTCACATGCTATCAGTGTGAGGAGAGGAAAGCTGAAAACCGGCATTTCTTATTTACATTGTGATCAGCTGTGATTGGACAGAGCTGATCACATGGGAAAGAGCCTATGTCATAGGCTCTTTACCGAGATCAGTGATGAGATGTGTCCGAGGGACCAGCAGCCCGTTCTGAAGAACTACATATGACATCCAGTCGGAACAATAAAGCCCCCCACCTGGCCGTCATTCTACTATAAGCCAGGCAGGAAGGTGTTAAAAACATTTGACCATCATTGCAAATAGCCTAATAGCATTGGGTTTTTTTTTGCCCCGTTTGCACGGAATGAATGTATATGTACTTTCACTAGGTGAATTTCTATGCATTTTTTTAAATAGACCCCATAGTGTGCATTGACTGTACTACTTTTTTTTTCTGTAAAATAATACACTCTAATTTAAGTCTATTGCTTTAAAGCTAGCTGGTGTCTCCTTTGAAACTTAAGCATACTAAAACCACTTACCGTATATACTCGAGTATAAGCCAGCCTGAGTATAAGCCGAGGCACCTAATTTTACCACAAAAAAATGGGAAAACTTACTGACTCGAGTATAAGCCTAGGTGGGAAATGCAGCAGCTACTGGTACGGTAAATTTCAAAATAAAAAGTAAGTAAGGCAAAAAAAATTTTTTTAAGGAAGCAACGTTAGGCGACTTCCCAGCAACATAGGTCATACTGAGCTACGTATTAGATTTCATAAACATAAAACTATAGGTTCATTCTGAGCAGCTCAAGTCTAGACTTTAGCCTATACAGAAATATAGTTTTACGTGACAGGCAAAGCATGCTGAGTGTTAGAGTCCAACAGCAGCAATAGATGATGATGGATACAAATTGTCAAACTCTGAACCTTCATCTGCATATTTGTTTTACATGTATCACAAAAAGTACCCATAGTGAGGGCATATTATTCTTTCATCAGGCAAGTTCAGACCCTATAAACCCTTTTTTTATATACACACCTCTCCTCTCCCTCCCTCCGCTTTTTTAATCACACACAGCAGTATACTGGTATATCTCGCGCTGTGTCACGTAGCTGGAGTCTGAACTGTTCGGCAGCTGTCCATTCTCTGTAAGAAAGCCCCGCCTCCTAGATTGTTATAGACCAGGGGTCTCCAAACATTCTCAATAAAGGGCCGGTTTATTGTCCTTCAGACTCTTGGAGGGCCGGAATTTGGCAAGCGGGAGTGAAAATTTTCCTGGCATCAGTGGGAGTAAACATCTGGTATTAGGGGGAGGAATAGTGCCCCATTGCTGGTATCATAGGGAGGAATAGTGCCCCATTAGTGGTGTCAGTGGGAGAAATGGTGCTCCATTGTCGGTGTCAGATGGCAGAATCATGTCTCGTATCATTGGAAGGGGTAGTGCTCCAAGGGCCGGATAAAGGCAAGCAAAGGGCCGCATCCGGCCCTCGGGCCGCAGTTTGGAGACCACTGTTATAGACGGAACTCTAATTCAATTGAATCAGTGTTCCGTCTATCACGATCTAGGAGGCGGGGCTTTGTTACAGAGACGGCTGCCGAACAGTTCAATTCAGACTCCAGCTCCTTGACACAGCGCGAGATATACCGGTATACTGCTGGGTGTGATTAAAAAATTGGAGAGAGGGAGAGGAGAGGCGGCACTTGGAGTGGCCCCGAGAACACTTGCACACCGGAGTGTCCCGGAGACACTAGAGAACAGAAGGTGGGGACACTGACTCAAATATAAGCCGAGGGGGGAATTTTCAGCCTAAAAAAAAGGGCTGAAAAACTCAGCTTATACTCGAGTATATACGGTACATAGTGAACACTGGCTTTACAGTTTTTGTGTGTTTGTCTTTGAAATAATACACTTTAATTTTGATTTCTTGATTAAAACCTGCCTACTGTGTTCTTTAAGCAGCCTACTAAAGCTGCTTAAAAAGTGTGCATAAGCTCTGAAACTGCAGCCTGCTAAAGATGCTTACATTTTTCTTTTTTTCTGTAAAATGTTACACTTTAATTTTGGTTTCTTGATAAAAAACTTGCCTATTTTCTTCCATCTATAACTGCAGCCCAGTAAGGCAACGTACATAGTCTGCATTAAGTCTGTACAATTTTGTAGATTTTCTCCTGTGAAATAATACACTCAAATTTTTATTTCCTAATTTAACCTGCCTGGTGTCTCCCCATGAAGCTGCAGCCTATTAAAGTTGGTCACATGCGTATCAACTTGTCTTTTTCTGTGCAATAACATACTAATTTTGATTTATTCATTAGAACCTGCCTAAGGTCTCCTCTGAAACTGTGGCCTACTAAAATCACATACATGCCTGTATAATTTTGCAGCTTTTTTTCTGTGGAATAATATGCTCTTATTTTATTTTATTTAAAATAACTTTGCCTAGTCTTTCCCTCTTAAACTTTGGCCTAGTAAAACCACTAACATAGTGTGAATTGAGTCTATAGAATATTTCATTTTTTTTCTGCGAAATAATATACTCTATTTTTTATTTCTTTATTACAAATTGCTTGGTGTCTTCCTCTTAAACTGCAGCCTACTAAAAATGCTTACAAAGTGTGCATCAAGTCTGTGCAATAGGTCTGTCTTTTTTCTGTGAAATAACACACTCAAAGTTTTAGTTATTGATTAGAATCTATTGTTTCCCTCTCAAACTACGTCCTACTAAGGCCTACAAATAGCACAGAGACAAGCCTCAAACTTTCTGGCACAAAGTCATATGGAGTGATAAGACCAAGGATGAGCTTTTTGGCCACAACCACAAATGCTACATTTGGAGAGGAGTCAACAAGGCCTATGATGAAAGGTACACCATTCCTACTGTGAAAAACAGAGGTGGATCACTGATGTTTTGAGATGTGTGAGCTACAAAGGCACAGGAAATTAGGTCAAAATTGATGGCAAGATGAATTCAGTATGTTATCAAAAAATACTGGAGGAACATTTTCATTCATCAGCCAGGAAGCTGCGCAAGGGATGTACTTGGACATTCCAACATGACAGTAACCCAAAACACAAGGCCCGAGATGACCTGTCATTGGCTACAGCAGAATAAAGTGAAGGTTCTGGAGTTGCCATCTCAGTCTTCTGACCTCAATATCATTGAGCCACTCTGGGGAGATCTCAAACGTGCAGTTCATGCAAGACAGCCCAAGAATTTACAGGCTGAAAAGTTCTTGTCGGAAATTCCGATCGTCTGTATGCAATTCCAACACACAAAAAAACACGCATGCTCAGAATCAAGCAGAAGAGCTGAACTGCCTATAGAACTTAATTGATCTCGGCTTGTCGTACGTCTTGTATGTCACCGTGTTCTTGACGTTCTGAATTTTCAACAAGATTTGTGTGATCGTGTGCATGCAACACAAGTTTAAGCCAACATTCAGTTGGAAAAAAAACTACGGTTTTGTGGTCGGAATTTCCGATCGTGTGTACGCGGCATAAGAATGGCGTAGTCAAAGTCCATACCAAAATCCAATTGAGAATCTGTGGCAAGACTTAAAAATTGCTGTTCACAGACTCTCTCCATCCAATCTGACAGAGCTTGAGCAATTTTGTTAAGAAGAATGGGCAAAAATTTCACTCACTAGATGTGCAAAGCTGGTAGAGACATCCCCAAAAAGACTTGCAGCTGTAATTGCAGTGAAAGGTGGTTCTACAAAGTATTGACTCAGGGGGGGCTGAATACAAATGCACATGACACTTTTCAGATATTTGTTTGTAAATAATTTTGAAAACCATTTCGAGGGGTATGAATACCTTTTCAAGGCATTGTATATATCTATATGACTATACAAAATAGTTTTATATGGAACAAATATTGTTTTTAAGATAATATGTTAATGAGTGTCAGGATTAGAGGGGTAAACGGGGCTGGGAGACAGTTTGATCAACTAAAATTACACTTTATTCAGCATGAAACAAAACTGTGCCTTTAAAATGCAGCCTCACTGTGCCCATCAAATGCAGCCTCACTGTGCCCATCAAATGTAGCCTCACTGTGCCCATGAAATGCAGCCTCGCTGTGCCCATCAAATGCAGCCTCACTGTGCCCATCAAATGCAGCCTCACTGTGCCCATCAAATGCAGCCACTGTGCCATCAATTGCAGCCACTGTGCCCATCAAATGTAGCCACTGTGCCCATCAATTGCAGCCACTTTGACCCCCCCAGCGGCATTTAACCAGCACCCCCATGCTCGCTCGTTGTCTGACCGGCACTTACCCAATCTTGGTGGCGGGTCAGGCAGTGGGTGATGCTGCCCTGTGACTGGATATAACATGGAAGCCATACATATTATATGCAGCAATGTGCACTGAGATTATGCTGCACAGTGACTGGATATAACATGGAAGCCATACATATTATATGCAGCATGGTGACATGTTGTGGAAGAGGAGCTATATAATATTACTTGTAGCACTGTGCACATGCTGTATGAGAAAACCGGTCGTGTGTACGCGGCCTTAGGGTTACCACCTCATCCCTTTAAACCCAAACACATATTAATTACACAGGTTCTGTGGCTGATTAAGGTGGTAATTTAACTCACTTGGTGCCTTATCTGCATTAAATTAGGTTCAGAACCTGTGTTATTCATATGTGTTCGGGTTTAAAGGGATGAGGTGACAACCCAAGCTAGGGTCCTTAACCACTTGAGTCCTGGAGTGATTTTTTTCATGCAAAAATAGGCCGTTCGTCCATGTACATCCATTTTTTGCCCAATCGTTTTTTATTTAAAGAATGAAAAATAGGGCTTTCATCCGTTCAAAAAAAAACGGATGTTGACGGAAGCGGATAAAAAAAGGTGATCATCCGTTGTCATTCATTTTTCCATAGGAATGTATTGATGTCTGTTTTTCATCCATCAACGGATGGATGAAAGACGGAGGAAGGGTCTGTATGTGTGAAAGGGGCCTAAAGCTGTGGAACTACATGTACAAGCATGCCTGCTGATCTTTGGGGATAGAGGTGAAAAATCATCAGCTAAGGCTGGCCATACATTATACAATTTTCTTGTACAACTTTCCTTTAGATTTACCAAAACCATATAATATGAGGTCACACCTAAACACTTTTAATTTGTATGCAATCAGGCAGGCCCTTTCACTACATAGTTGAAGGTAAATCTAAAGGAAATTGAATAAGAAAATTGTATAGTGTATGGCCAGCGAAAGCTGCACATCTGTGACACTTCCCCATAAGGGGCAAAGAAGGAACAAACCAAATTATTAAACAGCTTCAAGTATTGAAAAAAAAAATGCACAGATTGTATGGACTTTCCAGGAATGATTAGACAGGACTCTTCAAGAGAAAATGCAGGCTAAAAAGTTTATTCAAGCATTTATAATAGCAACTGTCAATCTGAAAATTATTTTCTTTTTCCCTGCTGCCAATTGCTTTGCCCTCACAACTAAGGGCACAAACAACATTTTCCGAGCCTATAATTTTCAGCATAATCTATGCCCAATTCCTGACACATGCCTGAACTCTTTGAGTTGCCAGAACACCTCTCATCTGCACCCCTAGCATGAAATATCATATTGTCAAAGCTGCTGTTAATAGAACACTTAGAGTGATTGAAGATTTTAATTCATGTAATCTATTTCTGTCCCTTATGTCATTTCATCGGTGAGTACATGCTTTACTTCCAGTAGCCCCATTATTATGTTTTGGCCCTTATGATGACAGCATTGTGTATTTACATTAATAGTGTCTACACCTATAGTTGCATGGCTTCTAATAACGCCTTATTATTCTAGGGGCATTAGAAGCCACCACAAGTTTAGTAAGAGTGCGGAGGCTTCAAGCTTTGTGTACAGGTGCAGCTGTAGCGTGAAGACCACTATAATTTCATGGTTTTACCACTGCGCACAAGGGCAGCTTTAAGCAATGCCTTTTCCTGTGTCTCAGTACATCTCATCGGTGAAGATTTATGAAGTAGACACGATAAATACAGTAATATCAGAATGGACATTATTTTTTTTTTACGCACAGATTAAAAATAGACATGGAAGATTAGTAATGTAGAATGTTTTTTGATGCAAGTGTATACTCGTTCCTGCACTGTTGTGTGACCATGCAAAGAGTTATTCTAAATTACTTGTAAGACATGTTTCTTCCATTAGCCTGTATACTGTCTCTGTGATAATCTCTGCCCTCTAATGGAATTGTACAAGAGTGTTCATGAAATATTAATGTGCACCTCTAGACAGGGCAGAGAGACACTGGAAGAGAGCCTAGTTAAAGAAGGGGAGAGAGGTTAACAGTAAAGAGCAAGAATGCTTTAAACAAGGTGAATTACAGAAAGACTGTGGCAGTGTTGCATACCGGAGAGAAAGAAATTGAGACGCACTGTAATTAGTTTACATAATGACATTGTGGCAGTATGGTGGGATGACAAATGACAGGGTTAAAAGAGCACTGAAATTCTCCTGCTGATTAATTGATTTCTAATTAAATGATTTGTCTATTGGACTACTCTGAATTCTAATTTCTACACTCCCTTTCTCTTGTCCTGTCTGCCTGCTTTTAGTTTCCTTTTTGCTATTTAATTCTCTAGTTATAATTGACTTCCCTGTCTTTGTTTTCATCGGTGTACACTATTTAAACAGATTGTAAACCTCTGAACACCCCCCCCCCCCAAAAAAAAAACCCTGCAAGACAAAGGCATAATGAGCTAGTATGCATCACATACTAGCTCTTATGAAATGCTTACCTTAGAGTGATGCCCTGCAGTGCCGCCAACACTCCACTCTCACTGCCGACATCTTTTACCAGAGTTACTTCCGGGTTCGTGGCTCCGGCACTGTGATTGGCCAGAGCCGTGATGACGTCACTTCAGCGCATGCATGCGGGAGCTGGCGGTCACAGTACAGGCCCTGAAAAACTGCACCAGCGGGCGGTTTCTTTTGCGTGCATGCCGCGATGACATCAGCAGCAGCGCATATAGTGAATATCTCCTAAACTGTGCAGGTTTAGGAGATAATCACAGTACCTACAGGTAAGCCTTATTATAGGCTTACCTGTAGAAACAAGTGGTGTAACAGAGTTTACAACCACTTTAATACCCTAGGCAAGACTGCCACATAATTCAGACTATTCCCATTGGTTTTTTAGTTCGACATTCCATGACAGCCAGCCTTGAGCACCTTGACCAGGTGATGTTCATGTATCCCATGATGATGTTGGTTTTTCAGTTAGCTGGTTAAACCTTTTTTGGCCCTACTTCTCTTTGGATCTGAGAAATTGAGTTTGTTCTGTGCTCCTGTAACTTGTTTTCAGCCAACAGTAGCAGGCATCGCATACTAGGTCTTTATGAAATACTTACCTTAGAGCGATGCCCTGTAGTGCCGCCAACACTCCGCTCCCACAGCCGACATCTTTTACCAGAGTTACTTCCAGGTTCGTGGCTCCGGCACTGTGATTGGCCAGAGCCGTGATGACGTCATTCCAGCACATGCGTGCGGGAGCCGCCGGTTACAGCACAGTCCCTGAAAAAAAAACGTTTCTTTAGTGTACATGCACCAATTACGTCAGCAGCAACATATATAGTTAATATCTCCTAAACTGTGCAAGTTTAGGAGATATTCACAGTACCTACAATTAAGCCTTATTATAGGCTCACCTGTAGGTACACGTGGTGTAACAGAGTTTACAACCACTTTAATACCCTAGGCAAGTCTGCCACATAATTCAGACTATTCATATTGGTTTTTCAGTTCGACATTCCATGACAGCCAGCCTTGAGCACCTTGACCAGGGGATGTCCATGTATCCCATGATGATGTTGGTTTTTCAGTTAGCCAGTTAAAGCTTTTTTGGCCCTGAGAAATGCAGTTTGTTCTGCGTTCCTGTGACATGTTTTCAGAAAATACTAGTGGTTTTCTATTTTTCGCTATTACCCAGAAATCTGGAGATTTTGGTTTTTATTAAGGGAAGTCCTGCATGAAGATGTTATGTGGGATTCAAATACACTCAGAATTGTTAAGCTAAAAGTAGAAGAGCTTCACTGTGCCCCAACTTAATTAATGGCAACTTTCAGATTCTGAGCAATTTCATAATGTTCAGTTTCTTCCTGTTCTTTTTATATCGCTGTGCCAATTTTAGGTTGAATATAGATGACCCGATTCCCCCATTCACACATTCAAAGTAAATGTGGGAATTTTCCCCACCGTGTTATTGTATTCTGACAGCGGGGAGACTTCCCCACCATCAGAATACATAGAGCTGAAGTATTCCAACAGTGTGGTTGAACAGAAGTTGATTGGTAAATCGACTTCCGTTCAACCACAGTGCCCATACATCCCCTCTGAGCTGGTCAAATTTTGATCCGTCTATGGCCAGCCTTGGTCTTGAACAGCTCTAAGTCACATGTTCTAACAATATTGCAACTGAATGATTTTGTTCCGTCTGTTCATTCTTTAAAGGCCAAATCTGCGAAATCTGAAAGCCTTGCAGTAGGACTCATTTATGTCTAGGACAGAGTAAAAGCATTTTTACTTACCTGATCCTCCGGTAGACAGAGATTCCCTATGCCCTGGCAATGGACCATTCCTTGGTGTCCTCACATCCAATGCAGGGCTAGGGACCATGTATTGGTCTTGATGACATGAGGATCTTAGACTGTTGGAGAATGGGGGAGAAGACGCTGTGGGGGCTGGTCTAGCAGTGCTTAGGTGTGGAGTATCAGTTAAGTTAATCTACTTTACCATGTCCCCTAGACTTAAACGAGCACTTAACCCTGGCAGTGCAGGCGCAGTTCCACTTCAAGGGAGAATTTTCAAGTTTCCTGGAGTCCGGCTTTAAATTTTTAGGTGCTGTCCATCATGCTTTACTGTTCATGTAGTTGTATCTGTTGGAATACAATGTTGATGTGTTTTGTGCAACAACTACATTAGTTCTACAAGTTCCTGCTTTCTGTCTGCAGTGAAGCAGCAACGCCCATGTGGACTAAGCACTGTATGTTTTGTAGGGCTATATACAGAATTTCTAACAGGTTATGGACCCAGGCATAGCCCAGTAGCCCAGAGAAAAGCTGAGAACCCAGTCAGACACTCAGTCATAGCTAGGGTTGCCACCTTTTCTTCAAGGCAAACCCGAACACTTTACTGGCGCACGGCATTTTTTTTTTTAGTATACACTATAGAATTGTAAAAGTCCTTGGAGCGGGAGTGGACAGGGGGGTAGTGGGATGAACACCAACAGACTTTGAGGGATGGGAAGGATGGGACGGTCTGTTTGCTTTTATGTTCATATTTCACTATTGTGAGTTCCGTTTCTCCTTGAAGTGCTTATATGGATTTTTATCTGTGAGATCTGCTTGCACGGTCTGTGATGGTTAGGGTGGCAGTTGCCCCATGGATAGATGCTGTATTACATTCTGATCTGGGGGGTCAAAATTATGGGGGAGCCGCTGTCTTTAGGTGTGAGGCATGGAAGAAGAATTGATCAACTTTAATATTTTGTCACATGAATGTACCTAAAGCGGAGGTCCACCCGAATTTTCTTTTTTAAAAGCCAGCAGCTACAAATACTGCAGCTGCTGACTTTTAAAAAATGGACACTTACCTGTCCAGCACGCCCGCGATGTTGGCAGACAAAGCTGAGCAATCGCTCAGTCCTCGGATGCTGCCACCGCCATCCTCAGTGAGGGAATCAGGAAATGAAGCCTTGCGGCTTCACTGCCCGGTTCCCTACTGCACATGCGCGAGTAGCGCAGCGCGCCGTCGCTGGTCCCCGCTCTCTCCTGGGACAGCGGGGGATGGGACAGGAAGTGGCGTTACTCCCACGGGAGTCTATGCCCAGAAGTGGGTGCAAATACCAGTCTTAGACAGGTATCTGCACCCCCCTCCCCCCTGAAAGGTGCCAAATGCTCAATTACATAAAGTACATGCACACACATAAATACACACACACTCAGATATATACACACACACACTCAGATATATACACACACACACACTCAGATATATACAGATATACACACACACTCAGATATATATACACACACACACACACACACACACACTTAGATATATGCACACACTCAGATATATACAGATACACACACTCAGATATATACACACATTCAGATATATACAGATATACACACACTCAGATATATACACACAAACACACACTCATATATATACAGATATACACACTCAGATATATACAGATATACACACTCAGATATATACACATATACACACTAAGACATATACAGATATACACACTCAGATATATACACACACTCAGATATACACACACTCAGATATATACAGATATAGACACTCAGATATATACAGATACACACACTCAGATATATACACACACTCAGATACATACAGATATAGACAGATACACACGCTCAGATATAAACACACACTCAGATATATACACACACACACTCATATATACAGAAGGCAACAACACTCAGATATATACAGATATACACACTGAGATATATACAGATATACACACATTTAGATATATACAGATATACACAGATATACACACTCAGATATATACACACACTCAGATATATACAGATATACACACTCAGATATATACAGATATACACACTCAGATATAGACACACACTCAGATATATACACACACACACACACACTCAGATATATAAAAGTGGGGAAAAAGTTGCGCTACTAGTGGAACAATAAAGCAGCCAGCATCAACAATATGACATATTGCACAAACCAAATAGAAAACAAAAAATACAGCGTTAGTAAAAATTAAATATCTCCAATCTCAAGTATGGGAGATAAAATGTGCACATGAATATATCCAAAAAAGGCAGATGAACAGTGAGATATCACACTGGGAATGCACCAGTGAGGTGCTAATTGCACATGTGTTGATCATAAAATAAAACCGACCATAAATGATAAAACTTGGTGAATAAGTGGTAGGTGATCAGAAAATAAATAAAAATTACCATCAATGTCATAAGTTCATAAAATGGTCAAATTATAGGATCTCCTGAGTGAAGTAGTGAAATATTTCAGTCTCTGTTAGACAGCTACAATGACTGTGTTGCACACAATGCATAGCCCATGGAACTTTCACTGATGTGAATCCAACATCTAGGGAGGGGGTTAGAAATGAATACTCTTACCATGAGTAGTGGGGACACACGCCAGCGGCGGTGTGTCATTCAGGCATATACGAAATCTCCTGGGTTCCACCTCTGAGGAATGATCTCGTGGAGGGAACGCTGGATATCCCTGCGAACACCGTCTCAGTCAGACACCGCCACTTGAAGATGTAAAATGCAGGCTATGGCAACCTTGATCTCAGCAGGCAAGGGTATGTGGTATCCAAATTTCAGATAAATATTGTGGAAAGAAACAAAAAAGAAGCCTCCACATAGTGCAGATGAATCCGGGGTAAAAAAGTGTAAAAGCATTTATTGGCATAAAATCAAATAAAAAGATGGTTACAGGCAGCTAGTAAGATGCATGTAAAAAATGATATCAAAAGCAATTGCAAACAGAGCGTGGTGTAAAAAGCTTGGCAGGCTATGTACCCGATATGTTTCATGCTATGGCACTTCAACTGGGCAAAAATCTGCTGGCCTGCACCACGCCATTATATAATGTCTACATATGATAGATGAATAGCTCAAACAGTCATCAGCTGGGGTTGAAAACGCTGCTGCATTCGCTCATCCAATCACCGCTGTGTTACATCCAGCCACGCCCTCCGTCAGACAGGAGTACCAATCAAAGGAGGGACGCGGGATGTGTGTCCGCATCATCACGCCATCATCACCCAGTGGTGTCATCACGCAGCGCTGATGGACGGCGCTTGCGTTCCAAGCCGTTAACCACCAGACGTCACATGCACGTGACATCTGGGGGTGTGGCAATCAGGCAGTGAGTGATGGAGTGACTCCGCCTCATGCCTTGTATCATCAGACAAGGATATGTCCTCATTGATAGTGTCCGACTGCCGATGTGATTTTGCACGGGGACACAAGCATGAGGAGACTGCACAACAAGTAAACGTAATGATATAAGGCCAGAATAACAACAATGCACAATAGAAGGGTGGAAATATATATGAAATATCTAAGATCCAATATCTACTCTGCACAAAAGTACATAAAAGGGAGGGAAGAGGAACAAGTAATAAACCATAAAACAGTACTGTAAATTAACAAATACTGTCACTGAAACATCAATATTCATAAAATAAGAACTGAATCATATTATGTATTCCCATTCTAAAATAAATGAGAGCAACACAATACGTACAGTGGGGCAAAAAAGTATTTAGTCAGCCACCAATTGTGCAAGTTCTCCCACTTAAAAAGATGAGAGAGGCCTGTAATTGTCATCATAGGTAAACCTCAACTATGAGAGACAAAATGTGGAAACAAATCCAGACAATCACATTGTCTGATTTGGAAAGATTTTTTTTTGCAATTTATGGTGGAAAATAAGTATTTGGTCAATATCAAAAGTTCATCTCAATACTTTGTTATATATCCTTTGTTGGCAATGACAGAGGTCAAACGTTTTCTGTAAGTCTTCACAAGGTTGTCACACACTGTTGCTGGTATGTTGGCCCATTCCTCCATGCAGATCTCCTCTAGAGCAGTGATGTTTTGGGGCTGTCGCTGGGCAACACGGACTTTCAACTCCCTTCAAAGGTTTTCTATGGGGTGGAGATCTGGAGACTGGCTAGGCCACTCCAGGACCTTGAAATGCTTCTTACGAAACCACTCCTTTGTTGCCCGGGCGGTGTGTTTGGGATCATTGTCATGCTGAAAGACCCAGCCACGTTTCATCTTTAATGCCCTTGCTGATGGGAGGAGGTTTGCACTCAAAATCTCACAATACATGGCCCCATTCATTCTTTCATGTACACAGATCAGTTGTCCTGTTCCCTTTGCAGAGAAACAGCCCCAAAGCATGATGTTGCCACCCCCATGCTTCACAGTAGGTATGGTGTTCTTTGGTTGCAACTCAGCATTCTCTCTCTCCTCCAAACACGGCGAGTTGTGTTTCTACCAAACAGTTCTACTTTGGTTTCATCTGACCATATGACATTCTCCCAATCCTCTTTTGGATCAAACCTCAGATGGGCCCGGACATGTACTGGCTTAAGCAGGGGGACACGTCTGGCACTGTAGGATCTGAGTCCCTGGCGGCGTAGTGTGTTACTGATGGTAGCCTTTGTTACATTGGTCCCAGCTCTCTGCAGGTCATTCACTAGGTCTCCCCGTATGGTTCTGGGATTTTTGCTCACCGTTCTTGTGATAATTTTGACCACACGGGGTGAGATCTTGCGTGGAGCCCCAGATCGAGGGAGATTATCAGTGGTCTTGTATGTCTTCCATTTTCTATCTATTGCTTCCACAGTTGATTTCTTCACACCAAGCTGCTTGCCTATTGCAGATTCAGTCTTCCCAGCCTGGTGCAGGTCTACAATTTTGTTTCTGGTGTCCTTCGACAGCTCTTTGGTTTTCACCATAGTGGAGTTTGGAGTGTGACTGTTTGAGGTTGTGGACAGGTGTCTTTTATACTGATAACAAGTTCAAACAGGTGACATTAATACAGGTAATGAGTGGAGGACAGAGGAGCCTCTTAAAGAAGAAGATACAGGTCTGTGAGAGCCAGAAGTCTTGCTTGTTTGTAGGTGACCAAATACTTATTTTCCACCATAATTTGCAAAAAAAAATATTTCCAAATCAGACAATGTGATTGTCTGGATTTGTTTCCACATTTTGTCTCTCATAGTTGAGGTTTACCTATGATGACAATTGCAGGCCTCTCTCATCTTTTTAAGTGGGAGAATTTGCACAATTGGTGGCTGACTAAATACTTTTTTGCCCCACTGTATGTCTGTCAGAAACATATAACTTGGCCCCCTAGTGGCAAGATCGTAATCTACACCTCAATAGGATATTAATATGGAGAGAGAAAGATGGTCAAAGAGATGTGAACTGGGACTAAACTGTAAATTAGGCTTTGTTGATGAAGGCGTTGATGTCCCAGTCAATGTTTAACCCATAAGGGGAAAAACATTGAAGCTGGTATATTCAGAACATCTCCAACTATGGGATGCCCCTGACACATGATTCACCCCTCCAGTGGGGAGTGAATCTGTCGATCACTTGGAACTTGGTGCCAGAGGGGTCTTTGTTGTGACAATGTAAATAGTGCCTTGGAACGCTGTGGTTAATACGGCCCTTTTTAATACTCGCAATGTGTTCATTAACCCTGATGGAAAATGTTCTAATAGTGCGTCCCACATACTGCATGTTGCATGGGCACGTTATGAGATATACAATGAAGCGAGTAGCACATGTTGTAAATTGTTTCATGTGATAAATTGTAGAAGTCTTAGTAGATGTAAAACTATACATTTTTCTACCTCTCCAGGCATTGTGTAAACACACATTGCACCTATGACAGGCATAAAACCCATTGAGGTTAAGAAAAAACATTGGTTTGACTGGAGGATTGGTCACATTGCGGGCAATCTTATTCCTGAGGGGCATTGCACCCCTATAAACGATGCCTGCTTTATCCGGAAGAACCGGGCCTAGCAGAGAATCATTTTTAAGTACTTTCCAGTGGCGATTAAGGATGCTCTTAACTTGTTTGTGCTGCACAGAAAACTGGGTAGTAAACGACCATTTAAATTTGGCATCAGGTGCACGCTTAGGTTGTTCAGAAATAAGTGCACTATGATCCAATCTTGAAACATTATTAATTTCTTCTTCAATAGTTAACGGCACATATCCCTTTTCAATGAATCTAGATTTCAGAATCTCCGCTTGTTGATGGAAGTCAGTCAGATTCGTGCAATTTCTTCTGATGCGAAGTAGTTGACTACATGGTACGGATTTCAGCCAAGAACTGTAGTGACAGCTGTCGGTGGGGATGTACCCATTGCGATCAGATGGCTTACAAAAAGTCTTAGTAACCAGCTGGTGGTTAGCAACGGAAATCTGTAGATCCAAAAAATGGATCATACTGCGACTGGTCTCATAGGTCAGTACAATACCCATCTTGTCGTCGTTGAGAGTGGCCATAAAGTCACGTAAGGACTCCTCATCTCCCTTCCACAGGAGGAGGATGTCGTCTATGTATCTTTCCCACAGCGCCAGCTCAAGGCATTGAAGGGCATAGACGACATCCTCCTCCCATAGGGCCATGAAAAGGTTCACCAGACTGGGGGCAAACTTAGCCCCCATTGCGACGCCCTTACGTTGAAGAAAAAATTGGTCGTTGTACCAAAAGTAATTACACTGTGTAGCAAACTGAAGTAACTCCATGATGTATCGTTGCTGGACTTCTGGAATTAGGCTACTATTGGACAAGAAGTGTTCTACCATTAAACCCAAGTCTATGTGGTATACAGGTATATAACGCTGCATCGTGAGCCGTCATATGGTATCACCGGTGTCCTTGAGAAAAGATGGAGTTTTACATACTAATGTCTGTAGATGGAAGTCGATATATCTGCCAATTATGGACGTCACAGAGTCTATCCCACTAACGATGGGTCTACCGGGAGGCTGCGTGACACTTTTGTGGACCTTCAGGAGGTAATACATGACGGGATACAAGGGGCCACCGGCACTAAGTATTCTTTTTGTTTTTTGTCCAAGATGCCTTTCTGGAATCCATCATTAACCAACTCAACCAAAGCCTTTTTAATTTTTTTTGTGGGATCTTGAGAAAGTGGAGTATATGTATTCTCATCACCCAAGATATGACACATCTCACTATGGTAGTCACTTTTGTCAAGAATAACCAACCCTCCGCCCTTGTCTGCAGGTCGAATAATCAGATCCTTGCGCTCACACAAGGACTTGAGGCCAATGTTGATGTCAGGATGGTCATATATGTGCTTTTTAGGCAAAGATTCTAAATCTTTCAAGACCAAATCCCGGAATACCTTAATAGAAGGTGCAGTGACATTGGGAGGGTTAAAAAGAGAAGGATTCTATAGGCCTGAGTGGACCACACTGTCTGGTCCCCTAATAATGTCTTTAGGTTTTGAAGGGTTGGCAATGAAATGTCTCTGTACATTTAGTCTGCGGACATATTTGTGTACATCTACAAAAGTTTCAAACTTGTTCAGTTTTTTAGGCGGAACAAACTTGAGTCCCTTGTCCAAGGTCCTTAATTCAGCATCTAAAAATATCACCTGGCTAAGATTAAAAATTCCACTAGGATTTATAGTTTCCTTCTTTTTCCTGGTCTGCCTCCCCCCTCGGGTGCCTCTTTTGTTTCTACACCTCGTTTGGGGCCTGTGAATTCCCTGGGGAAATCCCTCTCGTGGCGAGGCCCTGTATGGGAATAATTGTAAGTATAGGGAGATCTATTGTATTGATCATATTCTCTCTCCATATATGGATGGTGGGTATTGTAATTGTCACGTGAAGTGCCCTCTTTTAAGAGGTGAAAACCTGTTATATGTGCGAACTGGAGTGTGATTAGAATGGTATTGTTCCTGATAATATCCCCCATGGTTGGCATATTGGCTATGTGGTGATCTATCATGAACATGGTGATCTGAATGTCTATGGCCATCATTTCTACCCTGTTGGGATCCTCTACCCCTATTATTCTCTCCTTTGCCTCTGTTGTTATCCCTAGAGGGGTGGTTAGGGGTATGATTATTGGCATAATGGACACCCAGAGTGCAGGGGTGTTCCAAATGCCAAATGTGGAAGCTACGGAGGGATAAGTCACAGGTCTAGATACACTCACCGTCGCTGATGGAACTGATGTATCCATGTGGCCTGGACCCGTAATGTCTGACAAAGATGGAATATCTTTTTTTTGCCAGCTAAAGACTAGGTTAGTTTTGTAGTCATTAGTATCCCTAGTATATTTCTTTTGTTTCTTGGAACATTGTTCTCTTTCCTCTTTCTCCAAATGAGTTTTAAGGTTAGATGAAAGAGAAGTGTAATCTGGCGTAGATTTGTGTGGGAGTAATTGATCCCTGAGCACCTTGATCTCTTGATCAATTGCCACTGATCTAGCCTTTTTCTTTTCAATGAGGAAACTCAAAAGATTGAGGCCAGCCTCACTGAAATAACGAAACCATGTATCTGTTTCTATGTCAAATTGCTGGGGATCCACATCCCAGCGTAAACCTTTGGGAACCATTCGCTCTTTGGAGTATCGCTCCAAAAAAGCTATGTCCTACTCTAAGTGAACCTCAGTGACAATGAGGTTTTTGAGTCTCATAAAGAGACCACTAATTTCAGTGTTGGTGTTTAGAGGAACAAATACTCCATTAGTGTTCAGAGACCGAGCTGTCCTGTACTCAAAAACATCCATATTGTGATCTTATTCCTTAATGAAAACAAAACAGATAGTGGCTGCAACAATCAAAATCAAAAAGAAAGAAATATAAAAGTGGGGAAAAAGTTGCGCTACTAGTGAAACAATAAAGCAGCCAGCATCAACAATATGACATATTGCACAAACCAAATAGAAAACAAAAAATGCAGCGCTAGTGAAAATGAAATATCTCCAATTTCAAGTATGGGAGATAAAATGTGCACATGAATATATCCAAAAAAGGCAGGTGAACAGTGAGATATCACACTGGGAAGGTACCAGTGAGGTGCTAATTGCACATGTGTTGATCATAAAATAAAACCGACCATAAATGATAAAACTTGGTGAACAAGTGATAGGTGATCAGAAAATAAATAAAAATTACCATCAATGTCATAAGTTCATAAAATGGTCAAATTATAGGATCTCCTGAGTGAAGCAGTGAAATATTTCAGTCTCTTTTAGACAGATACAATGACTGTGTTACACAGAGTGCATAGCCCATGGAACTTTCACTGATGTGAATCCAACATCTAGGGAGGGGGTAAGAAATTAATACTCATCAGATATATATACACACACACACACACACTCAGATATATACACACACTCAGATATATACAGATACACACACTCAGATATATGCACACACTCAGATATATACAGATACACACACTTAGATATATACACACACTCAGATATATACAGATACACACACTCCGATATATACACACACTCAGATATATACAGATATACACACTCAGATATATACACACACTCAGATACACACACACACACACCCATATATATACAGATATACACACTCAGATATATACAGATATAAACACTCAGATATATACACACACTCAGATATATACAGATATATACACACACAGATATATACACACACTCAGATATATACAGATATGCACACTCAGATACATACACACCGGGAATAACATAACCTGTAACACAGGTTTCCCGTTGCATCAGAGGGGGGCGGGGTCACCCGCACGTCACTGGGTAGGCCCGGGTTTCCTCTTGCGTCAGAGGGGGACGGGGTCACGTGACGGGTGGCCCCGTCCTCAGCTACATACAAGACCTGTCAGGCTGCCGCAACATTATTCCCGGGGCGTCTCCGGTGGAGACAGGATGCTGTTCCTCGCTGCACTGGACATCTCATCGCTGGAGTCTGGATGTGGAGAGGAGATCATCCATACTGACAGCGTTGGAGTGGAGACCGAGAGTGGATTACCACCGCTGGAATCTTTTTTTTATTTTTATTTTTTTAATAAAGGACTTATTCCAACGGTGTCTGTGTGTTTTAAAAAAAAAAAAATTACACTTTCTTTGTGAAATGGTAGGGGTACAGTGTACCCCTTACCAATTCACATAGGGGGGCTGGGATCTGGGGGTCCCCTTTGTTAAAGGGGTCTTCCAGATTCCGATAAGCCCCCGCCCGCAGACCCCCACAACCACCGGGCAAAGGTTGTGGGGATGAGGCCCTTGTCCCCATCAACATGGGGACATGGTGCTTTGAGGGGTCACAGACCCCCAAAGCATCCTCCCAATGTTGAGGGCATGTGGCCTGGTATGGTTCAGGAGGGGGGGCGCTCTCTCACCCCCCCCTCTTTTCCTGCGGCCTGCCAGGTTGCGTGTTCGGATAAAGGGTCTGGTATGGATTTTTGAGGGGAACTTTTTATTTTGCGCGGAGTTCCCCTTAAAATCCATACCAGACCTGAAGGGTCTGGTATGGATATTTGGGGGGAACCCCACGTAATTTTTTATTTAATTTGACGCAGGGTTCCTCTTAACCACTTGAGCCCCGGACTATTATGCAGCTAAAGGACCACGCCATTTTTTGCGATTCAGCACTGCGTCGCTTTAACTGATAATTGCGCAGTCGTGCGACGTGGCTCCCAAACAAATAGAGATTTCTTTTGGTGGTATTTGATCACCTCTGCGGTTTTTATTTTTTGCGCTATAAACAAAAATAGAGCGACAATTTTGAAAAAAAATTCAATATTTTTTACTTTTTGCTATAATAAATATCCCCCAAAAATACATATATAAAAAAAAAAAATGTCCACAGTTTAGTCCGATACGTATTCTTCTACATATTTTTGGTAAAAAAATCCTAATAGGCGTTTATTGATTGGTTTGCGCAAAAGTTATAGCTTCTACAAAATAGGGGACTGTTTTATGGCATTTTTAATAATATTTTTTTTTTTTACTAGTTATGGCGGCAATCAGTGATTTTTATCGTGACTGCGACATTATGGCGGACACATCGGACACCATTTTGGGACCATTGTCATTTTTACAGCAATTAGTGTTATAAAAATGCACTGATTACGGTGAAAATGACACTGGCAGTGAAGGGTTTAACATCTAGGTGGCACTGTAGGGGTTAAGTGTTCCCTAGGAAGTGATTATTACTGTAGGGGGGCGTGGCTACCCGTTACACGTCACTGATCGTCTGTTCCGATGACAGGGAACAGACGATCACTGACATGCCAGGGAGAAGAACGGGGAAAGGTTTGTTTACACTCACCTCTCCCCGTTCTTCAGCTCTGTGACCCGATCGCGGGACACCGGCGGCGATCGGGTCCACGGGTACCGCGGGCGCGGTCATGGAGCTCAGGACCGGGTCGCGAGCATGCCGGCGGCGCACGCGTGACCCACGGCTGGGCTCTTAAAGGGCAACGTACCTGTACGTTGATGTGCCCAGCCGTGCCTGTATTGCCGGGAGCCGATAATTCATTACAGCCGCGAGTACTTTTAAATGACTTTTTTTCCTTCAGAAATTACACTTTGTGCAGGGACAGTTCTAAGCACGGGAAACAAGCGCTACTTTACAGGCAAACTATAAACACCCCCTAGGTATGAAATTTAAAGGAATATTTCACTTTTATTGTTTCACTTTAAGCATTATTAAAATCACTGCTCCCGAAAAAACTGCAGTTTTTAAAACTTTTTTTTGCATTAATACATGTCCCCTGGGGCAGGACCCGGGTCCCCAAACACTTTATATGACAATAACTTGCATATAAGCCTTTAAAATTAGCACCATAGACTTTAACGGTGTTCGGATGTTCAAACAAATTTATTGCCTGTTCGCATGTTCTGATGCGAACCGAACTAGGGGGTGTTCGGCTCATCCCTATTACACACTGAGATACATACATGCACTCAGATACACACAAACAGGTATAAATACATACATTAGACACAACATACTGTGAGATAAATACTTACATAGTTAGTTTGGTAATGGGCAGCCAGCTTCTCTCCTCCCCTCTCTGTCCTGCTGTCCCCTCACAGTCGTGCAGCTCCTTCCTCTTCCCGCCCACACACACTCACTGCTCCTCTCCAATACATCGGTCTGGCGAAGTAAGCAGTCCTGAGAGGGCTCCAGTAGCCGGAACTAGAAGCAGAGCATCGGCAAATGCGGCCAGGAGGCTCTGTATCCCTCCACAGAGAGAAACAAGTCCCTTGTAATCAGGGCTGTTTCCATCCTGACAATTACAAATACCTGAAGATAGGTGAACATCTGATAAATGTTATGGAAGCAGGATTCTAATTAAGATTTTATGGGGTTGCTAGGGGGGTATTGGAAGAGTTTTTGGGGGTCCTCTGGTGTTCGGGTGACAGGCAGTGAGAAACCCGGGCAGAGGATTTAAAAACTGGACTGTCCGGGTGAATCCCGTACAGGTGGCAACCCTAGTCATAGCCAGCCAACAGCAGATAACTGCAAGGTACAGCAACAGAAAGAAGACTGCAACAGAATAAAATAAAATGGCTAGTAACACAACTGAAACAAAGCTTTCATTTGCAAATCTGACAAACCAGAACCGCCAGTCTTGGAAATTCAAGATGAAAATGCTGCTAATAAGAGAAGGTACCCTGGAAATGTATCAATGAATTCAGGTCAGAATACCCTTCAGATGAGTGGATAAGGAAAGTTTAAAAAGCTCAGAGCACAATCTCTCTTAGCATAGAAGATGATCAAATCACACGTACGTGTGAAACTGCTAAATAAATATGGGAAGGATTACAAAAAGGTGCATGAAAGAGGTAATCTCAGCAATAAACTGTATTTGATTAATAAGCTATAGCAAACCAAGCTGATGAAAGACCAGGATATAAAGGATTGCATAAGACTCACCTTAGAAATGGTTGAACACCGGAGAGGCATAGGAGAAGAAATAAAAGATTTTCATGTCGGAGCACTATTACTCAGTGGCTTAGCAGAAAGTTATGAAATGCTTGTCACAGCACTTCCAGATGATGAACTTAGTGACGGTGCTTCTGTCACAAAGTCTGCACTTGCTGACCGCCTAACTGTGAATTTACGTCATGATTTTACAGTTTATTACCGGATATATGGCTGTAGCTAGATGCCATGACCCAGCTGCTAAAAAATGTAATTTTGGGGTTATGGCTGCAGCTAGATGCCATAACCACAGTATTAAAATTTTCCGAAGCAGCTGCTTTTTCTGTAAAAGTGACCCGAGCAGCTGATTAGCCGCTGGGTCACTTTTAGAATTGGCAAAGGGCCATAGAGAATAGTAGAGGAAAGAACATTCTTTACTCACCTTAACCTAAAGGTTGACCTGACCTTGTGTAATAACAGAAAAAATCAACACATCTAATGAAAAAATAATGAAACTCCTATTTCCCTGAGTAAATGACCTCTATGTCTCTGCTCTTAAAACAAATCTTTTGTCAGTGAAGAAGCTCACAAAACAAGGCAATGTAGTGACCTGCCAAGATGACAGTTGTGCCATCACAAAAAGGCTAAAATTACAGATGAACTATATCAGCTGAACAGCAATGAGGTGGTTAATACTGCTACGGAGGAAAAACATTTAAACTGCATTCACACATGGCACAGAGGTCTTGGGCACAGCTGCCCTGACATAATGAAGAAATGAACGGAGAATGCAAGGGGAATAAAAATAAAAATTACATACAATGAAATGCACCAGCTGTATAAAGGGACAGATGACAATTAAAGCCTTTCCAAAGCAGAGTAACAGCAGAGCAAAAAAAAACCTCGGAACTTAAATTATGCAGATTTTTGCGGTCCAATGGAAAAATTTACTCCAGTAAAAAAGAAGACGTATTTTCTCACTTTTATAAAAGATTACTCCAGGTATACTACACTATATCTGTTACACAACAAAAGTGAAGTACAAGAGAAACTTGAACAGTATTTGGCTCAAGCGAGCAACAAATTTGGCAAAATGCACACTGAATATACAGGTGATAACACACAGGCGATTCTCAGAACGCATAGCATAATATTTCAAACTACTGTACCATACAACCCAGAACAAAACAGGGTTGCAGAAAGAATGAACCGTACTCTATGTGAGAGTGGAAGAACCATTTGTTTGATTCAGATATGCCAACCACATACTGGGAGGAGGCAATTATGACTGCATGCTATCCCCAAAAATCAAATACAAGGAAAATCAACTGAGAAAACTCCATATGAAATGTGGAATGGAAGGGCCCTGAATTTGAATCAGCTAAACATTTTTGGAAGCAAACCTATGTGCACATTCCAAAAGAAAAACATACAAAATGGGATGCTTGCGAAAAGGAAAGTGTGGGGTAAGGTGAATCTCAAAAGGGATACAGAATTCTACACCAAGACACAAACAAGGTAACCATCAGTATAAGTGTAATTGTTGACGAAACTTCAGTGTGTTCAAAATTTCATGAACAAACACTTTGAACGCAGACAATACAAATATTGTTAAAGAAGAAACTAGGCCACAAATGGCTTCAATCAGGAAATCAACCAGAAGCAATAAAGACATCTCAGCCAAACGTCTGTCCTCTATTGCTCAACGATCATTAAAACCAGAGCCAAATTAATGGGATGAGATGCAAAGACTTTCAAATCACAAGAAACAAAAGTGGATCAGAGTTGCTGATGAAGGGATGACATCTCATAGTGAACTGAACCAGATTTAAAGAACTGAGTTCTGAAATTTGACTAATATAAGGAGTATTTGGTGAGTGGTGGTGCTGGAATACAATGTTCATGTATTTTGTGCAACAACTACATTAGCCAGTAGATGGCAGTGTTTATAAGTTTGTAGCTGATCGCTGTGGTAAAACTCTGCATTTTCTCTGTATAATAAAAGCTCCTGTTTCTTGTCTGCAGTGAAGCAGCACAGCCCATGCGGATTGTGCCCTGTCTGTTCTGTAGGGCTTTATACAGAATTTCTAACAGTATCCCTGTTCCACTTTGAAGTCCTCAGTAAAGGAGCTACTGTATATTCATGATAGTTTCAGTGACTCTTTGTCCCTCTCTAATCAGAATCCACATCTCTAACCTCATTAGAAGCCTAAAGCCATTTGCAGTACAGTAGATACATACAGTACATTCTGACCTACAACACACTACACAGGTTGAAACCTAACAATGCAATCACCAAAGAACAGTTGTGTTTTCATTCTAGTTGAAGAAAGCCTAGGGGATACATAAAATAAATGGAACAAAAGTAAAGCTGTTTCCCAGAGCAACCAACCAAAATATTTCAAATGAAACATTTTCAAAAAGAGCTGAACATTTATTGCAGCCTGGAAGACTTTCTTGAGGACAGTGCTGAATGAATTACTGGCTTTGCTGTAGTCAGCACAATCAAAGTAACAGGCTAAAAATAACTATAAAATAATTTCTGACAAAAAAATCTGCAAAACAAACAGAGTGGTGTTTGGATTTTAATTTTTGTAAAAAGAAAACTGACCTTACAATAAACAGAATTGTTATTTTCTGTTTTTCAATACATGGTTCCATGATTAGCTATATGAAAATACATTTTGAAGAAAGGTTTCTTTCTGGTTTATTGATTTATATTCAGTGTGTTCAGGTTAGCCATATTAGGAGATTTCTGTTCAGCTATTTCAGTTATAGCCTAGTTCTAGCTATAATAAAACTTATAATACAGCCAAATGTTCACTGCATCACAATAAGAGATAAGAAACCAGTGACGCTGGGAATTGTTTGGGACACTTCCATTAGCTGTACCATTACAGAAATATACAGTTATTATACAGTATGTTTCTTTCCCAACAAATCTTTAAAAGATATAAGGGTTTTTAGATGCAAATGTAAATAAGACGGCCTTTTTACTTCCTTTTCTTTCAACTAGTGAGGGGCTCAGTGACAAAAACTATTACTTCTTATAATATAAATATGGCTATTAAAAAAGGTACTGCAAAAAAGAGATGATGGAAATGAACATGCAGAGAAGAGACAGCAAGATAAAAATTGCTGAGATTAGAGGACTGGTTTCATGAAATTGTAAATGTATCACTCATCTGGCTAGTCCACCATAGATACAGTTTCTCATAAAAGTGAGTACACCCCTCACATTTTTGTAAATATATTATTCAATCTTTTTATCAGACAACACTGAAGAAATTACACTTTGCTACAATGTAAAGTAGTGACTGTACAGCTTGTATAACAGTGTGAATTTGCTGTCCCCTCAAAATAACACAGTCATTAATGTCTAAGCCGTGAGTACACCCCTAGATGAAAATGTCCAAATTGGACCCAAAGTGTCCATATTTTGTGTGGCCATCATTATTTTCCAGCACTGCCTTAACCCTCTTGAGCATGGAGTTCACCAGAGCTTCACAGGTTGCTACTGGAGTCCTCTTCCACTCCTCCATGACGACATCACGGAGCTGGTGGGTGTTAGAGACCTTGCGCTCCTCCACCTTCCATTTGAGGATGCCCCACAGATGCTCAATAGAGTTTAGGTCTGGAGACATGTTTGGCCAGTCCATCACCTTTACCCTCAGCTTCTTTAGCAAGGCAGTGGTCGACTTAGAGGTGTGTTTGGGGTTGTTATCATGTTGGAATACTGCCCTGCGGCCCAGTCTCCGAAGGGAGGGGATCATGCTCTGCTTCAGAATGTCACAGTACATGTTGGGATTCATGGTTCCCTCAATGAACTGTAGCTCCCCAGTGTCGGCAGCACTCATGCAGCCCCAGAACATGACACGCCCACCACCATGCTTGACTGTACGCAAAACACACTTGTCTTTGTACTCCTCCCCTGGTTGCCGCCACACACGCTTGACACCATCTGAACCAAATAAGTTTATCTTGATCTCAGACCACAGGACATGGTTCCAGTAATCCATGTCCTTAGTCTGCTTTGTCAGAACTATTGGGGTTAAAAAAAATTATAATTATATATACATATATAAAGCCGTATATTGTATATTTTTCATATGATCATGAGGGAAGCCATTTTCTCTCAAAAAGTTGAATCTAAGTTCACTGTCTTTAAAGAAGAGGTTGTTCTTTTTTAC
Organism: Rana muscosa; assembly: GCA_029206835.1. Taxonomy (NCBI): domain Eukaryota; kingdom Metazoa; phylum Chordata; class Amphibia; order Anura; family Ranidae; genus Rana; species Rana muscosa. Next base: position 334,953,360 of record CM055117.1, read on the forward strand.
AAGGAGTCTTGTCTGTACCATTATGCTAGGTTATATATCTTTTGTCTTTGACACTTATAGATAAGGTGAGATTCCACAGGCAACGATAGTTTAGAGAATCGCATTTCACAGTAGTGTTCTTTGCATTAACGAAACCAGAGGGATTATTCACAAATAGGCTATCGTATTGTGTATTTGAAATAATAATGTTTCTTTCATATATCTTAACAATGTATTAGTTATCATAAAACCTGTTAAATACATATATATATATTTATGGTTGAAGCCCTATATCCGATACGGATATGAACAAGATAGATAGACTTAACATAAGACTTACAACATGAAATAGACCTGAAGTGTGCCCTGATCTGATGGACGGTATGCCAAAATAAGGGGGCATACCCAAGATTAGAATGAATATTTTGTGGAGAGAAATGAATTTTGAGAAATGCCCTAAAAAAGGGGAATGGAGGGTGGGTATCACTCACAGGAAACCAACGAAGACTGCAGGTGAGTGGGCTGGTTAAATAGCCCCCCAGGCTCCTCCCATAAATTCAGGCCAGCATACTGGCCTTCTTACTTATGGTTGAAGCCCTATATCCGATACGGATATGAACAAGATAGATAGACTTAACATAAGACTTACAACATGAAATGGACCTGAAGTGTGCCCTAATCTGATGGACAGTATGCCAAAATAAGGGGGCAAAAACATTCAGGTAGGGATGTAGTTTTATTGGTTTTAGCTTTATTCATTGAGCAAGTTTGGTAAATGCTTGTGCCATTTCCACCTGAGGATTGGGGATGTGCTGGGCGAAGCAAGCAGACTTCCACCTGTCAAGTCTCCTAATTGTCAAGATCTGGGACCCCACACCGGGATGTGGCCGAGGCCGCTCCAATACGATAAGAGCGACTGGAGCACTGACTGGGGTTGAGGTGTAGGTAGCGTGGAAGAGTGAGTGAGTGAGTGTGAAGGTGACAGGACCCAAATTGACCTAACCACCCCACCGTTGATCCAGAGGAAGGCGAAAACCCCAGCCGAGCCTAGGCCAATTGCTACAGCAGGGGAGAAAATTCCTTCCTGATCCCCCGAGAGGCGACCGGGTGAACCCTGGATCAACTTCCTATTGTTGGTTGTGCCCCGATGAATTCTCATGTGTTTGATGAACTGGCAGGCACTCAAGGGTTTGATCGGGAAAGGTAGTAGGGGACAAGAGTTTGACTGTTCAGTAGGGCTGCAACGGATCAAAAAACTCACGGATCGGATCGATCCTCGGATCAGGGGTCACGGATCGGATCATTTTCGGATCGGCAAAAAATAAAATAAAAATAATAATGTTAAATTTTCAATTTCACAGTTATTTTCAACACAAAACAGAGCTTATAAGCTTAAATACAGTATTTGTAAATCCAACGGACTCTTTACATGTTAAATTTTCAAAGCAGCAGCAAACCTGCTGACCTTACATGGTTGCTAATGTGACAGAACACCTCTGATTTTCACATTTAACTAAATGTTAAATGTGAAAATCAGAGGTGTTCCGTCACATTAGCAATCATGTAAGGTTTGCTGCTGCTTTTAAAATGTAAAATGTAAACAGTCCGATGGATTTCCAAATACTGTATTAAAGCTGATAAGCTCTGTTTTGTGTGGAAGCTTTGGGTGTAACAAGATGTCCGCTTGTCCCCTTCTCTCATTACTGTGTGGGATGGAGCAAGATGGCGGCGAAACGTCATTAGAGCGGCCGCCGCCGGGTGTACCAAGATGGCTGCCGCTCCGGAGCTAGGCCGAAGCCGCGGCCTTTCCTGCGGCCGAGGCTCCGGTGCGCTCCGCGGATCGCGTGGTGATCCGATCTGAACAGGGTGGCCCGTTCGGATCACGGATCACCACCGATCCGTTGCACCTCTACTGTTCAGGTAGGAGTGACAGAAGGCGATCGAGTATGGTTACTGCACACTAGAGATTGTTTGTTTTAGAGTTAAATGTCTAACCCGGTGCCTGATCGCTGGGTTTTGGATAGTGTCAGGTGGAGGATGAAACGATCTTGGTAGCGAGCCAAGTGATGTCTACGTAGAACTTGGCCGGCGGGGTAGCTGAGGGTGAACTCGCTAGGCCGCAAGAAACCGTGGTAGGCCAAGTCGAAGGCTGCTTGAATGACCAGGCTGGGGAGAAGGCCAAATGGGGAACTAGCTAGGGTAGTGGACATTAACTGGTGCTGTGGGGATAGTTGTACGGGCCTGCATAGGAAGGACATAACTTGGACTTGCCTTTACTAATATCATCGGCCGTGGCCTGGTTGTCGGTGGTGAAGGCCACGGTTTGTCCTGTCCAGATATGACCCCAGAGCTGAGCGGCTGCCACGATCTGGTATCGTTCGAACAGGGAGGAAGTCCGGGTAAACCCTGGGATTAAGAGTGTCTCTGGAGGCCATGGTCCTGCAAACCAATAGTGGTCAAAAATTGCAGCGAAGCCTGTGGAGGCTGCGGCATCTGTCACTACCATCGGTGATGGGGGCGATATTGATGGTATAATGTTGATACTGTTTCACGTAGTAAGGAACTCCTCCCATATTGACAGGTCCGCTACTGCCGCGGTGTCTAAGTTAAGGATCTGATCGGGGTCCTGTGTCTGGGAGAGGAAGACCAGGAGGCGTGATACAAAAGATCGACCTTGGGGAATGATCCTTGCTGCAAATTGAGCATTCCCGGGAGAGACTGAAGCTGCTCCTTAGTACACCCCCCGTGTACGGGTGAAGTCTTGGAGAACTGACCTGATGCGGGTCGGCTTTAAGGAACGACAAACGTAGTGAAAGCTAGTTTGTGTGTTTAGCACGACAGAGAATAGGTGAGCAGCCGAGTTGCTCCTGGAGATGATGAGTGACCGATTTGAGTCGTTTGCAGAAATGCTAGCAGCGATTGCAATTAAGCCGCTTTATTGGAAAGAAGAAAACAAAGTTAGCGGAAATTTTGAGTATGTAGGAATGACCGTGCGCAACATTGTACATGCAGATGGAGTGAGATGTAAATGTTTATGCTTGATAACGGACGTAAGGCCAGGGATCTGAATCGTAAGTACCACTTTATTGGTATTACTGATGCGAATAGGTGTGAGCACCGGTGGGGTTTGGTTTGTAAAGGATCTTAAACATTGAGCCGGCGCTGCGACTGGACTCGGATCGGTCAGTGAAGTTTGTATTGCCGAGGATCCGAATCGTTGCGCCGATGATGCGACTAGATTTGGATCGGCTGTAGATGTAAGGTGACGAGGGAGCTCATGTTCCGGATCTGAGTCGTTGCACTGATGATATGACTAGACTCAGATCGGCTGATGGTGTTAGTGGTTGAAGGGGTTTGTGATTGCTGAGGATCCGAATCATAGGACCAACGTTGCGACTAGATTCAGATCGGCTGTTGGTAAGTGCTTCGTATATATATATATATATACACACATACATACATACATACATACATATACATACACACACATATATATATATATTTTTGGGAGGTGTAGGGGGTCAGTTAGGTAAAGTGAGCGTTTTTTTTTTTTGGGGAAAATGACGTCCAACCTGGTGCAGGGTGGACCTACTTGACTGACCTGGAGGAGAAATGACAGGTGATGAGTGGTGAGGGGTTTGACTAGCTGATTTGAACACGACAGACTGCATCTGTTGTTTCATACACGCTGTTACACTCGGCACTGGTTTAGTGCCTTTTACATGTAAGTGCACTTGCTTTTATTAAATATCCTTTTATATGCGGAGAACACTATGGTCTGCCTTTCTTTATATATATACGTCATTGGAGTCATTTGTGATCCGGTCCGTCTGCTGTTGTCATCCAACCATCCCGGAGCTGCAATACATGCCTGAGACGTATATATCCATATGGGAAGGTATCTGTGACCCTCTATAACCAAAGAGTCCACTTTGGGAGGTGAGCGGCCATTCTTAGTGGTGGAGGTCTCTTACTGTGTTCACATCATCATCTGCATGTTTCCGATTCTATAAATCACTCTAGAAGATCACTGGGATTGTCTTTTGTATTTATGGACTTGTTCAGCGCTGCACTGCCTTTTTTTATAAGTGAGCGGATCGGATGGTGGAGCGTGTCGGAGAAATGAGTGACAAAAATGTCCCATGACAGAGGCATGAATCCGTGCGCCGCAGGTGTGACTGACAACGACCGGGCTCTGGAGCATGTACTGAATTGAGGCCAACTACAACTGGGGCATGCTTAAGATGAGCCTGCACACGAGAACGCAAGTGGATTTGAATCAGATGCGTGACAGTGAAACGACTGACAGAAATTTCCCATGACAGAGACATGAATCGGTGCGGCGCTGTGCGACTAACAGCAAGCGAACTCTGGAGCATGTATTGAAAATGGGGCCAACAATGACTGGGGCACGCTTGAGATGAAGCTGCACCTAAGAAGGTGCGTGGATTCAAATCAGATGTGTTACAGTGAAATGAGTGACAAAAATGTGCCATGACAGAGGCATAAATCAGTGCGCCGCAGGTGCGACTGACAATAACCGGCTCTGGAGCATGTACTGAAATGAGGCCAACAACAACTAGGGCACGCTTAAGACGAGCCTGCACACGAAAATGCACGTGGATTCGAATCAGATGCGTGACAGCGAAATGAGTGACAGAAATTTCCCATAACAGAGACACGAATCGGTGTGGCGCTGTGCGACTAACAGAAAGAAAACTCTGGAGCATGTACTGAAATGGGGCCAATGACTGGGGCATGCTTGAGACGAAGCTGCACCTAAGGATGCACGTGGATTCAAATCAGATGTGTTACAGTGGAATAAGTGACAAAAATGTCCTATGACAGAGGCATGAATCTGGAGCATGTTCTGAGATGAGGCCAGCAATTGGGGCACGCTTGGCGAACCTGCACACGAAAATGCGCATGGATTCAAATCAGATGCGTGGCGGTGACATGAGTGACAGAAATTTTCCATGACAGAGGCATGAATCGGTGCCGCGTTGTGCGACTAACAGCAAGCAAACTCTGGAGCCTGTACTGGAATGAGGCCAGCAACTGGGACACGTATGGGACGAATCTGCACATAAGAATGCGCGTGGATTCAACTCAGATGCGTGATGGTGACATGAATGACATAATTCTCCCATGATCTAGGCACGAGTCGGTGCGCCGCATGTGTGGCTGGCAACGAGCGGACTCTGGAGCATGTACTGAAATGAGGTCAGCAACTGGGGACTGCCGGGACGAATCGGTGCAGAGGAAATCACTATCGATGCGAGACGAATCAGTAGCTATGTGCAGGGTTTCATAAGGAGAGAGAAGGGTGTGCGAGATGTGACAAGTGAAATTACTATCAGTGGAATGAGATGACAAAACTAGCGGGGACGAACCGGTGAGCCGCTGATGCGACAAGATTTGACCGGAGGGTAATGCAAAGTAAAATAGCTGTAATGATAGACAGTGCATTCAAAGTGACATGGGACTACTACTTGGCTTGAAATGACAAGGTACGAAAAAATGCACAAAACTAACTGATAAAAACAGCTCTGCGTTTGTGTTCACGAATTGCACGACAAGACCGTGGTCTTGCACGAGGCTGAAATAAGGCTGCATATGGAGACTTGACTAATGACTCGCAGGTTCCACAGCGGGGTTTTGATGACATGGTTTATCTGGCAAATAGTGCGTGAAGCAAAGAAATTGTACGAATCCTACCTGCGACAGTTTGAAAACATGATGTACGAAAGGCATGGTGGGTGTCCAAGACATCCAAAAAGTGTGGTGTTACGCCATGCATGACGCACAAAAAATGACTTTGGTTTGGTAAACGAGTGAGAGAAAAACATGTACAAATGATACGTAAGTTCCGCTGCAGGAACTAAAAACACACGGCATGAAGGCAAACAACAGATGGCAACAGTGGAAAGTATGCAATGTATGTGACCCGGATCAGTTCGTAAATAAACCAAAGGAATCCGATACGAATCGGTAGTGAGGAGTATTGAATGAATGTAAAACGAATTGGTTGTATAGTGCATGCCGCCCTTTGCTCTAAAACTGAACACCAACCAATCACCCCTCCCCCCAGACTAACCAAGTGCAGAGAAGGCACCAGGTGGGACTAATTAGAGTCTCCTTCTTTTTTTTTTTATGGAAGAGATGGCAACCTTATGGACAGTGACTCTTTATGTCCAGTGAAACCTACGGCGAGTGATATCGGACAACGACCATCAGTGACTCAGAGGTTTGGATTTATAAATGAATCGTATGTATGGGACAGACAACAACTCAGAAGCAGACTTTTTAAGAAAGGAATGCAGGACAGGAAGCATTACTAATTGCAAGATTGTACATGACGCAAAAGATTCGAAAAGTACCTGCAATATTGAGCGGGAACCACCGACGAAGACCACGAACGAAGAAGCCGAAATGCCCTGCGATCGAAACGCCAGGACTCACAAACATGAGGTGAGCTGGTAAGAGTTGGCCCAGTGACGAGTAGTATTACTCACAGGAAACCAACGAAGACTACAGGTGAGTGGGCTGGTTAAATAGCCCCCGGGCTCCTGCCATAAATTCAGGCCAGCATACTGGCCTTCTTACATATTATTATGATAAAAGTTGCAAACATGGTATTCTATTGGTGAGAATGTTCAAGAATAACCGATAATCCCCATACACACGGTCGGACTTTTTGACAACAAACTTTTAGATTCCCAGGTATTCAAAAAAATCCGATCATGTGTACGCTCCATCGGACAAACTTCTTCGGTTTTCATCGGACAAAAGTTCGCTCTGCAAACGGACAAACTTTTCGGCAACAAAAGTCCTATGGTGCAAAGTCCTGCCGTGTGTACAGAAATCCAGAAAGTACAAATACGCATGCTCAGAACCAATGATAAAATTAACCAACAATAGCAGAAGTTGACCAAAGGGTGGTGGTAATGCGCAGAAAAGAGCAGAAAAACCAAGTGATTTTGGAAAAGTTTGCTGAAAAAGTCCTGCCGTGTGTATGCATACCAAGTTCACAGCCAACGCCCTTCAAACAAAAATCCACGGAAAAGTTTGTTTGAAGTCCGACCGTGTGTATGTAGCTTTAAACACGGAGTGAAATTCCAATGATTTGAGTTTCAAGGAATTTAACAACCAGCAACTAATTGTGTGCGGGCAGATTTTCCCAACCCATATATTTCCAGGGGATGCCAGAATGTCTGGAGGAAAATGACATGTGAGTGTCAACCATCACACAATTAATGGTGTTTCACTAAGCCGAGGGCCAAAGGTCATGTAAATAACATTAGAAGTCATTTCTTATACAACACTGCCCCTAGAGGGGAAAATAGTAATTATTCAAGATGGCCATAAGGCTTGATTGTCATGGTAACATATAAAACATATCGTCATATGACATCATCAATTACATAGTAGGGACACACACACACACTTTTTGGAGTAAGATAAAAGTAGCTACTCAGAGCAGAAAAGGATCGCTGGGGGCTCGCTATATCTCTTGAGGGCTCTCTATCTCTCTAGAGGCTAGAAGAAGATCTCAGAAGGAATGTTGACACAGACTGGGCGATATTGAAAGGCAGAGATGTAGGAGGTTGAAAGAAGTCCCTTTGGAACTTTGCTTCTCAAAATGACAGAATTCTTAAAGTCCTGGTAAAGTATTAATCTTTTCATGTATAACTTTTTGGTGATTGAATTGTTTTTGCATAATGCATATACATTACTAAAACCATTTAAAGACATGGCAAAGCAAATTGGAGTTTTATTATTTTTAACTGCAGTATGAAATAATTATATTCCAAATATTAAGAGACATACACAGTTTTGTCTGTCTTTAACCACTTAAGGACCCGCTCATGTACATATACGTCGGCACTTTAAAGATGGATATCTCGGTAATGGCAGCAGCTGCTGCCACAACCGAGATATCCATCTTTTCAGTGAGCGGTCCTGTAAACGATAATGGTGGTCTCTGCGGCGGATTTGCCACAAGATCACTGTTATCGGTGGCGGGAGAGGGCCCCCCTCCTGCCACTCTCCCGCGCCCTCCGCCGCTTACCGGAGCCGTCGGTAGCGGCGGAGGCGATCGGGTCCTGCTCCCTCTGTGGTATGGATACGAGTGAGGGGAAGATGGCCCCCATCTGTCTCCATACCATAGCAGGGCGGAAGCGACGTCAAAACGTCACTTCCGCCCATACGTCTTAAAGGCACATTTTTTTGTTGTCATTTTTTCAAATGACAACATTTTTATTTATTTTTTTGCCTTGCATTTTAGTCTAAATATGATATCTGATGTCTTTTTGACCCTAGATCTCATATTTAAGAGGACCTGTCATGTTTTTTTCTATTACAAGGGATGTTTACATTCCTTGTAATAGGAATAAAAGTGACCCATTTTTATTTATTTTTTTAAAACAGTGTAAAAATAAATAAAATTAAGTAAAATGAATAAGAAAACAAACAAAAAAAAATTTAAACCGCCCCGTCCCGGCTACAGCTGCGATTTGCGGGCGGTATTACCGCGGTGTCCCATTGATTTTAATGGGAAGGAGCGGTAAAGGAGCGGTATACACACCGCTCCTTCACCGCTCCAAAGATGCGGCTTGCAGGAGATTTTTTTTCCTCCCGCCAGCGCATCGCCTCAGTGTGAAAGCCCTCGGGCTTTCACATTGAGCATACTGGGGCAGGATTATTTCAGGCGTTATTCATGCGATATTTTTAGCGTTAAAATGCCTGAAATACGCCATTCCATGAGCGGGCGCAATTTTGAAACGTGACATGTTAGGTATCAATTTACTTGGCGTAACATTATCTTTTACAATATAAAAAAAATTGGGCTAACTTTACTGTTGTCTAATTTTTTTATTAAAAAAGGTGAATTTTTTCCAAAAAAAGTGCGCTTGTAAGACCGCTGCGCAAATACGGTGTGACAAAAAGTATTGCAATGACTGTCATTTTATTCTCTAGGGTGTTAGAAAAAAAACAATATATAATGTTTGGGGGTTCTAAATAATTTTCTAGCAAAAAAAAAACCTGTTTTAAACTTGTAAACACCGAGTCTGAAAAACAGGCTTTGTCCTTAAGTGGTTAAAAAGCTAAAGTTTGTACAATGGTTTTTTTATGATATATATTTAGAAATTGATTCATCCTAAATTTAACATAAGTCTTGATCATATTATCAAGCTGTGCACAATATGACATTTTGTCTGTGCACGTTTAGGCTCCATGTACACAGAAGCTGATAAACTGCAGTTAATGGGCGTTTTGGCGTTTTTTTTAAAAGCCCATTAACTGCACTCTATGTTAGCCTATGTGTTCATGTACACATAACGTTTTTTAGCTTTAATGAGCAGTGGAGTTAATGGGCTTTTTTCTGAACGCAGGAAATTTGCGTTCAAAGTGCCGTTTTTCGGCAGAAAAAAACGCAAAAAAACGCAAAACGCCGAAAAAACGCTCAAAAACGCTCAAAAACGCTGGCCTCGAGCGTTTTTTGGTCCATTGAAATTTTTTTTTTTTTTTTTTTTTTTTAAAGCTAAAAAAAGCTACACTGAAAAACGCTAATAAAAACTAGTAAAAAAAACGCTGATAAAAGCTAGCTTTTTCTGCTGCTTTAAAAACGGCCGTTTTTGAGCTTCTGTGTACATGGAGCCTTAGGCTCGGTTCACACAGGGGCAACACGACTTCCAGCACGACTTTGAGAGGCAGCTCAGACACAACTTGAGCATGAATCACAGGGCGACCTCAGCACGACTTGTGGTGATTTACAACACGACTTGAAGTCGCTTCCAGGACAGGAGACATTCCAGTGGCCAATAAAACAAGAATCAGCTCTGTGGGAGGGAGGGGGGAGTGAGGGGTTTGCCTGAATAATATGTGTTCTCTTCCTGGAGAGTTGCTCCTGTTAAGACAGGGAATACGACTTCTGAGCGACTTCCATTGAAATCAATGGGTACAGGTCGCCTAGCAGTCGCCTAGGAGTCGGATTGAAGTAGTACAGGGACCTTTTTTGAAGTCGGAGCGACCGCAGTCGTGTACATTAAAACATCTCCATTGACTTCAATTAGTTTTAAAAATAGCGCGACTTGGGGCAACTCGGGGCGACCTGAAGTCGCGTCCGGAGTCGCCCCAGTGTGAACCGAGTCTTAAAGTTTAGGTTAGAAGATCTGTTTGTTTTGAGAAGGAAACACTGTAATTAAGGTAAACACAATTGTTTACACAAGTCCGTGAAGTCACGGAGAGCTATTCATTAAGTTACCAAGTCTTTAATATAACAAGTGTAGCGCCCCCATCCCCAATATTTGGGGGCACTATGTGGAAATTTAGGGGTAGTCTGAGCCTGTAGTTGCTGGCAGTAGTGTTCTCCGATGCCTGTAGGCGGCACTGTCACCGCCGGCATAGGTTAACCTACGGGGGGTATCACAGCACCTTGGTGTTCCCTCTCGGCAGCTGTGCAGGGGGCGTGGTCTACACGCTGTGCATACTGGGAGAGGGTACATAAGGGGCAGACGCCATTAGGCATGAGGCGATTCTAGGGGGACCCCAAGGCGCAAGGGGGGACCTCTGGTCCAGTTAGTGAGCATCATGGCCCGCATGGCACGAGGTGCGCGAGTGTGTTTAGGCCGCTGCATCGTGGGCCCAGCTTCGCTGACAGGGGCCTACGCTTCAGAGAAGGATCCCAGGCTGCCCGCTTGTAGGGGGCCCATCTTAAGGAAAGGAGTCCAGGGAAGGATCAGTCCCAGGAGATTAGCAACGGTACTGCTATCTCGGGGAGAGGCCTGGAAACTCGCCAAAGAGGGATTCATCGTCTCTGACATCCGTGCTCCATCCCGGCTGTTAGGACCGCTTTTGATAGGGACTATCCGGGTGAGAAATACCCACTCAGGCTTGACTAGCGACGAATACAGATACTGAACCTTAAGTATTGCGTGCCTGAACCTTCCCCTACTTCTCTCAACTTCCTACTCTCTCTCTTCAAGTTGATTCAAAGAAAAAAAGAATAAAGCCTTGCTGATTAGGTTTTACTCATGTGTGGACATTGGCCTTATTCCAAGGATTTTTGCTTAGACAACGGAGCTAAGGGATCCACTCGAGAGAGGTAATTGCTGCAGACCCAAAACAAAACCAGCAGGTCCCTTAAATGGGGGTAAGTGCTACACAAGTATCATTCAAGAATTGAAATGTGGTATTTTGTTATAAGATTGTGTACAAATGTGAATATTATCTGAATCATCATTTATCTTTGATATGTACAAGTATATCCATTTATTTGTATTATTACAAAATATACCTGATATTAATTTGCACTGTATTTTTAATTATTAACTATATATTTTTAGGCATATCATTTGTGTCACTTGTCTTCAAAATAAATCTTCCGAAACTAAGATTTGCATAATTTCATAAATACAACACTGTTTTATTATTTCAGTATAAACATTCTGACAGCTTGTCTGCAGCAAACTATTTGCAGGCTTTCTTGTGCATCATCTTTAGAAGAGGCTTCCTCCTGGGATGACAGCCATGCAGACCAATTTAATGCAGTGTGCGGCGTATGGTCTGAGCACTGACAGGCTCACCCCCCCCCACTCCTTCAACCTCTGCAGCAATGCTGGCAGCACTCATACGTCTATTTCCCAAAGACAACCTCTGGATATGATGCTGAGCATGTGCACTCAACTTCTTTGGTCGACCATGGCGAGGCCTGTTCTGAGTGGTACCTGTCCTGTTGAACCACTGTATGGACTTGGCCACCATGCTGCAGCTCAGTTTCAGGGTCTTGGCAAACTTCTTATAGCCTAGGCCAGTTATGGCGAACCTTGGCACCACAGATGTTTTGGAACTACATTTCCCATGATGCTCATGCACTCTGCAGTGTAGTTGAGCATCATGGGAAATGTAGTTCCAAAACATCTGAGGTGCCAAGGTTCGCCATCACTGGCCTAGGCCATTTTTATGTAGAGCAACAATTCTTTTTATCAGATCCTCAGAAAGTTCTTTGCCATGAGGTGCCATGTTGATCTTCCATTGACCAGTATGAGAAAGTGAGAGCGATAACACTAATTTTAACACACCTTCTCCCCATTGACACCTGAGACCTTATAACAATAATGAGTCACATGACACCAGGGAGGGAATATGGCTAATTGGGCCCAATTTGAACATTTTGACTTAGGGGTGCACTAACTTTTGTTGCCAGTGGTTTAGACATTAAAGTGATTGTAAACCTTAGTTTTTTAAATAACAAACATATCATACTTACCTCCACTGTGCAGTTCGTTTTGCACAGCGTGGCCCCAAACCTTGTCTTCTGGGGTCCCCCGGAAAAAGCACTCTCCCTATGGGTTACCTTGTGGACACGCTCCCGAGGCCTGCATTTGCTTGCATAGACACAGAATGCCGGACCCCCCCCCGGCACCTACGTCATTGGATTTGATTGACAGCAGCGGGAGCCAATGGCTGCGCTGCTATCAATCTATCCAATCAAGAGCCCAGAACCCCAGACAGAGAGGTGGAGCCCGTCTCTGCCGAGGGAACGAACAGACTCTGTTGAGTAAAACGGGGGGCTGGGGGGCCAGTCAGTGTCAGAAGTTTTTACACTGTTATACAAGCTGTACACTCACTACTTTACATTGTAGCAAAGCGTAATTTCTTCAGTGTTGTCACATGAAAAGATATAATAAAGAATTTACAAAAATGTGTGAGGGGTGTACTCACTTTTGTGAGATACTGTACATATAGAAGACTGTAGACAGAATCACATTTCCAACCAACATGGTCATCTAAACCCTACTACAATTTACAATATATGCTATAGATTTTAACCCAATTTTATTATCCCCTGGGGTATACTATTTTATTGAGCACAATTATTTTCTCTCGTTTATGGATTTTTCTGTAATTGGAAAATGCAGCAAAATGCATGGCAACGTGTTTAGTGTGAATCAGACCTTTTCTAATTTTCACACTCAACCTATTCAAACCTTGCCATTAATGGAGTCACCCAGCCAGGTAACATTCACACCTTAAGGCCCTCACATATAGGATTTTGCATGAAATGTTGGTCATGATACTGTTCATATCCCATCACTGTATATCCGTTACTGTTGTTTACATTACTTGCTCTAGCGTAGTGACACAATTTAAACCTAATGAAACACAGTATAAAAACATCTAAATAACTCAATTTCTATATGTAAAATTGGAAATTTCAGCTCCTTGTGCCTGTAAAATGAGGGAGCTGTAGATACATAACCTCTGTGTGTTAGTACACAGATGGGTCAGAAACAGATGGCTAATTTCTATTTAATATGCAAATCCCCCTTAATAATTACAGCCAGAAAAATGAATGCATTCAGACACTAGCTACAAATTCAACATTTGGTAATAAAGTAAAAAAACCTTCTGGAATAGTTCAATATAATGTATTTAACAGTCATACTTTATGTGTGTTGGGGGGGTCTGTACACCGATAACAGGGAGCACTGTGTAATCAAAGTATAAGGTTTATAGAATGTTATTGAACTTAATAAGCAAGTGACAGCACAAACATGGGTTACAGGAGATGTTGGGTTCTAATAAAGTCTTATTAAGGTAAATACTAGTGAGGATTTGATAAACAGGTAGTGCGTGATCCATGCTTCTTATGCTACATCTCTGGGAAATAAATATATGGCACCTTAGATACTACTAGAGAGTAATTAGTAGAATGAAGTGATATTTTTATACGCAGCAATATGTGTCAGCTGTAGCACTGGGAATTAGGCTGATTCTTCCACTGGGAAATCAGATGAGGCATTAGGATGAGCTTTATAGAGGCATGAAATTCATTGTAGAGATTGGCTAATTAATGGTTATTACAAATATTTACATTTTGCAAAATTAAACATATTTAAATTGTAGAGACTTCAAGTCATATTGCTGATATTGTGGAAACTGTATGACCATCCATCGAAATAAGGAAAAAAACATATTTAGGTTTAGAGTTAGAGAAGATGATACATTAGAATTAGAGAAGATGATTCAGGCAAACTCCATAAAGCACAGCAACCTTGAATTGTAGATTGTTGGAATAACCAATGATGGATGATGCCATCTCAGTCCCATCAGCAAAATATGTCATATTTTGGAGCTGCTGCAAAGAATCTATTATCAGGTAAAATAAATCACTGGTGAAGGGGCCCTTGCTTTGACGCTGAATCAATAATGTTGCCCTTCTGGGCTTTTTGGAGTGCTATGACGCACTCACTCTCATCAACGCTGGCAATGTTGTCAGGGGTCATGAGTCAAACGTACTTGGGTTTAGTTCAGGATGGGTTTGCTGAAAATTACTGAAGTTCGGGTGCCAAGATTGAACCCCACTGAAATTAAATGGTGACGAATCGTAGAAATCAGGCTATTTCATAAAGCTAATAGGCCTAGAAATTTGGTTGGGGGGGGGGGGGTGTTGGGCACTGCCTTGGGGAACATGTATCAAAGAAAACAACTTTAAAGAAAATATATTTGGTGGGGATTAACAATGTTAATAATGCTTAAAGTTAAACAATAAAAAGCACAGTTTCTTATAACATGCCTGAGGGATGCCCTAAACTTGCCTGTGAAGTATACGAACTACTACAGCAAAATTGAGGAAAGAAAAAAAATGCAGTTTAAAGTATTTGTTACCCTAAAAAAAAAAAAAAAATTGGATCCTGTTCCCTTAAAGCATGCAATACAGAACAGTGCTTGTGCTGTGTTATTTGGCCCCCAGTATTACATGAAATATCTGGCTGATCCTGCCTGGTTCTGCCCCCCCCCCCAGTAAACTGACCATGGTTTGTCATGGCTGCTGAGCCCTGACCCTGTGATCAGTTTACGTGTCCTTTATCCCCCGTTCTCTTGCCCCTCCTCCCTGCTCTCCCCCTCCCCTCCCTACCTGTTAGCTCTGTCCACTCCATGATCCTCCCCACCTGCTGCTCTCATAATACAATAACCTTGCAACAATCCCCTCTGCTATGTTAAATAATGTACCCAGTGAATTTGTTTTAAAAAAAATGCCGCTGTGTTCCTGATTTCAGAGCGCCAATCGGCGCTCACATGACCGGCCACCTCTCTCCTCCTCCTGGCTGACATCATCGGGGGTTTCTCAACCCCTGCCCGCTTTGCTGTCAGCTCGAGAAATGAGAGAGCGCCGATCGGTGCTCTGAAATTAGGTACACAGCGGCATTTAAAACAAAAAAAACAAATGCACTGGAGACATTATTTAACATAGCAGAGGAGATTGTTGCAAGGTTGTTGCATGGCTTAAATACTTTAAATTGCCAGTAAATGACAGCCTCCAACAGCTTTGCTCTGTTTGTAAACAAAGTGATTATGGATTATTTTTATTTATTCCAGACTGTGATCTTAGATGATGGTCTGTTATACAGTAGATGCTAATGGAGGACCCCACACAAAATGTGTGTAGGGTCTTTCCAAAGCCTGCTATGGATTTTAAGGGAGAACCCCATGCAAAGAAAAAAAACAAAAAGGCATGGAGTTCCCAAACATTCATACTGGACCTTTATCTGAGCATGTAACTTGGTTTGCCTGGAAAAGGAAGAATGAATGCATGGCCCTTCCCTCCTGGACCATACCAGGCCACGTGCCATTAACATGGGAGGGTAGTTTGCCACGGGAGATGAGGACAAAAATCTGTTTCCCACAACCCTGACCTGGTGGTCATGGGAATCTGCGAACTCCAACAACCAAAAAATGTCGCTCGTTGTACATTCATCAATTATGACATATGGTGATGTAGATCTAGGTCAGTAATGATGAACACCAGCTGACCTGCAAAAAACAAAAAACTTGCCAACCCCACCACATGCTGACTACTGTGTGCTAGTGATAGCTCCTTAAGCTTTCATCTAGGATGTAAACAAAGGGGCAGTGATACTAGCTGGCATCATTGACTATTGGTCAAAGTCCCATGCCACGCCAAAGTCCGTATGGCCATGTGACCGTATTTGGGCAAAGATGTCTGCTACTATCCCTGCCCCTTTGTTTACTTGTCCGAGGTTTCCCAGCCAGCAAATGAATGGGCCGATTTACATCACTGGTAGTTGGTTCTGGCGCCTGCTGCTTCCTTAACAGCCAATGACAGGTGAACAAGCAAGCTGTTATATACTGTACTGTATAGTAGCATTAGAACAACTGATGCTATATATGACGTTTGGCTAGTGCTGAACAGACTGAAAGTAAAAAAGGACTTTCTGCTTTTCATAGATAAAGAACACTGATTGCAACTTCCTTATATTACTTAAAGCCTAGGTAGAAAAGATTACATGGTGTTTACACAGTTACAGAAACAGTATCAAACACTGATAAGATTATCTATGTCAAGCTGATCTCTTTTACACTTATATCAGAAACCTTTCTGTATATCGGAAACCTTTTTGAAAAAAAACAAAAAACAAACACTCTATACTGAAATACTGAGTAATCATCAGACTCTTGCATAGAGCCTGTTAAATGCTTAATTGCTGGTTAGCAAATTGAACTATGATGAAATCCAATAAATGGTACTTTGACATGTGTCCACATCCTCTGGGTGCATTGAATGAGAGGAAATGTGTTGTGAAATTTCACGAAATATTAAACAATAAAAAAGATTTTGTATAACACTATTTTACAGCGGGTAAGGTGATAAAAAATAAAAATAAAATATTATCTATGTAGATAAAATTGCTATGTATGTAAGGTGTTAATAGAGAAATACTGTACATCTGCAATTACTTCAAATACATTAGAACCTTTGCAGGTGTCTTCCTAAAACTGCTAGTGGCTTGACTATGTGTGGTTTAGTGCTTGAATACTGAAAAAATGTGTTCGGAAACAAACATGCAGGCAGCAAATGAGTCAGAAAAAGTCAGAATTCCTTATCATTAGGCCCCTTTCACACCTGAGCAATGCTACCACGTTGCATTTTTCACACTTTGTGCGTTTTTGTGGCACATTTTTGGAGTGGCACCATTCAAATGAATGAGCCTCTTTTAGCTCCAAAAACATGTCAGAGAAGTACATGTACCAAATTTTGGCACTGAGCCATGCGCAATTTTTTAATCCACATTTGCTGCGACTGTGCTAGAAGATTCTCATTAAAAGACAAGTGTGGGATTTAGAAAAAAAACAATAATACTCACCTTTGTGGTTGATCACCTATCGATCCAATGCTGCAGTTATCCCCCACTGGCTCAAAGACACGGAACTGGGCGATCACATGACCACTGGTCGCTCAGTACTCTCAGTCACCTCTCTCTCTGCTCTGCCCCTCCAGTGCTCACTGGAGCATCAGGCTGTGGAGGTCAAGTAAGATGCTGGTCATTATTGTTGGGTTTCCCACAGATCCTGGACTGGCTCTGGGACACCAGCTGACAGTGGGCTTTAGCCCACTGCTGGCTAAGTCTGGGTCACAGGAGTACAGAAATAAGTGTACTCCTGTGACCCACAAGTAAAGTATGGCTAATAAAGCTTCTACTTTACCAATTGTAAACTAAATTTGAACATTGTCCTAAGAAAGGATTAAACATGTAGAAACTGGGTCTTCTTGCATTTTATGTTAATGAGGGATAGCGTGTTTTTTCCCCGCAAACTTTCTTTAATTTGTAAGCTTGGGGCGCCAGTCTGAATGATGAGGCCACAATGTAGTGCACAGGGAACAAGATTACTTCTGTAACGGATGTGGAAAAATTGTTCTTTGGGTGTCAGTGGCACCTTCACACCTGAACCCCATAGAGGTACGCTTGATGAAAGCAAGAATTGCACCTGTCATACAGGTGTGGAAAAATTAGTATTAGTCTTTGGGTGTTAATTGTGCCCATGAAACCTACACCAAAAACATTCTTTTAGATGAAATCAACACGACACTAGGCAGCCTAGAAGTCCTGCAGAGATTCCACATCCCAAAAACAGGTAGGGGTAGGGGTAGGGATGGGCTATCTGTTCGAGTCGAACGTGAGTTCGACTCTAACTTTGCCTGTTCGCCGAACAGCGAACAATTTGGGATGTTCGCAGCAAATTTAAAAAGCCACGGAATACCCTTTAAAAGTCTATGGGAGAAATCAAAAGTGCTAATTTTAAAGGTTAATATGCAAGTTATTGTAAAAAAAAAAAAGTGTTTGGGGACCTGGGTCCTGCCCCAGGGGACATGTATCAATGCAAAAATAAGTTTTAAAAACGTATGTTTTTTCGGGAGCAGTGATTTTAATAATCCTTAAAGTGAAACAATAAAAGTGAAATATTCCTTTACATTTCGTACCTGGGGGTGTCTATAGTATGCCTGTAAAGTAGCGCATGTTCCCCGTGCTTAGAAAAGTCCCTGCACAAAATGACATTTCTAAAGGAAAAAAAGTAATTTAAAACTACTCGCGGCTATAATGAATTGTCGTGTCCCGGCAATACAGATAAAAGTAATTGAAAAAAAACAGCATGGGTTCCCCCTTAGTCCATTACCAGGCTTTTTGGGTCTGGTATGAATATTAAGGGAAACCCTGAACCAAAAGAAAAAAGAAAAAAGCGTGGGGTTCCCCCCAAATTCCATATCAGGCCCTTGAGGTCTGGTATGGATATTAAGGGGAACTCTGCGCCATTTTTTTTTAAAATGGCGTGGGGTTCCCGCCAAAAATCCATACCAGACCCTTATACGAGCACGCAACCTGACAGGCCGCAGGAAAAGAGGAGGGGGCAAGAGAGCGCCCCCCCCTCCTGAACCATACCAGGCCACATGCCCTCAACATGGGGAGGATGTCCCCATGTTGATGGGGACAAGGGCCTCATCCCCACAACCCTTGCCACAACCCTTATCGGAATCTGGAAGCCTCCTTTAACAAAGGTGACCCCCAAACGCCCCCCCCCCTATGTGAATTGGTAACGGGTACATTGTACCCCTACCATTTCACAAAGAAAAAGTGTGAAAATGTTAAAAATTACAGAAGACGGCTTGGGACAAGTCCTTTATTAAAAAGAAAAAAGAAAAAAAACATTCCAGCGATGTAATCTAGTCTCTCGATGTCCAGCGTTGTACTCCATTCTCTATGTCCAGCGATGATCCATTCTCCAGCGATGCTCTCCACTCTCCAGCGAGGAACAAAACCCCTGTGACGCATAGGAGGGGGCGGGGTCACCCGTCCACGTCATTGGGTAATGGAGTACAACACTGGACATTGTGAGACTGGATTACATCGCTGGAATGTTTTTTTTTTTTTCTTGTTTTTTTTTTTTAAATAAAGGACTTGTCCCAAGCCGTCTTCTGTAATTTTGAATATTTTCACACTTTTTCCTTGTGAAATGGGTAGGGGTAAAATGTACCCATTACCAATTCACATAGGGGGCAGCATCTGTGGGTCCCCTTTGTTAAAGGGGCTTCCAGATTCCGATAAGCCCCCCGCCCACAGACCCCCACAACCACCGGGCAAGGGTTGTGGGGATGAGGCCCTTGTCCCCATCAACATGGGGACATCCTCCCCATGTTTCGGGCATGTGGCCTGGTACGGTTCAGGAGGGGGGGCGCTCTCTCGTCCCCCCTCTTTTCCTGCAGCCTGCCAGGTTGCGTGCTCGGATAAGGGTCTGGTATGGATTTTTGGGGGGAACCCAAAGGCCATTTTTTTTTACATTTTGGTGCGGGATTCCCCTTAAAATCCATACCAGATCTGAAGGGTCTGGTATGGATTTTTGGGGGGAACCCCACGCCATTTAAAAAAAAAAATGGCGCAGGGTTTCCCTGAATATTCATACCAGACATGAAGGGCCTGATATGGAATTTGGGGGAACCCCCACACATTTTTTTTTAAATTTTGGTTCGGGGTTCATTTTTGTCAATGACTTTTATCTGTATTACCGGGATCCGACAATTCATTAATAGCCGCGAGTAATTTTAAATGACTTTTTTAGAAATTACATTTTGTGCAGGGACAGTTCTAAACACGGGAAACATGCGCTACTTTACAGGCATACTATACACACACCCCCCCCCCAGGTATGAAATTTAAAGGAATATTTCACTTTTATTGTTTCACTTTAAGCATTATTAAAATCACTGCTCCCGAAAAAACTGCAGTTTTTAAAACTTTTTTTTGCATTGATACATGTCTCCTGGGGCAGGACCCGGGTCCCCAAACACTTTTTATGACAATAACTTGAATATTAACCTTTAAAATTAGCACTTTTGATTTTTCATGTTCGTGTCCCATAGACTTTAACAGTGTTCGAACAAATTTTTTGCCTGTTCGCATGTTCTGGTGCGAACCGAACAGGGGGGTATTCGGCCCATCCCTACTTAGGGGCTTCATAGCTTGCTGGTAATTCAGGACTGATTCATTTTGATAAAAGTCAGATGGTCCACGAATTCTGTGGACAGACGCATTCTATGATCAGTAACAAAACCTCCAGCAGCACTGAATGCACAATGGGTGCAGGGCAGCCCAGCAGCTCAATAGCATACTGGGCAAGTTCTGACCAGTGGTCTATTCTCATGACCCAGTAAGCCAGTGGATCATCAACTGGAAAGCTCTCCATCTATGGAGACGCTGCCGATGGGATGTTGAAGCTGACAGCCCTGGGCGGCGAGGACTAAAAAAATTCAGAAATGCATCACCTAGGTGGCCGCCTTCTCCACTGCACCTCTCTTGACCAACAGAAGCCTCAAAACTATGTTTTCCACAACACTGTAACCTACCAGATTTGGGAAAAGCGTTCAATAAACTTCTCTTCAAGGTGTCCTCAAGAGATTTCATCTTCTGCCCTCTGTGGGGACAGGATGAGTTCTGAGACTTTCCCCTTATAACAGTGGTCAAGGGGGGTTGCCAACCAATAGTGATCCTTTTATGCCACGTATTCTTGGGTCCTTTCGCAGGCTTTGAAGCATGAGGGAGCCCGTGCACTGCAAATTTGCAGAGGCATGAGAAGCAGACTCCTCTGGGTCACTGAGGATTATAGTATCTGGAGCTGCCTCCTCCCAGCCACGTACTACTCCCAAGGGTTCTGCAGGTGGAAAACCATCTCTTACGGTTTGACGTATGCCTTCCTCTGCTTCAAAGCCTCCGAAACTGCCAGAATCCTCCTCCTATCTCTCCTCTTGTGTGTTCTGTGGCATAACAACAATAGTGCCTGCATTTAGTGGGCCTTGAGAGGAAAGGAAGTCCTCCTCTTCGTCCCGCTGCTCTGCCTTGAGTGCCCTGTCCACAATGCAACGCAGAGTCTGCTCCAGCAGGAACACAACAGAGATTGTGTCACTGATGCATGCATTGTCACAGCTCACCATCCATGTGGCCTCCTCAAGTGGTGGCAGTACAGTGCATGCATCCTTTATGAGCAACCATTGGCATGGGGGAAAAAAGCAGAGCCAGCCTGAGCCTGTCGTTGTACCAAACTCACACAGGTACTCGTTGACAGCCTTCTGCTGCATGTGCACCAACTGCAGCATTGCCTAAGTCGAGCTCCACCTGGTGTGTATGTCACAAATCAGGCAGTTTACAGGCAGACGGAATTCCTGCTGAATTTTAGAAATGTGTGGCTGTGTATGACTGCCTAAAATAAGGTGACCAGATTTTTCAAATGAAATCCGGGGACATAAAAAAATTTTTTTACTAGTAATCAGCGATCAGCGACTTTTTTTTCTTTACTAGTAATCAGCGATTAGCGGCAGTCAGCGACTCTGCCCATCACCGCCGCCGCCCGCCTCACAGCCTGTCAAGTCTTACTCTCCGGGCCCCGGCTACTACTGGGTGGGGAGCAGAGGAAGATCACTCCGCCAGGGAAGGCAAGAAGATAAGCAGGCAGGCGGCTGGCCGGGACTTGAGCCAAGGCAGAAGAACATGGGAGCAGAGCTGAATGGGCATGCACCCGAAACTGAAGAAATATTCCCTCCGCTCCGACCAGCACATGATCATCAGAAAGGGGCACAGATAATGGAAAAAAGACACCCCCTAAGCTAGTAGGAGCGTAATTTAGAATTTTGTTTTTTTAATTCTGCACTGACTACCTTTGAAATTGCCCCAGCCCCTGTTCAAATCCAATCCGGGGACAAAAACGGGGACAGACTTGGTCCGGGGACAGTGTCGTCAATCCGGGGACAGTCCCCGGAAACCAGGGATGTCTGGTCACCCTAGCCTACAATGGCTACACACTCTTCTGGCCTGTTTTAGTAGATCTTCCAACCCTGAATACCTATTTAGGAAATGCTGCACCACCAAATTGAGGACATGTGCCAGGCATGGCACATGTGTCAACTTTCCCTGTCTAAGGGCGGACAGAAGATTTGTGCCATTATCACACACCACCATTCCTGGTTCCAGCTGGCATGGCGTGAACCACTTCTAGGCCTGTCCCTGCAGAGCTGCAAGAATCTCTGCTCCAGCGTGGTTCCTGTCTCCTAGACACACCAGCTGAAGCACTGCATGGCACCTTTTAGCATGACTCATTGAATAGCCCTTTAAACGCTTAAGGGGTACTTGAGGTTCATAGGACAATTCAGCAGAGGAGGGCATGGAGGAGGAGGGGGTAGAGCTGACGGATCTGGCATTAGCACCAGCTGTATGGAGACGTGGGGGCACAACAAGCTGCAGCACTAAGCCCTGTCATGCATTATTCCGAGTTGCAAGCAGAGTTACCCAGTGTGCTGTGAACAAAATATATCGTCCCTGCCCATGCTTGCTGGACCACGTGTCAGCAGTAACGTGGACTTTGCGGTGGACTGCCTTGCCCAACGATGCTACAACATTGCCTTCCACATGATGGTAGAGAGTTGGAATAGATTTACGTGAAAAGAAATAGCGACTGGGAACCTGCCATTGTGGTACAGCAAATTCACAGAAGGGGGCAAAATCCACCAGGTGGAAAGGCAGAAGTTGTAAAGCCAGCAGCTTTGACAAGCTTGCATTTAGATGCTGGGCATGTGGGGGGCAGGGACTGTATTTTTTTTCCACTGCAGCAGATGGAGCAGAAAAATTTGCCAGCTATAGTCTACAGCTGGTGGTGTGCTGCTGGCAAATGTGCTGCAAGAACCTTGGACACCCTGCGCTATACCATCATCCCTGTCAGTGGAGGCTGCTGAGAGGTCATGAGGTATAGCAGGGACAGACTGAAGTGAGTAAGGAGGAGGGCAGACAGAAAAGATAAACCAAGGGTTTAAATAGAAGCTTCAGATGGAACACACTGCGGTATTAGGCTCCATGTACACAGAAGCTCAAAAACGGTCGTTTTTAAAGCAGCAGAAAAAGCCAGCTTTTATTAGCGTTTTTTTTACTAGCTTTTATTAGCGTTTTTCAGTGTAGCGTTTTTTAGCTTTAAAAAAATAAAAATAAATAAATAAATTTTCAATGGACCAAAAATTGCTAAAAAACGCTCGCGGCCAGCGTTTTTGAGCGTTTATGAGCGTTTATGAGCGTTTTTCGGCGTTTTTCGCGTTTTTTTCTGCCGAAAAACGGCACTTTGAACGCAAATTTCTTGCGTTCAGAAAAAAGCCCATTAACTCCACTGCTCATTAAAGCTAAAAAACGTTATGTGTACATGAACACATAGGCTAACATAGAGTGCAATTAATGGGCTTTTTAAAAAAAACGGCAAAACGCCCATTAACTGCAGTTTATCAGCTTCTGTGTACATGGAGCCTTAGTACAAAAAACTTTAATTGATGCAAAAGAAGCACATTGAAACGCTGCAGCTGGCTGATGAGCCAAAATGAACAGAACCTTCACCAGAAGTATAAAAACATTATGGCAATGTTGTCACAATATGAATAAAAACAGCTAGGGCAAACTTGCACACAAACTTTCACTTCTCACATTCACTGGGGGGTGACAAGATGTTTACTCCTCCCCTTCAAGATTTTTCACTTTTAAACGGCCACTGCCTTACACCTAGTGTCAAAAATTTAAAATCAAATCCGTTTGAAAAAGTGTTATTATATTTCAAATCTGTGATGATAATGCTAGTATTACTACTACATACAGGGCCGCCATCAGGGGGGTACAGGCAGTACACCTGTAAGGGGCCCGGAGGTCCCCAGGGGCCCAGATGGCCCCCCCCTTTTTTTTTGTAAGGGGCCCAGAGGTCCCCAGGGGCCCGGAGTTCCCCAGGGCCCCGAATGTCAACCCCCCTTTTTTGTATTTTTTTTATAATTAATTTTTTTAATTAAATTTTTATTTATTTATTTATTTTAATTTTTTGTATTTATTTTTTGTAAGGAGCCCAGAGGTCCCCAGAGGCCCGGAGGTCCCCAGGGCCCCGGATGGAAACCTCCCTTTTTTATTTATTTTTTATAAAAATAAATTATTATATATTTTTTTATAATTTTTTTTTTTTGTAAGGGGCCCAGGAGGTCCCCAGGGCCCTGGATGGCAACCCCCCTATTTTTTGTTTTTTTTTTGTGTTCGTCAGCACCCAAACCCCCTGCTTCTCAATTCGTGGCACCCCCCCCCCCCCCCCATGTCTGAAGCTGTGTAAGGGGCCCCAAAATTCCTGATGGCGGCCCTGACTACATATTCTAACCAGTTAAGTAATTAATCTACATCATTCATACCAGCAATCATACTGTCAAAAGAGATAAAGCAGATTTGACAATTGGAAATAGAGGAGGAGATTTTTGGAAGGCTAAACCATCATATAATGTCCCATCCACAAGTGGCTGATACTGTGTTCAAATAACTCTGCTGACTCCTCCATTTCTGATGCTGGGGCTATGGCAGGAATAGCTGTGGACAAGAAGGCAGGTTTTGCCACTCTGGCAGCTGCAGGGGACTGCGCACTAGTCTCTGCTTGCGTGACGGAGGATGAGGAGGATAAGGACGGTTTAGTCAGCCAGTCCACCACCTCCTCTGCATGCTGTGGCTGGATAGCATGTGCAACATCACTAAACAGAGGAAATGATGCCCTGCCTGAGGACTGACCACGTCCACCTTTGCCTGTGGACACATACGCTGCTGGTCCCTTTACAGTGAGATGGGAACGTCTGCCTCTCCTTGCTGTCAGTGGCGGCTGGTGAAGTTTTAGGATGGGGGCGCAAGACCCCGCCCCTCCATGGTTGGCCCCTCCCACTTCTCATAAGCTACACCCCTTACAGAATCCACCCACTCTGTCCCCTGTATTCCACTTGATTCCACTCATAGTGTCAGCATTATACACCAGGCTCTGCACATCATATACCAGGCTGCACATTATACACAGGGCTCTGCACATCATATACCAGGCTGTACATTATACACAGGGCTCTGCACATCATATACCAAGCTGCATATTATACACAGGGTTCTGCACATCATATACCAGGCTGCACATTATACACAGGGTTCTGCACATCATATACCAGGCTGCACATTATACACAGGGTTCTGCACATCATATACCAGGCTGCACATAATACACAGGGCTCTGCACATCATATACCAGGCTGCACATTATACACAGGGCTCTGCACATCATATACCAGGCTGAACATTATACACAGGGCTCTGCACATCATATACCAGGCTGCACATTATACACAGGGCTCTGCACATCATATACCAGGCTGCACAATATACACAGGGCTCTGCACATCATACACAGGGTTCTGCACATCATATACCAGGCTGCACATTATACACCGGGCTCTGCACATCATATACCAGGCTGCACATTATACACAGGGCTCTGCACATCATATACCAGGCTGCACATTATACACAGAGCTCTGCACATCATATACCAGGCTGCACATTATATACATGGCTCTGCACATCATATACCAGGCTGCACATTATACACAGGGCTCTGCACATCATATACAAGGCTGCACATTATACACCGGGCTCTGCACATCATATATCAGGCTGCAGATTATACACCGGGCTCTGCACATCATATACCAGGCTGCACATTATACACAGGGCTCTGCACATCATATACCAGGCTGCACATTATACACAGGGCTCTGCACATCATATACCAGGCTGCACATTATACACAGGGCTCTGCACATCATATACCAGGCTGCACATTATACACAGGGCTCTGCACATTATACACAGGGCTCTACACATCATATACCAGGCTGCACATTATACACAGGGCTCTGCACATCATATACCAGGCTGCACATTATACACAGGGCTCTGCACATCATATACCAGGCTGCACATTATACACAGGGCTCTGCACATCATATACCAGGCTGCACATTATACACAGGGCTCTGCACATCATATACCAGGCTGTACATTATGCACAGGGCTCTACACATCATATACCAGGCTGCACATTATACACAGGGCTCTGCACATCATATACCAGGCTTTAAATTATACACAGGGCTCTGCACATCATATACCAGGCTGCACATTATACACAGGGCTCTGCACATCATATACCAGGCTGCACATTATACACAGGGCTCTGCACATCATATACCAGGCTGTACATTATACACCGGGCTCTACACATCATATACCAGGCTGCACATTATACACAGGGCTCTGCACATCAATAAGGATGAGCTCTGGCGTGTTCGCATACTCCACGTGCAGAGCCCGCCAGGAAGTCGGCACGGCGCTGTGCTAATCACAGGCAGGGAGACATTTCCCGATCTCTGCAGCCGAGCATCGGGACAATGTCTCCCTGACTGTGATTAGCGCAGCGCCGTGCTGACTTCCTGCCGGGCTCTGCACGTGGAGTATGCGAACACGCCAGAGCTCATCCCTACACATTATATACCAGGCTGCACATTATACACAGGGCTCTGCACATCATATACCAGGCTGCACATTATACACCGACGAAGCTTCAATTTGTTTTAAAACCCAGACGGTATCTGGAGATCAAAGACTAGGAAATGGTTTAAACTTGCATTTTAAGTTCTGACTTTATTAACCCATTGCATAGCCTCTCTACAACATTAAACGTTAGACGACAGGGGTTGCATTTAAAAGGTCATTTCGCTTTTGATAAGAAAAAGATTTAAGTACTACACTACATTTTGTATTTTTACAATTACAATTACCTATGTAGTTTCATCTGCTGCCCGCTATGACTCATAAAACTGGCAAATGTTTAAACATGGTGTACATGTAGGGTGGTGTTTTGTACACGGTCAATGTACAGAACACCAACTGTGTTATGTAAGTTTCAATACAAGCAATAACAAGTATGGATTTGCAATGACATTTGCCAACTTACAACCTGGAAATATGCTTCGTTTTAGGTCCAAATGCAGGCAAAAATTCGGGCCCGATTCATCCCTGAAATGGAGAACAGGGACGCACCGGACCCCTGCTGTGAGCCTCTCTGCACAACAGTGTTAATCTAGCCTAACGGGGCCTTAAACTTACTCTGAAGCATGAATCGGACTGATGGTATATCAAGCACAGAAAAAGACTTGTGATGATCGCTTAGGAGATTACAAAGGGCTCCGATTAAAGCTTAAAAAATACTGGCATTTGACATTGTTTTTCTCAGCCTGTAAAAGCACCTGTATGTTAGCTTATGTGTCCATGTGCACACAGGCATTTACAGACATATTAGAAGCAGAGCAATTACAGTCTGAAAAAAAAAAAACATGGAAAGCACGTTTAGGAGAGGAGATGAAGCGCAGAAAAAAGCTAAACACACTGAAACGCTAGACGCATTTAGGCGCATTTGAGAGGTAATGCATTTAAATGGTCAGAACAAATAAATATTTTGGCCAATAGGATACATTTACGATAAAACGCCTGACGCGCCTGCAGTGGGCTTTTCTCCTGACAGGAGTTCTGACGTTTAGAGAAGCAAAGCAAACACCCTGTGTGCATGAGGTCTATTGGGTAGATTATGAAATTTTATGGACATTAGACTATTATTAAAGAAGTATGGAATCCGCGCTCAGGAAAACACCAGACAGAGGTTGCAGTCCCCCTAAAAACTCCATAGGGAGAATAGCATATAATATAAAAGAATGGGGTGTTGGCGTTACCTCCCACTATAGAGACCCACCGGGTCTAAGTGATCTCAAGTAAATGTATAAGGACAGGCTGTACTGAGCTCCCAGGTCTGTACACCTACGGTGCCCATTATGAGGGGTTCCCACCATCCCTGTACTGAGTTTCTGGGTCTGTACACCTACTGTGCCCATTATGCAGGGTTCCCACCATCCCTGTGCAGAGTTCCTGGGTCTGTACACCTGAGGTGCCCATTATGAGAAGTTCCCACTATCCCTGTACTGAGTTCCCAGGTCTGTACATCCGCTGTGCCCATTATGAGGGTTCCTCCCACCATCCCTGTACACCTACTGTGCCTATTATGAGGAGTTCCCACCATCCCTGTACTGAGTTCCTGGGTCTGTACACCTGCTGTGCCCATTATGAGGGGTTCCCACCATCCCTGTGCTGAGTTCCTGAGTCTGTACACCTGCTGTGCCCATTATGAGGGGTTCCCACCATCCCTGTGCTGAGTTCCTGGGTCTGTACACCTACTGTGCCCATTATGAGGGATTCCCACCATCCCTGTGGCAAGTTCCCGGGTCTGTAAGCTGATGTGCCTATTATGAGGGGTTCCCACCATCCCTGTGCCAAGTTCCCGGGTCTGTACACCCGCTGTGCCCATTATGAGGGGTTCCCACCATCCCTATGCTGAGTTCTTCTTTACAAGTGTGGTCTCAGATCTGGGCATTCCTCTTTAGGGGTCCAATCACTGACGGACACCCTCTCCATTCCACATTACTTTTTATCTCTTCCAAACTGTTGAGCAAATCAGTACATTCTGCACTCATAGAATAGAGGATTCCTGTTTTATGTCATTCCTACAACCACCTTAAATGATTGCACCGCAGAGAATGTTCTGATCTGCTAAACAGTTTGGAAGAGATAACAAGTAATCTGGAATGGAAAGGGTGTGAGGCAGTGATTGGAATGGTCAGATCTGAGACCGGGAGGCTGCAGGATGTGAGTAGTGAATATCTACCGTATTTTTCGCTCCATAAGATGCACCTGACCATAAGACGCACCTAGGTTTTATAGGAGGAAAATATGAAAAAAAAAATCTGAACCAAATGGTGGACTAAAATATTTAATAAACTATAACCAACTAATATTTCTACACTGACAACCAATGTAAGGGGGCACCCTAAACTGATCCCCAATGCAACTGGGACATTTACACTGACCCCATCACAACAGGAGTATTTTCATCAACCACCAATGTAATTGAGACATTTACAGTGACTAGCCATATAACAGGTGTATTTACAGTAACCCCCCCCCCCATCTGTCTACTAATCTCTGCATTCTTATCTCCCATCAGTACAACTCTGCCCCTAACTCATCATCTGCTAACCTCTGTCCCCCAAACCCCTCTGCAATCCAACCCTTCCTTCCCATCCACTCTGCACCTCTGTACTTCACCTCTGACTGCACACCTCCTCTGCTCACCTCAAGCCCCCCTTTTTGATTACCTCTACATGCCCCCTATGCTCACCTGTATGCTGTCTAGGTGGGCGGCATGCAGAGTATGGGGCGTGATTTGCATATGAATTGCGGCGTTCAATCTAATTTGCATAACAATCCCACGCAATTTACATGTGAATAATGTTAATTTAAGAACAATGTCCTTTGTTTCTCTACCTATAGCAGCTGAAGGCAGGGGAGAAACAGTATTTAGCTGGGGCAGAGAGATGAATAGGGCATCGTTCTGCCACCAAAACAATCCTCCTATTAGCGGCTCTGCTGGTCAGTATTTGCTCCATAAGACGCACAGACATTTACCCCCGTTTTTGGGGGGGAAGTGCGTCTTATGGAGCAACAAATACGGTAATCTATGCAAACGGAGATAGTGAAGGGGGAGGGGGATCAGTGTGATAAGGAAGGTGTACTGTACAGAAGTGCATTACATGGAGAGAGGTGAATTAAAGTTGGAGATTAAAATGCTGCTGTACAGTCACTCAGGACACAGTGATAATAGCCCCTTCTGCCCCCTTCCCCTCCAGTCCTGGCATGTAGTGTACCTGAAGATTTCTGTGTGCACTGCTGGATGCCGAGTCTGTGTCACAGGGAGATGAATGGAGCTGCCTCTGCACATCGCTCCCTGTCTGCCCTTTCCAGTTCTCTTCTGCTGGTGATTCCCCCCTCACTTAGTGAAGGAGACAGGCAGCCTGTGAGCCAATTACGCTGCAGGTCTGATTAAAGCCCCACCCTATGTACCCAATCAATTACAAGCACTGGAAACCTAATGCTAGAGGTGGAGTTTTCGTGGCTACAAGCTTTGCGCCCCGAACACACTCTAAACTACGCTAATAGAGCTTCTTAGCCCCAGTCACGTGTTTACACACGAGTCATGCCTCCAATAGCACCCTGTGTCTGGTGCCCTTAACACACCCACTTAAAGGGACACTTTAACCACTTCCCTACTGTGCACGAAAACCCCCTTCATGCCCAAGCCATTTTTCAGCTTTCGGCACTGTCACGCTTTGAATGACAATTGCACGGTCGTGCGACGTGGCTCCCAAATGAAATTTGCGTCCTTTTTTTCCCACAAATAGAGCTTTCTTTTGGTGGTATTTGATCACCTCTGTGGTTTTTATTTTTTGCGCTATAAACAAAAGAAGAGCGTCCAGTTTGGAAAAAAACACAATATTTTTTACTTTTTGCTATAATAAATACCCATTTTTTTTCAATTAAAAATTTCCTCAGTTTAGGCCGATACGTATTCTTCTACATATTTTTGGTAAAAAAAAAATCGCAATAAGCGCGTATTGATTGGTTTGCGCAAAAGTTATAGCGTCAACAAAATAGGGGATAGATTTATAGCATTTTTTTTTTTCATTAGTAATCAGGGATTTTTATTGTGACTGCGATATTGCGTCGGACACATCGGACACTTTTGACACATTTTTGGGACCATTCACATTTATACAGCGATCCCTGCTATAAAAATGCACTGATTACTGTATAAATGTGACTGGCAGGGAAGGGGTTAACCACTAGGGGGCGGGAAGGGGTTAAATATGTTCCCTCAATGTGTTCTAACTGTGGGGGGAGGGGACTGACTGGGGAAGGTGACCGATGGTTGTCCCTATGTACAAGGGACACACCATCGGCCCCCTCTCCCTCACAGGACGTGGATCTGTGTGTTTACACACACAGATCCACTTTCCTGCTCGGTTCCCGGGCAATCGCGGGTGCCCGGCGGCAATCGCGGCCGCCGGGCACGCGCATCGGGTCCTTGGGAACGCGCGCGCCCCCTAGCTTGTTTTAAAGGCAGGACGTCATATGACGTCCTGTCAGAACGAGAGTGTCCTCCGCCCGCCGTCCATTTTTTTTTTCATTTTTGTTTTTGTTTTGAATAAGTAGCTTTGGGGGGTGGCGCCCCTGCGCCCCCTATTGACTGGCCACCACTGTTTGCTGTCCTCCCAGACATGATGGGGGAGTGGGGGTGCTTATTAACAAAATGTAATAAAGATGTGTAAATGTGTACATGGATGCACTTTAATGAATGGAAAGTGGTGTTTGGTGCACTTTAATTTGAGCATTCACGACACAGAAACACTCCACGGATACACTATAATATACTGCAATATACTGCCTCAAACGTGCAGTAACACACAGAACTATATGTCATTAAAATTGCAGTAACGCAATTAAATATACAGCATTAAACTTGCAGTAACGCAATGAAATATACGGCATTAAACTTGCAGTAACGCACAGAACTATACAGTATTAAACTTGCAGTAACTCACAGAACTATATGGCCTTAAACTTGCAGTACCGCAATTAAATATACAGCGTTAAACTTGCAGTAACGCAATAAAATATACAGCATTAAACTTGAAGTAGCAAAATGAAATATGCAACGTTAAACTTGCAGTAACGCACAAAACTATAAAAACCAACTATATGCCGTTATACTTGCTGTAACGCAATAAAATATACTGTGTTAAACAGTTACTACACTCACACTGACTGAACTATCCCTACATTCACACTAATGTAAAAATAAATGGTCACTCTACACTGAACTATCCCTAGATGCACACTAAACTGATATTCTGCACTGACAATAGAATCAGAATAAAACACTTCAGCAAACTAACTGTCTAATAGCACTAAACAGAGCCCTGTTCTATCTCTCTCCACACGCTATCGCACTACAAATGGCCGCTATGGAAAGAATACTTTTATAGTGTGTGGTGGGATTAAGAGCAATGAGCCATGATTGGATACAGTCATCATGACAGCATCCAATCATGGCTCTAACAGTGCTCCGTGCCCTAACTGGACGAAGCTTTCATTGCTTCAGCCAATCAGGGCTTTCAATGCGCTGTGCGGCGGCACAGTGAATTGTGGTCGTTCAGCAGGCGGAACAAATGGTCAAACTACCCTATAATTCCATTGTTTGGAGAACTTCCGAACAGCCAATGTTCGGCCCAAACTCATGCCCGTTCTTATATATCAATAGTAAAAGGTTGTGAAAAAAACAGATAGGCCCCATAACAGATGGACATGGAAAGCTGGCCACAAATGACAGGGAAAAGGCAGATGTATTACATAATTTTTCTCTTCAGTTTTTACAGATGATAAAGACGAGTTTAATAGCTTTAAGAATAATATTAATGATGCTTCATTTAAGGTACAGAACCTCTGTGGTTGACTGAAACCCAGGTACAAAAGGAGACTACAGAAACTTAATGTGAACAAATGAAATCACCATGTCCAGATGGCTTAAACCTAAGAGTCCTTAGGCAACTTATCTCAGTTATAACCAAGCCACTATTTTTCATTTTTAAAAGACACCTTATGGACTGGAAGGGTACCAATTGATTGGCTTAGAGAAAATTTGGTACCAATTTACCAAAAAAGGGATTGAGATGTATACCAGAAAACTACAGACCAGTCAGCCTAAAAAGAATGTAAGGTGTTTGAAAGAATGGTAAGGGACTCTACAGTATGCAGAAAATTGTATGCAATAAAGATATCATAAATGACAGCCAGCATGGATTTATTAAAGACTGTTCTTGTCAGATTAAACTGTTATCTTTCTATGAGGAAGTAAGTTAGAAATTGGATAGTGGAAATCCAATGGATATAGTTTATCTAGAGTTTGCTAAGGCATTTAATACTGTAACTCATACAAGTTTAATTTATAAATCTGCTGGATTTCATCAAATTGTAGGTACATGAAGAGGAAACTGGTTACATGAGCATGTCCAGAGATTAGTGAGAAATTACTCATTCTCTTAAACTGGTCTAAAACTGTGAGTGTTGTGGCCCAGGGTTCTGTCTTGGGGACAATGTTGTTCAATTTTCTTATTAATGATATATACGATGGAATCAATAGCTCAATTTCAGGGTTTGCTGATGATACTAAATTATGTCAGGAAATAACTTTGGCACAGGATATAGCATCATTATTGGAAGACCTTGATGAAATAGGGGGTTGTGCAGCTAAATGGCAGATAAGAATCTGGGGGTACCTGTAGATCACAGACTTAGCAATAGAATGTAATCCTAAGCCATAGCTAACAAAGCTAGCAAAATACTGTCATGCATAAAAAAGCATACATTCAAGAAATTCTTTTACCCCTTTACTGGCTCAACCTCATGGTCACCAATGTACCAAAGAGTTCAGCGAAGGGCAACAAAACTAATAAGAGGGGTAAAGGACTTTAGCTAGGAGGGTCATTTGTATACATTATAGTTGCTACAAGTCATGGTTTGGATACACTTTCCAAGTGTGCGGCCCTGAAGCTCCTGGTATTGTAAGAATGATCAAAGTTCTGAACATGTGTTATGCAATGTTTTCCACATTCAATTCACATATGGCCCTCCTGGCTCAACATTAAAAGTCTCCCACTGCTACCAGGGCTTAAGCTGGCCATACACTAGTAGATTTTTGTACAAACATTCTCCGTACATTCAATGATGAATGTCGTTCGAAACTACGTCAACATTTCATTTGTTTTTACCATTCAGTTTTGAATGAATGCAGTTGTGGGCAGGGCCAACTCGCCAGGTGCAGATGGGCCTTTTACTCTCTTTGCTGTGCACAGGTGCCTCACGGCCCCACAATACATACACCTGCTCAGGATGTGACATTTTGAAGGAGACACCACATTTCAGTGTCCCATTCCACTAGTCCAGCTAGACTCCGCCACCCATCTCCCAGTGACAGGGTGGATCCCACCAGGAACAAGCGCAGACCCCATGTCCACACCTTACGGCTATCTGCCTAGGGTCTGCTTCACATGGGTCCAGTCCCATTTGCTGGGGTACCGACCGCTTCCTTCACTATGCATGAGACCCATCACCCCTGCAGGTACCATTCTCCTGCTGTCTGGCTGTCATATTATCCTTCCTGCCCTTAGCAATAGCATGTAACCACTTCACTCCGTGTGTGTGTATATTACAGGCCCTGTTCTTCCATACGCCATTACTACTATGCACCCTATTAAAGGGCATAGCTCCCAACTGTCCCTGATTTCAAGGGACTGTCCCTGATTTGGAGCAATGTCCCTCTGTCCCTCATTTTGGTCTGATCAACATAGATGTACATAAAATGCACTTTTTTTCTATCAGAAAGTGTTTTCCAGCACTAAACCTTTCATCTGATTTCTAAATTGCTGCATTTGTAATTTCCAAAAGCCAATATAAAGGAATTGTAGTGGTAAAAAAGCACTTGTGGGTTTAACCAATCTTGTTTTTGTTTTTTTTTGTACAGTTCTCCTTTAAGGGGGCATGGCAGGGTGTGTGTCTCATGCCTGCATATTTTTGCTGACAGGTGTCCCTCATTCCCATCTCAAAAAAGTTGGGAGGTATAAAAATCGATGTAAACCCTCACATATACCCAGTGAAGTGAACGGCTTCAGATGATACACAGAGATGAAACAAATCTCCCTACATAAGTTTTACATGTATATCTGCTGTCTTCAGCTTTATATACTGTTTAGAAAGTGCATATCCTGTTCTTCTTGTTCCAGCAGTGGGTGGGGAGTCTTGCCATACACTGTGAGCCAGCTGATTGGAGGAAAGGCACATAAGCAGAGACTTGCAGAGCTGTACTGTGAATTAACCAGCTGTCTGCTAATCTATTTATAGCACCCACCCTGACACAAATTCCAGGCTGGTTTTATCAGGTGTCAGAGAACTTGTCAGACATTATCATGCTGATAACAGAAGAACAGAGCAGGAGAAAGTCACGGGACTTAGGGCTTTAGAGAGAGATAAGAAATCACTGCAGATATATATGCTAAGCTCAAATTTCATGAATCGGGTTTACAGCTACATTTCAGACCAGGCATGGACAAAGGTTCAAACATTTTACTTGAATAATGCAAGATAACAGTTTAACATACAGTGCAATCTTTGCCTAATATCCCTAATCCTTAACCACAGGCTTGTATCTGCCCCCCACATACCTGCTTAGGAAAGAGTCCATTGCTGACATCTTCTGGGAGGATGCAAGTCCCAGCAATCCCCCAACATGTGGAATGCCCCAGGACACAGGTTTGTAGCAGCTTTCCTGGAATCAGGAACAGAAACACTCTCCCACACCTTGTTGGCTGTTTGTATCTTTTTTTTTCCATGCAGAAGACTGTGTGTTGTGGGACTGCAGGTCTCAGCAGCCCCAGGCATGTTGGCAGGCTCCTTCACAGCAGGCATACTTCAGTGAGGACAGAAGGAAGAGAGGGTAGCTGAAGCCAACCCAAGCCCATCTAGGCAGATGGTGTGCTGGAGGATTGGGTTACATTGTATCAGTCAGCCTCTCTTTCTCCCACACAGCTGGACTCGTCTGGGAAAAGCTCTCTCCTGAATTTATATTTACAGGGAAGAGAAAAGCCCAGCAGCAGCCCGCCAAAAACAGACAGAGATCCAGGAAATAAGTTACCCTTTCCCTTCCCTGCAGGGCAGAAGCTAACTAGCACTTTCTACATAAATAACAATGCAGTGCAGACAGGGCTGAAATACTTACAGGCACTAGGGTTGCCACCTGTCCGGGATTCACCCAGACAGTCCGGTTTTTACATCCTCTGCCCGGGTTTCTGACTGCCTGTCACCCGGACACCAGCCACCAGGGCACCCTTAAAAATTCTTATAACACCCCCATAAAAGCTTAATCAGAAATGAGGATCCATAACATGTATCAGAATGTCACCTATATTTACATATATGCAACTGTCTGGGTGGAAACAGCCCTAATTACAAGGGACTTGTTTCTCTCTCTGTGGAGGGATACAGAACCTCCTGGCCGCATTTTCCGATGCTTTGCTTCTAGTCCCGGCTACTGGAGCCCTCTCAGGACTGTTCACTCTGACAGAGATGCATTGGAGAGGAGCTGTGAGTGTGTGCAGGGCTGGCCCAAGACATTGTGCTGCCTGGGCCCAAGAATGAAATGCTGCCCCCCCCCCCAAAAAAAAAATCCTATGCCCATCCAGCAAAGAGACGTTTCCATAAAGCAAAGAGACAGCCCAATATATTCAGCAAGAGACATCCCATATATTCAGCAAAGAGACATGCCCCTTCTAGGGTGACCACGCATTTTGCAGGTCTGTCCCGGGCACATTCATTCCAGGAAAATACAGTGTCCCGGAATGAAACTGACACAGCCACCCCCCGGGCCAATCTGATGCCCCCAAAAAAGGCCGCCACATCACCTCTTTACTCACTGACAGTACATGTCCTGGCCGGGAATGCCTGGAGTAGCACAATCCCCGCCCCCTGCATGTGATTGGAGAAATCATAAATCCCACCTCTTGTGTCCAATCACTGTGCTGTGATTCGTTACAGAACAAGCTGATGTTTGGGAAGGGGGGTGTCCATGAATAGTAGTTTAAAAATGTGGTCACCCTAGCTCCTTCCTGCAAAGAGTATTGTGTAGCACCACGAAAGCTACCCCCTTTCTCTCCACTGCCACCGACCAGCTACACTCTGATCCCAGCTCAGTGATGCAACATGCTGCAACAACAGCGCTGCAGTGGCGGCTAGGGTGACCACATTTCCAAACTGCCATTCAGGGATACCGCCCTTCCTTCCCAAAAAAAGATGGGGGGGGGGGGTGTAGTCTCGCTGACAGGGAATTTGGCAGCGGGTGATTTGTCGGGCGAATGGCTGGTGTTAGCACTTAAATCATCCTAACATTATGATTGATATGGTGTCAGGATGATCAAATCACATTATTTCTATTACTACATTGTAATATATAATGAAATAGTTTAACTCACCATAATGCAGAATCAGTGGGAACCCTGAGCTTGTCATTTGCCACCATTGCTTGCCACCAGATGTAGCTAATTGCTTGCCACCGTTGCCTGCCACCAGATGCAGCTGTGCCACTTGCCACCCATAGCCTGCCACAACATGCAGCGTGTCACTTGTCAACATTGCCTGTCACCAGATGCAGCCTGTCACTTGTTACCAATGCCTGTCACCAGATGCAGCCTGTCACTTGTTACCAATGCCTGTCACCAGATGCAGCCTGTCACTTGTTACCAATGCCTGTCACCAGATGCAGCCTGTCACTTGTCACCAATGCCTGTCACCAGATGCAGCCTGTCACTTGTTACCAATGCCTGTCACCAGATGCATCCTGTCACTTGTTACCAATGCCTGTCACCAGATGCAGCCTGTCACTTGTTACCAATGCCTGTCACCAGATGCAGCCTGTCACTTGTCACCAATGCCTGTCACCAGATGCAGCCTGTCACTTGTTACCATTGCCTGTCACC
This sequence comes from Rana muscosa, assembly GCA_029206835.1. NCBI lineage: Eukaryota > Metazoa > Chordata > Amphibia > Anura > Ranidae > Rana > Rana muscosa. The sequence continues at coordinate 334,991,026 of CM055117.1, forward strand.
AGATGCAGCCTGTCACTTGTCACCAATGCCTGTCACCAGATGCAGCCTGTCACTTGTCACCAATGCCTGTCACCAGATGCAGCCTGTCACTTGTCACCAATGCCTGTCACCAGTAGGGATGAGCTTCGTGTTCGAGTCGAACATACGTTCGACTCGAACATCGGCTGTTCGATCGTTCGACGAAGATCGAACGATTTGGGCCGTTCGCGCCAAATTCGAGTGACGCGAACGGCCCACAATGCACTACGCCATCGCAGTGTCATCCAGGCGCTGTGATTGGCCAAGCATGCACTGTGACCCCGCATGCTTGGCCAATCACAGCGCCGGCAGCGAGGAGAGCAATGATTGGCCACAGGCAGGATGCCTGTGGCCAATTATTGCTGAGGGGGTTTAGTACACGCCCCACACTATAAAAGGCCGCCAGCACGGCGGCCTAGTGTAGTGTGTTCCGGAGCAGGGATAGAGCAGCATAGGCAGGGACAGTGACTTTTATTTCTTTCTTGCTTAACCTGGATTCCTTTAGTTTAGGGAAAGAGAAGGATAGGTAGGGAGAGTGTCAGTGTGTTTTGTGCTTGTGCTATATTGTGCTTAAAAAAAACATTTTTTCTAGGGACAGAAAACTGTAGGTAGGGAGAGTGTGTCAGTTTCTTTCACTGTCAAAGTCCTTGTTTCCAGGGACCTGGAAGGACAGTGAGTGAATTCTCCTTGTGCTATATTGTGCTTAAAAAAAACATTTTTTCTAGGGACAGAAAACTGTAGGTAGGGAGAGTGTGTCAGTTTCTTTCACTGTCAAAGTCCTTGTTTCCAGGGACCTGGAAGGACAGTGAGGTAATTCTCCTTGTGCTAAATTGTGCTTAAAAAAAACATTTTTTCTAGGGACAGAAAACTGTAGGTAGGGAGAGTGTGTCAGTTTCTTTCACTGTCAAAGTCCTTGTTTCCAGGGACCTGGAAGGACAGTGAGTGAATTCTCCTTGTGCTATATTGTGCTTAAAAAAAACATTTTTTCTAGGGACAGAAAACTGTAGGTAGGGAGAGTGTGTCAGTTTCTTTCACTGTCAAAGTCCTTGTTTCCAGGGACCTGGAAGGACAGTGAGGTAATTCTCCTTGTGCTAAATTGTGCTTAAAAAAAAACATTTTTTCTAGGGACAGAAAACTGTAGGTAGGGAGAGTGTGTCAGTTTCTTTCACTGTCAAAGTCCTTGTTTCCAGGGACCTGGAAGGACAGTGAGGTAATTCTCCTTGTGCTAAATTGTGCTTAAAAAAAACATTTTTTCTAGGGACAGAAAACTGTAGGTAGGGAGAGTGTGTCAGTTTCTTTCACTGTCAAAGTCCTTGTTTCCAGGGACCTGGAAGGACAGTGAGGTAATTCTCCTTGTGCTAAATTGTGCTTAAAAAAAACATTTTTTCTAGGGACAGAAAACTGTAGGTAGGGAGAGTGTGTCAGTTTCTTTCACTGTCAAAGTCCTTGTTTCCAGGGACCTGGAAGGACAGTGAGGTAATTCTCCTTGTGCTAAATTGTGCTTAAAAAAAACATTTTTTCTAGGGACAGAAAACTGTAGGTAGGGAGAGTGTGTCAGTTTCTTTCACTGTCAAAGTCCTTGTTTCCAGGGACCTGGAAGGACAGTGAGGTAATTCTCCTTGTGCTAAATTGTGCTTAAAAAAACATTTTTTCTAGGGACAGAAAACTGTAGGTAGGGAGAGTGTGTCAGTTTCTTTCACTGTCAAAGTCCTTGTTTCCAGGGACCTGGAAGGACAGTGAGGTAATTCTCCTTGTGCTAAATTGTGCTTAAAAAAAACATTTTTTCTAGGGACAGAAAACTGTAGGTAGGGAGAGTGTGTCAGTTTCTTTCACTGTCAAAGTCCTTGTTTCCAGGGACCTGGAAGGACAGTGAGGTAATTCTCCTTGTGCTAAATTGTGCTTAAAAAAAAACATTTTTTCTAGGGACAGAAAACTGTAGGTAGGGAGAGTGTGTCAGTTTCTTTCACTGTCAAAGTCCTTGTTTCCAGGGACCTGGAAGGACAGTGAGGTAATTCTCCTTGTGCTAAATTGTGCTTAAAAAAAACATTTTTTCTAGGGACAGAAAACTGTAGGTAGGGAGAGTGTGTCAGTTTCTTTCACTGTCAAAGTCCTTGTTTCCAGGGACCTGGAAGGACAGTGAGGTAATTCTCCTTGTGCTAAATTGTGCTTAAAAAAAACATTTTTTCTAGGGACAGAAAACTGTAGGTAGGGAGAGTGTGTCAGTTTCTTTCACTGTCAAAGTCCTTGTTTCCAGGGACCTGGAAGGACAGTGAGGTAATTCTCCTTGTGCTAAATTGTGCTTAAAAAAACATTTTTTCTAGGGACAGAAAACTGTAGGTAGGGAGAGTGTGTCAGTTTCTTTCACTGTCAAAGTCCTTGTTTCCAGGGACCTGGAAGGACAGTGAGGTAATTCTCCTTGTGCTAAATTGTGCTTAAAAAAAACATTTTTTCTAGGGACAGAAAACTGTAGGTAGGGAGAGTGTGTCAGTTTCTTTCACTGTCAAAGTCCTTGTTTCCAGGGACCTGGAAGGACAGTGAGGTAATTCTCCTTGTGCTAAATTGTGCTTAAAAAAAACATTTTTTCTAGGGACATAAAACTGTAGGTAGGGAGAGTGTGTCAGTTTCTTTCACTGCCAAAGTCCTTGTTTCCAGGGACCTGGAAGGACAGTGAGGTAATTCTCCTTGTGCTAAATTGTGCTTAAAAAAAACATTTTTTCTAGGGACAGAAAACTGTAGGTAGGGAGAGTGTGTCAGTTTCTTTCACTGTCAAAGTCCTTGTTTCCAGGGACCTGGAAGGACAGTGAGTGAATTCTCCTTGTGCTATATTGTGCTTAAAAAAAACATTTTTTCTAGGGACAGAAAACTGTAGGTAGGGAGAGTGTGTCAGTTTCTTTCACTGTCAAAGTCCTTGTTTCCAGGGACCTGGAAGGACAGTGAGGTAATTCTCCTTGTGCTAAATTGTGCTTAAAAAAAAACATTTTTTCTAGGGACAGAAAACTGTAGGTAGGGAGAGTGTGTCAGTTTCTTTCACTGTCAAAGTCCTTGTTTCCAGGGACCTGGAAGGACAGTGAGGTAATTCTCCTTGTGCTAAATTGTGCTTAAAAAAAAACATTTTTTCTAGGGACAGAAAACTGTAGGTAGGGAGAGTGTGTCAGTTTCTTTCACTGTCAAAGTCCTTGTTTCCAGGGACCTGGAAGGACAGTGAGGTAATTCTCCTTGTGCTAAATTGTGCTTAAAAAAAACATTTTTTCTAGGGACAGAAAACTGTAGGTAGGGAGAGTGTGTCAGTTTCTTTCACTGTCAAAGTCCTTGTTTCCAGGGACCTGGAAGGACAGTGAGGTAATTCTCCTTGTGCTAAATTGTGCTTAAAAAAAACATTTTTTCTAGGGACAGAAAACTGTAGGTAGGGAGAGTGTGTCAGTTTCTTTCACTGTCAAAGTCCTTGTTTCCAGGGACCTGGAAGGACAGTGAGGTAATTCTCCTTGTGCTAAATTGTGCTTAAAAAAAACATTTTTTCTAGGGACAGAAAACTGTAGGTAGGGAGAGTGTGTCAGTTTCTTTCACTGTCAAAGTCCTTGTTTCCAGGGACCTGGAAGGACAGTGAGGTAATTCTCCTTGTGCTAAATTGTGCTTAAAAAAACATTTTTTCTAGGGACAGAAAACTGTAGGTAGGGAGAGTGTGTCAGTTTCTTTCACTGTCAAAGTCCTTGTTTCCAGGGACCTGGAAGGACAGTGAGGTAATTCTCCTTGTGCTAAATTGTGCTTAAAAAAAACATTTTTTCTAGGGACAGAAAACTGTAGGTAGGGAGAGTGTGTCAGTTTCTTTCACTGTCAAAGTCCTTGTTTCCAGGGACCTGGAAGGACAGTGAGGTAATTCTCCTTGTGCTAAATTGTGCTTAAAAAAAACATTTTTTCTAGGGACAGAAAACTGTAGGTAGGGAGAGTGTGTCAGTTTCTTTCACTGTCAAAGTCCTTGTTTCAAGGGACAGAGAAGGACACCTGAAGGTAGCCCTTATTGCTTTTTTCCCATCTCCCTGCAGGCCATCTATTAGAATGTCTGGAAGGCAAACAAGGAGAGGCAGACAGTCAGGAGCCAATAAAAGAGGGCAAGCAGGCTCTGTGTCTGGGGGCAACAGTGCTGGTCGTGGACGCGGTGCATTGTCATCAGCACATGGCCATGGGACACGCTTGTCCTTCTTTTCGGCAGCTGGACATGTTGAGCCACATCATGCCGAAGACTTGGTAGAGTGGATGACCAAGCCCTCCTCCTCCTCCTCATCCTCTCTCACCCAGGCTCAGGGTACTGGAAAAGCAGCTGCCAAAGCGTCCTCTTCCCTGGTATCAATGTCAGACTCATCATCAGTCACTCCTTCCCTAGACCCACCATGTCCTCCTCCTGAGGAGTCCCCCGAACTGTTTCAGCACAGTGTTGGGTACATGCTCCAGGAGGATGCCCAGCGTTTCGAAGGGTCTGATGATGAAACCCAGCTAGAGGAAGGCAGTAGCGTGAGAGCAGACAGAGGGGATGCTCAAGAAGGACACCAATCTGGCAGTCATGTTCCAGCAGCTGCAGCATACTGCCAGATTGCCTCCAGTGATGAGGAGGGAGGTGATGATGAGGTCACTGACTCCACGTGGGTGCCTAATAGGAGAGAGGAGGAGGAGGAGGATGAGGAGGAGGCACATCTCCAACGAGGCAGGATGCCCTTTGGTGGCCAGCGTAAGGGCAGTACACCGACGGAATCACACCGCAGAGCTCCGCCTGTGCAGGGCGCTGCCTCTGCCCGTCATTCAAAAAGTTCTTTGGTGTGGGCCTTTTTTGAGGCTAGTGCATCAGATCGCACAGCTGCTGTTTGCAACATATGTCTCAAGCGTATATCGCGTGGCCAAAACATCAGCCGCTTGGGTACCACATGCCTGACCAGACATATGTTGACCTGCCATGCAGCTCGTTGGCAAGCCTACCTCAAAGACCCACACCAAAGAACAAAGCGGACCTCTCCTTGCACCGCATCAGCTGGGATCTCCAACCCCACTATAACTTCAGTCCTCTCTGAAACATGCACTGAGAGGAATGAAGGTGTAGAATTAGGTGTGTCACAGCCAAGTACTTGCGGCCACTCTGCTAGCAGTACACCAACGTCCGATTCTAGCAGGCAAATTTCCCTGCCCCAGCTGCTGGACCGTCGAAAGAAGTTCACTCCCAGCCATCCACATGCCCAGCGGTTGAATGCTAGCTTGGCTAAATTGCTAGCGCTTCAACTGCTGCCTTTTCAGTTGGTAGACTCGGCCCCCTTCCGTGAGTTTGTGCAATGTGCGGTTCCTCAGTGGCAGGTTCCCAAACGCCACTTTTTCTCACGGAAGGCTATTCCGGCTCTCTACCGGCATGTGGAAGGCAATGTCTTGGCCTCGCTGGACAGGGCGGTCAGCGGTAAGGTGCATATTACCGCTGACTCATGGTCCAGCAGGCATGGACAGGGACGTTACCTTTCTTTCACGGCCCATTGGGTCACTCTTTTGGCAGCTGGGAAGGATGCAGGACAAGGTGCAGTAGTTTTGGAGGTTGTTCCACCGCCACGCCTCCAAAATGCTACTACTGGTTGTGACACACCTCTCTCCTCCACCCCCTCCTCTTCTTCTTCCTCCATGGCCTCTTCCTGTGGTTTGTCCTATGAACCAGCGGTGCTCCGTAGCCGTTCACGGGGCTACGCAAGTACGCAGGCAAAAAGATGCCATGCCGTGCTTGCGCTGGTGTGTTTGGGGGACAGAAGCCACACTGGGGCAGAGGTCCTGTCTGCTCTGCAGGGCCAGGCCGAGAGGTGGTTGACGCCACGCCAGCTTAAGCCAGGAATGGTGGTTTGCGACAATGGCACCAACCTCCTCTCCGCCCTCCGACAGGGACAACTGACCCATGTGCCCTGTGTGGCTCACGTCCTTAACCTGGTGGTGCAGCGGTTCTTGGGCAGGTACCCGGGCTTACAGGATGTCCTGAGGCAGGCCAGGAAAGTCTGTGTGCATTTCCGCAGATCTTATAATGCCAGTGCTCGCCTGGCTGAGCTGCAAAAGGAGTTGAACCTGCCCAAGAACCGCCTTATATGTGACATGCCCACCAGGTGGAACTCAACGTTGGCCATGCTGCAGCGGCTGCACACGCAGCAGAGGGCCATCAATGAGTACCTGTGCGACTACGGCACCAGGACAGGGTCAGGGGAGCTTGGTTTTTTTTCTCCACGCCAGTGGGGCATGATCAGGGATGCATGCACTGTCCTGGCACCATTTGAGGAGGCCACGAGGATGGTGAGCAGTGACAGTGCATGCATCAGTGACACTGTACCTCTTGTCCACCTGTTGGAGCACACGCTGCGTGGAATAATGGACAGGGCACTTGAGGCAGAACAGAGGCAGGAAGAGGAGGACTTCCTTGCCTCTCAAGGCCCCCTTTACCCAGACAGTGTTCCTTCTGTCCCACCCATCGCACAGGAAGAGGAGGAGGAGGAGGAGGAGGAGGAGGAGGAGGATTGTGTCAGCATGGAGGTGGAGGCTGGCACTCAGCATCATCAGCAGCAGTCTTTTAGGGATGATTTACAGTCCCAAGAAACCAGTGGACTTGTACGTGGCTGGGAGGAGGTGGCTGCGGATCATGTCGTCCTTAGTGACCCAGAGGACTCCGGAGCGAATGCCTCAGCAAACCTACGCTGCATGGCCTCCCTGATCCTGCAAAGTCTGCGGAAGGATCCTCGTATTCTTCGGATCAAGGAGAGGGACCATTACTGGCTGGCCACTCTCCTTGATCCACGGTACAAGGGTAAGGTTGCGGACCTTATGTTACCGTCGCAGAGGGAGCAGAGGATGAGACAACTCCGGGAGGCCTTGCAGAAAGGTCTGTGCAACGCGTTCCCAGAGACTGGGAGGTTACAAACTCCTGGTCCTGGACAACGAGTTGCTGAGGCTTCGGCCAGTCAAAGAAGGAGCGGTGGGGAAGGTGGCCGTCTGACCGATGCGTTCAGACAATTCTTTAGTCCGCAGCCCCAAAGTATGATCGGTTCCAGCAACCATCGCCAGCGTCTGATAAACATGGTGCAGGAATATCTAGGGGAAAGGTCAGACTTGGACACCTTCCCCACCGAAAATCCTCTGGCTTACTGGGTCTTGAGGATGGATCACTGGCCAGAGCTTGCACAGTATGCAATTGAGCTACTGGCCTGTCCTGCATCCAGCGTTCTTTCGGAACGCACATTCAGTGCTGCTGGAGGATTTGTCACGGATCACAGGGTGCGCCTGTCCACCGACTCGGTTGATCGACTGACTTTCATCAAGATGAACCAGTCTTGGATCACCACCAGCTACCACACACCTGATGCTGATATAACAGACTAATTGATTTTAACATGTCACATCCCTTCAAGACTGATGCTGATGCTGAGTGCCTGTGCTGTTATGTTGACTGGCTATCCTCCTCCTCCGAGTCCTCAATGATACGATTGATGATGATAGCTTGGAAGATCATTTTTGTTTATGGGTGCCGCCACCAGTGGCTAAGGCCCAATTTTTCAGCCCCTGTTTTACAGGGGCGTGTAATTACAATTTTTTTAGCAATAATTTGCCATAGGGCTCATTGCTGTGCTCCAAGTACAGTATCTGTGAGGGGTTGGAGTGTTGTGGCACCAGTGCCTAAGGCCCAATTTTTCAGCCCCTGTTTAACAGGGGCGTGTCATTACAATTTTTGAAGCAATACTTTGCAACAGGGCTCATTGCTGTGCTCCAAGTACAGTATCTGTGAGGGGTTGTAGTGTTGTGCCACCAGTGCCTAAGGCCCAATTTTTCAGCCCCTGTTCAACAGGGGCATGCAATTACAATTCTTGATCTAATAATTCACAGCAGGGTCCATTGCTGCACCCACCAAGAGTAACTCTGAGGGCTTACAGTCTTGTGGCAACGCCACCACCACCACGAAAGGCCCAATTTTTCAGCCCCTGTTCAAAAGGGGCATGTAATTACAATTCTTGATCTAATAATTCACAGCAGGGCCCATTGCTGCACCCACCAAGAGTAACTGTGAGGGCTTACAGTGTTGTGGCACCAGCACCACCATCAAAGCCCCAATTTTTACTACCACTGTTCAACAATTATATGTAATTAAAATTCCTGATATAATAGTTGACAGCAGGGCGTTCCAGCACCAACCAAGAGTAACTGAGTGCTTACAGTGTTGTGCCAACACCAACAACTAAGGGGCCTATTTCTGCAGAGTATATACGGCAGGTCCCTACTTACAAACTTCCAACTTACAAACGACTCCTACTTGCAAACGAAAGAAGACAACAGGAAGTGAGAGGAAATCTACCCCTAGAAAGGAAAATTCTCTCCTGTAAGAATAAATATGGGAGAAAGTGGTCTCATCTGTACTGATGCTTTATCAGCAATCCTTGTTTCAAGAAAAACACCACATTTCAAAAACAGTTGTCATTGGGACGGAAAGTGAGGTGAAATGTTCGGAACAGGGGCACAGACAGCAAAACAAATGTTACAGGGGTGATAACCCTTACCTATGTTTCCCAAAAAGTTTAAAAATAGATTTTTGGGCTGGAGCTACACTTCAACAATGTACCTGTTCAAAATTACAAACAGATTCTACATAAGAACAAACCTACAGTCCCTGTCTTGTATGCACCGCCTGTATACGGCTGTTCAGAGTATATAGGGCCTTTTTTATTTTATGTGCGGGGTTCCCCTTAATATCCATACAAGACCCAAAGGGGCTGGTAATGGGCTGGGGTAGGGGGGGGGTCATGGGGTAGCTATGCCATTTTTCTTAAAGAATTTCATCCATATTACCGGGACCAGACATTACATTAAAGCCGCAAGCAGTTTTAAATGGCTTTTTTTTCCTTTAGAAGTGTCATTTTGTGCAGGGACAGTTCTAAACACGGGAAACACGTGGCACTTCACAGGCATACTTTAGACACCCCCCAGGTACGATATTTAAAGGAATATTTGACTTTTTTTTTTTCACTTTATGCATCATTAAAATGACTGCTCCCGAAAAACGACCGTTTTTAAAACTTCTTTTTGCATTGATACATGTCCCCTGGTGCACAACCCGGGTTCCCAAACCCTATTTATGACAATAACATGCATAATAGTTGTTATAATTAGCACTTTAGAATTCGAACGTTCGCATCCATTGTATTTAATAGGGTTCTAATGTTCGTTCGAACTTTCGGTCCGTTCGCGGGTTCTGGTGCGAACCGAACCCGGGGGTGTTCGGCTCATCACTAGTCACCAGATGCAGACTGTCACTTGTCACCATTGCCTGTCACCAGATGCAGCCTGTCACTTGTCACCATTGACTGTCACCAGATGCAGCCTGTCACTTGTCACCAATGCCTGTCACCAGATGCAGCCTGTCACTTGTTACCAATGCCTGTCACCAGATGCAGCCTGTCACTTGTTACCAATGCCTGTCACCAGATGCAGCCTGTCACTTGTCACCAATGCCTGTCACCAGATGCAGCCTGTCACTTGTCACCAATGCCTGTCACCAGATGCAGCCTGTCACTTGTCACCATTGCCTGTCACCAGATGCAGCCTGTCACTTGTCACCATTGACTGTCACCAGATTCAGCCTGTCACTTGTCACCAATGTCTGTCACCAGATGCAGCCTGTCACTTGTCACCAATGCCTGTCACCAGATGCAGCCTGTCACTTGTCACCAATGCCTGTCACCAGATGCAGCCTGTCACTTGTCACCAATGCCTGTCACCAGATGCAGCCTGTCACTTGTCACCAATGCCTGTCACCAGATGCGGCCTGTCACTTGTCACCATTGCCTGTCACCAGATGCAGCCTGTCACTTGTCACCATTGACTGTCACCAGATGCAGCCTGTCACTTGTCACCAATGCCTGTCACCAGATGCAGCCTGTCACTTGTCACCATTGACTGTCACCAGATGCAGCCTGTCACTTGTCACCATTGACTGTCACCAGATGCAGCCTGTCACTTGTCACCATTGCCTGTCACCAGATGCAGCCTGTCACTTGTCACTGATGCCTGTCACCAGATGCAGCCTGTTACTTGTCACCAATGCCTGTCACTTGTCACTGATGCCTGTCACCAGATGCAGCCTGTCACTTGTCACCATTGCCTGTCACCAGATGCAGCCTGTCACTTGTCACCGATGCCTGTCACCAGATGCAGCCTGTCACTTGTCACCAATGTCTGTCACCAGATGCAGCGTGTCACTTGTCACCAATGCCTGTCACCAGATGCAGCCTGTCACTTGTCACCATTGACTGTCACCAGATGCAGCCTGTTACTTGTCACCAATGCCTGTCACTTGTCACCAGATGCAGCCTGTCACCAGATGCAGCCTGTCACCAGATGCAGCCTGTCACTTGTCACCGATGCCTGTCACCAGATGCAGCATGTCACTTGTCACTGATGCCTGTCAACAGATGCAGCCTGTCACTTGTCACCATTGCCTGTCACCAGATGCAGCCTGTCACTTGTCACCATTGCCTGTCACCAGATGCAGCCTGTCAATTGTCACCATTGCCTGTCACCAGATGCAGCCTGTCACTTGTCACTGATGCCTGTCAACAGATGCAGCCTGTCACTTGTCACCATTGCCTGTCACCAGATGCAGCCTGTCACTTGTTACCAATGCCTGTCACCAGATGCAGCCTGTCACTTGTTACCAATGCCTGTCACCAGATGCAGCCTGTCACTTGTTACCAATGCCTGTCACTTGTCACTGATGCCTGTCACTTGTCACTGATGCCTGTCACCAGATGCAGCCTGTCACTTGTCACCGATGCCTGTCACCAGATGCAGCCTGTCACTTGTCACTGATGCCTGTCAACAGATGCAGCCTGTCACTTGTCACCATTGCCTGTCACCAGATGCAGCCTGTCACTTGTTACCAATGCCTGTCACCAGATGCAGCCTGTCACTTGTTACCAATGCCTGTCACTTGTCACCAATGCCTGTCACTTGTCACTGATGCCTGTTACCAGATGCAGCCTGTCACCAGATGCAGCCTGTCACTTGTCACCGATGCCTGTCACCAGATGCAGCCTGTCACTTGTCACCGATGCCTGTCACCAGATGCAGCCTGTCACTTGTCACTAATGCCTGTCACCAGATGCAGCCTGTCACTCAGCCTGGCTCTCTCTCCCTCCCCTTCAGATGGGCATGCTGGGGGCTGCAGTTTCCCCCCTAGAATTGCAATGGGCCAGCCATTTGCACTACACATCCCATAATCCTCTTTTCTCCTTTTTGTTTTTTTCCCTGGCCAATGGGAGGAAAAGGGGGAAGAAACATAGCGGTGGCTGTCCTAGGAACAGCAGCATGAGGAGGAGAAGGAGGGGGGAGAAGAGCCCGCAGCTGCTCTCTCTCCACACACACACACAGTCGCTCCGATCTCATGCTGTTACATACATTACATACAGGGAGGAGGTGGGTGGAGCTAGCAGAGGAGGAGGAAGTGAAATACTCTCTGCAATGAATGATGGGCCTCTCTCTCCTTACGTCACTGGTTGCTAGACACAAAGCGGGCCGCGGCTAGCAACCAGTTTGGGCAGTGAAGCAGGGGCCGCTGGTGAGACCCTTGAAGTGGGTCTTGCCACTGCGGCCAGTGACAGCGGCGCCGGCGATGCAGTACAGTATGACACTGCACACTAGATGGAGGGAAACCCAGGTCCTCAGGCAGTGCGCCCCTGTTGCCGCCCCTCTTAAAGTGCCGCCTGGGACCATGGTCCCATCGGGTCCCATGGTAGGGCCGGCCCTGAGTGTGTGGGGGCGGGAAGAGGAACAAGCTGCACAAGTGTGAGGGGACAGCAGGACAGAGAGGGGAGGAGAGAAGCTAGCTGCCCATTACCAGACTAACTATGTAAGTACAGTATTCATCTCACAGTATGTTGTGTCACGTGTATTTATGCATGTTTGTTGTGTATCTGAGTGCATGTATGTATCTCAGTAAGTCAGTATGTGTGTATATATATTAGGGCTGTTACTGATTAAAATTTTCGTGTTCGATTAATCGTTTTTTTTTTTTAATCGATCAACTAATTTCGATTAATTATAACGCACATACAGATCCAACTACTTTTAGCTGATCTCCTTGCAGGCCGATTCCCAGTGCAGCTACCAACCACTGGAAAAATGGATAGCAGGATACAAAAAACACACAAAGGCAGCGCTCGATGGGAATAGCATTAAAACTTTTATAGTCTTCAAATAGGTAACAAAATAAACATTGTACTGGAGATAAAATCGATGTAGCTACATAAACTGTAAAATTGGTGCGAGTAATACCAAACGGTGGCAAAAGCAGTCATAAAAACATGTAGCTAAGTATGATACTGGTATAAAAATGTGTACAACAATACCACTGCTGAATCCAGATGAGGAGGGGTTAACATCAGTCCGTCGCAGGGCTGCCAACTTTCAGTAAATTTACGAACAGTTTGTAAAATCTGTACTTTTTGCATCTGTCCTTGAATGTCCATTACAAACATGTTTGCGGTTGCATGTCCGTAACTGACATTCATGGAGAGATGCAACAATTATGGATTTTACAAACTGTTTGTAAATTTACTGAAAGTTGGCAACCCTGGTCCGTCGGCATGTAGATGTCCCGTGAAGGGAACTATCACAACTCCCAGTGGATGGCTGTAGAATCCCGGGTTGATAGAGGGAAGTGATAGAGGGAAGTATAACAGCCCTTGCGTGTGGCAGATAGTAAGGTCCCGCAGGCATGCAGATATGAAAGCACAGCAAAGGAGCCCTTCAGATGGACATGGCAAGCACCGCCGGTGTCCGTGACGTCACCGGATCTCTGACGGAACTCCCTGAAGACCCGGAAGCCGGCGGAGAGGTGAGTACCGATCAAAAGAATTTTGATCGATCAAAAACATTAATCGATTAATCGAGGAATTAATAGTTAATTTCCACAGCCCTAATATATATATATCTGTGTGCATGTATATAATTGAGCATATGTGTATATATGTGTGTATATATCTGAGTGTATATATGTGTGCATATATCTGAGTGTGTATATATCTGAGTGCAGGGGCGGACTGACCATTCAGTGACTCGGTGGCCGCCCGAGGGCCTCGTGGTGGGGGGGGCCCGGGCCGGCTTAGTCCGCCCCTGGAGGTGCCCGCAGCCGCAGCTCATCATGCAGTCCCGAATCACTGCTCCTTGCTAAGAGACTGCAGTGTAAACAGACCTCTTGTGATGCGCGCCTCCCGCCGGTCCCTCCTTCCCTCCCATCCACCCCAGGTGCTCGTTTTTGTCATCACCTCGGACGGACGAGAAGAGAGGAGGGGCTGGCGGGGAGGAGCGCATCATGAGAGGTAACTTTACAGCCGCTTTCCTGTGCTACTCTGCATCTAGGAAGGAAAGTGCAGCAGCTTGTATACTGTCCTGTGTGGGATCTATGTGCCCCAGCATCCTGCTCTGTACTGCCCCTCTATGTGCCCCAGCATCCTGCTCTGTGCTGCCCCTCTATGTGCCCCAGCATCCTGCTCTGTGCTGCCCCTCTATGTGCCCCAGCATCCTGCTCTGTGCTGCCCCTCTATGTGCCCCAGCATCCTGCTCTGTGTCCCTCTATGTGCCCCAGCATTCTGCTCTGTGTCCCTCTATGTGCCCCAGCATCCTGCTATGTGTCCCTCTATGTGCCCCAGCATCCTGCTCTGTGTCCCTCTATGTGCCCAACATCATGCTCTGTGCCCCAAAGCCTGCCCATGCCCTGCTGTCTGCCCCCATGCTCTGATGTGTGCCCCCATGCCCTGCTGAGTGCCTCATGCCCTGTGCCCCCATGCCCTGCTGTCTGCCCCCATGCCCTGCTGTCTGCCCCCATGCCCTGCTGTCTGCCCCGTGATATGCCCTACTGTGTGCCCCATGATGTGCTCTACTGTGTGCCCCATGATGTGCTCTACTGTGTGCCCCATGATGTGCTCTAATGTGTGCCCCATGATGTGCTCTAATGTGTGCAATTGTGGTGTGCCCCATGATGTGTCATACTGTGTGCCCCATGCCCTACTATGTGCCCCACTGTGTGCCCAATTCCCTCCTGTGGGCCTTGTGATGTGTCCTGAGCCCTACAGTATGCCCCGTGATGTGCCCTGTACCCTGCTGTGTGCCATATGATGTGCCCTGCTGTGTTCCCCTTGATGCATCATTCAGTGCCCCGTAGTGTGCATCATACTGTGCCCTATATGTTCCCTCTTGCTCCATGTAATATCCCCTGCTGTGCCCCATAATGTATCCTCTTTCCCCCATGTAATATGCCCTGCTATGCCTCATAATGTGCCCTGCTGTGCCCCATAATATGAGATTTTATCCCTCCTAATTTGCTCTGCTGTGCCCCTAATGTGCCCTCATGCCCCCATGTAATATGCCCTGCTGTGTCCCATTATGTGCCCTCTTGTCCCCATGTAATATGCCCCATAATGTGCTCTGTTGTGCCCCTATGTAATATGCTCTGCTGTACCCCATAATGTGCCCTCCTGCCTCATGTAATGTTCCATGCTGTGCCCCTCTGCCTCCCCACATGTAATGTGCCCTATTATGTTCCCTGCTGCCCCCCCATGTAATGTGTCCTACTGTGCCTCCCCCCAACCTGTAATGTTCCCTGGTGTGCCCCATAATGTGCCCTGCTGCTCTCCATGTAGTGTGCCCTCCTGCCCTCCACACACACATATTGTGTCCTCCTGACCCCCTGTGCTATGACCTGCTGACTTGTATACTTTGCCATGATTCCCCCATGCTCTGCCCTGCTGGCCCCTGTGTACTGTGCTTGCTTGACATCCAATGCTCTGCCCTGCTGCCCCTGTGCACTGTTTATCTCAGGTTCAACCTATAATTGAGGCATCCACGCAGTGCAAGCTTGGGGGTGGGGCTTTGTGTGGGTGTGGCTTGAGTGTGGGCGGTAAAACAGGGGGCCCCATGATCTCCTGTTACCCAGGGGCCCCATGAGTTGTCAGTCCGCCCCTGTCTGAGTGTATATAGATGTGTGTGTGTATATATGTAGTATATATATGAGTGTGTATATACATGAGTGTGTATATATAAATGTGTGTGTGTGTGTGTGTATGTGTGTGTATATGTGTGTATATATATTTGTGTGTGTATATATCTGAGTGTGTATATATCTGAGTTTATATACCTGAGTATGTGTATATATGTGTGTATATACCTGAGTGTGTATTTAGGTGTGTATGCATGTTTCTTAGTATATATATATATATATATACTATCTCAGTGTTTCATTACAGTATGTGTGTATGCATGTATCTCAGTATATATATATATATATATATATATATATATATATATGTGCATGTACTGTATGTAATGGAGAATATGTATATATCTCAGTATCTGTATACATTTGAGTATGTATGCATGTTATTAAAACTGCTTTCACACTGGGGCAGGGGCGGCGCTTTACCGTTGTTTTTGCAGAGGTATTCGGCGCTTTTAACCCCCGCAAGCGGCTGAAAAAGGGTTAAAACCAGGGCGGTTCGGCCGTGCTGCCCATTCATTTCAATGGGCAGGAGCGGTGTACACATCGCTCCAAAGATGCCGCTTGCAGGAGTTTTTTTAATGTCCTGCCAGCGCATCGCCTCAGTGTGAAAGCCCTCGGGCTTTCCCACTGAGACTGCAGGGGAGCCGTTTTTCAGGCGCTATTTTTTAGACCAAAAGCGCCTGAAAAACACCCCAGTGTGAAAGGGGTCTAACTGAACATATTTCTGTATCTGAGTATGTAATTTATTATATATACAATATATATATGGAATAGTGTGTTAATTGTTTTTAGGTTTATGTATATATGAGAAGGATTATTAATTAAAGGTTAAGTTCAACTTTGGGGGGGGGGGGGAATGCCCATTTTATTGCAGGTAAAAAATGTGCATTTTTTTATAAGGAATCTGTGAATAAATGACGCAGCCTTGTGGGCACACACTGTCATTGGGGGGGGGGGGGGTATTGGGGGGAGAGGGGGTGGATGCTGAACATGTTATGCAATAAATACGGGTATAACATGTAACTTGTTCAGAAGGGTGAACTTGGCCATTAATTTTAGTGGCCAAGGGGTAGTAAAACCCGTTCTAGGGGAAGAGGGCTGTGCTGGGAGATGGAATTTGGTGGGGGAAGGATTTGTGCTAGGAGGAGGAATTTCGGCTTAGAGGAAGGATTGGATGGAGAGGATTTGTGCTGGGGAGGTGGCATTTGTAGGGGAAGGGCTTGTGCTAGGAGGGGGATTTTGGGGGGAAGGATTTGTCCTAAGGTTGATTTTGGGTGGGTGGGAAAGCTGCTGATTAGCATTTTATGACAGTGTCTAGTGCTGCTGTCAGAATCCAATAGGAAGATTCCTCCATCCACAGTACTTCATTTGCTTGGATCAAGTAAAAAAAAAATTTGTTGAGCCCACTGGCTGAATGAAAAGTAACTGTGTATGGCCAGCTTAACAGACTGTTTGCAAAGTATTCATTGAATTTTTTTTAGAAGCCTTGACCATCTCACTACCCCCCTGTCCACTCCCGCTCCAAGGTCTTTAACAATCCTATTGTCTATAGTGTATACTAAAAAAAAAAATGCCGTGCGCCAGTAAAGTGTTCGGGTTTGGCTTGAAGAAAAGGTGGCAACCCTAACAGGCACCCTAGCAGCTCCTGCTTACACACTTTGCCAAATGAAAACCACATATGCTGTCCGTTTGAGAAAATATTTCTATCCTCTTTCTTAAATGTTCCTGTCACTGTAGTAGAGAAAATAAAAGTCAATTTGACCCCACTAATGATTTGAAAATTGAACAAATGTTCTTAGAAAAAGACATTTCAAACAAAATTCTACTAAAGTATGGCCAAATTTACAGGCTCACTGCTTTACACACTGAGTTACAGTCAAACACGAACAGGGAATATGAGTGACTTCATTGATCTGAACCAAGACTGGACATGTAAAAAAGATCTCAAGGAAATATGCATTTTAGAAATGTAAAGGTCTAATTTTTTTTAAATTTTGCAGCACAATAGTTCTAATTTAGCTCTAATTTAGCTCTCCCAGTTTTCCAATCAACATCCGTCAAAAAACAGAGTGGCAGCAAGAAGGTTTCACTGCTTCTCCTTCCAAATACATGAGCAAAACACATACCGGTAATAATTTTTTTGTGATTCAATCCAAAACGGAAATCCCCTATTAGGGTAGATTTAGACGTGCGTCTAAATCTGCCGCTCTTCTGAAGAGCTGCCCGCACCTGGATCGCTTTTCAGAGACAGTTGACAGGTGTGATGTGACTCCTCCTCACCTCCTTTTCTAAACCTTATTTTTGCCGACTAATGCACCGCAACTGCATGCCATGCATGCGGTTGGGGAGCATTTGCAGCGCATCCCCATTTGCTTGAATGGGTACAGTTTGGCAGGCTTGCCACCCAACAATCCTGACATCTCGATTATCTATGCCTTTTGCCGCTGACTCAAAGCATCGTGACCAGGGCTTTTTTTCTCAGCCAATAGGTGCAGGAACTCCCCTTTTCTGAGTCACTTGTTTTCTCCGCCCATACCCACCTCCGAGCAACGTCCTTTGGTTCCATTCCCTACCCACCTCCCAGTACAGCCCCTTTTAGACAATACAGAACCAAGTATCATTTTGTTGTGCCAAGAAATTTGTATGGAATTTGGTTTCCCCTTCAGCCAGCAACAATAGATCCCCCTAACAATGTACCACCCACAACAAAATCCCCCCCCCCCAGCAACAATAGACTCCCAGCAGCATCAACAGATCTCTGCACAGCCAGCATTAATAGAATCTCTGTCAGCCATCAACAATAGACCCCTCCCCCAACAGTAGATCTCCTTCAGCAACAACTGACCCCCCAGCAACAAAGGTCCCCCACCAGCAACACTAGACCTCCTCAGCAACAATAGACCCCCCTGCAAAAATAGATCCCCTCCAGCTAGAATAGATCCGCCAGCAGTGAGCATCAATACCCTGCAGCACACCCCAGCACCCCTTGACATTACATACAGTCAGTCCAGGAGGTGCCAGAACTGCGTTCCCCCGCGTTCCTGCTGAAAAAAAGCCCTGATCGTGACTTATAAACACCTCAGTCTGCTGCCATTTGCAGCTTAAGGTAGGTGTTTGGGAGCGCTAAAAACAGAGCTCAACCACGCCTTTTTACAGCCCCCCAACTGCACGTCTAAATGAGGCTTTAGACAGTTATCACTAGAGCAACTGGAATATTTCCAGTCTATTCTTGTCCTGGTGACAGCTCACAGTTTTGGATTTTATTTCACTTTTCAGATGGTCACCTGGACAGTTAAGCTTCGTACACACGATTTAATTTTCCAACGGGAATTGTGTGTTGACAGCATGTTGGCGGAAAATCCGACCATTTGTACGCTCCATCGGACAATTGTTGTCGGATTTACCGCAGACAAATGTTGGATGGCAGGCTTTAAATTTTCTGTGGACAACGGTCTGTTGTTGGATTTTCCGATCGTGTGTACATAAGTCCGTCGGACAAAAGTCCAAAGTACAAACACGCATGTTCAGAAGAAATGCTCACCAAACACAACATTAGCAGAAGGTGCCCGAAGGGTGGCGCTAAAGAGCTGAAAAACCATGTAGTACGTACCTACGTTCATGCTTGTTGGCCGACAATTGTGTGCTGTTTGTATGCAAGACAAGTTCCTGGCCAACGCCCTTCGGACAAAAGTCTGAGGCTTTGTCTGTGGAAAATCTGATCGTGTGTACGAGGCTTTAGGCTACATTTACACTGACTATTTAGGCTGGTGCACATTGTAATGGCAGGAATCTGATTCCTCTGCGGCACTTTGTGTGCATCTCGCAGAGATCACCACCAGTAATCACTGGCTGTGCAGACAGCTGCAAATAGCTGCAGCTGCCGGCGACCTGTCACATAGTGGCCAACAGTCCCGAATTTCCCGGGACAAGCACGATTTTTGGACCCTTGTCCCAAATTGGGCTTGTCCCGATTCGGGACAGGCCCAATTCTTTTTGTCCCGGTAAATTCGGGAATGTTTAGGGCTTAAAACGGCGGCGGCTACACCAAAATGGCCGCCGCCACAAGTGTTATTTTCTCTGACCTCTAGTGTAAGGAGAGGGGCAGCCAATCGCGGCTCTCTCTCTTTCGGCGGCCCCTCCCTTCACACAGAGTGAGACCAGAGACTGTGAGGACCGCCGCTCCCGCCGCTCTGCTGCCGCTCTTCCGCCGCTCTTCCGCCGCTCTTCCCCTCCCTCTTACTATGTAAACATAGCCTAACAATGTGCAATGCCTGTTAAAGATGATTATTCCTGCGCTACCAAAAAGGGGAAAGTGGAAGGGCTAATGGAAACTGTCGCAGACACCGAAAGGGTTAATCCTAACCCAATTAGGTATAGAAATGAAGGGGGGGGGGGGTGGTGTTGCGCTGTTTCTGGTATGAACATGTATTGGTGAAGATATATAAGGTGCACAGTGACTAACTCAAACCAATAAATAGAATACAATAAAAATAAAAATAAAATCAATACACAATCTAAAATGATAATGATGGATTAAGGTAATGAATATGTACTAGAACCATAAAAACAATCAAATAAATAAATTAAAAGTGCAAAGTGCATGAAGAATGTATAAAACTACAATAAATATGACAGTGAACACTACTGTGCAAATATGCTAAAAAGTGCATAAACTAAGAAATCTGCAAATTGCAGTGCAATGAACTGTGCACAAGCGAGACGGCTAATTGCAAAGTGCAATAAAGTGCTAAAGTGAATTGCAAAAAATATATAAAAAATATATATAACGTCCAATAAGCAATGGAACAGAAATAAAGATGTTGAACTCCAAAAGTTCATATGTGAAGAAATGGCAAGTGGTGCCAGTGGAAAAATTAATAAATGATTTCTTCAAAGTGACGGTCCTGGAACTTTGCGTCTACAAGTGATTCTATGGTGAAGAGATGTGTGGATTTTGACTTCCGGTGTCACACACTAGGGTAATAGATGGCCTCTTACCTTGCGGTAATGAGGTAACCACATGTGTTTAATTAGGGTCAGTAGTTCCTCTGTTATGGTCCTATCATCAGTAGAGAGACCTTATGCCAAACGCTGTGGTTCCTCGGATATAAGGTGGACCTATATTGTATCCAGGGGATTGCTTTCACCTCCCAGTGGTGGCGGGGTTAAAAGGAAAAAAATAGGGTCTCGATCGTGAAGTACGTTTTTAAAAAACCAAATGGTATGTTTATTAGTCTAGCAGTGGATTGCTTGCATAAAAACTCACATAAACTCACATAAAATAACATAAAGGTGAACTTATCTCCTATACGAGCGGCGAGCTTGTTTGCTTCCGTCTGTCTGATTGCCTCTCCGTCCCTACGCGTGGCGTCACGATCACGTGACTTCATCAGGGGTTGATGAAGTCACGTGATCGTGACGCCACGCGTAGGGACGGAGAGGCAATCAGACAGAGGGAAGCAAACGAGCTCGCCGCTCGTATAGAAGATAAGTTCACCTTTATGTTATTTTATGTGAGTTTATGTGAGTTTTTATGCAAGCAATCCACTGCTAGACTAATAAACATACCATTTGATTTTTTTAAAACGTACTTCACGATCGAGACCCTATTTTTTTCCTTTTAACCCCGCCACCACTGGGAGGTGAAAGCAATCCCCTGGATACAATATAGGTCCACCTTATATCCGAGGAACCACAGCGTTTGGCATAAGGTCTCTCTACTGATGATAGGACCATAACAGAGGAACTACTGACCCTAATTAAACACATGTGGTTACCTCATTACCGCAAGGTAAGAGGCCATCTATTACCCTAGTGTGTGACACCGGAAGTCAAAATCCACACATCTCTTCACCATAGAATCACTTGTAGACGCAAAGTTCCAGGACCGTCACTTTGAAGAAATCATTTATTAATTTTTCCACTGGCACCACTTGCCATTTCTTCACATATGAACTTTTGGAGTTCAACATCTTTATTTCTGTTCCATTGCTTATTGGACGTTATATATATTTTTTATATATTTTTTGCAATTCACTTTAGCACTTTATTGCACTTTGCAATTAGCCGTCTCGCTTGTGCACAGTTCATTGCACTGCAATTTGCAGATTTCTTAGTTTATGCACTTTTTAGCATATTTGCACAGTAGTGTTCACTGTCATATTTATTGTAGTTTTATACATTCTTCATGCACTTTGCACTTTTAATTTATTTATTTGATTGTTTTTATGGTTCTAGTACATATTCATTACCTTAATCCATCATTATCATTTTAGATTGTGTATTGATTTTATTTTTATTTTTATTGTATTCTATTTATTGGTTTGAGTTAGTCACTGTGCACCTTATATATCTTCACCAATACATGTTCATACCAGAAACAGCGCAACACCACCCCCCCTCTTCAATGCGCAATGCCTGCGCTGCACCCGCCCGCCATGGCACAGCCGGGGCTGCCTTTACCTTGCCGCCTGCAGTGTCAGATGTCCTCAGATTGGAATGAGCTCAGGTTAGGAGGAGGATCCCACTACAAGCACAGCACCACCAGCCTCATCTACAAAGTAAGTCCAGCAGCAGCTCATCGCACATCTGGCTGCAGATCGCTCACTCCATAGTCCTGCAATGTATGCTGCCTGGAATGCAGTGTAGTGTAGAAATTAGTGTGGCAGGGTAATCAGTGTAGTGGGTGGCGGGGTAATCAGTGTAGTGTAGTGGGTGGCGGGGTAATCAGTGTAGTGTGTGGCGGGGCAATCAGTGTAGTGGGTGGCGGGGTAATCGGTGTAGTGGGTGGTGGGGCAATCGGTGTAGTGGGTGGCGGGGTAATCAGTGTAGTGCATAGTTGCAAAACAGTCCCGAATTTCCCGGGACAATTATGATTTTTGGACCCTTGTCCACAAGTGTGGAGGGGGCTCTGCTGGGGAGGCACCTGATGCAAGGACGGACTGCTGGGGAGGCACCTGATGCAAGGACGGACTGCTGGGGAGGCACCTGATGCAAGGACAAACTGCTGGGGAGGCACCTGATGCAAGGATGGACTGCTGGGGAGGCACCTGATGCAAGGACGGACTGCTGGGGAGGCACCTGATGCAAGGACGGACTCTGCTGGGCAAGCACCTGATGCAAGGACGGACTCTGCTGGGGAAGCACCTGATGCAAGGACGGACTCTGCTTGGGAAGCACCTGATGCAAGGACGGACTGCTGGGGAGGCCATCTGGAGGCAGGCGACGTGGCAGGTGACACGCTCAGGGCTTCCACTGATTCAGCATTATGGTGAGTTGAATGATTTCATTTTATATTACAATGTAATAATAGAAATAATGCGCTTCAATCACCCTGACACCATAACAACCATGGTGTCGGGATGATTGAAGCGCCAACAGGTGTTTAGGAGTATCTTTATCTGCCAATTTTGTTACACATTTCTATTGTGGTGTAGGATCTTGCTTCTTTCTTTTTCTTTCTCTCCACTCTCCTCTCTCCTCTCTCTCCTTCTTTTCTTCATCTCGGACTCTAACCACACCCCTTCTGAGCCACGCCCATGTAAGCCACACCCACTACCACGTGGAAATCATGCCCATTTTTCGCTGCGCATTACAGTGTGACATGCCTACAAACGAATGCCCCAACCCCTAATTATAGCAAGGCTCCTCCCCGATGCAAAAAAAGTGTCCCGGATGTTTTTTTTGCAATGTTGGCAACTATAGTGAACAGGGCTGGCTGCTACACCTAGCTAATTTGAGCCGCAGCAGGAATCAGAACATTTCTGCCTGACAGAGTTTCAAACCCCCTCACCACCCTTACATACTGTTTACTTTTTGGGAATAAAAAAGTTATTCAGAAAAAAAAACACTTCATCATTAGGGGCCCATTCACAACTGTCAGTTCCTGGTTGCAGAGAGCCACTGTAGGGGGGGCAGTTTGATGCAATGTTTAGAAGATCACACTGTTTTCTTTTTTTCTCTTCTCTCATTCATGTCTGCACATAGCATAGTTTTCTATGTGTCCTAAAGTTGACTGGCATTTATCCAGTGTGGAAAATGCCGGTCACTGCACTTTAGGGTTTATTTACTCAGTGGCGGGGGTAGGGTTGGTGTCACCTGGTGCGGCAAATCATGGTGTTACCCCCTCTCCACGGTAAAACATGGTGTCACCCTGAACCACTCCTCCACGGTAAAACATGGTGTCACCTCCCCCTGCCCCGTCCCCTTCATGGGAAAACATGGTGTGACCCCCCCACTCCCCACGACACGGTAAAACATCATGGTGTCACCCTCCACCACCCCCCTTCCTTCCTACTTGATAGCTTCATCCCTCTGGTGGGTGTCACTCGCCCCCACATCGCACTCGGCACACCCCCATAGTGACGCCACTGGATTTACTAAAGGCGGGCTGTGCACTTTGCAAGTGCAGTTGCTGCACAGCTTAGTAAATGATTTTCCTTGCATGCAATTGGTTATTCTTTCATAAAGTGAAGCTTTACCTCATTTACTAAGCAGAGTGCACAGTCTATTTGCCTTTAGTAAATCAACCCGTATGTGCAAATTAACTCTAAGTTAGCATCACTACCCCACTGTTTTCTCTTAGAGAAGATTTGTTTTACAGTTGTGTTCACAAGTCCCACAAAAACAATACTGTCTTAAATTCTACATCCATTTTTGTGATTTTTCAAAAAAGGCAATTTTTTTTTTGCCTTCAGAATTTTTCTGGTGTAGCTCACCGAATCTCTGCATTGTTCTGTATGCACACACAGTTGAAATAGAAATTAAATTCAAACTCAAAAGGGATATATCTATTGTGTTACTGTAGATTTCATTTATTCACTTCACACACACAGTTGTCATTTCAAAGCAATTGAAACTGTAATATAGGGCTCAGAATGGCAACAGTTTGCTTCAAGGAAAGAAAAATGCTACTAAAAAAAATGCCCAACGTGCGTGCAATATTATATTTATCATTTGCTTACTTGGTCTGAGAGAATATATATATATATATATATATATATATATATATATATATATATATATATATATATAGTGGGTATTTGAATTTAAGGGAAGCATCTGGGTGGTAGTGTAACCCAGATGCACTGATTGCTAGGGAATCCGAGACCCTTTTTTTTATGGTTCTTGGAGGACTCTGGTGGTGTGAGGTTCCCTGCGGCCTGCAGGTGGCATTGTCGCCCTGGCCGGAGTTGAACTCACACCGCAAGACGGCTTCCTTTTTGTCCTTTCCTGGCGCTGATACAGCAGGGCGGGGAACCTGCTCTGACGCAAAAGGCGAGGGGTAAAAGGGGCGCACGCCCTGACCTTGGGGTTCAGAGTCGGAGGACGCAACCGCACCCAGGCACCTTCAGCTTGGGTGCTGGCATTCCGGAGTTCCGGGCCCAGGTGCCCTTGACCTGGCCGGAGCGAGAGATGGAGTCCATCTCAGGCACCTTTAGCCTGGGGTGAGGTACTATGGCGGATGCCTGGGGCTCAGTACCTTTGACTGAGTTCTGCGAGGGTGGAGGAATCCGAGGGGGCCCTAACTCCTTGGGTGCCCGTGTCTGAGGTCGAGGAGACTGGTGAGCGGAACTTCTCTGGAGAGTCCGGTGCAACATTTGCTGGTGACTGAGAGGCCTCCGGTGACTCCCTTGGACGGAAATCCTTCCCCTGACAGGGGCTGTGCTAGCGAAGGTAATTCATGTTCTACCTCATATAGTCAGTGGCAGTGACTATTCGCCATTGGTGACACCACAGTGGTTAGCGATACTTTAAAGGATTGTGCCTCGACCTACTCCCATTAATACTGAACTGTTGCAAAGGTCCCAACTTGACTGTGCTGTATGTTTATTCGCTGAAAAGAAGAAAACTGTGTTGGACCTATTCATTGTGTGGAACTCTGGTTACTAGGAGCAAAGGGGAGTGAATCCGAGGAGAGGATTTGACTCTAGGACACCTACACAAAGCCCGATCTTTCTGGCCTTCACCTCTTCACTATGGAGGACATGGGCCGTGGTGTATCTCATCCCTCCCCCCGGTATTGACACCCCTAGACAAAGACAGACAAGCCGAGAATGAGAAGGGGTGAGAGGGGTGAGGTCGTTACATGTGGGGGCATCGTGTCCAGGTTTGTGTATGGCGTCTGAATTTGAACTTTGCTGCCCGGAGGAGTTCCGAGTAGGTCGGCCATATTGGCCAACGCGCCACGAGGCAAACTATAGCTGCGCAGTTTGTGGGCGGGGAGAAGGAAAAGCCTGCGAACAAGTGCAGAGTGTGGGAGGAGTCTGGCCATGTGGACGGACACACGTGGAGATTCCGGCGCGAGTGGGTCAGTGCGCACTGGAGCAGCAAACAGAGAAGATGACTTCAAGTACCCCGTGGATTTCTGCTTCTTCCTTCATGGACCTGACTTCTCTAGCTGCTCCAATCATGGACACAGAAATCAGACTAAGGCCCCGGGGGCGATTGGCTCTGTACACCTGCAGAGACATGGAGGCCCACGGTGTGATCTGTCCCGGCTGTTCGGGACTGGTGGTTCAGTTGAAGCCATTTGGGCGATGGGAGGTCTGCAAGGAGTTTTTCTTCGAGGTGGAGCCATCCACAGAAAGGCCTCGCGCCTTCCACCTCAACTACCTCACAGGTACTGCCACTCCGGAGGGAGAGATCGATGCCATGGCGGGTATTCCTGCGCGCGCTGACCAGGGCGAAGCGACTGCCCAAGCGGAGATTAAGAGAGAAAAATCCGAGGATGCTGCCTCGGTCACCAGCAGCTCCCTGCTCCGACCGCCGAAGAGGAGAGTCGGCCTGGTACAGGCCTCCTGTGGTCGTGGAAGAGCTTCGCCCCGTCGCTTGCCTGGCCTGGATGGATCCGGAGGGAAGAGCCCTGGACATCCCTGTTCTTCTGAAGGCCCAGGAGAGCCAGGGGTTGGGACTGTGTGTGTGATTGGAGGTGTCGGCAGCCCACTGTCGGTGGAGGCTGTCAAGGGGGATGATTCCGTGACTGGGAATTATCTGCCCGCTGAGTGTTATGACACCTCCGACCTGGATTCATTGTCTGACAATGGCGATGATGGGGAGATAGACGAGATCTTCCACCGGAAGGGATGGGACAAGATGAAGTTACACTCGTCCCATGTCAAAAGGGACCCACCTATGTCCATTGGGGATAGTACACCCCGGGTGGAGGCCTCGGAGCCTAGGGAAGAATCTGGTCCACTGTCTGCAATCCCTCTTCTGGATTCAACTTCCATTTCACCTGCTCCTGTTGCGGGAGTGCAACGCCAGTCACTGCGGGCCCCTATGCCCAAGTCTGCCGAGGTGGTGAATGCACCTCGCCATCCGGAAGCTGTTGTTTTGCCTGGAGAAGGAGACCGCATTTTACGATGCCACCTTTATCAAGGCTGCAGCGTCTCTTTGGCCAGAAGGTTGCCCGAGAGTGTGGGTGGGAGTACCCATACCTGCCTCGAGAATTGCTATATGAGGCAGAAGTTTTTCGCCAGAGGTGGTACGATACTTTTGTTTGGGACAAACTCAAGGTACCTCAAGCACGCCGATACCTTTCATGTTCACCAATGGTCACCAAAACGTTTCGGGACTGTAAGGCTAAGTGGATGCTGGGAAGGCATATCCATGCGGACAGAGTAGTAATTTGCCGCAAGGATGGAGGAAATGTTGAGTATAACGTGGAGGCTTTTGACAAGCATTTGAAGCCTGTGTTCCTGCCGCATCCAAAGTTTTATTTGTAAGAGAAAGAGACTCTTTTCTGTTGTTGCTGCTGAGTTTTCCTGAAGCAAGTGCTGGAACACAGAGACTGTGCCCTCTATTTTTCTGGGTGTTTGTTCTTGGAAGAATGGGAACTGTTGCCGTTTGTTTCTTTTCTTCCCTCATCAAGAGAAATCAGTGACTTTGGGGTTTTTAGTCAGTGTAGGGCCACAGAGAAAAAAAAGAGAAAAGTTCATCTGGATTTGATAAGTGTCTTTACCGCGGCATTACCACCAGGTGGCAGTGTTGCACAACGATTGTTGTTTGTTTTTTTTGTACATTATGCAACACTCATTGGAGTGAATGGGTTTCTTCTCGGATAGACCCATTCGTTCCAAGCAAACACATATATTATGTTAGGATGTGTGTTTCTTTTTCTTTTCTTCCCTCTGCAGGAGACTCGTCTATCAAGGCTGCTGAGAATGGGGTGGTCCTTAGATAGCTAGCAGGGAGGGGGAGAAATGTGAATATGTGAGATATTTAAAGTATTTTATTACAAAAGTTTATGGTTTTATATTACTGTTTTTCCCTTTCCTGTTTTAGGTCCTGGCACAATTCCTGATTGAAATTGTTGAGTTTGGATTATGTGAATGTTGTCTCTGGGTTGAACTTATGTTGCCACTCTTTGGGAAACATGGGTTTGCACCAGACACTGGGGACCAGTGTCAAATCACCAGGGGGAGAGTGTAGCGGGTGTTTGAATTTAAGGGAAGCATCTGGGTGGTAGTGTAACCCAGATGCACTGATTGCTAGGGAATCCGAGACCCTTCGACTGAGTTCCGTGAGGGTGGAGGAATCCGAGGGGGCCCTAACTCCTTGGGTGCCCGTGTCTGAGGTCGAGGAGACTGGTGAGCGGAACTTCTCTGGAGAGTCCGGCGCAGCATTTGCTGGTGACAGAGAGGCCTCCGGTGACTCCCTTGGACGGATATCCTTCCCCTGACAGGGGCTGTGCTAGCAAAGGTAATTCATGTTCTACCTCATATAGTCAGTGGCAGTGACTATTCGCCATTGGTGACACCACAGTGGTTAGCGATACTTTAAAGGATTGTGCCTCGACCTACTCCCATTAATACTGAACTGTTGCAAAGGTCCCGACTTGACTGTGCTGTATGTTTATTCGCTGAGAAGAATAAAACTGTGTTGGACCTATTCAGTGTGTGGAACTCTGGTTACTAGGAGCAAAGAGGAGTGAATCCAAGGAGAGGATTTGACTCTAGGACACCTACACAAAGCCCGATCTTTCTGGCCTTCACCTCTTCACTATGGAGGACATGGGCCGTGGTGTATCTCATCCCTCCCCCTGATACTGACACCCCTAGACAAAGACAGACAAGCCGAGAATGAGAAGCGGTGAGAGGGGTGAGGTCGCTGCATATATATAATTTTTTTTGCATTTTCACGAGTCACTGAATTCCTGTACACAAAGTAAAGTGCAGGAAAAAAAGATTGCACTCACAGAATGCATAGTGACATAGTGAAATGCAGGACAAGAGACTCCCTGCACACACAGAAAATGAAATGTCATCATTATTCTCCTGCATACTCAGGAACTGAAATGCAGGAGGAGACCAGATGAAGCAGCAACTCAGTACACAGTTCACGCCCCAGTATCCATTTCAGGAGTAACACTATCACAGCTCATAGTAGCTGATCCTATCCGCCTCATCCTACACAAACCAATCCTATTCTACCCATGGAAGTGAGGATTCAACCTGGAGAAATGTTGAGCTGTGTTACTTACTGTAATGTCCACTCCTTTACCTCTCTAAACCAACATGGGTTAAGAACACACGTTAGCCAGGTAGCGCACTAGAAAACTGCTTCCTCTTCTTCTATCTTTTGTCTATACTGCTCAGTTTTCTTTTTATTTGTTACAGTGGGCTCAATTCACTAAAGGATATCGCATACAATATTTGGGTCATGTATCCAAATATCACAAGGGTATATGGAAAATCTCAAATCAATACAGGTTTATGTATTTCACCTGCGCAATTTCTATCCACATTTTTATGCTGTATTTACTCCAAAAAATAAGAAAAATCTGTAAATATTTCATAGACTAAAAGTCATATAAAAAAAAAAGTAAAGAAATTAATTTGTTAAATATGTTGTGGTCTAGACATTCACGATTTAACCACTTAAGGACCAGGCCTATTTTTCAAACTTGTTGTTTACAAGTTAAAATCATGAATTTTTGATAGAAAATTACTTAGAACCCCCAAACATTATATATATATTTTTTTCAGACACCCTAGAGAATAAAATGGCAGTCATTGCAATACTTTATGTCACACCCTATTTGCGCAGCGGTCTTCCAGGTGCAATTATTTGGGAAAATAATATCTATTTTTAATAAAAAAATAAGACAACAGTAAAGTTAGCCCAATTTTGTTTTATATTGTGAAAGATAATATTACGCTGAGTAAATTGATACCCAACATGTCATGCTTCAAAATTGCGCCCGCTCGTGGAATGGCGACAACCTTTGACCCTTAAAAATCTCCATAGGTGACGTTTAAAAATGTCTACAGGTTACCAGTTTTGAGTTACAGAGGAGGTCTTTTGCTAGAACAATTGCTCTCACTCTAACGATTCCGGCGATACCTCACATGTATGGTTTGAACACCATTTTCATATGCAGGCGTGACTTACGTATGCATTCGCTTCTGGGTGCGAGCTCGACAGGATGGAGCGCTTGAAGTTTTTTATTTTTTTACTTTTTTTTTTTACACTGTCATTTGTAAACATCCCTTGTAATTGAAAAAAGCATGACAGGACCTCTTTAATGTGAGATCTGAGATCAAAAAGACCTCAGATCTCACATTTACACTTAAATGCAATAAAAAATAAATAAATGTCTTTAAAAAAAAAAAATCCCCTTTAAGACCAAGTGACGTTTGATGTTGCTTCCGTCATTCAATGGTATAGAGCCGAGTGGGGGCCATGTTTCCCTCACTCGGCTCCATGCTACTGAACGGCGTAGACAACCGGAGCGCGGCGGCAGGGGTATCTCTCCCTCTGAAAGAGGACCGCCCGCCGTTGAAGAAAATACTGGGGTTAAGGCAGCTATCAGCTGCCATAATCCCGGTATTCTACATCAAAGTACCGACGTATAACGACGGCGGCTTGTCCGTAAATGGAAAATTGTATTACTATTCAATCCTGTCCTAACCACCAAGTTTGCGGAGATGCTCTTCTTCTTCATATGAAGTTTTTCTCTCGCCTGTCCAGCTAGGGAACGACTTCTAGCATGGTTCTATATCCTCTAGTGAGGTTCTTGATGATCTCATCCGGCATCTCACTGAACAGTCAATCCCCTGTGAATAGCAGATCTTTCAAGTCTCGTACACACGACCGAGTTTCTCATCAAAAAACGACAAGAAAACTGCAGAGAGAGCTTTCTTGCCGAGAAAACCGTTCGTGTGTATGGTTTTTCGTCGAGAAAACTGCCGGGAATCTCGACGAGAAAAATAGAGAACCCGTCAGGATTCTCGATTTTTCTCGTCGGGTTTCTCGTCGGCCTGTTTTGCGACGAGAAAACCGTTCGTGTGTATGCTTTTCCGAGTCTTCAAAAATCACTCATGCTCAGAATCAAGTATGAGACGGGAGCGCTTCTTCTGGTAAAACAAGCCTTCGTAAAGGAGATAGCACATTCGTCACGCTAAAACGAACTGAAAGCACGAAGACTGAAAAGCGCGAATCATCTCTTCCCAAACTTTTACTTCACACACGGTAACACGAGATCAGCAAAAGCAGCCCAAGGGGTGGCGCCATTGAAATCGATCTTCCCCTTTATACTGCCATCGTACGTGCTGTACGTGAACGCGAAGAACAACGACGAGATTTGGAATTGACAGTGTGTATGCAAGGAAAGCTTGACAAGAAACTCATCAAGCTTGACAAGAATCTCGTCGAGAAAAACGACGGGTTTTTTACGATGAGAAACTCGGTCGTGTGTACGAGGCTTAAGAGTATTCTTAGATATCTAATATTAGATCTCTAATATCTGAATATTCCCAGACAACCAAAACATAAAATGTAACTTTCTCCTTTCACTAAAATCACAGCAGTATACAGCTCTGCATGCTGAAATAATCTCACATTCATTGGTAAAACACATTTTTTTGCTTTTTCTTACAGTTACCATTTTCCACTTTTTGTTGAGTGAGACACAGGTGATATAACCCTGGGCCCTCAGATGCATCCTGGAAAGTTCCTGTCACATGTTCTAAACCCAGAGCTCTAGGCAGAGGTCAAAGAAGTAAAAGGAGATGGATTCATCTGCCCTTAGTAAAAATGGCTACCATAAAAACATTGCAGCATTACTCTTTGCCCATCCTCCCTCAAGATTGCATAGTACTCAGGGCAGAAACCCAAAACAAATAGGGCCTTTGCAGCACCTGCTACTCCCATGGGAGGGCAAAAATACTCTAATGCTGCGTACACACAGCCGTTTTTAATGTCATTGAAAAAAACAACGTTTTTCTCGACGTGATTCTTCTCAAGCCTGCCTTGCCTACACACTATTGTGAAAAAAAATGCTCGAGCAAAGCACGGTGACGTACAACGCGTTCGACAACACGTACGACGGCCCTATAAAGGGGAAGTTCCATTCGGATGGCGCCACCCTCGTGTTAGTAAAGTTTGGTGAGAGACGATTCACGCTTTTCAGCCTCGTGCTCTTCAGTCCGTTACAGCGTGACGAATGTGCTATCTCCATTCTGAAAGCTAGTTTTACCAGAACGAGCGCTCCCGTCTCATAACTTGCTTCTGAGCATGCGCGTTTTTTTCCCGTCATTAAAGCGTACACACGGCCGTTTTTCACGACGAGAAAAACAACGACGTGAAAAACAACGAGAAAAAATAGAGCATGTTCTAAATTTTGAATGGCCATTTTTCTTGTCGAGAAAAATGCTCTGGAGCCTACACACGATCGTTTTTAATGACCAATTTAAAAAATTGCATTTTTCTCGTAATGAAAAACGGTCATGTGTACGCGCCATGAGGCTACTTTCACACTGAGGCCTCGGCGGTAAAGCACCGCTATTTTTAATGGCGCTTTACCGTCGTTTTTGCGCCGCTATTCAGCAGGTAAGAGGGTGCTTTTAACCCCCGCTAGCGGCCGAAAAAGGGTTAAAACCACCGGCAGGGTTAAAACCGCCGGTTCGGCGGCGCTGCCCATTGATTTCAATGGGCAGGGGCGCTTTAGGAGTGGTGTATACACTGCTTCTACAGTGCCTCAAAGATGCGGCTAGCAGGACTTTTTATACCGTCCTGCCAGTGCACCGCTCCAGTGTGAAAGCTCTCAGGCTTTCACACTGGAGTGAAAGAAGAGGCTCTTTCAGGGCGCTTTGCAGGTGCTATTTTTAGCGGTACAGTGCCTGCAAAGCGCCTCAGTGTGAAAGTAGCATAAAGTAGCAGCCAACTGCAGCCCCCCACACAGCCCATGGGAAACTGTGGCATTTATCAACCTTCCTTGTACAAATGGTGGCCCAATATCTCTCAGCTACCCATCTCCAAGGGGTGATCTGCAACCACCACTTGCCCCCAGTTTGACCCTGCGACAATCACCAGACCTCAGAAGATACAGAGCAGAAAAGCAGGGATGGAAAAGGATAGGGAGCATGGGAGTAGAAGAAAGGGAATACTGCCTTCCACCTTCATCAAAACAAATTGCCAGGAGCTACAGCCAACCAACATAGTGACAAATCACCATCTGGAGTTGAAGTGTTGCCAGTTTGTAAGGGGGACATTGTCACAGACCATCAACCTGGCTAGTCATATGTGCCCGCCCAGGGCAAAAAACCCACGGGCTTCCCATAAGAAAACTGGAATGTCACAGCCAAACTGTCATACAGCTAGGAACTGCATGTGCTCAGTGGCTACAACTGGCCTATCATCCAGCCAGAGACTTGCTTGACGTAAACCAAAGGAACTTAGAATTTCCAGAAGGAAATGTTTTGTATGTTTTAACTCCTAGACATTAGGCTAATAACTGAATTGTTCCCCAATGAAGCATGGGGAAGAGGGGAATGGGCCAGCAGGGGGGCCAGACCCCCCCCCCCGCCCTGGGTTGTCTTTTGCTTTTTGGTAAACCTAGTGCCCTACTCCTGCAGGTGTATCTATAAAAAGCTGGCGATTATCTAAAGCAGAGCTACGCCCTCTTCACAGCTAGATCCATAACCAGTGTCATTCAACTCAGAGGCGGCTCTCTAATTAGGCAAAAAAGGTGGCCGCCTAAGGCCTCGCGCTCCCAGAGGCCTAGCGGCCCCCTAATTTGTCTGATGTGTGCGGGAGAATAGGAAGGAATGTCCCCGCTTGCCGCCGATACCCTGTTATATCTGCAGCAGAGCGGTGCGGGTATGTAGTCAGCTCCCTGTCAGGCGGATCAAGCTTCCTCCTAGTCCCGCTGATGTCATCCACAGGCCTGGAGGGGGGGGGGTGAAAGAAGGAGAGTGCTGCTGCCAACTTGCAAAGACCTGCGAGGAGCCAGTGAAGCCTCGTGCACAGTGAAAGTAAGTTTGCAGAGGCTAAAAACCTGTATTAACTGCCTGAAGTTATTACCTCATGGGGGTGGGGGGGTTGGGTTAATTTACAATGGTATTTGTAATATTCAGCATGGAAGGGGTTAATGTACTGCAACTAATGCATTGGTGACCAGTGGCAGTTAATTAACCCCTCTTTGCTGCATTAGTGGCACCAGTTTCAGTGTTTATAAACCCTTTCATGCTGCACCATATAGGGGTAATAAACACTGACACTAGTGCCACTAATGAAGCACAGAGGGGTTAATAAACTACCACTGGTCACCAATGCATCAGTGGCCAGTGGTGTATTTGATACTGCCCACCTCCCATACACTCCACACTCCTCTCCTGTACATACCACCCACCATATATTC
This sequence comes from Rana muscosa, assembly GCA_029206835.1. Classification (NCBI taxonomy): domain Eukaryota; kingdom Metazoa; phylum Chordata; class Amphibia; order Anura; family Ranidae; genus Rana; species Rana muscosa. The sequence continues at coordinate 335,024,727 of CM055117.1, forward strand.
TGCACCCCTCTCCTGTACATACCACCCACCTCCCATACACTCCGCACCCCTCTCCTGTACATACCACCCACCATACACTCCGCACCCCTCTCCTGTACATACCATCCACCTCCCATACACTCCACACCCCTCTCCTGTACATGCCACCCACCATATACTCTGCACCCCTCTCCTGTACATATCACCCACCTCCCATACACTCCGCACCCCTCTCCTGTACATACCACCCACCATACACTCCGCACCCCTCTCCTGTACATACCATCCACCTCCCATACACTCCACACCCCTCTACTGTACATACCACCCACCATACACTCCGCACCCTTCTCATGTACATACCACCCACCTCCATACACTCCGCACCCCTCTCCTGTACATACCACCCACCATACACTCCACACTCTTCTCCTGTACATACCACCCACCTCCATACACTCAGCACCCCTCTCCTGTACATACCACCACCATACACTCCACACTCTTCCCCTGTACATACCACCCACCTCCATACACTCCGCACCCCTCTCCTGTACATACCAACCACCATACACTCCGCACCCCTCTCTTGTACATACCACCCACTGCCATACCCTCCGCACCCCTCTCCTGTACATACCAAAGCCATACACTCTGCACCCCTCCCCTGTACATACCACCCACCTCCTATACACTCTGCACCCCTCTCCTGTACATATCACCCACCATACACTCTGCACCCCTCTCCTGTACATACCACCCACCTCCCATACACTCTGCATCCCTCTCCAGTGAAGCCCGGAGTGGAAAAAGAACAAAGAGACAAAGTAACGGAGGGCCGGGCATGACCAGGTGTATGGGAGACCAACAAAGGGTTAAAATGTAAAAGTGGCTAAGGGGTGGTGACAAGTTTGAAAGTTTGCTGTGAAGGAGAGGAGCCATATACAAATGGAAGGCGGGGACTTCCTGGTACAGTCAGGAAGAAACAGACGGAAGGAGGCAGTTTTTCCCACTCACCCTCCCTGTGTTCTGTGTTTTGTATTGGTGTTGTGTGTTTTCTTTTCTTTCAGGATTACTGGATTTGGTTTGTCATAGCAGCGGTGTAACGGCGGTGTCCTTGGTATTTAATGGTGGAAGATAACAGATGTGATGGAAGTGGTGGGGGGTCCATCGGTGGTATGGGCCCCTCTGAGGTATTCCAGTGGAACGGTGTCTGCTGGAATACGGTTATTGGTTGCACTGCGGGAGAAGGGGTGTCTCCGAGCTGGTGATACGGCTGGAGGCCTGGTATGGAAAAAGGTCTCGCAGTGTAGTGGTGGTAATGTTAAAGTTTGGGGTGCCGTCAAAGACCAACAGGCTGTGTGTGTTTAAAAAGTTGCCGTTATAAATGTTATTTGAAATTATTTAATTATTTTGGTTAATAAAAAGGCTGCTATGGCCAGTTATACTCCAAACTCAGGTGTGGTCTCTTTATTGGGGGGTTAAGGATGGGGATGTGGGGGAAAAAAGTGGTGTTAATGTGGGGAGGTTTGTGGGGAGGTTTATCCAGACTATATGGTTCATGTACATACCATCCACCATACACTCCGCACCCCTCTCCTGTACATACCATCCACCTCCCATACACTCCACACCCCTCTCATGTACATACCACCCACCTCCATACACTCCGCACCCCTCTCCTGTACATACCACCCACCATACACTCCGCACCCCTCTCCTGTACATACCACCCACCGCCATATACTCCGCACCCCTCTCATGTACACACCACCCACCGCCATACACTCCGCACCCCTCTCATGTACATACCACCCACCGCCAAACACTCCGCACCCCTCTCATCTGCATACCACCCACCGCCATATACTCCGCACCCCTCTCCTGTACTTACCACCCACCGCCATATACTCTGCAACCCTCTCCTGTACATACCACCCACCATACACTCCGCACCCCTCTCCTGTACATACCACCCACTGCCATACACTCCGCACCCCTCTCCTGTACATACCTCCGCCATACACTCCGCACCCCTCTCATGTACACACCACCCACCACCATACACTCCGCACCTCTCTCATGTACATACCACCCACCGCCATACACTCCGCACCCCTCTCATCTGCATACCACCCACCGCCATACACTCTGCACCCCTCTCATGTACATACCACCCACCTCCATACACTCCGCACCCCTCTCCTGTACATACCACTGCCATACACACCGCACCCCTCTCATGTACATACCACCCACCGCCATACACTCCACACCCCTATCCTGTACATACCACCTACCTCCATATACTCCGCACTCCTCTCCTGTACATACCACCCACCATACACTCCGCACCCCTCTCCTGTACATACCACCCACCGCCATACACTCCGCACCCCTCTCCTGTACATACCACCGCCATACACTCTGCACCCCTCTCATATACATACCACCCACCACCATACATTCCACACCCCTCTCATGTACATACCACCCACCGCCATACACTCTGCACCCCTCTCATGTACATACCACCTACCGCCATATACTCCGCACCCCTCTCCTGTACATACCACCGCCATACACTCTGCACCCCTCTCATATACATACCACCCACCACCATACACTCCACACCCCTCTCATGTACATACCAACCACCGCCATACACTCTGCACCCCTCTCCTGTACATACCACCTACCGCCATATACTCCGCACCCCTCTCCTGTACATACCACCCACCATACACTCCGCACCCCTCTCCTGTACATACCACCCACCGCCATACACTCCACACCCCTCTCATGTACATATCACCCACCGCCATACACTCCACACCCCTCTCATCTGCATACCACCCACCGCCATATACTTCGCACCCCTCTCCTGTACTTACCACCCACCGCCATATACTCCGCACCCCTCTCCTGTACATACCACCCACCATACACTCCGCACCCCTCTCCTGTACATACCACCCACTGCCATACACTCCGCACCCCTCTCCTGTATATACCTCCGCCATAAACTCCGCACCCCTCTCATGTACACACCACCCACCGCCATACACTCCGCACCCCTCTCATGTACATACCACCCACCGCCATACACTCCGCACCCGTCTCATCTGCATACCACCAACCGCCATACACTCCACACCCCTCTCATGTACATGCCACTCACCACCATACACTCCGCACCCCTCTCCTGTACATACCACTGCCATACACACCGCACCCCTCTCATGTACATACCACCCACCGCCATACACTCCACACCCCTCTCCTGTACATACTACCTACCGCCATATACTCCGCACCCCTCTCCTGTACATACCACCCACCATACACTCCGCACCCCTCTCCTGTACATACCACCCACCGCCATACACTCCGCACCCCTCTCCTGTACATACCACCGCCATACACTCTGCACCCCTCTCATATACATACCACCCAACACCATACACTCCACACCCCTCTCATGTACATACCACCCACCACCATACACTCTGCACCCCTCTCATGTACATACCACCTACCGCCATATACTCCGCACCCCTCTCCTGTACATACCACCGCCATACACTCTGCACCCCTCTCATATACATACCACCCATCACCATACACTCCACACCCCTCTCATGTACATACCAACCACCGCCATACACTCTGCACCTCTCTCCTGTACATACCACCTACCGCCATATACTCCGCACCCCTCTCCTGTACATACCACCCACCATACACTCCGCACCCCTCTCATGTACAGACCACCCACCGCCATACACTCCGCACCCCTCTCATCTGCATACCATCCACCGCCATACACTCCGCACCCCTCTCCTGTACATACCACCCACCATACACTCCGCACCCCTCTCATGTACAGACCACCCACCGCCATACACTCCGCACCCCTCTCATCTGCATACCATCCACCGCCATACACTCCGCACCCCTCTCCTGTACATACCAATACCACCCTCCGCCATGTACTCCGCACCCCTCTCCTGTACATACCACCCACCATACACTCCGCACCCCTCTCCTGTACATACCACCGCCATACACTGCACCCCTCTCATATACATACCACCCAACACCATACACTCCACACCCCTCTCATGTACATACCACCAACCACCATACACTCTGCACCCCTCTCATGTACATACCACCTACCGCCATATACTCCGCACCCCTCTCCTGTACATACCACCGCCATACACTCTGCACCCCTCTCATATACATACCACCCACCACCATACACTCCACACCCCTCTCATGTACATACCAACCACCGCCATACACTCTGCACCTCTCTCCTGTACATACCACCTACCGCCATATACTCCGCACCCCTCTCCTGTACATACCACCCACCATGCACTCCGCACCCCTCTCATGTACAGACCACCCACCGCCATACACTCCGCACCCCTCTCCTGTACATACCACCCACCATACACTCCGCACCCCTCTCCTGTACATACCACCCACCATACACTCCGCACCCCTCTCCTGTACATACCACCGCCATACACTCTGTACCCCTCTCATATACATACCACCCACCACCATACACTCCACACCCCTCTCATGTACATACCACCCACGGCCTTACACTCTGCACCCCTCTCATGTACATACCACCCACCGCCATACACTCCGCACCCCTCTCATGTACATACCACCCACCACCATACACCCTGCACCTCTCTCATGTACATACCACCCACCGCCATACACTCCGCACCCCTCTCATGTACATACTACCCACCGCCATACACTCTGCACCCCTGTCATGTACATACCACCCACCGCCATACAGTCCGCACCCCTCTCATGTACATACCACCCACCACCATACACTCTGCACCCCTCTCATGTACATACCACCCACTGCCATACACTCCGCACCCCTCTCATGTACATACTACCCACCGCCATAAATTCCGCACTCCTCTCATGTACATACCACCCACCGCCATACACTCTGCACCCCTCTCCTGTACATACTACCCACCGCCATACACTCTGCACACCTCTCTCCTCTACATACTACTTGCCTCCATAGACTCCGCAGCCCTCTCATGTACATACTACCCGCCGTCATACCCTCCAATTTTCTCTCCTACTCAGGTTAACCACCATTGTACAGTACCATCATAATAGCATCACTGGCAAAGTAATGCACTGGGGACCCTACTAGGGAGATGGTGACCTGTGGCACACAGTTTACTATGCTTGAGTTATAAATGAACACAGTGAGTGATCACTCACTGTGTTCTTTTAGAAAAGGTAGGGGCTGGTAAATTACATTTCCCAGCCCCCATCCTGAAGATCCCCCACAGCTGTCAGCGGGAGAGCAGAGGAGGGAAGTCGGCAGCGCTATGATGGGGGAATAATGGGAAATTATTTTTCCCATTATGGACATGAGTGGGGCCTCATATCTAAGTTTTGCCTAAGGCCTCACAAAGCCTAGAGCCGCTTCTGATTCAACCCACTTCCATGAGCCCAGACTGACCCGACTCATGGGAGGTGTCATTATGCTCACAGTATTGCTGTATGGAACATCGCTCTGTCAAAGCAGAAGATGAAGAACATGTGATGTCATCAGAATTATTATTATTATTATTATACAGGATTTATATAGTGCCAACAGTTTACGCAGAGCTTTACAACATTAAAAGGGAGACAATACAGTTACAATACAATAAAATACAAGAGGATTAAGAGGGCCCTGCTCAGAAGAGCTTACAATCTAATAGGGTGGGGCAGGTGGTACAAAAGGTTGTAACTGTGGGGAATGAGCTGATGGAAGTGGTAAAAGATTAGTTGGAGACGTGATAAGCTTCCCTGAAGAGGTGAGTTTTCTGGGATCACCTGAAGGTAGCAAGAGTAGGGGATAGCCGGACAGGTTGAGGTAGCGAGTTCCAGATGATGGGAGAGGATCTGGAGAAATCCTGGAGACGAGCATGTGTGGAGGAGACGAGAGAGCTTGACAGTAGGAGGTCTTGAGAAGAGCGGAGAGGATGGTTTGGGATATGTTTGGAGACAAGATTGGTGATGTAGCTCAGGGCAGAGTTGTGGATGGCTTTGTAGGTTGTGGTTAGTATTTTGAATTTAATTTGCTGGGTGATCGGGAGCTAGTGTAGGGACTGGAGGAGAGGGTTTGCAGGCACTGAGCTGTAAGGTGGATAAGTCTGGCAGCAGCATTCATGATAGACTGAAGAGGGGATAGCCTATGGAGAGGCAGGGCAATAAGAAGGGAGTTGCAATAGTCAAGGCGAGAGATAACAAGGGAGTGAAAGAGGAGCTTGGTGGTTTCATTTGTTAAAAAGGGGCAAATTTTAGAGATGTTACGGAGGTGAATTCTACAAGCTTTTGACAGCGATTGGACTTGAGGCTGAAATGACAAGTCAGAGTCAAGGATTACACCTAGTACTCTGGCGTGAGGGGAGGGACTGATGGTTGCATTGTTGATTTTGATGGAAAAGTCATGGAGGGGGGCACGGGCAGGGGGGAATATTAGTAACTCAGTTTTAGAAAGATTTAGTTTAAGGAAGTGGTGCGACATCCATGCTGAGATGTCAGTTAGTAAGTTAGTAATGCAAGAGGAGACTGAAGGAGTGAGGTGAGGAGTAGACAGATAGATTTGGGTGTCATCGGTGTATAGGTGGTATAGAATGGCCAGAAGATCGCATAATTGGGTTTATTTACTAAAGCTGGAGAGTGCAAAATCTGGTGCAGCTCTGCATAAAAACCCATAAGCTTCCAGGTTTTTTTTTTTTTTTTGTCAAAGCTTAATTGAACAAGGTAAAGTTAGAAGCTTATTGGCTACCATGCACAGCTGCACCAGATTTAGCACTCTACAGCTTTAGTAAATCAACCCCAATGTCTTGTTTAGGGCCTAGGTCAGTGATTTTTGTTCACATCAGAAATGCTTCTCTCCTTTTAAAAGTATGGGCACTCAAAAGCATTTCAAAGCAGGTTGATGCAGGAAAAAAAAAAACTTTCAGGAGTGATAGCTACAGGCTTCTTCAAAGCTTTCCAGCTTGCTGCACCCGCAGATCCCACAGTGCAGTGGGGAGAAGCTATTTTATATCACGTGATCACGCCTTATGGCATGTGAAAAAAATGTATTTTAAAGATTTCCTGATGATCCATTTGAGGTTGCTACAATGGTTTTAAATGAAAAACAAACAAAGCATATTCTCATGTAGTGTATACTTACCTCAATTGATTGCTTAGTGTGATCCTGGCTAAGCTCCTCTTCCTCTGTTATCTGCATGAATCGCTTCTTCAGTTTTTCCAGAAACCAGGCAATCCTTGGGTAGGATTCTACAGTGGAAAACTAGATATCTCTAATGATAGCCGTTGGTGTCGTAAGTATCGAGCCAATAAGCCCAGATACAGGGGACACGGCTATAGAGGGGTACATAGCAATGGAGCAAGCTCTACATGCTTCTTCAGGAGCTTGTGTATAATTGGCAGTTATCCCCGTCCTATGTTCCTGCGGCTGGGCTACCAATGTATCATACGATATACTCTCAGACTGCTCTGATGTGACCTTCCTGTGTTGATGGTTTCCAACACACTCTATTTTTCTATGGGAGGACTCCAAATCAATTTAAAGAGTATTATGCTTAGAACCCCCCCCCCCCCCTGATACATTATATACTTACCTAAGGAAGCCTTAGTGGACTAATTTATATTACACTCACAATCTTTCAGATGGCAAGTTTTATAATAATGTACTTATTGAGAGCCCCCACACATGTTCTTCAGCTATTTAATATCCGTATCGTGTTTCTGCCTTTGTTTTTCCCATTTTTGATATCACTAATTTTAGTTGAGAAATTATACACAAGATCCTGAAGAAGCGGTTCCCGCGAAACATGTAGAGCTTGCTCTATAGCTACGTACCCCTCTTTAACCATGTCCCCTGTATCTGGGCTTATTGGCTCGATACTTACAACACCAATGGCTATCATTGGAGGTATCTAGTTTTACACTGTAGAATGCTACAGTATTGTTTTTTTAAATGTCATTTTAAATCCTGTGTATAAACTGTTATAAATAAAATTAGTATTTCTTTTATCAATGGTACCTAGAGAGTACATTTTTTAACTTCCAACTGCTATTGTTATATGATTGGGACGTGGCACTGTATTATTGTATACACCCACAGTACCATCCTGTGATGGTGTATGTAGCTTTCTAATTCAATCCTTGGGTAGGGCCGACACCCCCTTGTCAGGAGTCTGTGATAGTGAGTCCCTATAGTTTGCCAACTCAGGGGTTCCCCAAGCCATGGAGTCTAAGCCCCAGCCTGCTTCTTCACCAGAGCTCCTGATGGTGGGGATGGACTTGCAGCATGCTGGAACCAGGTCATGGTCCCCAGGTACGCCCAGCTGAGAATGCAGAGACCACTTAACGAGTTCAGAGTACAACAGCAGGATACTGAAGGGAACACCAGAAAACAAGCCAAGGTCAGGGCAGGCAGCAGACAAGCATAGACAGTGGACAAAGCTGGGATCGATACAGGGGTAGACAGACAGAATACAAAAGTAGTAAGCAAACCAGAGCTCAGACAACTGTGAAGTTGCTCAGGCAAGGAATACTGCACTGAGCACACGTATATATAGGGAAGCAAACAGGGAGGTGACACAGGAAGTAATAGAAGGGAAAGGCTACAAACCCACAGTGAACCAGGCAACGCCTATAGCTGAACAGAGAACCCAAACAACATAAGTGAAATGCAATCACAGATCTAGCAGAGCACTGCAGCAAGGAGGTAAGAATTTCACAAACAGAAATCTGCAGGCTAGACCATGACACCCCTCCAGCACACAGCAAGTGATTGGCAGCCTCAGATGTGCATGTGTTGCTATGAAACTGTGGAGAAGGGAGGTGTCCTTTCCATCCACTCATGTCTCAGATTACACTCAGCTCTGTGCTTTGTGCTGTGTAGTGGGTGATATAAGATCCTAACCCCCTTGCCTCACAAAAGCTGAGAAATACTCTTTGACCTGTGTACTTTGGAAGACTTTGAGGGAGAGAAGGCTTCAGATAAACAAGTACAGCTTATGTAGGAAAATGTAATGAATCTCTGTGTACCATGTGAGGCTAGTCACTTCAATGGGCTTATGTAAAGGTTTATTATCACCTTAATGACATTTTAAGAAAGTATATGTAGCGGGGTCTTCTTTAAGGCCCCGGGACTACAGTACCCAGAGCCCCATTCGGCCTCAGGGCGGAGGTTCCGCCGCAGAGACTCATGGGAGAGGTTACTTAAGAGAAGCTCGCTCTCTTGGGACAACGCGCTTCAAGCAACAAGTCATCCTGCGCAGATCTGCTGTGGGGTAAGGCCTGAAGCCTAAGGCCTTACCCGAAGAGCCTTTCACCATCCTGCAGAGCCTGGGTGGATCCTGGATCGTCAGTGTAGGACTCTAGTTGGATCGGGGACCCGATCGGTTGCAGACGCAGTGTGCGACGGACACACGCAGTGGAAGACCCAGGCTGGGATCGCGCCTGGAACGGTGAGCGGGCACCTGCCCATATCCATAGACTGAGTTATATTCAGGCCTATAGACTGCCTAGGCCCACGGTTCGCTCACCAGTGTTCTTTGGGGGTCGGGTAGTTGGGACAGAGTTGAAGTGCCTATCCCCCCCCTGTTTGCATACTGTTGCTACGAGTTACCACCTTTTTTGGATTACAATTGGTTCATTTCTTCAAGTGCACCAACAAAAGCTGGCCGGTGAAGAAAATCTTACTCTCTTAGGGAAAGGGGACTATTTCATACACTGTCAGGCCTGACATAGGTGGGGAAAGTTATAAAGTTTGTGTTGCTGTGTCTTAGGGCGCGCATGCCATAATAGCTCCGCGTGGTGGATACTGCGGGCGCCATTTTATAGTGCTGTCTCTGTAGCATTGGTTGATACAGGGTTCTGCAGACCCATGTAAGTGTTGCATGTCATGTTTTTATGTCACCATTTTATAGTAAAGCTATTACCTATTCATATTCCTGCCTCAGAGTGTTGTCTGTCTATTTAGGAACTGTTAAGTATCATACACCCGAGAGTGATAGGAAGCTATCCCTAGACTAACTGTGCCAGAGTGGGTCGAGTCAGATTGCCGGGGGTTGGCGGTGCTGTATACAGGGCCCGAGAAAACAAACCAGCGGCTCTCTTAACTGGGGCTAGCGCTACACGTGGGGGCTCGTCCAGTCCGGGATTCTGTTGCAGCAAATAGCAGCCAAAAGGTACCAGCATGGACCCACTAGAAATAGCAAAGTGGTGCGCAGTAGTAAAAACAGATCCACATGAAGTAGTGATCATAGAACTTGCAGGGACCTGGCAAGATGATGCAGTGAAACAGTTAGTGGCGTCACTGTCCCCGCAACAAAAAGCATACATAGTGGATGTCAGATCAGAACCTCCTTTGACATATGTACTGGTGAAGTGGAAGGATGGAGTCCCAGAAGACTTCAAGAAGCCGAGCATAGAAACGGCGGATAAACAAATCTTTAAGTTAATACGCGCTCCACCCGACTTAAAAGATGTGAAGACAGAGATGAATCCTGGATCGCCACAGGGCGCTCTCAGCACAGAATTATGCGCGGTCCTAGGGGAAATCATAGCGCGCTGCAAGAAAGATCCTGCGGATTACCAAATGTCAGGATACCGGAAACTTAGAATGTTTTCAGGAAGGAAGCCTGTACCTTCAGGAGAGGAAGGATTTGAGGAGTGGTTAGATGGTGCTACTCAGGCTTTAGAGGAGTGGGAAGTCCCAGACCACAGAAAGAAGCAGAGAATTGCCGAGAGCTTAAAGGGGCCTGCCCTAGAGGCCATACGCAACCTTAAGATGAGCAAGAAAGACTGTATTGCGCAAGACTATCTAGACATTCTGCAGAATGTGTTTGGAGGAACAGAAAAGATCACTGAGCTTACCTACCAACTAGAGCACTGCTACCAGAAGGCAGGGGAGAAGCTATCAGAGTTTATGATGCGTCTAGATAAAATACTGCACAAGATGATCTTAAAGAAGGTGATTGACCCGAAGAAGGTGGATGAGGCCCGGGTCCAGCAGGTCATGAGAGGATTTCAACCCCTGGATCCCATCGCACTGGCGCTACATACAAGACAGGACGGGAAGAGCCTGGAGTACCCTGACTTGATCCGAGTAGTCAGAGAAGAAGAAGCTATGCTGGAGGAGAAGAAAAGGAGCCAACTAGTTGAGCTGGTGCAGCCCCCTCCAGTGATGGTCAGGGCCGCCACGACCTTAGAAAGAGACGCAGAGGTGGATACCTTAAAGTCACAGATGTCCCAAGTGTTGGGAATGTTGACCTCCCTGATGGAAAAGGAGTCAAGGGTACCTGAGAGGAACAGCCCAAGGAAGGAGTTGTTTCCAAATACTTCAGCACCCGCATCCCTGGAAGAAAGGGGGGATATGATCTGTTTCAACTGTGGAGGAGTTGGTCACGCGGCCAGAGTGTGTTCCAGTCCCAAAAAGAGGAAGACGAACAACCGCAAGCCGCCGGAAAACTTCAGCGGGCCCCGGTGAAGGAGTCAACCGGGTGCCCATCATTCTTACGGAACTCCATACTGAATGCAGAAGCAACAGAGTTTATCCCTTCCTGTCCTTGGTTGGATGCTTGGGAAAGTGCCAGTGAACCATCTGAAAAGGAAGATCCAAGAGAAGCCATGTACCTTCCTGCTCCGGAACTGGATGTTCCCGAGGAAGGGGGAAGTCCTGAGTTAGCAACAGAAGAAGAGTCTGCTCCAACAGAAAGCCCAAGAGGACAGAGGAAGCGGAGGGCAATAAAACCTCCCAGGAGACTAACCTACCCACAGATGGGTGAAAGTGCGGAAGACACTGTAGTCACTGCTAGAAGGAGTATGGAAGACCATGACCCTCCCGCTGTTCATTTGGTGCCCCAGCTCACTCTCTGGCACAGTTAGACAGGATACTAATGTTAGTGTGTCCTGTGGGCAGGGGAGTTCACTGCCTCGTTTTTGGTGGGAATTTCCTCTGCCGACATCATATGAAGGATTGATGGATGTTATGAGATCTGTAGTTGGAGATTATGTTATCTTTGGGGACCAAAGAGTTCAGGTGGGGGGAGTGTGTAGCGGGGTCTTCTTTAAGGCCCCGGGACTACAGTACCCAGAGCCCCATTCGGCCTCAGGGCGGAGGTTCCACCGCAGAGACTCATGGGAGAGGTTACTTAAGAGAAGGGCGGGGGGAAGCTCGCTCTCTTGGGACAACGCGCTTCAAGCAACAAGTCATCCTGCGCGGATCTGCTGTGGGGTAAGGCCTGAAGCCTAAGGCCTTACCCGAAGTCCGAAGAGCCTTTCACCGTCCTGCAGAGCCTGGGTGGATCCTGGATCGTCAGTGTAGGACTCCAGTTGGATCGGGGACCTGATCGGTTGCAGACGCAGTGTGCGACGGACACACGCAGTGGAAGACCCAGGCTGGGATCGCGCCTGGAACGGTGAGCGGGCACCTGCCCATATCCATAGACTGAGTTATATTCAGGCCTATAGACTGCCTAGGCCCACGGTTCACTCACCAGTGTTCTTTGGGGGTCGGGTAGTTGGGACAGAGTTGAAGTGCCTACCCCCCCCTGTTTGCATACTTTTGCTACGAGTTACCACCTTTTTTGGATTACAATTGGTTAATTTCTTCAAGTGCACCAACGAAAGCTGGCCGGTGAAGAAAATCTTACTCTCTTAGGGAAAGGGGACTATTTCATACACTGTCAGGCCTGACATAGGTGGGGAAAGTTATAAAGTTTGTGTTGCTGTGTCTTAGGGCGCTCATGCCATAATAGCTCCGCGTGGTGGATACTGCGGGCGCCATTTTATAGTGCTGCCTCTGTAGCATTGGTTGATACAGGGTTCTGCAGACCCATGTAAGTGTTGCATGTCATGTTTTTATGTCACCATTTTATAGTAAAGCTATTACCTATTCATATTCCTGCCTCAGAGTGTTGTCTGTCTATTTAGGAACTGTTAAGTATCATACACCTGAGAGTGATAGGAAGCTATCCCTAGACTAACTGTGCCAGAGTGGGTCGAGTCAGATTGCCGGGGGTTGGCGGTGCTGTATACAGGGCCCGAGAAAACAAACCAGCCGCTCTCTTAACTGGGGGTAGCGCTACATATATAATCTCACATAGGACCTTCTATTGAGTAATTCATCCAGCACTTCTTCCTCCATAGTCCAAAAAAGTCCACTCTGTCACACATGTGTTTCTACTCTGTATCGCTAATAATGTAATATCAAATGTACAAGGACCTTTTTCCTACTGTATTGTGCTTTTGTTTTTATATATTTTGCTAGACAACTGTAAATGATTTATGTTTTTTTATTATCTGATTTACCCAACCTTGCTAGTATCATTTACTTTGCATAGTAGTATAAGAGGCAATGATGCTATATAAGTTTAAATCATTCATAATGGTTATTATTTAAATTTAGATTGTGTGTGTGTTTAAAATGCAATGTTATACAATGCAAAACATTACTTTTTAAAAACAAAAACTGCAACACATTTACAAGCACATAAAGGAATGTGAAGACATTCGCATGACACTTGCATGTGTTTACAAATTTACAATGATGTTTTTTACAGCTGCCGATGTATAAATATATTTATATCTATATATATCTATATATAGATATATATATATATCTATATATATATATATATAGATATATATATAATCATTATACAAGATTGATATAGCGCCAACAATTTTCACAGTGCTTTACAACATGAGGGCAGACAGTACAGGTACTATATATATATATATATATATATATATATATATATATATATATATATATATATACACATACAGTATCTCACAAAAGTGAGTACACCCCTCATATTTTTGTAAATATTTTATTATATCTTTTCATGTGACAACACCGAAGAATTGACACTTTGCTACAATGTAAAGTAGAGAGTGTACAGCTTGTATAACAGTGTAAATTTGCTGTCCCCTCAAAATAACTCAACACACAGCCAATAATGTCTAAACCGCTGGCAACAAAAGTGAGTACACCCCTAAGTGAAAATGTCCACATTAGGCCCAAAGTGTCAATATTTTGTGTGGCCACCATTATTTTCCAGCACTGCCTTAACCCTCTTGGGCATGGAGTTCACCAGAGCTTCACAGGTTGCCACTGGCGTCCTCTTCCCTTTTCCACTCCTCCATGACGACATCACAGAGTTGGTGGATGTTAGAGACTTTGCTCTCCTCCACCTTCCGTTTCAGGATGCCCCACAAATGCTCAATAGGGTTTAGGTCTGAAGACATGTTTGGCCAGTCCATCACCTTTACCCTCAGCTTCTTTAGCAAGGCAGTGGTCGTCTTGTAGGTGTGTTTGGGGTTGTTATCATGTTGGAATACTGCCCTGCGGCCCAGTCTCTGAAGGGAGAGGATCATGCTCTGCTTCAGTATGTCACAGTACATGTTGGCATTCACGGTTCCCTCAATGAACTGTAGCTCCCCAGTGCTGGCAGAACTCATGCAGCCCCAGACCTTTGATACTCCCACCACCATGCTTGACTGTAGGCAAGACACACTTGTCTTTGTACTCCTCACCTGGTTGCCGCCTCACACCCTTGACACCATCTGAACCAAATAAGTTTATCTTGGTTTCATCAGACCACAGGAGATGGTTCCAGTAATCCATGTCCTTAGTCTGCTTGTCTTCAGCAAACTGTTTGTGGGCCCTCTTGTGCATCATCTTTAGAAGAGGCTTCCTTCTGGGATGACAGCCATGTAGACCAATTTGATGCAGTGTGCGGCGTATGGCCTGCACACTGACAGGCTGACCCCCCACACGCCTTCAACCTCTGCAGCAATGCTTACAGCACTCATACGTCCATTTCCCCCAAAAATACTTTGGATATGATGTTGAGCATGTGCACTCAACTCCTTTGGTCGACCATGACGAGGCCTGTTCTGAGTGGAACCTGTCCTGTTAAACCACTGTATGGTCTTGGCCACCATTCTGCAGCTCAGTTTCAGGGTATTGGCAATCTTCTTATAGCCTAGACCATCTTTATGTAGAGCAACAATTAATTTTTTCAGATGCTCAGACAGGTCTTTGCCTTGAGGTGCCATGTTGAAATTCCAGTGACCAGTATAAGAGAGTGAGAGCGATAACACCAAATTTAACACACCTGCTCCCCATTCACACCTGAGACCTTGTAACACTAACGAGTCACATGACACCGGGGAGAGAAAATGGCTAATTGGGCATAATTTGGACATTTTCACTTAGGGGTGTACTCACTTTTGTTGCCAGCGATTTATACATTAATGGCTGTGTGAGCTATTTTAAGGGGACAGCACATTTACACTGTTATACAAGCTGTACACTCACTACTTTACATTGTAGGAAAGTGTAATGTCTTCAGTGTTGTCACATAAAAAGATATAATAAAATATTTACAAAAATGTGAGGGGTGTACTTACTTTTGTGAGATACTGTATATATATATATATATATATATGCATAGTATATATACACACACATACATTGTGTATACTGTACAGTATATAATCGAATGCATACAATAATCGCACACTGAACTGCTGCTCTCGCAGCCATTACCCCATAATCACACAGTGTTAATCCTAAACACATTACACTGCAATGTTTGTTGAACGCGGTCCTAATTAATCCGTTTATTAGGCGATTAACATGCTCCTCTGAGAAGCTTGAACACGTCTCCAGACAGGAAATATTTATCCAAGAAGCAGCGACAGGAGGGAAAGGGAGACTAGCTTTGCCCTCTATACTTAACCCATTGTTCAGAAGTTCGTGCATTTTTTTGCTGCTTCAATGTAATATACAAATACAGTTGTCCGGTATTTGAAAGCAGTAACTGTTTACACTAATGTTGTGCTCTAAAATCCCAGTACGCTAGATTCTGAACATCAAGATGTTTTTCATGTTTGTGTGAAGTGTTATTTTTTACCATTAAGATGTATATTAAATATGATACAGCTTCTTGGAAAGCCTCTGAATTCTGTTAGGTTTTATGGTTGTTTAGTATTTTTCATAAATACAGTTACTTTAAGCCAGCAGTAGAGATCATTATATTAGTGTCAAATTACTGTAAAAGAAATATCTACTTTCCCATAAGCTATCATGGAGGTGGCAGGTTGCAAAATTGAGACTGGAATTCATGATGCATTTAACCAACAGTGGGGCTGATTTACTGAATGAAGAGAGAATGGTGAATGTTCAGTTTGTAAGGGGGAAGCTGTGTCCTTTGCCATTGCTCAATCAGGAGCAAGGAAACAAATATATATATTTTTGCTTTTGCACATGATTGGACTAATAAAAAGAACACGGCTTATATTTAATCACTAACCTCATTAAATATTTGCATAGTTTTCTAATTATTTTCTCAACCTTACTTTATTAACCCCAAGTAAGTCAACTTGTGCTGTTGGCATGCAGGTATTATAAGGAATTAGTTAAGAAAATGGAAATTCTTCTTTGGGGGACATAACAGGAACCTGATCTGTCCTAAACTGTAAAATGTGTTAAAGTGCATGAACCTTGTCACACCTTAAAGTATAACTAAAGGCAAAACCTTTTCTTTACTTTTAGATAGAGTGGAGAGGGATTAAAACACCTATGCAGTCTCCCATTGCTCCAATCACTGGAAAACATATACAATAACCCTACACAGGTGGTATCTAACACCTTATCAACTCTTAAAAATTTACCCAGGCAGTCTGACCAGCTGTTGGAGGAAATGTGGTAGCATAGGCTCGATTGCTCACATTCTCTGGTTCTGCAAGCCCCTCAGTTCAAATTGGAGACAAATATTCGCACTGATCTCATCCATATCTGGCAAACATGTCACCCCTATCCCTTTTCTTGCTTTGCTCCATGTAGGTATAGAGGAATATCCTCCAAAACTTAGATCCATTATAATACATCTATTACTTGCCGTAAAGCTGAACATAACCAGATTATGGAAGACCTCAGAAATTCCCTCTATATCCAGTACAATTGCTGACCTTAACTTACAATGTGAAATGGAGAGACTGGTAGCCAGGAAAAATATGCAGCTAGAGAAATTTGAAACACAGTGGTCACAATGGTTGGAACACCCAAAATGTAAAGTACAAATGTGAACTGGTATGTTTGACATCTCATATCTGTTTACACTGGTGTCCTTCCCTCTGCCTCTTCTCCACCTCCCTCTCTTCCCCCTCCCTCTCTTCCCTCTCTTCCTTCCTTATCCCCCCTTTCCCCACCCTTCTCCCTCTTCCCCCCTTTCTCCCCCTCCCCCTTCCCCCCTCGTTCTCCTTCTTCCCCCTCACCCCACTTCTCCCTCACCCCCTCATTCCCTTCCCCCTCTTCCCCCCTTTCCCCTTCCCCTTTCTCCCTCTTCCCCCCATTTCTCCCTCTTCCCCCCCCATTTCTCCCTCTACCCCCCTTTCCCCTCTTCCCATTTCTCCCTCTTCCCCCCTCCCCCCTCCCCTCTCTCCCCTCCCCCCATCTCCCCTTCCCCTCTCCTTCCTCCCTCCTCTCTCCTCCCCCTCCTTCCCCTCTCCCCTTCCCCCTCTCCCCTCCCCTTCTCCCCTTCTCCTCTCTTTCCTCCCTCCTCTCTCCTCTCCCTCCTTCCCCTCTCTCCCATTCCCCCTTCTCCCCTTCCCCCCTCTCCCCTCCCCCTCCTCTCCTCTCCCCCTCTTCCCTCTCCCCCTTCTCCCCTTCCCCTCTCTCCTCCCCTTCCCCCTCTCCCTCCTCCCTTCCTCTCCACCCTCCCCCTCCTATGCCATAGACAGCAGTTTGGGGCATATTTCTCTCTACTAATTTAGGGGTTTATAACTGCCACATAATGTCAAATCAGCCAAGTTAAATTTTGTATACTCCAATCTGAACCTCTGTTATGTTGCAATGACATTGTTTTACTTTCTTCTATTTGTAAAATTTCAATAAAAAATTACTGAACTAAAACACCTGTCAGTTTTTGTTGCTTTTGTGCTATTCCCCCTCTCAATTTCTCCTGTTTATCATCATCATGGAAAGTGAAAGTAAAAGAAAATCACAAATTTCAGGCTGTCCCTAGAAAAGTAATAGTGGGAAAATCTTCCAATGGGGTCACTAGTTTTGGTGGCCTGGGGGTCCCCAAGGGATTCCCTTGATGTGCAGGGATTTCCTCTCACTTTCTGTTTGGTTATGGGACAGGAAGTGAAGGGAAATCTCCCTAATGGGGCACAGATGGCAAAAAATAAACGAACAGGGGTTTTAACCTTCCCTACTCTATCCAAAATGAAAAAAGTTTTGCCTATAGTTTTACTTTAAGTTATCTGTTAGTCTGTAAATCAATCCATGTGTTCTGTGGATCTACCTCCCTCCGAGCCTTGTGATTGGCTAAGTCATTAAATATGAATAACACAGTTGTAACATTCTCTCACGCCGTCGACTGGAGCATGCCCAACAGCACCTGGTAGGGAAAGAATGCATTGTGCTTAGAGAACACTAACTGGGACTTATACAACCTGACTACAACCCATTGCTTCCTACAGATTACAAACAAAAAAGGCAAAAGAGAATGTGGAAAACTAATATATCCATAGGCGTGCGCAGCCTATTGGATTAGGGTGTGCACCCCAAAACTCAAACACACATGCTTGTGGATATGTATGTCTGTGTGTGTGTATATATATATATATATATATATATATATATATATATATATATATATAGACATATATACAGAGATACACTCTTTTAAATAAATGTAAACAAACATTTTGAAATGTTTTAAAACAGTTTTTAATCTTTCAATACATTTTACATCTTATGGCAGAGCCGGTCAGAAGGAGAAGTGGGGATGAGAGAGGGGGAGATGGGATCATGTGGGTGAATGTGTAGCGCTATGTATTAGTGTAATGTGAAAAAACACCAAATAATGTATACTCAACAGGGTATAACCATAGAATGATAATGTACATGAAAACAATAAGTCCATGTAAAAATTCAACGTGATAAATAGTCCATCGTGGGTAAATAACATAGTGAAGTTGTCATGAGATTGAATGAACCATCCCAAAGAGAATCTTCAGATGAGAGATGTAATTATGAATGTTCTTACCGGAACCGTTGGACCCGAGTGTCGTACGACAACAGGTCAATCGAGCTTAGGGTATCCAACCAGCTGTTCAACGGGACTGTCAGCGAGGATCCAAGAAGAAGTGGAATGCATCTCCCTGGTGTCCAGAAGACGTCAACCCGAGGTAAGGTCGATGAGCCCGATATTCCTCAGCTGAAGCTGACACCAATGAATGTATCTCAACCATGGAGTAGGTAGAGAAATCGTGGAGATCCACCAAACATCTGAAAACAGCTTGGTTAAGGCAAGTAACAGCCCTTAGTAGGGTGATAGGGACCAGCTGGAGACACTCAAAAAACTTTTCCTCCACAGAGCATGCAAAGAAAAGAAAAAGTAGGGGCTCCGATGGTGCAGGTCAACAAAAGAAGGTTTTAATGATAAAAACCATCATACAAGTTAACAAAGTGATCACAGTTCAAAGATTCATAAAAGCAATATGGGGAGCGGTGTACCTGGCCCGACGCATTTCGTTCCAAGGAGGACTTCTACTGGGGCATCAACCTGTTCCCCCCATATTGCACAAAAATATATACTAAACATACAAGGCCATAATCAATGGCCGACCAATCACATGAAATTTCATTGATAAATCTCATGATTGGCCAGGAGCTGGTCACATGATAGACCAAGGTTCAAATTCTCAGCTCTCAAGCCAATCATTTATAGAGATGTAAAGTCCTCCTGGGTTCAGATATGACTCATAAATCGAACCAGGAAGAGACTAGTACTAACACATGGCAAACAAATTCTCAAAAAGCCTGCCAAAACATCATGTGACACCTCTCATCCACTCACCACCACAGTAAAGGAAGGTTCATGGGTCAACGGTCAAGCGTGCCCCAAGCGTCCAGTAGTGTGTGAGGTGAAGTGGGAGGTAATCTCCTTAGGTACAAATCCAAAGTGTGCCCGCACTCTGACATGCGCCCTGCTTTATTCACCGCGGAAGCCCTATCAGGGTATCAACCACTGGTGCGCTGGTGCGGCGATTACATGACTGGAGCAACGTCACTTGCACAGCGATGTGACCAGGATCGCACCACGCTCATCGTGCCAATGGGATCAGTGGCAGTTGTGGTGGGGGGTAACGGGGTCAGTGGCAGCACTGAGGGGAATGGGATGAGTGGCAGGTGTGTAGGGGGATCAGTGGCAGTGCTGGGGGGTTCATGGGCTCAGTGGCAGTGCTGGGGGGGTGATTAGTGGCAGTGCTGGGGGTTGATGGGATCAGTGGCGGTGGTGGGGGTTGTGGTGGTGAGGGGGTAAGGGGATTAGTGGCAGTACTGGGGGGGTGGGATGAGTGGCAGTGGGGGGGTGGGCTTCAGTGGAAGTGCTGGGAGGATGGGATCAGTGGCAATGCTGGGGGGGGATAGGGTTTGTGGCAGTGTTGAGAGGCATGGGATCAGTGGTGGGGGGATTGGGATCAGTGGAAGGACTGGGGGGGGGGAATGGGATCAGTGGCAATGCTGGGTGGGGGGGTGGATGAGTGGAAGTACTGGAGGGCATGGTATCAGTGGCAGTGCTGGGTGGGGGGTGGATGAGTGGAAGTACTGGAGGGCATGGTATCAGTGGCAGTGCTGGGTGGGGGAGGAGATGAGTGGAGGTGCTGGAGGGCATGGTATCAGTGGCAGTGCTGGGTGGGGGGGTGGGTGAGTGGAAGTACTGGAGGGCTTGGTATCAGTGGCAGTGCTGGGTGGATGAGTGGAAGTGCTGGAGGGCATTGTTTCAGTGGTAGTGCTGGGTGGGGGGGGTGGATGAGTGGAAGTGCTGGAGGGCATGGTATCAGTGGCAGTGCTGGGTGGGGGGTTGGATGAGTGGAAGTGCTGGAGAGCATGGTATCAGTGCAGGGCTTGAGTCCTGCAGGAACGAGTGGGAACGGCGTCCCTGCATTTTTTTTACAGCAGGAACGCCGTTCCCTTTGCAGGACTAGAGCAGCCGAGCCGCCCGAGCCAATCATTCACTATGCAGCGTTGCCCAGCATCGCCGCATAGTGAAGGACTCGACTCGAGTCATTGTCAGGGGCAGGCGAACTGAGCCGATCAGACTTGGAGCTCCTCCTCCAGGCTCCGACCTCGCCTGCCACCTGTCCTTCAGTACGCGGCCGGTTGCGTGTGACATCACGCGGAGGCGGAGTCACACAGCAACGCTAGGATGAGCCCGCGTCTTCTCTCCTCACACAGCCAGGCCAGCACCCTGAGACCAGCCGTGTCAGTACCGAGTACCCTGAGGCCAGCCAGCCAGCACCCTGAGACCAGCCAGCCAGCACCCTGAGACCAGCCATCCAGCACCCTGAGGCCAGCCAGGCCAGCACTGAGACCAGCCAGGCCAGCACCCTGAGACCAGCCAGCACCCTGAGACCAGCCAGCCAGCACCCTGAGGCCAGCACCCTGAGGCCAGCCAGGCCAGCACCCTGAGGCCAGCCAGCCAGCACCCTGAGGCCAGCACCCTGAGACCAGCCAGGCCAGCACCCTGAGACCAGCACGGACATCACCCTGAGACCAGCCAGGCCAGCACCCTGAGGCCAGCGAGGCAGCACCCTGAGGCCAGCCAGGCCAGCACCCTGAGGCCAGCCAGGCCAGCACCCTGAGACCAGCCAGCCAGCACCCTGAGACCAGCCAGGGCAGCACCGAGACCAGCCAGGCCAGCACCCTGAGACCAGCCAGCCAGCACCCTGAGGCCAGCACCCTGAGAACAGCCAGGCCAGCACTCTGAGGCCAGCCAGGCCAGCACACTGAGGCCAGCCAGCCAGCACCCTGAGGCCAGCACCCTGAGACCAGCCAGCCAGCACCCTGAGGCCAGCACCATGAGGCCAGCCAGGCCAGCACCCTGAGGCCAGCCAGCCAGCACCCTGAGGCCAGCACCCTGAGACCAGCCAGGCCAGCACCCTGAGACCAGCACGGCCATCACCCTGAGACCAGCCAGGCCAGCACCCTGAGGCCAGCGAGGCAGCACCCTGAGGCCAGCCAGGCCAGCACCCTGAGGCCAGCCAGGCCAGCACCCTGAGACCAGCCAGCCAGCACCCTGAGACCAGCCAGGGCAGCACCGAGACCAGCCAGGCCAGCACCCTGAGACCAGTCAGCCAGCACCCTGAGGCCAGCACCCTGAGAACAGCCAGGCCAGCACCCTGAGGCCAGCCAGGCCAGCACCCTGAGGCCAGCCAGCCAGCACCCTGAGGCCAGCACCCTGAGACCAGCCAGGCCAGCACCCTGAGGCCAGCACCCTGAGACCAGCCAGGCCAGCACCCTGAGACCAGGACGACCAGCACCCGGAGGCCAGCCAGGCCAGCACCCTTAGGCCAGCCAGGCCAGCACCCTTAGACCAGCACGGCCAGCACCCTGAGGCCAGCCAGCCAGCACCCTGAGGCCAGCCAGGCCAGCACCCTTAGACCAGCCAGGCCAGCACCCTGAGGCCAGCCAGCACCCTCAGACCAGCCAGGCCAGCACCCTGAGACCAGCCAGCACCCGAGCCGCCCGAGCCGATCCTTCACTAAGCGGCGTTGCCCAGCATCGCCGCATAGTGAAGGACTCGACTCGAGTCACTGTCAGGGGCAGGCGAACTGAGCCGATCAGACTTGGAGCTCCTCCTCCAGGCTCCGACCTCGCCTGCCACCTGTCCTTCAGTACGCGACCGGTTGTGTGTGACATCACGCAGAGGCAGAGTCACACAGCAACGCTAGGATGAGCCCGCGTCTCCTCTCCTAACACAGCCAGGCCACCACCCTGAGACCAGCCGGGCCAGTACCGAGTACCCTGAGGCCAGCCAGCCAGCACCCTGAGGCCAGCCAGGCCAGCACCCTGAGGCCAGCCAGGCCAGCACCCTGAGACCAGCCAGCCAGCACCCTGAAACCAGCCAGGCCAGCACCGAGACCAGCCAGGCCAGCACCCTGAGACCAGCCAGCCAGCACCCTGAGGCCAGCACCCTGATGCCAGCCAGGCCAGCACCCTGAGGCCAGCCAGCCAGCACCCTGAGACCAGCCAGGCCAGCACCCTGAGACCAGCACGGCCAGCACCCTGAGGCCAGCCAGACCAGCACCCTGAGACCAGCCAGCCAGCACCCTGAGACCAGCCAGGCCAGCACCCTGAGGCCAGCCAGGCCAGCACCCTGATGCCAGCCAGGCCAGCACCCTGAGGCCAGCCAAGCACCCGGAGGCCAGCACCCTGAGACCAGCCAGGCCAGTACCCTGAGACCAGCACAGCCAGCACCCTGAGGCCAGCCAGGACAGCACCCTGAGGCCAGCCAGGCCATCACCCTGAGGCCAGCACCCTGAGCCCAGCACGGCCAGCACCCTGAGGCCAGCCAGCCAGCACCCGGAGGCCAGCACCCTGAAACCAGCCAGGCCAGTACCCTGAGACCAGCACAGCCAGCACCCTGAGGCCAGCCAGGACAGCACCCTGAGGCCAGCCAGGCCATCACCCTGAGGCCAGCACCCTGAGCCCAGCACGGCCAGCACCCTGAGGCCAGTACGGCCAGCACCCTGAGGCCAGCCAGCCAGCACCCTGAGGCCAGCCAGGTCAGCACCCTAAGACCAGCCAGGCCAGCACCTAGAGGCCAGCCAGCACCCTGAGACCAGCCAGGCCAGCACCCTGAGACCAGCCAGCACCCTAAACCCAGCACAAAACTGATCTTTGAGTCAAGTATGAGCCAAGTCTTCAACTCAAGTTGAGCAAGTCTTCAGACCTGTAAGTACTGTAAGTAAATATATAAGGGGAGCTATTACTTGTTTGATGGGGGTAATATGTAAAATAAGCGATATCTGTGTGCTACTGTATTTTCTGTGAAATATATATGCATATGAGCGTATCATTTATTTTTTTGGTGGGGGAGTGGATCTTGGGTGGGAGTTCCCACACTTTTTTTCCCAGGACTTGACCCCTGTATCACTGGCAGTGCTGAGTGGGAGGGGGGTGGATGGGATTAGCGGCACTCACTTGCTCTCAGTGTGGATTCCCATCTCCATGCTTGCTGTGTCTCTGGCTTCTGCCTCCCTCCAGGCTTCACGTGTCTCCTCGCACAGTGGAGACCTCCTCCACTTCTCCCCCTTAACTCTATTGGATCAGCTGGCTTTTCCAGTCCCCCGGACCCATGCCCCATGCTCCCATATGCCTGCTGCTTGAAATTCAATAGGCGGAGCCGCGGAGAGGCTGGGTGGGTGGTCCTGCAGCAGCTACTTGGAACCAAGGAGTCAGGGTGAGCTGGGAGGCAGAGCCAGCAGTTCTAGTAGCCGATGGAAACATATAGCACCAGGCGGGACGGCATATAGAACAACCGATGCTCTGCATTTTCCTCCATGCAGCCCCTGAATGCTCACTTCTCCTCCTCTTCCTCCCAAAAGCATTCAACGGCTGCAGGGAGGAAAATGCAGCATGGAGCCAGGTTGCAAATGCGACCCTTATAGTTACACTTCGGGACACTGAATGGCACTGGCGCCCGTAGTGATTAGGGTGTGCCCAGGCGCACGCCTATGAATATATCCCTACATTATATTTCTCTGAAGACACTTAAAGTGGTTGTAAACCCTTACAGACCACTTTCACCTACAGGTAAGCCTAGATTAAGGCTAACCTGTAGGTGCTTGAAATATCTCCTAAACCTACACGGTTTAGGAGATATTTACTATGTCCCCGAACGATGCCGTGTTGTGCGCATGTGCCAATGTATTCGGCGCATGCGCACTCTTGAAAGGGAACGCTGTGCTCTTTCAAACTGGGGCCATGCTGTGACTGGCGGCTCCCACGCGCATGCGTGGTAGTGACATCACTCGACTCCGGGCAGTAACCGAACCGGAGTTCGCAGCCCTGGAAGGAAGAGGGGTGAAGAATGAACACTTCCTGCCAGCGATGAAATAGGGGACATCGCGGGCTTCGGTTTCAGGTAAGTCACACATAATGGGCTACTATGCAATGCATAGTAGCCCATTATGCTTTACCTTTGCAGGGAAACAAAGAGGAAGTAAAACCCATCAGGGTTTACTTCCTCTTTAACATGCCAACTTGCATTAAAAATGCCTGTTTATCTTGACAAGAAAAACAAAACAAAAAACTAGAGGCTTTAGAAGGACTTTAAAGGGCATACAGATTTTCTTTCCAAAGACAAAGTGTGTAAATCCATATCCAATCAGACCTTACCTTCACTGCTGTGATGCAGAATATTACACTTGTCCAGCATCTTGTCTCTTTGCGCTGCCTTATTAAGCAAAGCAAAAAGAAGAGCTACATGTACATTGCTGTTTTTGGATATACCTTTTTATAAAAGTTCAATATTTTATTATAGTTTATTTCAAAATGAACGTATCTCTATCTATGTTTGTGTCAGTACCCAACACCCGTTACATTTAAAATTGAAACAAAAACGACTAAAAGCCATGCCCTGATAAAGTTTAGTTTGAGATGAAACATGTAGGTGTCTAAAGAGGTCTCAGCATGCCGGCTATGATAAATAACCTGTATGCCACAGCAAAAGTAGAGCCACCTATGATCTGGATAAATACTGCTAAGCCACATGTTACCAACCATCCATGAACTATATAAATGAGTGTGATGGAGTACTAGGTGATGGGATCCTTAATAAGGGAATTGATTGAGTACAATAGGTAGTAGGAGTAGATTATGATCTGCATGCTGCTTGTCATCATAGTTGGTAGTAGGGATGAGCCGAACACCCCCGGGTTCGGTTCGCCACCAGAACCCGCGAACGGACCGAAAGTTCGCACGAACGTTAGAACCCTATTAAATACAATGGATGCGAACGTTCGAAATCTAAAGTGCTAATTATAACGACTAATATGCATGTTAGATGTCCCTGTCGGAGGGCGGAGAGGAGGTTGGTGCCATTGTCGCAAACCACCATTCCTGGCTTAAGCTGGCGTGGTGTCAACCATCTCTCGGCCTGCCCCTGCAGAGCTGACAGAACCTCTGCCCCAGTGTGGCTCCTGTCCCCCAAACACACCAGCACAAGCACGGCATGGCATCTTTTTGCCTGCGTACTTGCGTAGCCCCTTGAACGCCTATGGAGCACTGCTGGTTCCAAGGACAAAGCACAGGAAGAGGCCATGGAGGAAGAAGAAGAGGAGGGGGTGGAGGAGAGAGGTGTGTCACAACCAGTAGTAGAATTTTGGAGGCGTGGCAGCGGAACAACCTCCAACATTACTGCACCTTGTCCTGCATTCTTCCCAGCTGCCAAAAGAGTGACCCAATGGGCCGTGAAAGAAAGGTAACGTCCCTGTCCATGCCTGCTGGACCATGAGTCAGCGGTAATATGCACCTTACCGCTGAACCGCCCTGTCCAGCGAGGCATGGACATTGCCTTCCACATGCCGGTAGAGAGCCGGAATCGCCTTCCGTGAGAAAAAGTGGCATTTTGGAACCTGCCACTGAGGAACCGCACATTTCACAAACTCACGGAAGGGGGCAGAGTCTACCAACTGAAAAGGCAGCAGTTGAAGTGCTAGCAATTTAGCCAAGTTAGCATTCAACTGCTGGGCATGTGGATGGCTGGGAGTGAACTTCTTTCGACGGTCCAGCAGCTGGGGCAGGGAAATTTGCCTGCTAGAATCGGACGTCGTTGTACTGCTAGCAGAGTGCCCGCAAGTACTTGGCTGTGACACACCTAATTCTACACCTTCATTCCTCTCAGAGCAGGTTTCAGAGAGGAGTGAAGGTATAGTGGGGTTGGAGATCCCAGCTGATACGGAGCAAGGAGAGGTCCGCTTTGTTCTTTGGTGTGTGTCTTTAAGATAGGCTTGCCAACGAGCTGCATGGCAGGTCAACATATGTCTGGTCAAGCATGTGGTGCCCAAGCGGCTGATGTTTTGGCCACGCGAGATACACTTGAGACATATGTTGCAAACAGCAGCGGTGCGATCTGATGCACTCGACTCAAAAAAGGCCCACACCAAAGAACTTTTGGAATAACGGGCAGAGGCAGCGCCCTGCACAGGCGGAGCTCTGCGGTGTGATTCAGTCGTCGTGCTGCCCTTACGCTGGCCCCACGAGGGCATCCTGCCTCGTTGAAGATGTGCCTCCTCCTCATCCTCCTCCTCCTCCTCTCTCCTATCAGGCACCCACGTGGAGTCAGTGACCTCATCATCCCCTCCCTCCTCATCACCGGAGCCAATCTGGCAGTATGCTGCAGCTGCTGGAACATGACTGCCAGATTTCTGTCCTTCTTGAGCATCCCCTCTCTCTGCTCTCACGCTACTGCCTTCCTCTAGCTGGGTATCATCATCAGACCCTTCGAAAAACGCTGGGCATCCTCCTGGAGCATGTACCCAACACTGTGCTCAAACAGTTCGGGGGACTCCTCAGGAGGACACGGTGGGTCTAGGGAAGGAGTGACTGATGATGACATAGATACGAGGGAAGAGGACGCTTTGGCAGCTGCTTTGCCAGTACCCTGAGCCTGGGTGAGAGAGGATGAAGAGGATGAGGAGGGCTTGGTCATCCACTCTACCAAGTCTTCGGCATGATGTGGCTCAACACGTCCAGCTGCCGAAAATAAGGACAAGCGTGTCCCATGGCCACGTGCTGATGACGATGCACCGCGTCCACGACCAGCACTGTTGTCTCTAGAAACAAAGCCTGCTTGCCCTCTTTTATTGGCTCCTGACTGTCTGCCTCTCCTTGTTTGCCTTCCAGACATTCTAAAGGCCTGCAGGGAGATGGGAAAACCAGTAATAAGGGATAGCTTCAGGTGTATAATGTGCAGGAGGCACACTACGCCCCCTGTAAGTGCTGCAGATGCCTGCCTGTGTTACTCAACAGGAAATCACAGCAATAAGGGCTAACTTCAGGTGTATATTTTGCAAGAAGCACAATAGGCCTGCTGTAAGTGCTGCAGATGCCTGCCTGTGTTACTCAAACAGGAAATCACAGCAATAAGGGCTAGCTTCAGGTGTATATTTTGCAAGAAGCACAATACGCCTGCTGTAAGTGCTGCAGATGCCAGCTTGTGTTACTCAACAGGAAATCACAGCAATAAGGGCTAGCTTCAGGTGTATATTTTGCAAGAAGCACAATACACCTGCTGTAAGTGCTGCAGATGCCTGCCTGTGTTACTCAAACAGGAAATCACAGCAATAAGGGCTAGCTTCAGGTGTATATTTTGCAAGAAGCACAATACGCCTGCTGTAAGTGCTGCAGATGCCTGTTAGTGTAACACAAAAGAAAAAAAGCTACGAGCAATAAGGGGTAGCTTCAGGTGTATAATGTGCAGGAGGCACACTACGCCTGCTGTAAGTGCTGCAGATGCCTGCCTGTGTTACTCAAACAGGAAATCACAGCAATAAGGGCTAGCTTCAGGTGTATATTTTGCAAGAAGCACAATACACCTGCTCTAAGTGCTGCAGATGCCTGCCTGTGTTACTCAACAGGAAATCACAGCAATAAGGGCTAGCTTCAGGTGTATATTTTGCAAGAAGCACAATACGCCCGCTGTAAGTGCTGCAGATGCCTGCCTGTGTTACTCAAACAGGAAATCACAGCAATAAGGGCTAGCTTCAGGTGTATATTTTGCAAGAAGCACAATACACCTGCTGTAAGTGCTGCAGATGCCTGCCTGTGTTACTCAAACAGGAAATCACAGCAATAAGGGCTAGCTTCAGGTGTATATTTTGCAAGAAGCACAATACGCCTGCTGTAAGTGCTGCAGATGCCTGTTAGTGTAACACAAAAGAAAAAAAGCTACGAGCAATAAGGGGTAGCTTCAGGTGTATAATGTGCAGGAGGCACACTACGCCTGCTGTAAGTGCTGCAGATGCCTGCCTGTGTTACTCAAACAGGAAATCACAGCAATAAGGGCTAGCTTCAGGTGTATATTTTGCAAGAAGCACAATACGCCTGCTGTAAGTGCTGCAGATGCCTGTTAGTGTAACACAAAAGAAAAAAAACTACGAGCAATAAGGGGTAGCTTCAGGTGTATAATGTGCAGGAGGCACACTACTCCTGCTGTAAGTGCTGCAGATGCCTGCCTGTGTTACTCAACAGGAAATCACAGCAATAATGGCTAGCTTCAGGTGTATATTTTGCAAGAAGCACAATATGCCTGCTGTAAGTGCTGCAGATGCCTGCCTGTGTTACTCAACAGGAAATCACAGCAATAAGGGCTAGCTTCAGGTGTATATTTTGCAGGAAGCACACTACGCCTGCTGTAAGTGCTGCAGATGCCTGTTAGTGTGACACACACGGAAAACACAGCAATAAGGGCTAGCTTCAGGTGTATACTGTGCAGGAGGCTTAGCAAAAATATCACTGACACTGTCCCTGCCTATCCTTCTCTCTCCCTACACACAAGGTTTAGCAGAATTCACTCTGACACTGTCCCTACCTATCCTTCTCTCTCCCTACACACAAGGTTTAGCAGAATATCACACTGACACTGTCCCTACCTATCCTTCTCTCTTCCTACACACAATTTCACTATAACTGTCCCTGCCTATCCTTCTCTCTCCCTGCACGCCGAAACACATTACACAAGGCCGCCGCGCTGGCGGCCTTTTATAGTGTGGGGCGTGTACTAAACCCCCTGAGCTATAATTGGCCACAGGCATCCTGCCTGTGGCCAATTATGGCTCTCCTCGCTGCCGGCGCTGTGATTGGCCAAGCATGCGGGGTCACAGTGCATGCTTGGCCAATCACAGCGCCGGGATTTTGGGCCGTTCGCTTCACTCAAATTTGGCGCGAACGACCCAAAACTTTCGATCTTCGTCGAACGATCGAACACACGATGTTCGAGTCGAACGTATGTTCAACTCGAACGCGGAGCTCATCCCTAGTTGGTAGAAAGACATTACATTTGATCTGTGCATACCTGCAACAAAGAAGGAAAAAAATATTTATACACTATATATATATATACAGTATATGCCCTATGCCTGAAGTCAGTTGTTTCCACTTATGCTGCGTACACACAATCATTTTTTAATGTCATTTTCAAAAACGATGTTTTTCTCGACGTGATTTTTCTTGTTTCCTCTCAAGCCTGTCTTGCATACACACGTTTATTTAAAAAAACGCTCGGGCAAAGCGCAGTGACGTACAACACGTACGACGGCACTATAAAGGGGAAGTTCCGTTCGAATGGCGCCACCCTTCATGTTAGTAAAGTTTGAGCGACGATTCGCGCTTTTCAGCCTCGTGCTTTTCAGTCCGTTAATGCGTGACGAACGTGCTATCTCCATTACGAACGCTAGTTTTACCAGAATGAGCGCTCCCGTCTCATACTTGATTCTGAGCATGTGCGTTTTTTTTCCCCTCGTAAAAGCATACACACTACCGTATTTCACGTCGTTAAAAATGCAGAAGAAAAGGGAAGGATGTGGGGAAGGTGATAGGGTTGGCGAGTAGGATGGACCAAAAAGAAAGAAAAGAAGAGTGAAGAGGAAAGAGGGTGGGAAGATAGGTGGATTGTTAAAGTTTGTACATGGGCTTGCGAGGCTGGCAACTTTAGCTGGTGTGAAAGCTAAGTGTCCAATTTAAAACCAAGTATTCCTATAGCCTGTGTATTTCAAATGTTACAAGGTATATGTGACTCTTTTTGCAAATATTTTTTTTAATGCAATTCATGGTTTTCGTACACTATCTTTAGTCTTTGGTTTCCAACATCCATAGGGACACCAAGTATAAACTTTGTGTATTTTCTGCCTCTTACCTATAACAACACATTTGCTTCTGACCTTATCCTTTTGACCATTAACTATCTAAATACACAACTAACATTTGTATGTTCTAAAGCAGTGAATAAAAAACTGTCTCATTACTAATTCTACCGAGTGCAAAGAAATGTGACCAAACAATAGTTATGTGATTATACATATGCTTTAAGAAAAATTAAAGGCCAAAAAGGTGAAAATAAGAGAAATTAATTTTTAGGGTTTACATACACTTTCATTGCTAAATCCTGACAACTGCTTTTCTCCTGTGCAATGAGACATCCTTGGTGCCTGGCAATACTGTAGCATTATCACTTAGCAGGGATTGCCAATAATGGGCATCTTGTGAAGTTTTCTCTTAGGCAGGATGTTTATGTTTTAAAGTTTAAAACTAAGGTTTACTTTAAACAAGAAAAACTAGCCAATGCCTTAAATATTATCCCAACAAACATGGTAAAGTGCATGGAAACCCCAACAATGAACATATTATTTGCTTGCAAAATATGTCCCGGTCACTAGTTAACACCTCTATTATAGAAGCTAACTATAGGGTATTGATAAGATGATATATGGTCCCCTCTAAATTAAATTCTTATGTCCCAGGAGCCTCCC
Organism: Rana muscosa; assembly: GCA_029206835.1. Lineage (NCBI taxonomy): Eukaryota > Metazoa > Chordata > Amphibia > Anura > Ranidae > Rana > Rana muscosa. The sequence continues at coordinate 335,056,122 of CM055117.1, forward strand.
TGCTCTGTTTCAGTGGGTAGGAGGGAAGGGCATTCCACATATGGTGCTTTTGGATATGCATATACAACTTTATCAACTCCCTCACCTTGGTGAACCTGAAAAAATCCCCACAACATGCGCTTCTCAACAACCAAGTGGAGAAGGCCCCCGAAACATTTGAGATGATTATTTGCCTTTGTTTTTTTTTTTGACAGCATAAATTTCCATAGCTAAGCCTTGGAAGACACTTAATGCCCTGTACACGCAATCAGAATTTCCTATGGGATAAAATCTGATGGAATTTTCCATAGGAATTCCGCTCAAGCTGTCTTGCATACACACTGTCAGACCAAATTCCGACCGTCCAAAACGCGGTGACGTAAAACACTACGACGAGCCGAGAAAAATTAAGTTCAATGCTTACGAGCATGCGTCGACTTGATTCTGAGCATGCGTGTTTTTTTTCTCCGTCGGAGTTCCACACAGACGATCGGAACATGTTCTATTTCTAAACTCCTACGGAAAAAAGTCTGATGGGGCCCACACACGGTCGGAATATCCGATGAAAAAATTCCGTCAGACATTTTTCATAGGAAATTCTGATTGTGTGTACAAGGCATTACTATACCATTTGATCTAGTCAAAACCAAGCTGTCCTAGATCACGGTTAATGAGCATCCATCCACAATCCTGAATGATAAAGTCAAATTATTTGAAAAGACCTGGAACCCGTGGATAAAATAATTTACAGGAAGCTCCTGAAACCCTTTTGTGTGGTGCGCTGTTCCTGGACTAGATGGACAGTCTTATGTATTCCTCACTTTTTTACTCCCGTCTTTTTATTTCTCTCTGTCTTCTAGGTTTTATTTTCTAATGCCATGACATAGCCCCCATAATGCACGAAAGGGGAGCGTAACTCCCCATACTTGAGCCTAGTGGGGGGGGTGGGCACCTGTTTTGCTTAGCGGACTTCCCTGCCACTGGCCATAGATGTACTTGTTGTTCACAACTAGGAAAATTATAATTTAATACATGTAATTTCTCACTTTTTCATGCTATCATCATGGTTGTTTGAATGGTCGAAATGCCTCGTTCTTTGGCTGTTTGTTCTGTTCATGTGCATTACTGTTATGTACCTGTGAACATATTATGTTGTTTTCTTTTCTTGCGTATGTACCTATTGCCTGTTGGGGGACCACCGCATTGATTCTATTATGTGGTATTTTTATTAAAGTGGAAGTAAACCCTCCTATCATTTTCAGGCAAGGAAGCTGCCATCTTGGCCTCTGTTTAATCTTCAACTGCCATGATGCTGCACATGTGATCAGTTATGACACCAGCCATTGGATGGTTTGACAGTTTGGTTGAGAGCGCAACCAATGTGGCAGTTAGCATTCCCGGCATGCCGGGAATGTAACTGCTTTTTGAAACTGTTAAATCGATGGGTTTACTTCCACTTTAAGTTCTCGTCTATTTTTGTAAATAACTAAATAAAAACTATTGGAAAAGAACGTATTATTTGCTTCTTTTTAGTATGTTATATACACTGACTAAAATAGTGTATAAAAATAAATCAACTACCCTCTTCTTCCCTTATACACTCCACTGCGCTTCGGGAGCAGGTCTGCTGAATGCAGACCAAAAAAACCTTACTAGCTGCTACTTTACAAAAAACATATAATAATAAAAGTATTTTGAATAAACAAAAATTGTAGCGCTTCTGTGTATCACACCACAAATCTAAATACTATAGCAAATATATATATGTCCCGTGAAGAAATACATATATGTGAAAAACTGCAAAACATATACTCTAAAAATATATATGTGCACATACAATAAATTAATAAGTGTCCGTAACGTTCAAATATTGTTTTCAAACCAGTTGTGAAAAAAACATTTAAAGAAAGTCCATCAGTGAGATAAGTGTTCCAATAATAGTGACTTCAACTAAAATTTGCATAAAAATCTTCCTGTGTTCTCTTGAAAAACCTTCACCACACCAGCGTGATTAGTGACTCCACTCCCTAAGGACTTGCACTCACCACTAGGATTTGCCTTGCACTCTCATGCTCGGCTTCACAGCTTAAACACCCATCAGGGTATAAAAGATAGATCCAAACGATGTTGCTAGGTCAGTCAAGTTTTCCCGCATGAAAAAGCAAAAAAGTCTCCAATAGTGAAGTACGTAAAAACTTTTATTAAACACAGCACAGGTAACCTTCAATAGTTTCACTCACATCTAGCAAATCAAAGTTAGGCACTTCAGCAAAATCACTTCAAAACGCCAGACAGGCATACGACAGGTAGCCGTGATGTATTGCGGTCTCGGCGGACCAATCAATCATTTGTGTCTCACCCTCCTTCATATATGCCCGTCTCTCCACTCCAATCGAAAACACCGTGAACTTCCGTCCAAACACCAGACTGTAGATTCGATGAGTGGTCGAAAAAACCGAACACCATAAAAGAGCGCCGTGTTGCTTCTCCCAGACTAGTTTCGTCGCATAGGACTTCTTCCAATGGATATATATACACTAGTGAAGATTTATTTTGTTCTATCGCTTTACAAAAATGCAAATACCTGCTGATTCTCGCAGAATTTCCGGGAGCTTGCAATTTTCTGTGTATTCTGCCACTGTTAGACGCAAATCTCAAGCAATGCTATCAGCCCTGCCCAGTTTGCCTCTAATGCCGCGTACACACGACCGTTTTTAATGATAAGAAAATGCCATTGTTTAAAATGGTCATTAAAAATGATCGTGTGTGGGCTTCAGAGAATTTTTCACGACGTGAAAAATGGCCATGAAAAAATTGGAACATGCTCAAATTTTTCTCGTCGTGAAAAACGGCTGTGTGTAGGCTTTAACGACGTGAAAAAAATGCGCATGCTCAGAATCAAGTATGAGACAGGAGCGCTCGTACTGATAAAACTAGCGTTCGTAATGGAGATAGCACATTCGTCACGCTGTAACGGACTGAAAAGCACGAGGCTGAAAAGCGCGAATCGTCTCTCAAGAAACTTTACTAACATGAAGGGTGGCGCCATCCGAATAGAACTTTATAGTGCCGTCGTACGTGTTGTACGTCACCGCGCTTTACTGGAGCATTTTTTTCCACGATAGTGTGTAGGCAAGGCAGGCTTGAGAAGAATCACGTCGTGAAAAATGCAGTTTTATTCAATGACATTAAAAACGAATGAGTTTGCATCATATGATGTGAAACGCGTTAGCCCTGTACCTGTTCACATTTCTAAGTTTGTATGCTGTGCTGTGTTATGGATTTTACTAAATAAATAGGCATTTTTTAACGGAGTGCGGCCATCCAGGACTTTCTTTCTTAATCACCAACATTAAAAACGGTCGTGTGTACGCGGCATGAGAACTGCAGAACCACCCATGTTATGGAGAGAATGAACAGGGCGTTCTTTAGTCAAATGTAGACACTAGCAGTGTAATACGACAATGCTATTTCTCTATAGATACAATACAGTACACTGATGGCGTTTTTCACAGTATTGCTGTCAGAATTAAGCAAAGGAAGAAAAGCCTTAAAAAAAAAAGAAAAAAAAGAAGAAAACCAATGCAGCCACTACATCAAGGACTGGTAAGCTGCAATGTTTTTCATTTTTGGTTTAACCACTTGCTTACTGGGCACTTAAACCCCCTTCCTACCCAGGCCAATTTTCAGCTTTCAGCACTGTCACGCTTTGAATGACAATTGCGCAGTCGTGCGACGTGGCTCCCAAACAAAATTGACGTATTTTTTTCCCCACAAATAGAGCTTTCTTTTGGTGGTATTTGATCACCTCTGTATTTTTTATTTTTTGCGCTATACACAAAAAAAGAGCGACAATTTAGAAAAAAACACAATATTTTTTACTTTTTGCTATTATAAATATCCCCATTTTTTAAAAAAATATATATTTTTTTCCTCAGTTTAGGCTGATACGTATTCTTCTACATATTTTTGGTAAAAAAAATCGCAATAAGCGTTTATTGATTGGTTTGCGCAAAAGTTATAGCGTCTACAAAATAGGGCATAGTTTTATAGCATTTTTATTAATATTTTTTTTTTTTACTAGTAATGGCGGCGATCAGTGATTTTTATTGTGACTGTGGCATTATGGCGGACACATCGGACACTTTTGACACCATTTTGGGACCATTGTCATTATTACAGCGATCAGTGCTATAAAAAATGCACTGGTTACTGTAAAAATGACACCGGCAGTGAAGGGGTTAACACTAGGGGTGCTGAAGGGGTTAAGTGTACCTAAGGGAGTGATTCTTACTGTGGGGGGAGGGGACTGACTGGGGGAGGTGACCGATGGTTGTCCCTATGTACAAGGGACACACCATTGGTCTCCTCTCCATGACAGGACATGGATCTCTGTGTTTACACACAGAGATCCACATTCCTGTCTCTGTAAATGCCGATCGCGGGTACCTGGCGGACATCACGGCCGCCAGGCACGCGCATCGGCACCCGCGTGATGCAGCAGGCACGTAAGTTTCCCGTTGCGCGCTCAGGAGCGCGCGCCGGGAACGAGGAAGGGGTCGGACGTCAATTGACCTAGAATGCCGGGAGGACATTCGGCTATAGCACAGGCCTGTAGAGGTTAAATGCATTTTTCAACATACCTATTGTATCAATATAAAGTGTTATACCATGCTAAAGTGCAGATAATAACTAATGTTAATTGAAATTTTTTTAATTAAAAAACCAGCAGTGACAAACTATGTGATATCATCATAGTAAACATAAATAGAAACAAAAAAGTCATGCTTGGCAAAATAGAAACAAAATCATATACTGTGAAGATAATAATCTAGTGTATATTGAAACAATTTTGAAAAACAAGAAAAAAATGGCGTACAATGGCGTAATGACGTCAGTGCATAGCTCAGTCCTGCTACGCGCTGACGTCATTACGCCCCACGTGACCCCCAAAGTGCGATTTCGATTTTTGTTTGCCAGCAATCCAACTAGAGAAGATGTGCTTTCACACAATAGTCTGCTTAGTGGCAATGAAAATGTGGGTCGTTAGTTTACATTTATTTTTGTTATGTTTGATATTGGTTAGTGAAGCAGGGTTTCTCATGGGTCCTTGCGTATATTGAGATAGAGTACCGTATTGACCATGGCATAGACTCTAATCCATAGGTGTTTAACTTTGAAACACATCCACCATATATGCTTCATGTTGCCTGGTTTTGCACAGCCCCGAAAACAGTGCATGGGATAGGCAAGAAGGTATCTTTTAAATCTCGCTGGGGTATAATACCACCTAGACATAACCTTAAATTTGTTTTTAAATGAGACCTTAAAATGAGGTTTCCAATGCTATAACATTTCACAAAGAGCGAAAAAGAAAGCAAAAAAGAGACATCTTAGTCTGTGAAGCGCCAAAGTCTTGCTTCAATTTTATACAGTAGGAAGGAGTCTGATTAGTGGTGGCAGGAAGACAATAGCGAATAATAATTTTCTATTGTCACACAACTGAGTGGGCTCAGGACCCTTTTTTTAAGCCAATTAGAGCCCTGGCCCTAATTACAGTAAGAGCTTCAATTTTTTTTTTAAATAAAACCCACTGGAATCTATGTGTCCGATGCCCTGCATGTAGATTAGGGGCCGGGCGCATGGATCAGGGGGTGGCGCCCCTGCATCACATATGGACGGGCCGCCACTGACACAGGCATAGACCACTGTTCTCACTATCAGAAAATCTGACTCACAACAGTTGCTGGAGTGCATACATGTACATGTGTCAACTATAACTATAGCCATACAATCTCTTCCAACTGTGATGTCTTATCTGATGACCATACCTTACCATTTTCTCATATTTCACTTCCTACAAAGACAAATAATTTTCTATTCTTTACAGTCTCATTTTCCATCACTTGTTTTAACATGTGACTTATATCCACATTGCCATTTTTCAGGTTATACACCTGTAGCGGGACCCCCAAAAATGGGGTCGCTATGCTGTAAATTTAGGGGCAGTCTGGGCAATAGTATGGCCCAGATTCTACAATTCTGTTTAATATGGACTCTGCTCTGCCATGTTGTTGCCTGGTGCATAGTTCCCCTGGGCCTGAGGTGGCGCTGTTGCCCAGGTCTCGGGTTGAACCACTGGTGACATTGTGGTGTTATTGGGTGTCCTCTCTTGGCTACCGTGTGGTGGGCAGGTTCTGCCTGCTGTGCATGCCGGGAGAGGGTACATAAAGGGCAGGTGCCAGACGGAGGAGGAGTGTTGGAGGAGAGTGCAGGGGAGAACCCCTGGTGGCGAAGTCGCGCCCGTTGGCCTTGTTGGCCTGGGGTGCGTGAACTGGTCGAGGAGTCTCGGGCATCTTTATCCCGAGTCTGCGAAGTTCCAGGTAGGCCCAGTACCTTCAACTGGGTCTACAATCAACTCACTGGAGTCCCAGGCCCGTGTGTGCGGGTGGCCCACTCTGAAGGAGAGGAAACCGGGGGAGGACCTGTCCGAAGGATCAGTGAAGGAATTCATGGTTAAGGAGAGGCCTGGTTACCTATCAGAGGGAAGGATTCGTGAGTTGCAGAATAGCTCCTGTAGCGTGTCCCATTGACACCTATGGTCTTTATTAATCTATGGGAGTTTCAAAGTTCTAATTCAGTACAAAAGGATTCTGTGGCAGAGAATTACTTAGACTTGTCCGTGAAGGGGACTAACTTCAAGAAACTGTTCGTGTTTCACTCCGGCTGCTAGAACTGTGAGAGGGATCTATCCGGGTGAGCAATTCATACTCAGGCTTGGGTGAAGAATAGGGTAGTTGGGTGTCGCGTGCCTGAACCTGTCCCTCTACCTACTTTGTCTCTATCTTCAACCTATTCCCAAATCTGTTTTCAAGCAAGATAAAATAAACTCTTCGGTTTGGAGTTTAAACACTGTTTGGACATTGGCTTTCTTTGGGAGGAAGAACACAGACTTTTCCCTATACTCTAGGGACGAGAACCAATGGAGGGAGGTAACTCGCTGCAGGACCCAAAATTGTAAGAACACCGCTCAACCTCTTAAACCAGGAAGATCCGGGCATGTGGCATGGTGTGCCTTCATCCCTGCAAGGAGAAGGTAGGCAGGAGAAAAGGGTCCCTGTGCTACACACCTTATTTTAACTACTCACTAGGATTACCACATCTCCTTCAATCAGACCTTACTAATCTTCCTGTCTATTTTACCCTCCCCTGCAACACTGCCCTACTGTTCACCACTACCTTTTGGTCAGATAACTGGATGTTTGTTTCCGCAATGTTGCTATCACTTACTACAACAATATACAACATTGTTTTCATAATGTCTTGTGTGTATTTGTTCCACTGTTTTTATCTGTATCATTATTACTTTGCTGTTGTAAGGGTATGTACTTACCGAGGCCGAGATGCCGAGAGTGGTTCACCTTTGCGACTTGACGCACTCCACCCCCTGGAGTTGAGACAGGGAGTGGATGGCGAGAAGCGGCACCGGCTACCGGCAGGTGGTGGGTACTTGTAGACGGTCCGGTAGTGCTGAGTAGACTGAAGAAACAGGCTTCAAGCAGGAACTAGCCGGATTGGTAAAGTTCAAACAGCAGGAGATAATGGAAGCCGGTGCAGGTTGAGTCCGGGTTGCAATTGCAAGGTAACAGTCCCGGCTGGGGGTCTAGCACAGTAAAAGGTAACAAGTCCAGAGAATACCGGGAACCAGGCAGGAGTTCAAAGGAAACGCGGAAGTCCAAAAGGTACAAGCAGGAGGTCAAGGATTGTAGACAGGCAGCAGATCCGAGTCACAGGCCGAGGGTCAAACACAGGAGAAGGCAGAAGTCCGTATAATAAGCCGAGGGTCAGGTCCAGGAGAGAGATCAGAGGAATCAAGCCAGTCCGGGTCACAAGGAGATTTTCAAGATAGTTTTCCAGAGTCTTGGGTATACAGGAAAGCTGACAAACCAGCAACTTGTCAGTGCAACTGGGTCTCTTTAAATAGGCCCGCCTGGATTCCTATTGGTGCGCCGCCACGCATGCGCGCGCCGCTGCGTCGGCGCGCGCACCCGAGAACGTAGAAGCGCCGTCCCGCGCACGCGCATGCGCCGAAGCATCATTCCGCCGCGCGTGCGCATTGGGCGCTGATTGGCGCTGTTGGACGGATTTCCCTGACAGTGCCCCCCTCCTAGGGGCGGACTTCGGACGCCCAGACTAGACATCAACTCGGGATGTTCCTGGTGAAAGACTCTAATTAGGCGGGCAGCATGTAGGTTCCTAGATGGTTCCCAAGAGTTGTCCTCTGGGGGATACCCCTTCCATTTGATTAAATACTGTAACTGCCTGCCTCTTTTCCTGCAGCCCAAGATAGATTCCACCACGTACTCGTTTTCACCATAAACCTCCACAGGTGGAGGAGGTGGCTCATCCCTTCCCGGGAAGGAGCTGGAGACTACCGGTATCAACAGAGACGTGTGGAAGACCGGGTGTATCCTGTAGGAGTCGGGCAGTGCCAATTCAAAGGCCACAGGGTTGATTACTCGCTTGATTTTAAAAGGGCCTATAAATCTTGGTCCCAATTTCCGTGAAGGGATCGGCAATTTGAGGTTGGTGGCGGAGAGCCATACTTCCTCCCCAACTTTGAAGACTGGATTTTCCTTCCTACCCTTGTCATAGTGTCTCTTGTAAGACTCCTGGGCGTTTTGCATCATTTCCTGGAGTCTCAGAAAATTAGATTGAACAAAGGCTATCCGATCTTGAACAGCAGGAACAGAGCTCTCCGGAATGTCATCAGGGAGGAAGGAAGGATGGAAGCCAAAGTTGGCCCAAAAAGGAGTTTGACTGGTGGCTGAATGCACCGAGTTGTTATATGCAAATTCAGCGTAGGATAATAGGGAGGACCAATTGTCTTGTGAGGCTGAGCAAAAACAACGGAGATATTGTTCTAGGGTTTGATTGGTTCTCTCTGTCTGTCCGTTGCTCTGGGGGTGATATGCCGATGATAGGCAAATCTTGACTTCTAAAGATTTGCAAAGTTCCTTCCAGAATTTCGACGTGAATTGAACGCCTCTGTCAGAGGTGATGCTCTTAGGCACCCCATGGAGCCTGATTATCTCCTGAAAGAAGGCTTTGGCTGTATCTGCAGCAGAGGGGGTACCGATCATGGGCACGAAGTGTGCCATTTTGGAGAGGCGGTCAATTACGACCAGAATCGTGGTAAAACCTCCAGAGGGCGGTAGATCTACAATGAAGTCCATGGACACATCTGCCCACGGACGTTCAGGGATAGGCAAAGGTTTGAGTAGTCCCCAACTCTTGGTTTTGGGTCCCTTATACCATTGGCAACGGGTACAGGAGGCAACATAGGACTTGCAATCTTGTCTCCAACCAGGCCACCAGAAGGAGCGAGAGATTAGTTCCATGGTTTTTTTGGTTCCAAAGTGACCAGCTAGTTTGTGGTCGTGGAAAGTTTTCAGAATCAGTTGCCTTGTTTCCAGAGGGACGAAGACTTTACCTTGGGACCAGAGCAAGTCATTATGCTTCTCTAGGGAAGAGGTTACTTGGTCAGGACAATGCTTAGAGGCAGCTTTTATGGAGGTTAGTAGATCAGCCTGTGGGATGAGCAGAAAGTTTTGTGCTGATAGGATGGTACTTGGTTCCTCTGCTTGAGGGGTCTCGGGAAACATCCTAGAGAGTGCATCCGCCTTCACGTTCTTGGAACCGGGCCTATAAGAGATATGAAAGTTAAACCTGGTGAAGAAGAGGGCCCATCGGGCTTGTCTGGGTCGAAGACGTTTTGCTGTTCTCAGATATTCTAGATTCTTATGATCCGTGAATATCATGACAGGGTGAGGGGCTCCCTCCAGAAGGTATCGCCATTCTTCCAGGGCGAATTTGATAGCTAATAGTTCCCGGTCTCCGACGTCATAATTACGTTCCGGAGAAGTTAGTTTACGAGAGGCAAAGGCTACTGGATGAAGAAGGGATTTGGGGCCCTGCCTTTGAGAGAGGATGGCCCCAGTGGCTGACTCTGAAGCATCTACTTCCAGAGTAAACGGCAGTAGCGGATCTGGATGCTTCAATACAGGTGCCGATGTGAATGCATTTTTTAGTTTATCGAAGGCATCCTGAGCTTCCGGTGACCAGTGAAAGCGGTAGCCCTGGCGTGTCAGTTGGGTTATAGGTGCCACAATAGAGGAGAACCCCACAATGAACCTCCTGTAGAAGTTGGCGAAACCTATAAACCGTTGTACCCCTTTCTTGTCTGTTGGGGCTGGCCATTCCTGGATAGCTTTGACTTTCTGCGGGTCCATTGCGACCCCATTGGTAGAAATAATAAATCCCAAAAATTGCACAGTGGTTTTCTCAAAGTCACCTTTCTCGGCCTTGAGGTAAAGTCTATGTTCTCGGAGAATAGTGAGGACCTTGATGACATGGATTCGGTGCAGTTCAAGGGAGGACGAAAAAATAAGAATATCGTCTAACTAGACTACTAGGAAGTCGTCCAGGTGTTCACGGAAAATGTCATTGACCAGGTGCTGGAAAGTAGCTGGGGCGTTGCAAAGCCCGAATGGCATGACCAAGTATTCAAAATGACCGAACCTAGATCTAAAAGCCGTCTTCCATTCGTCTCCAGCCCTGATCCGGATGAGGTTGTAGGCCCCTCGAAGGTCCAGTTTAGAGAAGATCCGAGCTGATCGGAATCGTTGGAACAACTCCGGGATGAGAGGAAGCGGGTATCTATTTTTAATAGTAATTTTATTTAATTCCCTATAGTCGATGCAGGGCCTCAGAGTCCCGTCTTTCTTTTCAACGAAAAAGATTCCGGCACCGGCTGGGGAAGAAGAGGGGCGAATGAATTTCTTTTCCAGATTTTCCTCAATGTAAGACTTGAGGGCCTTCAACTCAGATTCGGACAAGGGAAAGATGCGGCCGAATGAAATTTTGGAGCCAGGCAGAAGGTCAATGGGACAATCGTAGGGACGATGTGGAGGTAGGCGGTCGGCCTGCTGTTTGTCGAAGACGTCCTGGAATTCTAAGTATGCTGATGGAACATGTGGTAGGTTATCCGGTTGAGGGGTTAAAGTAGCACAGACAGTTGGAAGTGCGGAAAGACAGTGTTGGGAACAATACGAAGAAGTGAAGTTAACTTCCCTTTTGGCCCAGTTTATATGAGGCTCATGTGCTTGTAACCAGGGGAGGCCCAGGATGATGGGAAACATGGGAGATGGGATGAGGTCAAATCGAAGGTATTCTTGGTGGCCTGAATCCGTGATAGCAAGGACGGGTTTTGTTTCTTGCGTAATTACCCCTGAACGAGGCAGGGATCCATCCGCCAGACGAACCTGAAGATAACGGTCCTTGGTTTGCAGAGGAAAGTGAAGTTGGGAAGCAAGTGAAGAGTCCAGAAAGCAGCTGCAGGCTCCTGAATCAATAATCGCCGGTAGGCGGGTTGCTCCTGTTGGTAGCTGTAGAGAAATAGAAAGAACAACATAAGTCTGTGGTAAGCCAGAAACTTGGTAGTTCAAAGTGTCTTTGAGGGTACACTTACTAGGTCTCACTGGGCAGCTCCGAAGGAAATGGCCAGTACCCCCGCAGTAAAGACACAGATTGGCCTGACGCCTGCGCTGCTTTTCCTCAGGAGAAAGGGGAGGACGAACCAGACCAAGCTGCATGGGTTCAGGCTCGGGAGGAGAAGATGCTGTAGGAACTTGGATGGGTGGATAGGCAGAAGCTGATCGGGGCAAAGTCCAGTTTGGACGGGTAGTCTGGAAACGCTCAGAACGCCGCTCCCGCAGGCGTCTGTCAAGCTGAGTGACAGACTGGATCAAATCTTCCAGAGTAGTTGGAACACCAATCCTGGCCAGCTCGTCTTTAAGAGCCTCAGACAGTCCTTGGCGATATTGGTATTTAAGGGCCGTCTCATTCCAGCCAGTGTCAGCTGACCATTTCCGGAATTCTGCCGTGTAGTCCTCCACCGGCCTTCTCCCCTGGGTTAAACTGTGGAGAACAGACTCAGCTGTAGCTGATCGCTGAGGATCGTCATACAGCTGCGCCATACTCTCGAAGAAGGTGTCCACGGAATCTAGTATGGGGCTGCTTTGCTCCATCAGGCCATGGGCCCAGGCCTGAGGTTCGTCGGTTAGAAGGGAGATGACGAACCCCACCTTTACCACTTCTGAAGAGAAAGTCCTGGGTTGAAGGGCGAAGTAAAGAGAACATGCGTTTTTGAAAGCCCGATATTTCTTACGGACGCCAGAAAATCGCTCAGGCAGAGGGACCCTGGGTTCAGGGGTAGCCATTACTACGGTGGGATTTGCCTGATTTTGAGACGTGGAGGCAACATTGGCAATGGTAGCAGCTGGTGATGCTGGTCCTGTAGCTCCAGTAAGTAGCTGAAAGCGGCCATCCATTTGGACATAACCTTCTTGTAATTTCTGAACCGCATCGGTTAGTGCGGTGACTTGCAGACATAGGGTCTCGAACGGTGAACGCACCCTGTCGGCCTCAGACATCTGGCTGGTTTGTACTGTAAGGGTATGTACTTACCGAGGCCGAGATGCCGAGAGTGGTTCACCTTTGCGACTTGACGCACTCCACCCCCTGGAGTTGAGACAGGGAGTGGATGGCGAGAAGCGGCACCGGCTACCGGCAGGTGGTGGGTACTTGTAGACGGTCCGGTAGTGCTGAGTAGACTGAAGAAACAGGCTTCAAGCAGGAACTAGCCGGATTGGTAAAGTTCAAACAGCAGGAGATAATGGAAGCCGGTGCAGGTTGAGTCCGGGTTGCAATTGTAAGGTAACAGTCCTGGCTGGGGGTCTAGCACAGTAAAAGGTAACAAGTCCAGAGAATACCGGGAACCAGGCAGGAGTTCAAAGGAAACGCGGAAGTCCAAAAGGTACAAGCAGGAGGTCAAGGATTGTAGACAGGCAGCAGATCCGAGTCACAGGCCGAGGGTCAAACACAGGAGAAGGCAGAAGTCCGTATAACAAGCCGAGGGTCAGGTCCAGGAGAGAGATCAGAGGAATCAAGCCAGTCCGGGTCACAAGGAGATTTTCAAGATAGTTTTCCAGAGTCTTGGGTATACAGGAAAGCTGACAAACCAGCAACTTGTCAGTGCAACTGGGTCTCTTTAAATAGGCCCGCCTGGATTCCTATTGGTGCGCCGCCGCGCATGCGCGCGCGCTGCTGTGTCGGCGCGCGCACCCGAGAACGTAGAAGCGCCGTCCCGCGCACGCGCATGTGCCGAAGCATCATTCCGCCGCGCGTGCGCATTGGGCGCTGATTGGCGCTGTTGGACGGATTTCCCTGACAGCTGTATAGTTCTTACTATATGTCATATAATAATTGAATGATGGGCTATTGTTTAAATTAATCTAGCCATTTTGTTTTATTGATATTACAGTCATTCATTCTTGCATTTTTACTTATTTTGATAAAAAAAATTAGTGGTATACATTTCCATGTATCTTATACAGTATTTTTGTATCCATCTGGTTCTCCTACCTCCTGATTTTTTTTTGCAGTCATCAGTCTGTTTTGTTTCATTTATATGCCTAGCCTATTTCCAAGTAGCACGGCATCTGACCCTAGCTATTGACATGACATCCTTTGAGCACACATTTAAAGCCCAGCTAATTTTTTGTACAAAAATCACTTTATCCCCCTTTTTGAAACAGTGGTCCCAATGCATTACTCATCCTCTCCATGCTCTATCGCTTCACTCTATATCCACCTCCAGTCACAGCCCAGCATCAGTTCCAAAAAAACTCTCTAGCAATACACACCAAACTGAGTATGTGCAGAGTGCCCCCGAGGCATCCTCCCCATGTTGAGGGCATGTGGCTTGGTACGGTTCAGGAGGGAGGGGGGGCCGCTCTCTCGTCCCCCCTTTTCCCCTGCGGCTGGCCAGGTTGCGTGCTCGGATAAGGGGTCTGGTATGGATTTTTAGGGGGACTCCACGTCATTTTTTTTTTAAATTTGGGGTGGAGTTCCCCTTAAAATCCATGCCAGATCTGAAGGGCCTGGAATGGATATTTGGGGGAACCCCACGTCAATTTTTTTTTAAATTTGCGGCGGGGTTCCCCTTAATATCCATTCCAGACCTGAAGGGCCTGGTAATTGAATTCTGGGGAACCCCCACGCTTTTTTTTTTTTTTTTTATCAATGACTTTTGTATGTATTACCGGGAGCCGACAATTCATTAATAGCCGCGAGTCAGTTTTAAATGCATTTTTTTCTTTCAAAAATGAATTTTTTGCAGGGACAGTTCTAAGCACGGGAAACATGCGCCACTTCACATGCATATCATACACACCCCCCAGGTACGAAATTTAAAGGAATATTTCACTTTTATTGTTTCATTTTAAGCATTATTAAAATCACTGCTCCCGAAAAAACTGCAGTTTTTAAAACTTCTTTTTGCATTGATACATGTCCCCTGGGGCAGGACCCGGGTCCCCAAACACCTTTTAGGACAATAACTTGCATATAAGCCTTTATAATTAGCACTTTAGATTTCTCCCATAGATTTTTTGAATTTGCCGCGAACACCCCAATTTGTTCGTTGTTCGGCGAACGGGCGAACAGGCAATGTTCGAGTCGAACTCGAAGCTCATCCCTAGTCAGAACTAAGAAATGTGTAATGTACAAGATATAGTGTATAGAGGTTAGGAGTATGTCATGTCAGGGGTCAGGAGTACGTAATGTAAAGTGTGCAGGTCTCAGGAATATGAGTGCAGAAGTAATTTGTATGTAATGCACAGTGCAGGTGTCAGGAGTATATAAGGAAAGAGTGCAGATGTGAGAAGTACATTGTGTTAATGTACACAGTTCAGGGGTCTTAAACTCCATTAATTCATATGGAAGGTCTGTACACAGTTTTTTATACTAGTTTGATATATTTCCTCCAAAGGGCTTAGGCAGCTGTGTTTTCATGGCTACATTTAATTCAGGAACTCAGTTCACAATCAGGGGATGATATGTTTGGGAGGCACTTGCCTCCCTGGGTGAGTACAAATAATACATTTCTGGTTGGTGTCCCTAAATGGAGATACTCCCTCATTCAATCCTCAGTCAATCTTCAGAGTGGTATAAACAGTCAGTGACAGCTGCTGGGCATTTTGTTGTATGTTCCCTGTTTAAACCTGTAATCACAGAGCCTAACAGAAGGACGTCATGCAGCATTCACTTACTTTGTGGCTCTGTACTGTTATACAGCCAAATCCTGCAAAGAAAGTCAAAGCTAGAAATCATATCACCTCTTACAACAAACAAAGCATATTTCTCTATAGTGTGTAGCAATACCCCTGAAGGGGACGCTGGTTTAAATTTGGGCCTGCCGTTACTTTACTGTTCACCACACTCGTCTTAGGGGTCCCTCTTGAAGAGCTTTCATGAATGTCCACACCAACACTCGGTAACTTTTTTTTCAAGAGTTTTATTAAACAGAGGGTTAGAGGTATAGGGGAGGTTCAGGTACCTTGCTTTGCGGATCAGGCACAATCTTAGATCCAGAGGACAAATCGGTTCCACACTGGATTCAGCAACCACTGAAAAGGCCTACTCTCACTGGCCTAGCAACCGGTGCGAAGCTTGTTCAAAGTCTCTGCCACAGATTTGATGAGTGCCGTCGTGTTGTTTCACAATCTTCCGCCACAAGATAGTGCAACCACACTGACACTTTGCAAAAGTTCCTTCAGAAAGTACACCACTCACGGTGCCAGGATCTTTCAGCCAGCCGGCAGCACCATGAGGTAAATTGACCAGGATGCGTCCTTCAATTGTTCCGCTTCTTCCCGCAGGCAAGAACACGTAGGACCATCCCTGGACTAGTAGGCCCCAGAAACTCCTGGGCCTACTCTCAGTTGCTGAGCCTCGGGCCAGCAGGCCCCGAGGCTGAGAAACAGCTTGCACATCCCTGAGGCCAGGAGGGCCCTCAGGTCAGGATCCGGCAAACGAACCCCGAAAGCGCAGTCTCTGTCCCTTAAGTACCACTTACCAGAATGCACAGCGGGTTGACCACGCCCCCTGAGCCACTTCTGGGAATGGAATACCCAATACACCCAGCCCGCTGCATTTCCAACCTTGACTCATGGTGACAGTGACACCTACTGTCAAGGGGAAAACCATGCAACCCAGTTGGACTGAAACAGAGCCAACAATTTAGCTTAATCCTTCTGAGCTAAACTACAGCTCAGATAACTAAATTTAACACATAGCGCCTACCCAACAGGAGCAGGACGCTACACACTTCCCCCACCGCAAAAAGACAATGTCCTCTTCGTTGAGAAAAAAAATATGACTCTCACTCCTGAGGGTCAGTATCTGAACCCCACAAAAACTTGGACGGGAAGGGAGGGGGACAAAACAGTACAAGAAAACATAAGTTTGACATGCATACACAATAAAATCCCATCAATATACATTACAGTAGGGATGAGCTTTTAGTTCAAGTCAAACTCATGTTCGACTCGAACATTGCCTGTTCGCCCGTTCGCCGAACAGCGAACAATTTGGGGTATTCGCAGAAAATTCGAAAAGCCGCGGAACACCCTGTAAAAGTCTATGGGAGAAATCTAAAGTGCTAATTTTAAAGGTTTATATGCAAGTTATTGTCATAAAAAGTGTTTGGGGACCCGGGTCCTGCCCCAGGGGACATGTATCAATGCAAAAAAACGTTTTAAAAACGTCAGTTTTTTCGGGAGCAGTGATTTTATTAATGCTTAAAATGAAACAATAAAAGTGAAATATTCCTTAAAATTTCGTACCTAGGGAGTGTGTAAAGTATGCATGTAAAGTAGCGCATGTTTCCCATGCTTAGAACTGTCCCTGCACAAAGTGCCATTTCTGAAGGAAAAAAAGTAATTTAAAAGCGGCTATAATGAATTGTCGGCTCCCGGCAATACAGAGAACAGTCATTGAAAGTCATTGATAAAAAAAAAAAATGCGTGGGGGTCCCCCCAAATTTAATTACCAGGCCCTTCAGGTCTGGTATGGATATTAAGGGGAACCCTGCGTCAAATAAAAAAAAAATGACGTGGGGTTCCCCCCAAATATCCATACCAGACCTTTCAGGTCTGGTATATATTTTAAGGGGAACTCCATGCCAAATTAAAAAAAAAATGGCGTGGAGTTCCGACCCAAAAATCCATACCAGACCCTTTATCCGAACACGCAACCTGGCAGGCTGCAGGAAAAGAGGGGGGGACGAGAGAGCGCCCCCCTCCTGAACCATACCAGGCCATGTGCCCTCAACATGGGGAGGATGCTTTGGGGTCTGGTCCCCAAAGCACCATGTCCCCATGTTGATGGGGACAAGGGCCTCATCCCCACAACCCTTGCCCGGTGGTTGTGGGGGTCTGCGGGTGGGGGCTTCCTGGAGAAATGAGCCTCTCTTTCTCTACATATATACATTATTAGGTGTAGGTAGCTAAGGATGAAAATATAAGAGTTCAGTTTTGCTGAGTAAACTCCCACCACCTAGTGGCAGAATATAACATGACAAAGTCCTCAGTTGTAGGTACTGGACCCATAGAAGAGATCTTGACTCCAACATCATCTGGTAACCTAGCACTACCTAGCTACATACCCACAGTCCTTTTCAAAAAAAAGAAAAAATCTTTCTCTCTTTTTGGCAAAGTGGAAAGCAAAGAACAAGGACAGTTACCGTAACTTATCACCAGTAAAACTGAGGATCAGGTAAGGTTAGAGGTTTTCCCTGCTTATCAAGGGTAGTGACAAAATATACCACATCCTCCTTCCCTGGTCGGCAAATGACCACTTTGTCTGAGTGAATGTGTCTACCATATTTCCAGTCTAGTAGACACCCCTTGAAGCGTTCATCCATGGCAAGGGAATAGCCCATTTTCAGGAACGGTTTTGGCACTGAAAGATAGTCCCAAATAGCCTTGTTGTACCACTGTTCTCTGCGAGACTAAATTTCTTGCATAATTTCCCTGGGAACTAGTGATGAGCCGAACACCCCCGGGTTCGGTTCGCACCAGAACCCGCGAACGGACCGAAAGTTCGAACGAACATTAGAACCCTATTAAATACAATGGATGCGAACGTTCGAATTCTAAAGTGCTAATTATAACAACTATTATGCATGTTATTGTCCTAAAAAGGGTTTGGGAACCCGGGTTCTGCACCAGGGGACATGTATCAATGCAAAAAGAAGTTTTAAAAACGGTCGTTTTTCGGGAGCAGTCATTTTAATGATGCATAAAGTGAAAAAAAAAAAGTCAAATATTCCTTTAAATATCGTACCTGGGGGGTGTCTAAAGTATGCCTGTGAAGTGCCACGTGTTTCCCGTGTTTAGAACTGTCCCTGCACAAAATGACACTTCTAAAGGAAAAAAAAGCCATTTAAAACTGCTTGCGGCTTTAATGTAATGTCTGGTCCCGGTAATATGGATGAAATTCTTTAAGAAAAATGGCATAGCTACCCCATGCCCCCCCCTACCCCAGCCCATTACCAGCCCCTTTGGGTCTTGTATGGATATTAAGGGGAACCCCGCACATAAAATAAAAAAGGCCCTATATACTCTGAACAGCCCTATACAGGCGGTGCATACAAGACAGGGACTGTAGGTTTGTTCTTATGTAGAGTCTGTTTGTAATTTTGAACAGGTACATTGTTGAAGTGTAGCTCCAGACCAAAAATCTATTTTTAAACTTTTTGGAAAACATAGGTAAGGGTTATCACCCCTGTAACATTTGTTTTGCTGTCTGTGCCCCTGTTCAGAACATTTCACCTCACTTTCCGTCCCAATGACAACTCTTTTTGAAATGTGGTCTTTTTCTTGAAACAAGGATTGCTGATAAAGCATCAGTACAGAGGAGACACCTTTCTCCCATATTTATTCTTACAGGAGAGAATTTTCCTTCCTAGTGGTAGATTTCCTCTCACTTCCTGTTGTCTTCTTGCGTTTGCAAGTAGGAGTCGTTTGTAAGTTGGATGTTTGAAAGTAGGGACCTGCCGTATATACTCTGCAGAAATAGGCCCCTTAGTTGTTGGTGTTGGCACAACACTGTAAGCACTCACAGTTACTCTTGGTTGGTGCTGGAACGCCCTGCTGTCAACTATTATATCAGGAATTTTAATTACATATAATTGTTGAACAGTGGTAGTAAAAATTGGGCCTTTGATGGTGGTGCTGGTGCCACAACACTGTAAGCCCTGACAGTTACTCTTGGTGGGTGCAGCAATGGGCCCTGCTGTGAATTATTAGATCAAGAATTGTAATTACATGCCCCTGTTGAACAGGGGCTGAAAAATTGGGCCTTAGGCACTGGTGGCACAACACTGCAACCCCTCACAGATACTGTACTTGGAGCACAGCAATGAGCCCTGTTGCAAAGTATTGCTTCAAAAATTGTAATGACACGCCCCTGTTAAACAGGGGCTGAAAAATTGGGCCTTAGGCACTGGTGGCACAACACTGCAACTCCTCACAGATACTGTACTTGGAGCACAGCAATGAGCCCTGTTGCAAAGTATTGCTTCAAAAATTGTAATGACACGCCCCTGTTAAACAGGGGCTGAAAAATTGGGCCTTAGGCACTGGTGGCACAACACTGCAACTCCTCACAGATACTGTACTTGGAGCACAGCAATGAGCCCTGTTGCAAAGTATTGCTTCAAAAATTGTAATTACACGCCCCTGTTAAACAGGGGCTGAAAAATTGGGCGTTAGGCACTGGTGGCGGCACCCATAAACAAAAATGATCTTACAAGCTATCATCATCAATCGTATCATTGAGGACTCGGAGGAGGAGGATAGCCAGTCAACATAACAGCACAGGCACTCAGCATCAGTCTTGAAGGGATGTGACATGTTAAAATCAATTAGTCTGTTATATCAGCATCAGGTGTGTGGTAGCTGGTGGTGATCCAAGACTGGTTCATCTTGATGAAAGTCAGTCGATCAACCAAGTCGGTGGACAGGCGCACCCTGTGATCCGTGACAAATCCTCCAGCAGCACTGAATGTGCGTTCCGAAAGAACGCTGGATGCAGGACAGGCCAGTAGCTCAATTGCATACTGTGCAAGCTCTGGCCAGTGATCCATCCTCAAGACCCAGTAAGCCAGAGGATTTTCGGTGGGGAAGGTGTCCAAGTCTGACCTTGCCCCTAGATATTCCTGCACCATGTTTATCAGACGCTGGCGATGGTTGCTGGAACCGATCATACTTTGGGGCTGCGGACTAAAGAATTGTCTGAACGCATCGGTCAGACGGCCACCTTCCCCACCGCTCCTTCTTTGACTGGCCGAAGCCTCAGCAACTCGTTGTCCAGGACCAGGAGTTTGCAACCTCCCAGTCTCTGGGAACGCGTTGCACAGACCTTTCTGCAAGGCCTCCCGGAGTTGTCTCATCCTCTGCTCCCTCTGCGACGGTAACATAAGGTCCGCAACCTTACCCTTGTACCGTGGATCAAGGAGAGTGGCCAGCCAGTAATGGTCCCTCTCCTTGATCCGAAGAATACGAGGATCCTTCCGCAGACTTTGCAGGATCAGGGAGGCCATGCAGCGTAGGTTTGCTGAGGCATTCGCTCCGGAGTCCTCTGGGTCACTAAGGACGACATGATCCGCAGCCACCTCCTCCCAGCCACGTACAAGTCCACTGGTTTCTTGGGACTGTAAATCATCCCTAAAAGACTGCTGCTGATGATGCTGAGTGCCAGCCTCCACCTCCATGCTGACACAATCCTCCTCCTCCTCCTCCTCCTCCTCCTCCTCTTCCTGTGCGATGGGTGGGACAGAAGGAACACTGTCTGGGTAAAGGGGGCTTTGAGAGGCAAGGAAGTCCTCCTCTTCCTGCCTCTGTTCTGCCTCAAGTGCCCTGTCCATTATTCCACGCAGCGTGTGCTCCAACAGGTGGACAAGAGGTACAGTGTCACTGATGCATGCACTGTCACTGCTCACCATCCTCGTGGCCTCCTCAAATGGTGCCAGGACAGTGCATGCATCCCTGATCATGCCCCACTGGCGTGGAGAAAAAAAACCAAGCTCCCCTGACCCTGTCCTGGTGCCGTAGTCGCACAGGTACTCATTGATGGCCCTCTGCTGCGTGTGCAGCCGCTGCAGCATGGCCAACGTTGAGTTCCACCCGGTGGGCATGTCACATATAAGGCGGTTCTTGGGCAGGTTCAACTCCTTTTGCAGCTCAGCCAGGCGAGCACTGGCATTATAAGATCTGCGGAAATGCACACAGACTTTCCTGGCCTGCCTCAGGACATCCTGTAAGCCCGGGTACCTGCCCAAGAAGCGCTGCACTACCAGGTTAAGGACGTGAGCCACACAGGGCACATGGGTCAGTTGTCCCTGTCGGAGGGCGGAGAGGAGGTTGGTGCCATTGTCGCAAACCACCATTCCTGGCTTAAGCTGGCGTGGCGTCAACCACCTCTCGGCCTGGCCCTGCAGAGCAGACAGGACCTCTGCCCCAGTGTGGCTTCTGTCCCCCAAACACACCAGCGCAAGCACGGCATGGCATCTTTTTGCCTGCGTACTTGCGTAGCCCCGTGAACGGCTACGGAGCACCGCTGGTTCATAGGACAAACCACAGGAAGAGGCCATGGAGGAAGAAGAAGAGGAGGGGGTGGAGGAGAGAGGTGTGTCACAACCAGTAGTAGCATTTTGGAGGCGTGGCGGTGGGACAACCTCCAACACTACTGCACCTTGTCCTGAATCCTTCCCAGCTGCCAAAAGAGTGACCCAATGGGCCGTGAAAGAAAGGTAACGTCCCTGTCCATGCCTGCTGGACCATGAGTCAGCGGTAATATGCACCTTACCGCTGACCGCCCTGTCCAGCGAGGCCAAGACATTGCCTTCCACATGCCGGTAGAGAGCCGGAATAGCCTTCCGTGAGAAAAAGTGGCGTTTGGGAACCTGCCACTGAGGAACCGCACATTGCACAAACTCACGGAAGGGGGCCGAGTCTACCAACTGAAAAGGCAGCAGTTGAAGCGCTAGCAATTTAGCCAAGCTAGCATTCAACCGCTGGGCATGTGGATGGCTGGGAGTGAACTTCTTTCGACGGTCCAGCAGCTGGGGCAGGGAAATTTGCCTGCTAGAATCGGACGTCGGTGTACTGCTAGCAGAGTGGGCGCAAGTACTTGGCTGTGACACACCTAATTCTACACCTTCATTCCTCTCAGTGCATGTTTCAGAGAGGACTGAAGTTATAGTGGGGTTGGAGATCCCAGCTGATGCGGTGCAAGGAGAGGTCCGCTTTGTTCTTTGGTGTGGGTCTTTGAGGTAGGCTTGCCAACGAGCTGCATGGCAGGTCAACATATGTCTGGTCAGGCATGTGGTACCCAAGCGGCTGATGTTTTGGCCACGCGATATACGCTTGAGACATATGTTGCAAACAGCAGCTGTGCGATCTGATGCACTAGCCTCAAAAAAGGCCCACACCAAAGAACTTTTTGAATGACGGGCAGAGGCAGCGCCCTGCACAGGCGGAGCTCTGCGGTGTGATTCCGTCGGTGTACTGCCCTTACGCTGGCCACCAAAGGGCATCCTGCCTCGTTGGAGATGTGCCTCCTCCTCATCCTCCTCCTCCTCCTCTCTCCTATTAGGCACCCACGTGGAGTCAGTGACCTCATCATCCCCTCCCTCCTCATCACTGGAGCCAATCTGGCAGTATGCTGCAGCTGCTGGAACATGACTGCCAGATTGGTGTCCTTCTTGAGCATCCCCTCTGTCTGCTCTCACGCTACTGCCTTCCTCTAGCTGGGTTTCATCATCAGACCCTTCGAAACGCTGGGCATCCTCCTGGAGCATGTACCCAACACTGTGCTGAAACAGTTCGGGGGACTCCTCAGGAGGAGGACATGGTGGGTCTAGGGAAGGAGTGACTGATGATTTGTCT
This sequence comes from Rana muscosa, assembly GCA_029206835.1. Lineage (NCBI taxonomy): Eukaryota > Metazoa > Chordata > Amphibia > Anura > Ranidae > Rana > Rana muscosa. The sequence goes on from CM055117.1 coordinate 335,078,957, forward strand.
GACATTGATACCAGGGAAGACGACGCTTTGGCAGCTGCTTTTCCAGTACCCTGAGCCTGGGTGAGAGAGGATGAGGAGGAGGAGGAGGGCTTGGTCATCCACTCTACCAAGTCTTCGGCATGATGTGGCTCAACATGTCCAGCTGCCGAAAAGAAGGACAAGCGTGTCCCATGGCCATGTGCTGATGACAATGCACCGCGTCCACGACCAGCACTGTTGCCCCCAGACACAGAGCCTGCTTGCCCTCTTTTATTGCCTCCTGACTGTCTGCCTCTCCTTGTTTGCCTTCCAGACATTCTAATAGATGGCCTGCAGGGAGATGGGAAAAAAGCAATAAGGGCTACCTTCAGGTGTCCTTCTCTGTCCCTTGAAACAAGGACTTTCACAGTGAAAGAAACTGACACTCTCCCTACCTACAGTTTTCTGTCCCTAGAAAAAATATTTTTTTTAAGCACAATATAGCACAAGGACAATTCACTCACTGTCCTTACAGGTCCCTGGAAACAAGGACTTGCAGAGTGAAAGAAAAAAAACACTCTCCCTACCTACAGTTTTCTGTCCCTAGAAAAAATGTTTTTTTTAATCACAATATAGCACAAGGACAATTCACTCACTGTCCTTACAGGTCCCTGGAAACAAGGACTTGCAGAGTGAAATAAACTGACACTCTCCCTACCTACAGTTTTCTGTCCCTAGAATAAATGTTTTTTTTAAGCACAATATAGCACAAGGACAATTCACTCACTGTCCTTACAGGTCCCTGGAAACAAGGACTTGCAGAGTGAAAGAAAAAAAACACTCTCCCTACCTACAGTTTTCTGTCCCTAGAAAAAATGTTTTTTTTAATCACAATATAGCACAAGGACAATTCACTCACTGTCCTTACAGGTCCCTGGAAACAAGGACTTGCAGAGTGAAATAAACTGACACTCTCCCTACCTACAGTTTTCTGTCCCTAGAATAAATGTTTTTTTTAAGCACACTATAGCACAAGGACAATTCACTCACTGTCCTTACAGGTCCCTGGAAACAAGGACTTGCAGAGTGAAAGAAAAAAAACACTCTCCCTACCTACAGTTTTCTGTCCCTAGAAAAAATGTTTTTTTTAATCACAATATAGCACAAGGACAATTCACTCACTGTCCTTACAGGTCCCTGGAAACAAGGACTTGCAGAGTGAAAGAAAAAAAACACTCTCCCTACCTACAGTTTTCTGTCCCTAGAAAAAATGTTTTTTTTAATCACAATATAGCACAAGGACAATTCACTCACTGTCCTTACAGGTCCCTGGAAACAAGGACTTGCAGAGTGAAATAAACTGACACTCTCCCTACCTACAGTTTTCTGTCCCTAGAATAAATGTTTTTTTTAAGCACAATATAGCACAAGGACAATTCACTCACTGTCCTTACAGGTCCCTGGAAACAAGGACTTGCAGAGTGAAAGAAAAAAAACACTCTCCCTACCTACAGTTTTCTGTCCCTAGAAAAAATGTTTTTTTTAATCACAATATAGCACAAGGACAATTCACTCACTGTCCTTACAGGTCCCTGGAAACAAGGACTTGCAGAGTGAAATAAACTGACACTCTCCCTACCTACAGTTTTCTGTCCCTAGAATAAATGTTTTTTTTAAGCACACTATAGCACAAGGACAATTCACTCACTGTCCTTACAGGTCCCTGGAAACAAGGACTTGCAGAGTGAAAGAAAAAAAACACTCTCCCTACCTACAGTTTTCTGTCCCTAGAAAAAATGTTTTTTTAATCACAATATAGCACAAGGACAATTCACTCACTGTCCTTCCAGGTCCCTGGAAACAAGGACTTGCAGAGTGAAATAAACTGACACTCTCCCTACCTACAGTTTTCTGTCCCTAGAATAAATGTTTTTTTTAAGCACAATATAGCACAAGGAGAATTCACTCACTGTCCTTCCAGGTCCCTGGAAACAAGGACTTGCAGAGTGAAAGAAAAAAAACACTCTCCCTACCTACAGTTTTCTGTCCCTAGAAAAAATGTTTTTTTTAATCACAATATAGCACAAGGACAATTCACTCACTGTCCTTCCAGGTCCCTGGAAACAAGGACTTGCAGAGTGAAATAAACTGACACTCTCCCTACCTACAGTTTTCTGTCCCTAGAATAAATGTTTTTTTTAAGCACAATATAGCACAAGGAGAATTCACTCACTGTCCTTCCAGGTCCCTGGAAACAAGGACTTGCAGAGTGAAAGAAAAAAAACACTCTCCCTACCTACAGTTTTCTGTCCCTAGAAAAAATGTTTTTTTTAATCACAATATAGCACAAGGACAATTCACTCACTGTCCTTCCAGGTCCCTGGAAACAAGGACTTGCAGAGTGAAATAAACTGACACTCTCCCTACCTACAGTTTTCTGTCCCTAGAATAAATGTTTTTTTTAAGCACAATATAGCACAAGGACAATTCACTCACTGTCCTTACAGGTCCCTGGAAACAAGGACTTGCAGAGTGAAAGAAAAAAAACACTCTCCCTACCTACAGTTTTCTGTCCCTAGAAAAAATGTTTTTTTTAATCACAATATAGCACAAGGACAATTCACTCACTGTCCTTACAGGTCCCTGGAAACAAGGACTTGCAGAGTGAAAGAAAAAAAACACTCTCCCTACCTACAGTTTTCTGTCCCTAGAAAAAATGTTTTTTTCAATCACAATATAGCACAAGGACAATTCACTCACTGTCCTTCCAGGTCCCTGGAAACAAGGACTTGCAGAGTGAAAGAAACTGACACTGTCCCTACCTACAGTTTTCTGTCCCTAGAATAAATGTTTTTTTTAAGCACACTATAGCACAAGGACAATTCACTCACTGTCCTTACAGGTCCCTGGAAACAAGGACTTGCAGAGTGAAAGAAAAAAAACACTCTCCCTACCTACAGTTTTCTGTCCCTAGAAAAAATGTTTTTTTTAATCACAATATAGCACAAGGACAATTCACTCACTGTCCTTACAGGTCCCTGGAAACAAGGACTTGCAGAGTGAAAGAAAAAAAACACTCTCCCTACCTACAGTTTTCTGTCCCTAGAAAAAATGTTTTTTTTAATCACAATATAGCACAAGGACAATTCACTCACTGTCCTTACAGGTCCCTGGAAACAAGGACTTGCAGAGTGAAATAAACTGACACTCTCCCTACCTACAGTTTTCTGTCCCTAGAATAAATGTTTTTTTTAAGCACAATATAGCACAAGGACAATTCACTCACTGTCCTTACAGGTCCCTGGAAACAAGGACTTGCAGAGTGAAAGAAAAAAAACACTCTCCCTACCTACAGTTTTCTGTCCCTAGAAAAAATGTTTTTTTTAATCACAATATAGCACAAGGACAATTCACTCACTGTCCTTACAGGTCCCTGGAAACAAGGACTTGCAGAGTGAAATAAACTGACACTCTCCCTACCTACAGTTTTCTGTCCCTAGAATAAATGTTTTTTTTAAGCACAATATAGCACAAGGACAATTCACTCACTGTCCTTACAGGTCCCTGGAAACAAGGACTTGCAGAGTGAAAGAAAAAAAACACTCTCCCTACCTACAGTTTTCTGTCCCTAGAAAAAATGTTTTTTTTAATCACAATATAGCACAAGGACAATTCACTCACTGTCCTTACAGGTCCCTGGAAACAAGGACTTGCAGAGTGAAATAAACTGACACTCTCCCTACCTACAGTTTTCTGTCCCTAGAATAAATGTTTTTTTTAAGCACAATATAGCACAAGGAGAATTCACTCACTGTCCTTCCAGGTCCCTGGAAACAAGGACTTGCAGAGTGAAAGAAAAAAAAACACTCTCCCTACCTACAGTTTTCTGTCCCTAGAAAAAATGTTTTTTTTAATCACAATATAGCACAAGGACAATTCACTCACTGTCCTTCCAGGTCCCTGGAAACAAGGACTTGCAGAGTGAAATAAACTGACACTCTCCCTACCTACAGTTTTCTGTCCCTAGAATAAATGTTTTTTTTAAGCACAATATAGCACAAGGAGAATTCACTCACTGTCCTTCCAGGTCCCTGGAAACAAGGACTTGCAGAGTGAAAGAAAAAAAACACTCTCCCTACCTACAGTTTTCTGTCCCTAGAAAAAATGTTTTTTTTAATCACAATATAGCACAAGGACAATTCACTCACTGTCCTTCCAGGTCCCTGGAAACAAGGACTTGCAGAGTGAAATAAACTGACACTCTCCCTACCTACAGTTTTCTGTCCCTAGAATAAATGTTTTTTTTAAGCACAATATAGCACAAGGACAATTCACTCACTGTCCTTACAGGTCCCTGGAAACAAGGACTTGCAGAGTGAAAGAAAAAAAACACTCTCCCTACCTACAGTTTTCTGTCCCTAGAAAAAATGTTTTTTTTAATCACAATATAGCACAAGGACAATTCACTCACTGTCCTTACAGGTCCCTGGAAACAAGGACTTGCAGAGTGAAAGAAAAAAAACACTCTCCCTACCTACAGTTTTCTGTCCCTAGAAAAAATGTTTTTTTTAATCACAATATAGCACAAGGACAATTCACTCACTGTCCTTCCAGGTCCCTGGAAACAAGGACTTGCAGAGTGAAAGAAACTGACACTGTCCCTACCTACAGTTTTCTGTCCCTAGAATAAATGTTTTTTTTAAGCACACTATAGCACAAGGACAATTCACTCACTGTCCTTACAGGTCCCTGGAAACAAGGACTTGCAGAGTGAAAGAAAAAAAACACTCTCCCTACCTACAGTTTTCTGTCCCTAGAAAAAATGTTTTTTTTAATCACAATATAGCACAAGGACAATTCACTCACTGTCCTTACAGGTCCCTGGAAACAAGGACTTGCAGAGTGAAAGAAAAAAAACACTCTCCCTACCTACAGTTTTCTGTCCCTAGAAAAAATGTTTTTTTTAATCACAATATAGCACAAGGACAATTCACTCACTGTCCTTACAGGTCCCTGGAAACAAGGACTTGCAGAGTGAAATAAACTGACACTCTCCCTACCTACAGTTTTCTGTCCCTAGAATAAATGTTTTTTTTAAGCACAATATAGCACAAGGACAATTCACTCACTGTCCTTACAGGTCCCTGGAAACAAGGACTTGCAGAGTGAAAGAAAAAAAACACTCTCCCTACCTACAGTTTTCTGTCCCTAGAAAAAATGTTTTTTTTAATCACAATATAGCACAAGGACAATTCACTCACTGTCCTTACAGGTCCCTGGAAACAAGGACTTGCAGAGTGAAATAAACTGACACTCTCCCTACCTACAGTTTTCTGTCCCTAGAATAAAGGTTTTTTTTAAGCACAATATAGCACAAGGACAATTCACTCACTGTCCTTACAGGTCCCTGGAAACAAGGACTTGCAGAGTGAAAGAAAAAAAACACTCTCCCTACCTACAGTTTTCTGTCCCTAGAAAAAATGTTTTTTTTAATCACAATATAGCACAAGGACAATTCACTCACTGTCCTTACAGGTCCCTGGAAACAAGGACTTGCAGAGTGAAATAAACTGACACTCTCCCTACCTACAGTTTTCTGTCCCTAGAAAAAATGTTTTTTTTAAGCACAATATAGCACAAGGAGAATTCACTCACTGTCCTTCCAGGTCCCTGGAAACAAGGACTTGCAGAGTGAAAGAAAAAAAACACTCTCCCTACCTACAGTTTTCTGTCCCTAGAAAAAATGTTTTTTTTAATCACAATATAGCACAAGGACAATTCACTCACTGTCCTTACAGGTCCCTGGAAACAAGGACTTGCAGAGTGAAAGAAACTGACACTCTCCCTACCTACAGTTTTCTGTCCCTAGAAAAAATGTTTTTTTTAATCACAATATAGCACAAGGACAATTCACTCACTGTCCTTACAGGTCCCTGGAAACAAGGACTTGCAGAGTGAAAGAAACTGACACTCTCCCTACCTACAGTTTTCTGTCCCTAGAATAAATGTTTTTTTAAGCACAATATAGCACAAGGACAATTCACTCACTGTCCTTCCAGGTCCCTGGAAACAAGGACTTGCAGAGTGAAAGAAACTGACACTGTCCCTACCTACAGTTTTCTGTCCCTAGAATAAATGTTTTTTTTAAGCACACTATAGCACAAGCACAAAACACACTGACACTCTCCCTACCTATCCTTCTCTTTCCCTAAACTAAAGGAATCCAGGTTAAGCAAGAAAGAAATAACAGTCACTGTCCCTGCCTATGCTGCTCTATCCCTGCTCCGGAACACACTACACTAGGCCGCCGTGCTGGCGGCCTTTTATAGTGTGGGGCGTGTACTAAACACCCTCAGCAATAATTGGCCACAGGCATCCTGCCTGTGGCCAATCATTGCTCTCCTCGCTGCCGGCGCTGTGATTGGCCAAGCATGCGGGGTCACAGTGCATGCTTGGCCAATCACAGCGCCTGGATGACACTGCGATGGCGTAGTGCATTGTGGGCCGTTCGCGTCACTCGAATTTGGCGCGAACGGCCCAAATCGTTCGATCTTCGTCGAACGATCGAACAGCCGATGTTCGAGTCGAACGTATGTTCGACTCGAACACGAAGCTCATCCCTACTGGGAACATAGGGAAATTCCAGTCCATATTCTTTGGCCATCCGCTTGTTGAGTAACCTTTGTGACCGGGCAAGCCTGGGCATGGACCTGGCACTTCCATATCCAGGAGGTACACACGCATTCGTAGACTTGTGCACCATAATATTTGCAAACAGTTTTCCTGAACCCAGCGAACTGCTACCCTGGGCCAGGATTTCATCAGTAAGAATTGGGGGTTCCACCCTGGGTGTTGTCTCCCCCAAGTCCATAGTTGCGTAATCAGAGAAAGTAAAAGCTGAGGCGAAATCATCGCTATTTACCCATAACAGCTCTTGCGACATAGTCTTAAACAAATCATCATCCCCGCTGATGTCTGACAAAGAGTCTATCTCCGAATCTCACAGCTCCTCCGCCGGCAGATAATTACACACAGTCCCCAACATATTCCCCTTAGATCTCTCACCCGTTTCTGTCGTGGACTTCTCGGAAATCAGACTTTTCTCCAGGTTTGGTTTGGGTAGTCTCTGGGGTAGGCCTCGACCACGGCCACGGGAGGCCTTCACGTATCCCACCTTCCTTTGGGCAGGTGCAGCGGAGGTAGATACGGTTGAGGTAACAACAGTGGCGACGTCCGCTGATGACTTTCCCATAGCGGTAACAGCGCCATCCCCCTCAGGATTACTCACGACAGTAGATGCGGTGGGTGTAGGCCTAACCACTGAATCAAAGGCAGCAACTTCCTCTGTTACATTGCCCGTGGCCCAGTCCACTCTGTAAGCATGAGGCGGCATGGTGGGTTGCTCTACAGCAAACAGGTACTCCCCGCAACGTAGACACCGGACAAATGGACGGGGGTGTGTAACCAGTCCTTCGCACCTGTTGCACAGCATACCCAAAGCCTCCACATCACCAATTGTGTAGAGTGCGAACCGCCCATGTGGTGTTATATGAATGCCAGTGTCCATCAGTACAGTCCCCGGCAGTATGACACTTGTAGCGGTACCCACAGTAAACATGCTGGGCCCCATAGCAAACTGCGTTGACAGGATTGAAGACATGGTGGTGTTCCGTTTCTTCCTGAACGTTGGACACACACGCAGCGTCTCATGCGGCAAGCAGAACTCCTCCCACTTTTTGGCACGTAGCTCGCTGGCTTTCTTACTTTCTTGGCTCCGCCCACAGCCCACGCGGCCTAGAAGTGATCTCAAAGCTCTCCCCTCTTTTCTTGATAAAAATTTACACAGTCCAGGGCCCTCTGTAGCATAAGTCCCAGACGAACAGTTTACTTGAGTTGCGAGAGGTAACGGCAAATCCCGGACGAGCCTCCAAGTGTAGCAATACCCCAGAAGGGGCCGCTGGTTTAAATTTGGGCCTGCCATTACCTTTCTGTTCACCACACTCGTCTTAGGGATCCCTCTTGAAGAGCTTTCATGAATGTCCACACCAACACTTGGTTACTTTTTCTTCAAGAGTTTTATTAAACAGTTCCAACAGAGGGTTAGAGGGATAGGGGAGGTTCAGGTATCTTGCTTTGAGGATCAGGCACAATCTTAGAAACAGAGGACAAATCGGTTCCACACTGGATTCAGCAACCACCGTCTAGGTCTCACTGGCCTAGCAACTGGTGCAAAGCTTGTTCAAAGTCTCTGCCACAGATTTGATGAGTGCTGTCGAGTCGTTTCACAATCTTCCGCCACAAGATAGTGCAACCACACTGACACTTTGCAAAAGTTCCTTCAGAAAGTACACAGCTCACGGTGCCAGAATCTTTCAGCCAGCCGGCAGCACCGTGAGGTAAATTGACCAGGATGCGTCCTTCTATTGTTCTGCTTCTTCCCGCAGGCAAGACCGCGTAGGACCATCCCTGGACTAGTAGGCCCCAGAAACTCCTGGGCCTACTTTCAGTTGCAGAGCCTCGGACCAGCAGGCCCAGAGGCCGAGAAACAGCTTGCACATCCCTGAGGCCAGGAGGGCCCACAGGTCAGGATCCGGCGAACAAACCCCGAAAGCGCAGTCTCTGTCCCTTAAGTACCCCTTCCCAGAATGCACAGGGGGTTGACCACGCCCCCTGAAGCCACTTCTGGGAAAGGAATATCCAATACACCCAGCCCGCTGCATTTCCAACCTTGACCCATGGTGACAGTGACACCTAGTGTCAGGGGGAAAACCATGCAACCCAGCTGGACTGAAACAGAGCCAACAATTTAGCTTAATCCTTCTGAGCTAAACTACAGCTCAGATAACTAAATTTAACACATAGCGCCTACCCAACAGGAGCAGAGCGCTACAAGTGTCTACTTGCTTCTATCCAAAGTGCCTACTGTGATTTCTAAGACCTCATACACACTATTAGATTTTCTGCAGATTTTTGTCTTCAGATTTACCAAAACCATATAATATGAGGTCAAACCTTAAGAGTTTCAGTTTGTATGCAATCAGGCAGGCCCTTGTACTACATGGTTTTGGTAAATCTGAAGATAAAAATCTGCAGAAAATCTAATAGTGTGTATGGGGCAATACTCTCATTCTTCTGCTATCTGCATGAGCCACTTCTGACAGTCTATTTCACCACACAATGCTGGGAGATGGCACCAACCCCATCCAGCACACAGCAGGTGATTGACAACCTCAGCTATGCATGTTCACTATGAGTATGTGTTTAGGGTGGAATGCCGATTCTCTCCACTCATTTATTAGATTACATTCAGCTCTCTGCTCTGCAGTGTGACATCAATTCCCCACCCCCTGCCTTCTGAAGCTCAGTAATGCAGTCTAAATTCTGTACTTTGAACAGCTATAGAGAAGAGAGGGCTGCAGGTAATGGGAGATAGGAGGAGGGGGAAGGTCCAAGTCAGACCATCTTCACTGCTGTTCTGCCTGAAGACCACAAGCTATAAACTCCTGCAACACCATATGTTCAAACACAGGAAGAGGACAGTACTCCCTCACAAAAAAATTCTACAGGATCCAGCTGCCTGCACAATATGGGACAAAAAAGGGAAGGTGGCACCTATGCGCCCATAATGGACAGGCTGCCCCTGGTGGCCATACATCCTGTACGGGCAAGCAGATATAATCCGACAGGAGGAATCAATGAACTACCTTGCCGCTTTTAGTTCATTCACACACAGGTGGAGCCCCGCATGGCCTTGCTGATTTTAAAAAGTGACAGCTAGTATAGGGAACTTCTCCCCATACTGCTACCACAAGGAGTAGAGGGGGAAATCGTGCAGCAGCTGCAGCATTGGGAGCATGTTACATGTTCCACCCTACAACCCAGGGGATGAATTGAAGTAGATAATAACTAGGCTTGTGCAATTCGTTTCGTAACGAATCGAAATTCGTCCGAATTTAGCAACTTTCGGACATTCGGAAGCATTCGAATTTCCGAACAGAGCAATTACGAATAAAACCGAATCCGAAATAAATTATACCGCAAAATAGCGAATGCCCGAAGGTCTTCGGCATAATTCGTTATGAAAAAAGTTACGAATGTACGAATCCATTCGAAGCACAATAACACTCACTCTGCTCTCTGCTTCTCCCTCACCATGCTGAACTCCCTCTCAAAATGGTGTACAGGGGGCGGAGGCTATAGCCGCATGAAAAAACGAAAGTAAAACACGAGATTTCGAATCCATTCGAAGCACAATAACACTCACTCTGCTCTGCTCTCTGCTTCTCCCTCACCGTGCTGAACCCTCTCAAAATGGTGTACAGGGGCGGAGCCTATAGCCGCATGTAAAAAACGAAAGTAAAATACGAGATTTCGAATCGTTACAAATAACCGCTATGTATTTAGAAAAGTACAAATCCATTCGAAGCACATTAGGCATAATAGGCAGCGTCGTTGTGAGAGAGACACGGAAAATTACGAATCAACGAACCCAAAAAAAGTTACGAAAGTAGGAGTTGTGTCCAGAATCAACGAAAAACAACGTACTCTACCGAAAGTAGGAATTATAAAGCAACAAAAAATTCAACGAAAAATGTCGCTTGCAAAAATACGAATGAGTCCGAACACGAAAAATCCCGTCTAGCAAAATTACGAATGATTACGAATCAACAGGACCGGAAAGAAACGAACCGAAACGGAACGAATTTTTCCGTTGTGCACAAGTCTAATAATAACATATAAAATAAAAAACATGTTTTCCTTTTTTTATGTTATTTTCTACTTTGATTCCTCACCTGGGTTCACTCTTACTGACAATATACTTTGGGTTTCAGTCTTCACTATATCATTATATATGCACTATTTACATTGACATATATTTCATTACTCTCTACAGAGTCCTTTGAGACTCACATTGCATCACTTTTGATTTTTAATGGGGATCCCACACCCATGGCAGTCCATTCACCATTGCCTGTGTTGTCTTCGTGCCGCTGGCCACTGCCATAGTTCCCGGAGATGAATCCCTCATTATCTCTACGGCTCTCAGCACCCCATTTGAAACCTATAGCTGCCTTGTGAAAAAGCAGGGGGGATTCTCCCCCCCCCCTTCCCTTTTCCTTCCCCTCTCTTTCTTTGTATCAAACATTAGACTACATATATATGCATTTTATTGCAGATACAAGTATATGTACCCTGCTCCTGATAAGTGGAAAGAACCCAAAAAACGCGTAGAGCCCCTTTTCAATGCTAGGCAATCACTACCATCTGATCAATTACTTGCTTTTACAATCATGATCCATCAATGTATTATCTTATATTACTTAGCGAGGTCTAGGTCACTAACCAACACCACCCACACCACGGTGGTGCGGCGATATGTATGCATATACATGTACCATGTGTACTAATGAGCAATACTATTTATTCACTGTATTTGGTTATGACTCAACATATGTATATGTACCAATAAACATGATATTATATATTGATTTTTTTCATCATCTCATAGCTGTGTGCTTCACTGAAAGACCCAAATTTCCCTTTTCTTTTATCTGTACCAGGGATGGAGGCATATGACTCTACCCAGTCGCTGCCTCATTCAAAGTCCCACTTACCCCCCCCCCCCCCCCCTTCTCAACCTTGTCTTCTGTGACTTTTCACCTCCCAAGACAAATGTTTCCAGATATTTTGTTTCAATTACTGCATATTTAACCTTTTGCATTTATATCATAGGCAAACTATTTAGATCCTCTCGTTAAACCTAGACAGTCTGAATCATCCTTGTCTTCATTTAAGCGGTGGTTGCAGCCTCCTCAAACAAATGTCAAATCTTCTTGTAAGAAAAATATTTTGCTGTACCCATTCTGTGTATGGCTGCCATAGATTGCTACACAGAATTATTGTTTGCTCTGTGCTATTAAGTGCACTACTGCTTAGTCAGCATAGACTGTTCTGTTCAATGTTTTTATCTCTTTCACATAAAGGAATATAAAATACGGTATATGCATTATATATACACAATCTAGAATCAATTAACAGCAGAATGCAAGCAGAACGTACAACATAGCATGCAGACATAAGAATTGGCAGAAAAGTTTTGCCTGAGAGTGCAAATTGTTTCGAAACTTAAAATGATATTACAACTGAAAACAAGAAATGATTATATTGAGGTTTGCCCATTCAGATGTGTTTGCTGCATTCCTTTCCTTTTTTGTGTTTTTCTTTTTTTTTTCGCCCATTATGTTTTTAACTTCCTTTTACCAAGCTGTCCAGTAAAAGTAGCAGTTAGGCCCCTTTCACACTGAGGCGCTTTGCAGGCGCTATTGCGCTAAAAATAGCGCCTGGAAAGCGCCCTTAAAAAGCTGCTACTTTGTATCCAGTGTGAAAGCCCGAGGGCTTTCACACTGGAGCGTTGCACTTGCAGGAGGGTAAAAAAACTCCTGCAAGCCACATCTTTGAGGCGCGATAGGAGCGGTAAAAAAACACTCCTATCGCGCCTCTGCCCATTGAAACCAATGGGGTAGTGCCTCCAAAACGCCCGCAAAACTCTGCAAAGAGGCGTTATTGCGGGCGTTTTTAACCCTTTTTCGGCCGCTAGCAGGGGTTAAAATCACCCCGCTAGCGCCCGCAAATCGTGGCAAAAACGACGGTATAGCGGCGCTAAAAATAGCGCCGATATACTGCCAGCGCATCCAGCACTTCAGTGTGAAAGTAGCCATAAGCCCTGTACACACGATCGGATTTCCTATGGTTTTTAAGCCGATGGATTTTTTTTTTTTTTGAAGTCTTGCCTACACACCATCAGTCTAAAACTGACCGTTCCAAACGCGGTGACATAAAACACTCTGATGAACCAAGAAAAATTAAGTTTAATGCTTCTGAGCATGCGTCGACTTAATTCTGAGCATGCGTGGGTTTTTTATCCGATGGAGTTCCCCACAGACGATAGTAATTTGCTATCGGTTTTTTAACCATCGGATAAATTTAAAACATGTTCTATTTTTAAACACCGATGGAAAAAAGACCGATGGGGCCCATACACGATCGGTTTGTCCGATGAAAAAAGTCCATAGGACTGTTTTCATCGGTAAAACCTATCGTGTGTACACGGCTTAAGAGGATTGAGAGAAACCATTTAACACTGACAGGATTGCTTACAATTATCAGCGTTTTATTTAGTTATGTAAAACCTTTATCCCAAAAGGGAAAAAAAAGGTTGTTGTAACTGTGTAAAAAGTGTTAGCTGAAGTTTGGCTATAATGTGTTAGTCAAGTCCTTCCAAAACCTGCTGGTGCATGGAACACTACTCTCTCCCAAGTTTAAAAATGCTGATGTTCAAAGTATGACTCCGTTGCTCCTGCTGTGGAGTGGAGACAGGAGATGTGTTACTTACTAGCCTAAGCAACAGATGATAAAAAAAGCCCCCCCAAAAAAAGGAAACAAATGCAGCCACCACATTTAAAGATTGGTAAACTGCAATATATTAAAGTGGAGCTCCACCCAAAGGGAGAAGCTTTGCTTGTTTGCTTCCTCCCCCCTCCACTGCCATATTTGGTACCTTTAGGGGGGATGGGGGAGCGGGTACCTGTTTTTGACAGGTACCCGTCCCCACTTACATGAGACCCCGCCACCACTGGGCCATTCAGAAAGCACAGTGCACTTTGCGCACTAGAGAACCAGCTGTGAAGCCCCAGGGCTTCACTGCCGGTTCCCCTTTTAAGGAATGGCGGCGGCAGCACCAAGTGCCGATTGAAAAATCAGCTGGGGTGCTGACATCATGGGATCCCTGGACAAGTAAGTGTCCTAATATTAAAAGTCATCAGCTATAGTATTTGTAGGGGAGAGCTGGAGCTCCGCTTTAAATGTTTAATACCGCTTTAATAATTTGTCACAGTCAGATAATATATATACAATCATGCATGTTACTGTTTCTTTTTTATTTCATATATACAATGTTATGATGGTCTTGATTGTTGTTTAAAATCTTCATTATGTTATTCAAAATAAAAAAATCGAAATTCTGATCCAATTTTATTTCATTGTGGCTTACGAACGGTTACCAATCACTCGTTTCAGCTGTTTACTCCTTAACTAAGTTAAATTCATTTTCTGAAAATTTGCAATAAATAGGTTTGTATGCTAATTAGTATGCAGTTTTGAGTCAAAAGTCAATGACCACTGAGCGTGTGTGTGTGTCTGTTGGTGGACAAGACAATTGAATGTACACTATATTACCAAACGTATTGGGACGCCTGCCTTTACACGCACATGAACTTTAATGACATCCCAGTCTTAGTCCGTAGGGTACAATATTGAGTTGGCCCACCCTTTGCTGCTACAAAAGCTTCAACTCTTCTGGGAAGGCTGTCCACAAGGTTTAGGAATGTATCTATGGGATGTTTGACCATTCTTCCAGAAGCACATTTGTGAGGTCAGGAACAACGAGAAGGCCTGGCTCACAGTTTCCGCTCTAATTTATCCCAAAGGTGTTCCTTTTCCAACATGACTGCGCACCAGTACACAAAGCAAGGTCCATAAAGACATGGATGAGCGAGTTTGGGGTGGAGGAACTTGACTGGCCTGCACAGAGTCCTGACCTAAGCCCGATTAGATCACCTTTGGGATAAATTCGAGCAGAGACTGCGAGCCAGGCCTTCTTGTCCAACATCAGTGTCTGACCTAACAAATGCGCTTCTGGAAGAACGGGTTTAAACATTCCCTAAACCTTGTGGACAGCCTTCCAAGAAGAGTTGAAGCTGTTATAGCTGCAAAGGTTGGGCCAACTCAATATTGAACCCTACGGACTAGAGCTGGATACACACTATACAATTTTCTTTCAATTTTCTTTCAACCCTAATCCCACTTCTACTAGCCTCAAACCCTTAACCCTAACCCTAATCCCACTTCTACTAGCCCTAATCCCTTAACCCTAACCCTAATCCAACTTCTACTAGCCTCAAACCCTTAACCCTAACCCTACAACCCTCAAACTCGAACACCCTAACCCTAAGCTTTTCACAAGTTCACTTTTCCGTAATTCCGACGTCCCGTAATCCCGTAATCCTGCAATTTTGAAATTTTGAAATTACAAATTGCCAAACCTTGTTACATTTCAGAATTAGGGGAATTCCACAATTTTGTAATTAAGTAATTCATCAAAATTATTAATAAAACGAAATTGTGACTTAACTATTTAAACATGTCTAGTTCAGATGGTGTCAAGCGTGTGTGGGGGCAACCAGGTGAGGAGTACAAAGACAAGTGTGTCTTGCCTATAGTCAAGCAGGGTGGTGGGAGTGTTATAGTCTTGGGCTGCATGAGTTCTGCCGGCACTGGGGAGCTACAGGTCATTGAGGGAACCAGGAATGCCAACATGTACTGTGACCTACTGACGCATAGACATGTGCACAGCCCAATTTACTTATTTTGAATTTACGTTTTAAACTTTATTTTTTCGGGTGACCATACCCTTATCCGAGCACGCAGTCTGGTCAGTCAGGCAAGGGGGTGGGGACGAGCGAGCGCCCCCCCCTCCTGAACCGTACCAGGCCGCATGCCCTCAATATGGGGGTGGGTGTTTTGGGGCAGGGGGGCTGCACCCCCCTGCTCCAAAGCACCCCCCCATAAGGAACCATTGTTTTTTTATAGAGCTAAAGAAAAGCGGCTGAAGGCTAGCGCCGCTAAACATCCATTGATGGCAATGCATAACGCAGATAAAAAACAATTTTCCCCAAGGTTCCCACTGGGCTGCGGGAGTGAAACCGTTCAGCTGAACTCACACGGCTTCACTCCCGCAGCCCAGTGCGAACCTGGTGTTTAGCAGCGTTTTCCTGCCAGCAATCCCTCGTTCAAAATGGCCTTTTTTGAGCTACAGTGTACATGGAGCCTTAGGGGTGTACTATCTTTTGGGAGATACTGTATATTATTTTTAGTATTGAACTCCTAAACAAAGTTTAAACAAGGTGAAAGTAAACATGTTTTATTTTTCTGGAATCAATACAAGAAGTTAAACTAAAATCAGAATCCAAAACAATTAGGGCTGTGGAAATTAACGATTAATTCCTTGATTAATCGATTAATTGTTTTGATCGATCAAAATTCTTTTGATCGATCAAAATTCTTTTGATTGGTACTCACCTCTCCCCCGGCTTCCGGGTCTTCAGGGAGATCCGGTGACGTCACAGACACCAGCGGGGCTTGCCGTGTCCATCTGAAGGGCTCCTTTGCTGTGTCTTCATATCTGCATGCCGGCGGGACCTTACTATCTGCCACACTTCCCTCTATCAACCTGGGATTCTACAGCCATCCACTGGGAGTTGTAATAGTTCCCTTCACGGGACATCTACATGCCAGTGGACTGATGTTAGCCCCTCCTCATCTGGATTCAGCAGTGGTATTGTTGTACACATTTTTATACCAGTATCATACTTGGCTACATGTTTTTATGACTGCTTTTGCTACCGTTTGGTATTACTCTCACAATTTTTACAGTTTATATAGCTACATTGATTTTATCTCCAGTGCATATTTAATTTGTTACCTACTTGAAGACTATAAAAGTTTTAATGCTATTCCCATCGAGCGCTGCCTTTGTGTGTTTTTTGTATCCTGCTATCCATTATTCTAGTGGTTGGTAGCTGCACTGGGAATCGGCCTGCAAGGAGATCAGCTAAAAGTAGTTGGATCTGTATGTGCGTTATAATTAATTGAAATTAATCGATTAAAAAAAGAAATCGATTAATCGAACACAAAATTTTTAATCAGTAACAGCCCTAAAAACAATATGCTTTTTGTTTTGGAAGTATATACTTGCAGACAAGACCAAAAATTATAGTAAACATATTAATGATCATTTTAATGCATTACCTCTAAATTTTAGATCATATTTCCTTGCCAACTTACTGCTCCTGCAGGGCTCATAAAATAATTAGCTAATTCATCCCTAATTCGGAAACCCAATGTTGGACCACGGACATGAGGAAAATCAGCAGCCTCAAAATTGTGAGACAATGTGTCCTCAAAATTCGCACTATCTCTATCCCTTACTATATTGTGCAAAACACATGCTGCCTTTATTAATTTACAGGCATTCTCAACCTTGAGATTTATCGGTTCAAGGAATATTTGCCATTTGTTGGCAAGAATGCCAAAGGAACATTCAACCAGCCTACATGCCCGACAGAGACGATAATTGAAGATTCTCTTCTGGGTGTCCAGATTCCTCCACGAGGAGGGCTTCATTAAATGTTCGTGTATAGCGAAAGCCTCATCAGCCACAAAAATAAATGGCATATCTGGACTTTCTGTACCAGGTAATGGTTGGTTTTCAGGCAAATCAAGGCGATTAGATTGAAGACGCTTCCCAAATGTTAAATTCAGAAAAACTGAAGAGTCTGCAGAACTCCCAAATGCTCCAACATCAATATATATAAATTTATAGTCTGCATCAACCACAGCCATAAGTACAACCAAAAAATATTTTTTATAATAAAAATATTGGCTACCACTGTGACAGGGTTTTATTAGTCTAATGTGTTTTCCATCAATTGCTCCCAGGCAGTTTGGAAAGTTGGTTTTGCTCCAGAACTGATTAGCAATATCATTCCATTTCTCTTTATTTGGAATAGGCATAAAGCTAGTTTTCAATTTCCAAATAGCATCACATGTTAACTTAACAATTTCTCCAATTGTCAAGCTTCCTGTTTTGAATTCATAGTGTAATGATGTATAGGTATTTCCAGTACCAAGAAATCTGTAAAAAAAAAAAAAAATTCAAATTATTTCAGTACGAGTAATAAAGAAAAGGTGGAAGACGATGAGAGATAATTACAGACGAGAACACCTTATTCAAAATAAGCTAAGGAGTGGTTCTGCTGGCAAGAGAAAAGGGAGAGTTTATTGCCACTATGAGGAGCTCATGTTCCTGAAGCCCGTCATGGAGATGAGACCGTAAGTATAAAAACATTTCTTCGTGAATGTTTATTTTTTGGTTTAGTGAATTGTATAACATATTTTTGTGTTTTTTTTGGAGGCATGCACTGTAGAACTAGAATTTTTGGAATAATTTCCTTTTTTTAAAAATGACAGTACAGAAAGCAATATGGAGAGTGAGACAGAAGAAGACCCTGATGATGCAGAGCAGACCGGTCAATTATTAGATGCAGATGAATTTTCACACATTTCTGAAACAGAAGCGGAAACAACTGAAGCAGCATTGCCCAGCAACAGACCAAAAAAAAAAAACAACAAATGTCAGAGGACTTCCTTGATGTGGTAAAAAAATTGTTTGAGAAACAAGAGAAAGATGGAGGGGAATTGGAGTCCTTTGCCAAAAGCCTGGTTCCACAAATGGCAAAAGTACCATCCGAACATCTGTGTACCATGCGTTCAGAAATCTTAAGACTCATTAATTCATTTCAGCAACAACCGAATCAAAATCTAGATGCACCATATGAGGGCAACACTTCTCATCAGTTTTATGGGAGGTATGAGGGTCCAGGTACCTCGCAATCACAATCATACCCATCATTTGCAGGTTCACGATTTCCACTCATGTCCCAACACCCATATCCGACTTTTCAAATGACACAAAATCAACAACGGTTTCAGGGAGTACCTTATGAAGTACAGCCATATTTCCAAAATGTACAAGCTCCCCCTCCCACCCCTCTAGAGGAGACACACCATCCTTCACAATATCATGATCTATGATTTTTTGGCTTGTAATAATTTTTTTGAATTTTCTCATTTGTTCATAAACTTTTGTCTGTAAAATGCACATGTTGATGCTCTTTCTTGATTTGTTTTATCTTTTTCACATGTTATACATTTCGAAAAATAAATATGCAATAAATAATATATTTTTTTTTCCTTATAAATTGGAGTGCCATTTTATTACGTGTTTAAACATGCACTTCTTAATTATTCATATATACTTACCTTAGCGTTATTAGTAAACGTTCACATGGTGATATTGCCAACCTGCAATTGGTATCCTGTCTTAACAAGTCAGGGGTTAAGATGTCAAGCAGAAAGTCAAATCTGGTAAAGGAAAAATATAATGTTTCTTAAAAATGTAAAAACAAAAAGGATTTGGGAGTCCTAAAAGTGGGATTAGGGTTAGGGTTAAGGGATTAGGGCTAGTAGAAGTGGGATTAGGGTTAAGGGTTTGAGGCTGGTAGAAGTGGGATTAGGGTTAGGGTTAAGGGTTTGAGGCTAGTAGAAGTGGGATTAGGGTTAGGGTTAAGGGTTTGAGGCTAGTAGAAGTGGGATTAGGGTTAGGGTTAAGGGTTTGAGGCTAGTAGAAGTGGGATTAGGGTTAGAGTTAAGGGATTAGGGCAAGTATAAGTGGGATTAGGGTTAGGCTTAAGGGTTTAAGGCTAGTAGAAGTGGGATTAGGGTTAGGGTTAAGGGTTTGAGGCTAGTAGAAGTGGGATTAGGGTTAGGGTTAAGGGATTAGGGCTGGTAGAAGTGGGATTAGGGTTAGGGTTTGAGGCTAGTAGAAGTGGGATTAGGGTTAGGGTTAAGGGTTTGAGGCTAGTAGAAGTGGGACTAGGGTTAGGGTTAAGGGATTAGGGCTAGTAGAATTGGGATTAGGGTTAGTCTTAAGGGGTTGAGGCTAGTAGAAGTGGGATTAGGGTTAAGGGTTTGAGGCTAGTAGAAGTGGGATTACGGTTAAGGGATTAGGCTAGTAGAAGTGGGATTAGGGTTAGGGTTAAGGGTTTGAGGCTAGTAGAAGTGGGATTAGGGTTAGGGTTAAGGGATTAGGGCTAGTAGAAGTGGGATTAGGTTTAAGGGTTTGAGGCTAGTAGAAGTGGGATTAGGGTTAGGGTTAAGGGTTTGAGGCTAGTAGAAGTGGGATTAGGGTTAGGGCTAAGGGATTAGGGCTAGTAGAAGTGGGATTAGGGTTAGGGTTAAGGGTTTGAGGCTAGTAGAAGTGGGATTAGGGTTAGGGTTAAGGGATTAGGGCTAGTAGAAGTGGGATTAGGTTTAAGGGTTTGAGGCTAGTAGAAGTGGGATTAGGGTTAGGGTTAAGGGATTAGGGCTAGTAGAAGTGGGATTAGGGTTAAGGGTTTGAGGCTAGTAGAAGTGGGATTAGAGTTAGGGTCAAGGGTTTGAGGCTAGTAGAAGTGGGATTAGGGTTAGAGTTAAGGGATTAGGGCAAGTAGAAGTGGGATTAGGTTTAGGCTTAAGGGTTTGAGGCTAGTAGAAGTGGGATTAGGGTTAGGGTTAAGGGTTTGAGGCTAGTAGAAGTGGGATTAGGGTTAGGGTTAAGAGATTAGGGCTAGTAGAAGTGGGATTAAGGTTAAGGGTTTGAGGCTAGTAGAAGTGGGGTTAGGGTTAAGGGTTTGAGGCTAGTAGAAGTGGGATTAGGGTAAGGGTTAAGGGATTAGGGCTAGTAGAAGTGGGATTAGGGTTAGGTTTAAGGGTTTGAGGCTAGTAGAAGTGGGATTAGGGTTAGGGTTAAGGGTTTGAGGCTAGTAGAAGTGGGATTAGGGTTAGGGTTAAGGGTTTGAGGCTAGTAGAAGTAGGATTAAGGTTAGGGTTAAGGGATTAGGGCTAGTAGAAGTGGGATTAGGGTTAGGTTTAAGGGTTTGAGGCTAGTAGAAGTGGGATTAGGGTTAGGGTTAAGGGTTTGAGGCTAGTATAAGTGGGATTAGGGTTAGGGTTAAGGGATTAGGGCTAGTAGAAGTGGGATTAGGGTTAAGGGTTTGAGGCTAGTAGAAGTGGGATTAGGGTTAGAGTTGTGTAGTGTTAATTTAGAGAAAAGTCTCAATGTGATAGTATATTATCACTTACGTTGCCATGCTCATCCGTGTGTAATTTTTGAACTTTTCTGGGTGCTCTCTCAAGTTCTGATAAAGCAACACAAATTGTCCTCTTGAGGAGTGTGTTTGGAGGATAGGATGTATCCAATAGCGACGTTCCTGCCTCTGTTTCAGGGTATGTTCCCAAAACATTAGCACAAAAAGTAACATTAGCTCAGTAAACTCCATTTTCTCTTCCTTCTGTCTCCTCACCCACGGAATACCAGAAAGTGGACAGGATGTGATGTAATTGGGGTGGGTTTACAAGCTAACGCTAACGCTTATAAAACGCGGCAAAAACGCTTTCGCGTTGGCGCTAATTTTAGCGCTAACGCGCTAAAAACGCGCCAATAGCGCTAGGCATTAAATAGGCGTTTTTTCAACGCCTCAGTGTGAAAGTAGCCTTAGATTTACCAAAACCATATAATATGAGGTCAAACCTTAAGAGCCCTTTCACACTGCCAGCGCCCGGGCGTCGGCGGTAAAGCGTTGCTAGTTTTAGCGGCTCTTTACGATGCTTTTCGGGCGCTTTTAACCCCCCGCTAGCGGCCAAATAAAGGGTTAAAATCGCATGCAAAGCACCGCTGCCGAGGCGCTTTGCAGGCAATTCAGCGGCACTGCCTATTGATTTCTATGGGCAGGGGCGCTTTAGGAGCGGTGTGTACACCGCTCCTAAAGCGTCTCAAAGAAGCTGCTTGCAGGACTTTTTTGGACGTCCTGCCAGTGCAGCGCCCCAGTGTGAAAGCACACAGGCTTTCACACTGGGATTGCAGATGCGGCTTTTTACAGGTGCTATTTTTAGCGCTAAAGCGCCTGAAAAACTTCTCCAGTGTGAAAGGGGTCTAAGAGTTTAAATTTGTATGCAATCAGGCAGGCCCTTGCACTACATGATTTTGGTAAATTTAAAGGAAATCAGACAAAAGTTGTATAGTGTGTATGGGGTTTAAGACTGGGATGCCATTAAAGTTCATGCGCGGGTAAAAGCAGGTGTCCCAATACTTTTGGCAAAATAGTGTGTGTGTGTGTGTGTGTGTGTGTGTGTGTGTGTGTGTGTGTGTGTGTGTGTATATATATTTATTTATTTTTATTTTATTCGAATGACTAAATGCCCCATACACACGATCGTTTTTCATGCCGTTAAAAATGCCATTAAAAAAAATGGCCATTAAAAATGATCGTGTGTAGGCTCCAGAGCATTTTTAACGACGTGAAAAACGGCCATTAAAAATTTCGAACATGCTCTCTTTTTTCACGTTGTTTTTCATGTCGTTTTTTTTAACGACGTGAAAAACGATAATGTGTATGCTTTAACGACGTGAAAAAAACCGCGCATGCTCAGAATCAAGTATGAGACAGGAGCGCTCGTTCTGGTAAAACTAGCGTTCGTAATGGAGATAGCACATTCGTCACGCAGTCACGGACTGAAAAGCACGAGACTGAAATGAGCGAATCGTCGCTCAACAAACTTTACTAACATGAAGGGTGGCGCCATTCGAACGGAACTTCCCCTTTAGAGTGCCGTCGTACGTGTTGTACGTCACTGCGCTTTGCTTGATCGTTTTTTTAAATGATCGTGTGTACGCAAGACAGGCTTGAGAGGAAACATGAAAAAAAACGACGTGAAAAACGGCAAGAAAAAAAATGGCAAGAAAAACGATCGTGTGTATGGGGCATAAGGCTCCGTTCACATGTTGGCATTTCAAAAATGAAAGAAATAGCACAAATCGTGGGTCGCCCGTGTGTTCCCTGTCACTTTCAATAGCACCCCAAATGCGGCACGATTTTGCCGCGATTCGTCGGGCAACAATCGTGGTAAAATCACGCAAACAGAATCGCAGGACGCCTGTTGCCCAAAAGAAGAACAAGAGCTTCTTTTGGGTCCTGTTTCCACGATTTTACCACGACTGTCGCCCCCCGATACGCCAAGACGTGAACAGATCCTAACACATACCAGCCTTTATAAAAAAAATAGTAAATACATTAGCAATGACATGCAATTGGCACATCTTTCCGAAAAATATGAGAGATGCTGCCACACAGCGTTTTAAAAATGATTCTGACACACTAGTGGTTAAACAGGCAGCAACTCCTGTCCATGGTGATATGTGTTGTACGTGTCGCAGTTAATGTGCACAATTTACAGCTTTGGCTGTGATGTATGAGCTGGATGCTGATCACTTACTCACTGCAGGTGCCAGCAATCAATGAGTTGTATGTATCTGTAAACATCATTACACAGAGCTCAGCTCTGATCCATTATATCCTTTTTGCACCTGCCTCTGCTTCTGTCACCTTCTCTATCTTTATCTCTGCTTTCCAATATATGTGGGCTCCGTCTCCACCCTGTACAAGTCACAGGCACATGACTGAACAAAGCTGTACCAATTTGTGCGTAGCATTTAGCACCTATGTACAGATTTAGATTTGCTTCTGTGAGCGATTCACTTCTCTTTTTTTTCTTGCTTGTTTTGTTTATCTACTGTGATTTGCGCTCTGCAGTATACAAAATGGAATAAAGCAACATAAAACAGAATCAAATGGCAGTCAATGCACGGGTTGTGTATTCATTTCTTCATTACCGTTTATGAATTTAATTCTAAGCACAGCTATGCTCCCATCTCCCACTAGCTAGTACTAGTACTTTAAGCTAGAATGGAGATCATTTGTGTTACAAAGGATCTTTCGTTCTTCAGAGAACATTAGTTGGAAAGAAATAAGCCGGAAGACATCCTTGATCCATGTGAACAAGCTCTAATTCTGTTATGATTGCAAATCATATCCTAGCTCCAAATTTGTTTCCTCAATATGGGCTGGGGGTTCCCACACTGTTAGAGTTTATATTCACTCAGTGTATTTTTCTATAGTTATGGAAAAAAAGAAGCAATATACTGACACTTGGGGCCACAACATAAAATGGTATAACACCACTTCTCTAATAGTAATAGTCAATTCTTTATTTCAAATGCATTCTTTATGTTTATATTGTAACATGAAAGAAATATTTTCTGAGCCCTTGGGCTTGATTAGCTGAAGTGTGAAGGAAATTTAATTGGGCCTGATTTGCTAAAGTCAGGTGAAGTGAGTTTACTCGAAATGTCCAAAGGGAATGTAAAAAAATAAATAAAGCTTTGTCTTCACATGATTGGGTGTTTAAAATGAACACAGATGAAGTTAACATTGCTTTAGACTTTAGTAAATTAGGCCCACTTTACTTTACCCTACATCACCTCATTTCAGCTCCTTGCACACGTCAGTAAATCAAGCCCTCATTATTTAAAACCACAATATATATCATATGTACAATATATTAGGCAGCGCTCCAAAACATATATATATATATATATAATAAATGATAATACTTTGAAGTGCAATATGTTAAATAATATGTAAAAATTCCAGAGAAAAGAGTCCCAAGAGTAGTCCGTGGTTAAAGCAAAAAGAGAAAAATCTCAGCAAAATGAAGATCCAATCTTATCCTCCTACCACCGACACCTCCACTCGTGTAATAAACAGGGAGGTATAAAACCACCCCTGTTGAGCTGACTCTTACCAGACGGCCCTGGAAATTAAGCCTTGAATGATCTCACACTGAGCTTCTCATCTCTCAGGTAGGGTTAAGCGAACCCGAACTGTAAAGTTCGGGTTCGTACCGGACTTTTGGGTTTTTGGTACCCGGACCCGAACAATTTACTGTATGTTCGGGTTCGAGTTCGGTGTTCGGCAATGTAATGGCGCATTTTAAAAAGCTGCAGGGCAGCCAATCAACATTCGTTTAACTCGTGTGCCCTTAGAAGCCATCACAGCCATGCCTACTAATGGGATGGCTGTGATTGGTCAGTGCAGCATGTGATCCAGCCTCTATATAAGCTAGAAGCACATAGCACAGCACGTCAATCTGCTTTAGATAGTGTAGGGAAAGGTTGCTGTTGCTGCTTTGAGGGAGAGAATTAGATAGGAGTCCTGGTTCAGAAATCAAATTACTCAGCGATCTACCTTGATTTTGTTGTGTGGGTGCAGTGCACAATCTTTCTTCCCTGCCCTGAGCCCAGTGCCAGAGAAAAGATAACTTTTATCCGTCTGTTAGTTATGCAAGCTCAGTGCACCAGCACTGCATACAGTGGGTACGGAAAGTATTCAGACCCCCTTAAATGTTTCCCTCTTTGTTATATTGCAGCCATTTGCTAAAATCAATTAAGTTAATTGTTTTTTTCCTCATTAATGTACACACAGCACCCCATATTGACAGAAAAACACAGAATTGTTGACATTTTTGCAGATTTATTGAAAAAGAAAAACTGAAATATCACATGGTCCTAAGTATTCAGACCCTTTGCTCAGTATTTAGTATTTGCACCCTTTTGATGAGTCTTTTTGGGAAAGATGCAACAAGTTTTTCACACCTGGATTTGGGGATCCTCTGCCATACCTCCTTGCAGATTCTCTCCAGTTCTGTCAGGTTGGATGGTAAACGTTGGTGGACGGCCATTTTTAGGTCTCTCCAGAGTTGCTCAATTGGGTTTAAGTCAGGGCTCTGGCTGAGCCATTCAAGAACAGTCACAGAGTTGTTGTGAAGCCACTCCTTCGTTATTTTAGCTGTGTGCTTAGGGTCATTGTCTTGTTGGAAGGTAAACCTTCGGCCCAGTCTGAGGTCCTGAGCACTCTGGAGAAGGTTTTCGTCCAGGATATCCCTGTACTTGGCCACATTCATCTTTCCCTCGATTGCAACCAGTCGTCCTGTCCCTGCAGCTGAAAAAAAAACACAGCATGATGCTGCCACCACCATGCTTCACTGTTGGGACTGTATTGGACAGGTGATGAGCAGTGCCTGGTTTTCTCCACACATACCGCTTAGAATTAAGGCCAAAAAGTTCTATCTTGGTCTCATCAGACCAGAGAATCTTATTCCTCACAATCGTGGAGTCCTTCAGGTGTTTTTTTAGCAAACTCCATGTGGGCTTTCATGTGTCTTGCTCTGAGGAGAGGCTTCTGTCGGGCCACTCTGCCATAAAGCCCCGACTGGTGGAGGGCTGCAGTGATGGTTGACTTTCTACAACTTTCTCCCATCTCCCGACTGCATCTCTGGAGCTCAGCCACAGTGATCTTTGGGTACTTCTTTACCTCTCTCACCAAGGCTCTTCTCCCCCAATAGCTCAGTTTGGCCGGACGGCCAGCTCTAGGAAGGGTTCTGGTCGTCCCAAACGTCTTCCATTTAAGGATTATGGAGGCCACTGTGCTCTTAGGAACCTTAAGTGCAGCAGAATTTTTTTGTAACCTTGGCCAGAACTGTGCCTTGCCACAATTCTGTCTCTGAGCTCTTCAGGCAGTTCCTTTGACCTCATGATTCTCATTTGCTCTGACATGCACTGTGAGCTGTAAGGTCTTATATAGACAGGTGTGTAGCTTTCCTAATCAAGTCCAATCAGTATAATCAAACACAGCTGGACTCAAATGAAGGTGTAGAACCATCTCAAGGATGATCAGAAGAAATGGACAGCACCTGAGTTAAATATATGAGTGTCACAGCAATGGATCTGAATACTTAGGACCATGTGATATTTCAGTTTTTCTTTTTTAATAAATCTGCAAAAATGTCAACAATTCTGTGTTTTTCTGTCAATATGGGGTGCTGTGTGTACATTAATGAGGAATAAAAAATGAACTTAAATGATTTTAGCAAATGGCTGCAATATAACAAAGAGTGAAAAATTTAAGGGGGTCTGAATACTTTCCGTACCCACAGTATGTTACTGTGAGATACACCCTTTAGATACTATTGGTCTATTCTGCTATTCTAAAAACACCCATTTAGAGCAAAAAATATATATTTTGCTGCATTTCCTGCATATCTGTATTTAGTGAGATACACACTTTAGATACTGTTGTTTTACTCTGCTATTCAAAAAAAAAACAAAAAAAAAGGACAAAAACATTTTTTTGGCAACGTTTTCTGCATATCTGTACGTGTGAGATACACACTTTAGATACTGTTCTCCTATTCTGCTATTCAAAAAAGAAAAAAATGTAGGGCAAAAAAAATAATTTTGGTGTGTTTTCTGCATATCTGTACGTGTGAGATACACACTTTAGATACTGTTCTCCTATTCTGCTATTCAAAAAAATTATAATTTAGGGCAAAAAGATTTTTTGGGTGTGTTTTCTGCATATCTGTATGTGTGAGATACACCCTTTAGATACTGTTGCTCTATTCTGCTATTCAAAAAACACCCATTTAGGGCAAGATACTAAATTTGAGAAATATGAGGAGAACGTCAAATAAGGGACGTGGTCCCCGGTCCTGGTGCTGCTGGTGGAGCTCCTGTTGCAGGGAGAGGATGTGGTCGATCGGTGCCAGCTACACGCACAAGTGAAACACCTTCCTCAGGTGCGAGTAGGCGACAGAGCCTGCAGCGGTATTTGGTCGGGCCTAATGCGGCTCTACGAATGTTGAGGCCAGGACAAGTACAGGCAGTAGTAGATTGGGTTGCTGACAGTGCCTCCAGTTCCTTCACATTGTCTCCCACCCAGTCTACTGCTGAAAGATCAGAGTTGGCACCTGCAGCCGATGTCCATCAGTCTTTCACCTCACCCCCTTGCAAATCAGCCAAGCAGTCTGAGCCCCAAGTCATGCAGCAGTCTCTTCTGCTTTTTGATGACTCTGTTAGCAGGGTTTGCCAGGGCCATCCACCTAGCCCTGCCCCAGAAGTGGAAGAGATTGAGTGCACCGATGCCCAACCACTTATGTTTCAAGATGAGTACATGGGAGGACCATCGCAGCACATCTCAGATGATGAAGAAACACAGGTGCCAACTGCTGCTGCTTTCGCAATTGTGCAGACCGACGAGGAGGGCAGGGGTGAAGACTGGATGGAAGATGATGTGGAGGACGATGAGGTCCTCGACCCCACATGGAATCAACGTCATTCAGGTGACCTGTGTGGTTCGGAGGAAGAGGCGGTGGTCGCACAGAGCCACCAGCACAGCAGAAGAGGGAGCAGGGTGCAAAAGCGGAGTGTCCGTCCCCTAGACAGTACGTCTGCTACTGCCCAACGCAGCAAGGGACCGAGCACACCAAAGCCAGGTCCAAGGAGTTCCCTAGCGTGGTAGTTCTTCAGACAATGTGCTGATGACAAGACACGAGTGGTTTGCACGCTGTGCAATCAGAGCCTGAAGCGAGGCATAAACGTTCTCAACCTGAGCACAACCTGAATGACCAGGCATCTAAGTGCAAAGCACGAGCTGCAGTGGAGTAGACACCTAAAAAACCAAGAAAGGTCTCTGGCTCCTCCTGCTTCCTCTTCTGCTGCAGCCTCGGCCTCTTCATCCACCTCTGTAGTGACAGTGGCACCTGCCTCCCCGCAAACAGAGAATCTGCCAGCAACACTACCACCTGGGTCACCAACCATCTCCACAATGTCCCATGGAAGCGTTCAGCTCTCTATCTCCCAAACACTGGAGCGGAAGAGGAAGTACCCCCCTACCCACCCGCGATCCCTGGCCCTAAATGCCAGCATTTCAAAATTCCTGGCCTTTGAAATGCTGTCATTCCGTCTGGTGGAAATGCAGAGTTTTAAAAGCCTGATGGCATTGGCTGTCACACAGTACGTCGTGCCCAGCCGCCACTACTTTTCCAGGCGAGCCATCCCTTCCCTGCACAACCAAGTGGGGGACAAAATCAGGTGTGCACTGCGCAACGCTATCTGTGGCAAGGTCCACCTAACTATGGATACGTGGACCAGTAAGCACGGTCAGCGACATTATATCTCCCTAACAGCACACTGGGTAAATGCAGTGGCGGCTGGGCCTGAGGCGGATAGCAGTTTGGCGCATGTCCTTCCACCACCGAGGATTGCAGGGCGCTTCAGTTTGCCTCCTGTTGCTGACTTCTCCTACTCCGCTTCCTCATCCTCTACCGCCTCCTCATCTGGTCAGCGTAACACCTTCACCACAAACTTCAGCACAGCCAGGGGTAAACAACAGCAGGCAGTTTTAAAACTTTTCTGTTTGGGGGAAAAACCCACACCGCGAAGGAGTTGTGGAGGGACATGGAACAACAGACTGATGAGTGGTTGGTGGCAGTGAGCCTCAAGCCCGGCCTGGTGGTGTGCGATAATGGGCGAAATCTCGTAGCAGCTCTGGGCCTAGCCGGTTTGATGCACATCCCTTGCCTGGCACATGTGCTGAATTTGGTGGTGCAGAGGTTCCTAAAAAATTACCCCGATATGCCAGAGCTGCTGCAGAATGTGCGGGCAGTCTGTGCGCACTTTTGGCGTTCTCACCCTGCTGCTGCTCGCCTGTCAGCGCTGCAGCGTAACTTCAGCCTTCCCGCTCACCGCCTCATATGTGACGTGCCCACAAGGTGGAACTCCACCTTGCACATGCTGGCCAGACTGTGCGAGCAGCAGCAGGCGATAGTGGAGATTCAGCTGCAGCGTGAGTCGCTCTGCGGAACAGCACCATTTCCCCACCAATAACTGGGCCTCCATGCGAGACCTGTGTGCCTTGTTGCGCTGTTTCGAGCACTCCACCAACATGGCCAGTGCCGATGACGCCGTTCTCAGCGTTACTATCCCAGTTATATATAAGGAACCTCTTTTTTGGCCATTGACAAATTAAAGAGCCACTGGAGAGGTCGTCCTAAAAGGAGAGCGATATCCAAACTCGATATGAGTTGGATATATAGGGTGAAATGTCTTAGACCCTTGGGATTGAACGTGGATATTGAAATAAATGCATTCATTGATAATTCATGATCCCCTCCAACCTCTCATCTTATTCATCTATTTTATTTAGTCCATCTGATGCTTATTTAATTTTTTCTTTTTTTTTCTTTTTTTTAATTCCCTGACATATGTGAATATATACATATTTTTTATTCTAAGTGTGGTGGTTTTGCTAACATCTCCATCATGGGGTATATCCCCAATGACGGTTTATTTAGCCGCAGGCAAATCTTTACCTTTTTTCACACATCTAGATTGCCTGTTTTATGGGGTAAATTATAGGTTACATCTGGGGGTTAATCTTTCGGATTAGCTCTTTAAGTTTTCTAGCCTCAATTGATATTAGATTATATGTTTATTATCCGGATTGCAAAGTCATATTGAGCGGATTTATACCAACATTGATATTTGTTATATTTATTTTATGTGTTTTCCATGTGGATTTATGTACCACTATGATTGAGTAGGAGACTGCTATGCGCCTCCTAAATCCTCCCTTTTGTTGGGGAGGTGCCAATGATAGTGACGGAGGTTTGGATTTGAGTTTATTCCTTCCCTCTGCAAAATAAGATGAAATCGAGGGATGGTTATGACCTCACTGTCATGGCCGCTGAAATGAAAGCGAGGCGTGGATGCGCTTCATATGTATAAATAGAGTGACGATTCAGTGCGTCGCCCATGCCCTTTGATAACGTTCTCTTGAAACGAAACTAGTCAGGGCGGTGCTACGCACTGACGTCACTATTCTCACGTGACCCCGGAAGCACGGGCGAACGCCAGGACCTTTATGCCGGCAATTTTAAATCAGTTTTATGTACTTTTGTACTTTTTTCTTTGTACTTTGATGATCGGAATAAAATAGTTTTGAGGTAATATACTATCCGAGTCCCCCCCTCCTTTTTCTCTGTTGGTATTAATACCGGAGGTCTGTTGGGTCCTTTCAAAAGTCGGATTACACCAGCCTCCCGTGGATGGAACAGCACAACTAGAGGCAGAGGGAGTATCCGGATCTCTGAGCTGTGACACCCCTAGGACCAGCATCAAGACCCAGCAGAGGGTGATATCTGCAGGCTCTTCTGACCTTGCCACAGTGGAGGTCCACCTTTTGTGATAAGGTACCCATCTTGACTCCATATTCACTGTAGTGGATGCAACTTTCCTACGATATCTGTGGATCTACCTTGGGCACTACTCTTTTCAACATCCTCCTACAATTTCTTGCTTTCTTTTATCTGAAGCATTTTTGTATTGGAACTCTTTTAAGGAATGGACTTCCTCAATGCTATTATATATCTAATAATTTAGAGCACTATTTTAGTAATATTTTGTAATAGTATTCAGCTACTTTTGCTTGATTTAATAACATACACATATTTGTTTAGTAATACAGTGTAGCAGTATTTAGGTATTCTTGCTTGATCACACATATGAGTGTTACCTTTACAGGCTTTGCATTCATTCAATTTGAATAGGGGTGCAATCCCTGTACCTGCACATTCATTTTTATTTTGGATATTTATCTATATAGTTTTATTCACTTTAGAGTTTTACTCACTTTCATTCATTTATTTATTTATTTATTCATTCCTTTATTTAATTAATCATTCATTCATTCATTCATTTATTTATATGAACTCTCATTTAGAGTTCTATTTCTCACATGTCTGTGCGCGACATACTTTCTTGATTTTATCCCAGTTATATGCCTCCTTGAAAAAACGCTTCGGACAAAGATGGAAGAGGATGTGGCACAGGAGGAGGAGGAGGAGGAAGAGGGATAATTTCCAAGGCTTTCAGGGCAGTCATTCACAAGTGGCTCCGAGGGTGGGTTCCTGCACCAACAAACGCCAGGTACACAATTGTCCAGCAAGGGCACAGTTCTGGAGGATAACAAGGTGGAGGATGAGGAGCAGGAGATGGAGGAGGAGGAACCATGTTCGCAGCAGGTTGGCACCCAGACTAGCTCATGGCCATTACTGGTGCGTGGCTGGGGGGATACAGAGGACACAGACGATACACCTCCCACAGAGGACAGCTTTTCGTTGCCTCTGGGCAGCCTGGCACACATGAGCGATTACATGCTGCAGTGTCCCCGCAACGACCGCTGAGTTGCCCACATTCTAACTGGTGCTGATTACTGGGTGGCCACGCTGCTGAATCCCCGTTACAAGGACAACGTACCATCCTTAATTCCATCACTGGAGCGTGATCGTAAGATGCGCGAGTACAAGCGCATGCTGGTAGACGCGCTGCTGGTGGCATTCCCACCTGACAGCGGGGGCACAGTGGAAGCACAAGGCGAAGGCAGAGGAGGAGGAAGAGGTCGCCAACGCAGCGGGGGCACCGCCAGCACCTCAGAAGGCAGGGTTAGCATGGCCGAAATGTGGAAAAGCTTTGTCAGCACGCCACAACAACCAGCACCACCAGCTGATATGAAACGTCTTAGCAGGAGGCAGCATTTCACCAACATGGTGGAGCAGTATGTGTGCACACGCCTACACGTACTGAATGACGGGTCTGCCCCCTTCAACTTCTGGGTCTCCAAATTGGGCACATGGCCTGAGCTTGCCCTTTACGCCTTGGAAGTACTGGCCTGCCCTGCAGCCAGTGTATTATCTGAACGTGTATTTAGCACGGCAGGGGGCGTTATCACAGACAAGCGCAGCCGCCTGTCCAGAGCCAATGTGGACAAGCTCACGTTCAGTAAAATGAACCAGGCATGGATCCCAGAGGACTTGTCCGTACCTTGTGCAGAATAGACATGTATACCGGCCTTACCCATCCATTGTTGTATTTTTGATCTTTCTCACTGTTTTGGGGTGTACCCTAATTAAAAAAAAAAAATTAAAAACAAAAACCAGTGTTGGCTACCTCGTCCTCCTCCACCGCCGCTTCCACCTACACCGCCACATCCACCGCCACCTCAACCTCATACTCCATATGGACCTTGTCCTCCTAGGTCATGATTATTATTTTTTATTTTTATGTATTTTATGTTATTTTAAGTTATTTCCCTATCCACATTTGTTTGCAGAGCACTTGCCATGCTTTTAACAACATTTTGCTGCCATTTGCAGCCCTCTAGCCCTTTCCATTACTTTTTTAGAGCCATTTTAGTCTTCAAAAGTTTGGGTCCCCATTGACTTCAATGGGGTTCGGGGTCAAGTTCGGGTCCCGAACTCGAACTTTTTTGTGAAGTTCGGCCGAACACGACAAACCCGAACATCCAGGTGTCTGCTCAACTCTACTCTCAGGCACTCTGGATCAGGTCCCCTCAAACAAGCACTCACATGCAGGAGAGAAGTAATAATAGCCAATAGCGTAACTCCTTATGACAATTTATTATAAAACACCAGTAACAGTAATAGAAAGCAATACATCACATGTGTTGACTCATCACGTTCACAAATCGCGGGTTATCAGAGTGGTGTCTCCCGTCTGCATATGTTTAAAAATCCCGGCTCACTAGCGAACGCTAGTGACAGTCGGCGTGATGACGTCACTTGATCGGCAGTCGTACTATCCTATCCTATACTATAGCTATACAGTAAGACCTTGGTTTGAGAGTAACATGGTTTAAGAGCGTTTTGGAAGACAAGCAAAATTGTTTAATAAAATTTGACTTGATATACAAGCGATGTCTTGATATACAAGTAGCGTCATGTCACAAATGAGTATAAAAAAGAAAGGCTCTAATGCCTTGTAAACACGATCGGATTTTCCGTAGGGATAAACTCCGATGGATTTTTCAGACGGAATTCCATTCAAGCTGTCTTGCATACACACTGTCACACCAATTTCCGACAGTCAAGAACGCGGTGACGTACAACACTACGACGAGCCGAGAAAAATGAAGTTCAATGCTTCCGAGCATGCGTCAACTTGATTCTGAGCATGCGTGTTTTTTTCTCCCTCGAGTTCC
Source organism: Rana muscosa (assembly GCA_029206835.1). NCBI lineage: Eukaryota > Metazoa > Chordata > Amphibia > Anura > Ranidae > Rana > Rana muscosa. The sequence goes on from CM055117.1 coordinate 335,112,364, forward strand.
ATACAGAATTTCCGGCGTAAAAGAACATGTTCTCTTTCTAACTCCGTCGGAATTTCCGACTGAAAAAGTCCAATGGGGCACACACACGGTCGGAATATCCGATGAAAAAATTCCGTCTGACTTTTTTCATCGGAAATTCTGACCGTGTGTACATGGCATAAGTGTAGCAATATGGTTACATTTAATGAAGATACAACATTTAGCAACTCACATGGTTGTTGATTAAAAGAGGCACATCTAAGTATGCAGGCATCCGGGGTAAAGCGATCCACATAGACCGTCCTCCATACCGCCGGCTCTCACCGCTGTCAGTTTGCAATCGTGACAGGGAAGACTACCCTGCAGGAGAGCGATCTGAAAGCGAGGCTTGAACCGCTCGTGGAGGGCAGCGTGGAAGGGAAGACGCCAATGTCTACATGGACAGCTTTACCCCGTATGCCTGCATGCTTAGATGTGCCTGTTTTAATCATCAACCATATGAGTTGCTAAATGGTGCTAAATGTTGTACCTTCATTAGATGTAACTAAATGTAACTGTATTGCTACACTTAGAGGCACCCTTTTATACTCAGTTCTGACATGACGCTACTATATTATATCAAGACATCGCTTGTATATCAAGTCACAATTTATTTAAAAATTTTGCTTGTCTTGCAAAACGCTCTCAACCCAAGTTACTCTCAAACCAAGGTTTTACTGTATTTCCATTTTGCATATAAGCTTGATTACAGAAATATTTTAAAAACACATGATAATGCCATGAGATGGAATTTGCAGATAACTTTCCTGTATAAGAAAACTGCTTCCATAACCAAATGATAATCAACTGTGCTATTGGACAGGTACATTTTAATGCAGCTGAATTTGTACAACTAGCAAACCACGTCACCGTAGAAATAATTTGTCTCTAGGGAGACTTCTGCTGGCTGTAAACACTTTGGTCAGAGTGTAACTTAAAAAATCCAGGCCAGGTAAACTTCGTACATTGCAGGATGTTATAAAACATTTTTTTGCAGGTCCATAGCTTTCGGTGTTCTGAAAATGTAATTATTTGTTTCCCAAACTGATTTCTGAGTGGAAAGGTCAGCCTTCATTATAACTACCTGGTACAATTTAAGCATTGTAATGAGAAAAGCTGCAGTGTCTGCATTTCTTTAGAAGTGGATGATCCTTAAGCCCTGTACACACGATCGGATATCCTATGGATTCTAATCCGATGTTTTTTTCCATCTGAAATCCGATGAAACTGTCTTCCATCAGTCTTGCCCACACACCATCAGTCAAAAAACCGACCGTTTCAAACGCGGTGATGTAAAACACTCCGATGAGCCGAGAAAAATCAAGTTCAATGCTTCTGAGCATGCGTCGACTTGATTCTGAGCATGCGTGGGTTTTTTATCCGATGGAGTTCCCCACAGACGATAGTAATTTGCTATCGGTTTTTTAACCATCGGATAAATTTAAAACATGTTCTATTTTTAAACACCGATGGAAAAAAGACCGATGGGGCCTATACACGATCGGTTTGTCCCATGAAAACAGTCCATCGGACTGTTTTCATCTGTAAAACCTATGTGTACACGGCTTAAGGGCTTGTTCAGATGACGTGACAACTGCACAGGATCTTGTTTTCAAAAACAGAATCCTGCATAAAAGTTTTTTCCTTACGCTTGTATGCATGTAAATTGTGTGCGATATTTACATGCGTAAGGCGTAGTTGAATTCTGTTGACTGCCATCGCCGACATGTGAACAATGTGCACTCAACAGTGCCAGCACTGCTGATTTCAAATATAGTGCTACCCACTAAGGAGCCGCTGGATAGATGGGTCCAACCTTTGCTCCCTGCGAAGACTTGCCCTGGACCTGAAAATGATTGACTCATCAGTGACAGCAGAACGAGTTTCCCTGAAACAGGCGAAAGCTCTGGAAGGGGAGTTTGGGTTAAACAAATGTAAAAAATACATCATCAGGTAGATATATATATATTGGCTCAATAAATATCAGATCTACATGTCTCAGTACCTGACTAAAACACTAACCAGTGCAGGATTAACTACAGTATGCCACCTCTATCAATTCCTCCAACCACCAGATTCCCTGAATTCCATCCATTTTCCCCATATATTCCGGAATATATCCTGTGAGTCCTCTTCTATATGAATAGTTTCTTCTATGGCTCTTATTTCAACTCTTACAACCCAATCCTTCATGCTCTGTACTTCTTGGGTCCTCCAAAAACTCGGGATCAGACTTTTAGCTGCGTTTAAAAGGAATATGGCTAGGGTGTTCTTATATTGAGAGACCGTTTTCCTCGTATTGTGAAATAGACAATCCCAAGGGCTCTTCTGAATCCGTTCTCCCGTAATTTGGTAAGTTGCTGCCAAGCTTCCCTCCCAATAGAGGAGGAGAGGAGAGGAGGGAAGGGCAGAGAACCCCCTTCTGTGTTTTTTTTTTCCTGGTACTTTTCTTTGAGTGAGTTGTTTTGGGGGAGAGTTTGTGGATAGGGGGAATAAATGTGTAGAGCTCAGATAAAGGAATAAGATTTTTAGCATGTGTATCTGTTAACACCTGTCTATACAATAAAAATTAGAATATTAAAAAAAAAACTAGTATGCCGGCATTGGGGCCTTTTAACTCTTGGTGGAGTGCTTGCTTTCCTATGAGAGCATTTGTAATCCATATTGTAAATTAGACATGTGCACTGCCGAAAAATGTGTTTGTTTTCATTTCATTTGTTTTTTTTCGGAAATTCGGAAATTCAAAAATTCGGAATTCGGAAATTCAGAAATTCGAAAATTTGGAATTCGGAAATTTGAAAATTCAGAAATTCGAAAATTCGGAATTTGGAAATTCAGAAATTCGAAAATTCGGTAAATCGAAGATTCGGAATTCGGAAGTTTGAAAATTCTAAAATCCAAATTTTCGGAATTTTGAATTTTTGAAAGTTTGAATTCCGAATTTTCGAACTTTCTAATTTTTAAATTTTCAAATTTTCAAATTTTCAAATTTCAGAATTTCAGAAATTCTGAATTTCAGAAATTTAGAAAATTCATAAATTCGAAATTTCGTAAATTCAAAAATTCGTATTTTGAAAATTTGGAAATTTCAGATTTCGGAGATACGAAAATCCAAAAATTCTGAAATTTTGGAAATAACTTATTTGTCAAAATTCGTTAAAAAATGAATTCGGAACTAAACGAATTGCACATGTCTAGTGTAAATCAAGCAACTCATTCACCTTTGGAACTCACATTAGAAAATTTTGGTAAACAGTAGCCAAATAAACATACAGTGGAGGCTAATGCACCTCTCACCCAGGGTTGCCAACCTCCAGCAGCATTTTTTACTGACAAAACATGGGAAATTTACTGGAGGAGCACATTTTTTACTGGCAACCTGAGAAATTACAGAAGTCCTATTGAAAACTAACACAGTGAATATTTGAACAGTATAAACATGATATGAAAACACTGACAATACCTATAACAAAGTAATTTGCTTGATTTACACTTAAAAAGTAAACACAGCATCAAATTATCAGCCCCTAATATTTACTGGCATAATATCACTGATTTTTACAAACTGTCAGTAAATTTGCTGGCGTTGGCAACCCTGCTCCCACCAACCTGGAGCTCTGGTGATGTCCGTCTAGGTGCATTTTGCTGTTGGCAGCTATGCCTACAGTATGAAGCCACAGGACCCCCCTCTCTAGCCTGTACCTCTCTGGTGACTCGCTCTCTCTGTGGCTCTGTCTTATGTTGCTCTGTTACAGTGTCTCTCTGCAGCCAGTCTCTCTCTTTCTTTCTCTGGAATCTTGGGATGTACAGCATGAGCACCTGTCCCCCTTTTAGATCTGCTCCTTGCAGCTCTCCTGGGGGCAGCCTACATTATACTTGACTCCTAGCACACCCTGCCCAGCATAGCACAGCACACAGCATCTCTCTCTCTGCAGCCTGTTTAGCAACCTACGCTTTCCTGCTACAACTTAGCTGGCTCTACATAATCATGGGCTGTCTCCCTGGTTTCATACCCACTCTTACCCCTGCCCCCAGACTGACTGAAGCACTCTCCAAGTGATGAGCAGAGCCCCAGATCCCAGTCAAAGCAGAAGCCAATTTCAGTCCTCCCAGTTGTTAGGTTTCTTCCCAGGCTGTGGCCTCAGCCAATTAATGTCCCTCTTAGCTCCTCTCTTCCTGCAGTGTCAATTTCCTAGCAAGTAAAAAGCAACAATATGTTCCGGGGTGCGAGATCCTGCCAAGCAGCTTAAAGAGACCATTGGCCAATGCTATGCACACTATTTGTGTTTACATATTAGCCCCCGTATGAGTTGTTCATGCTGCAGTGGCAGAGTGACCTTGGCAGTCATTTCAGTCAACTTCAGGAATGACTGAAGGTTGGTAATTCTTTGCATTCACTGCCACCACACGATTGTCTCATTCAGGGTCAATATGTTGCACACTGTTGATATTTACATAGTTACAAGGCACCCCTGGTCAGTGGCAGCAGCCAATAGGGTCTATGTATGGTGGATATTGGATGCATGTAAATGTTAGAACAAATGTTTACAGGATAACATATGGGCCAAATAAGGCCCTGGATGCAGCTGTAATCTGTTGTTTAGCTGTCTGAAAAAGCTCATGGATTTATATACGGCAATGTACAGATGCATACAAGCTATAATCCTGTATGCATCTGTATGTGGCATTTGGGAATGAGCTCTTTAGAGAGTATGGGGGTTATTTATGAAAGGCAAATTCACTTTGCACTACAAGTGCAAACTACAAGTGCAAAGTGCACTTGGAAGTGCAGTCGCTGTAAATTTGAGGGGTAGATCTGAAATGAGGGGAAGCTCTGCTGATTTTATTATCCAATCACGTGCAAGCTAAAATGCTGTTTTTTATTTTCCTTGCATGTCCCCCTCGGATCTACAGTGACTGCAATTTGTAGTGCAAAGTGGATTTGCCTTTTGTAAATAACCCCCATGGTGTATGTATAAAAGAGTTCAAGATGATGTAAATCATTTTTATTAACGTGTGTAATGTTTTAAAAACCTTGTTTCTCTAAATAGTTTGTAAGTATGTGTGTAAGCAGGTGCTTCCAAACGGGTTCTGAAGTATTAAACGTTTTTCTTCAACTGTGTTGATGCTCTGAGGTTAGTCAACTATGTGTCAAAGTTACTTTTTCCAATGTACAATTGTTGCACTGTGTCCTGCTGAGTTGACGATTACTGAAAAGGAAGGGTAAACGTTGCTTAACAGGTCTCTTTTCAGAAAGGTTATCGCACACTGCAGGTCATATGATTTAAATAGGGGCTCATTCGTCCCTTGGGAAGTTGGCCTGGGGAAAGGATGATAAAATGTAGCTGTTATGCTGTCTGTTAGGCTGTGTTTTCAGCTCATAAAACACCCAAAAAAACACCTGAAAAACACCCAAGCAAAATCTCTTTCATTTCAATGGCACCTGTTCACATCTGAGCGTTTTGTCACCTAAAGCAAAACACCTGAAAACACCTTAAAGCTCAAAAAAGAACATGAGCTTCTTTGGGGCAGATTACAGGCATTTTTCTGCTTTTTATATTGGTGACCTGTACAAAATCGCAGCAAAAACGCAGTAAGAAAATGCCGTAAAAATCATAGTAAAAACGTGCAACTTTGAAACACTCAGGTGTGAATGCAGCCTTAGGGTTCCCAGTAGGATCTGGAACCTATGGACGTATATGGACTTGTGCTACCTTGAGCTAGACCCTGTTATTGATTATTGCTACCTATTGTTGATTTACTTCCTATTAAGGACTCTTTATGGATTTAGCCATCTGTCTAAGGTGTGACCACCTCATGGGACACTATTCAGGGGTACTAGAGAACTTTCTATAGTGCAGTGATTGGAAGATGTCTGTGAGAACTGTTTACTTGGTACCTGCAACTACCTCAGTTAAAGATCTTTGTTTGTTCATCTAAACTGCCTGGTCTGAAGTCTCTAAAGCGGTGCATGCAAGGTGCATCAACAGAACAGGGCTTACAACAGGAGGCTAAAAGAGAAGTACAGAGAAGATACAGTACATGAGTCTAAAACAGTGGTTTCCAAACTGTAGCCCAGGGGCCAAATGTGTCCCTTTGCTTGATTTTATCCAGCCCTTGGGGTTATATTTTATCCTCTGGCTCCAACATTGAGGCATCATTTCCCCCACTGACACCAATGAATGGGCACAATTCCTCCCAAAGACACCAACTATGGGGCACAGTTCCCTCCAATGACACTAATGATGGGGCACAGTTCCTCCCAGTGCCACCAACAATGGGGCATGATTCTTTCCCCCAAATGACGCCAATGATGGGGCAAAATTCCTCTCACTGACACCCAAGATGGGACATTGTTTACTCCCACTAATACTGGACATTATCTACTTCCAATAGCCACAGTTTGCCCCCCCCCCTTTCCGTAAAGTCTGAAGGACAGTAAACTGGCCTTTTGTTAAGAAATTTTGGAGACCCCTGGTCTAAAGTGCAGAATGCTATGTTGCCTCTTCTAAAGACTACCATATTTGTGTCACTTGCTAATCAACCAACCAGCCAGGAAACAGGTGACATGGCGAAGGTGATTGCTACTCTGGTAGAGAAGGGGTGTTATGCTTGGCCCCTTCAATAGCGACCAATTTTCCACATACTGGGAACCACCTTGTGGTACAGGGTTCCTAAGGACCCAGCATGGGAGTAATGGTTGATGTAGTGAGGCCTTGAAAGGAGAACAAGCATGGACCTATGGAGAAGTGCGTTTCCTTTATCCAATAGTGACATACAGAACATTGTCACTGGGAGTGAGGTGACAGGACTGCTGAGTTGGTGGAGGCAGGTACAGCTCTGCTGCACCAGCTCAGAAATGCTGCACACCTGAAAGGGAGAGGTGATCTCTAATAGAAGTTGTGTCTGAAGTGCTTTGGTGTCAGCAGTATAAGTAAGCCCACAGATTACAATGTGTTAACTGTGCAAGTTCTCTGCTCAGTTCTCCTTGTCAAAGTATTTTATTGAAAGAAATGTAACAGATATGTACAGATCATGCATTTATAATGGTTGTAGAACATTGACTACATATTTCTATTATAAAGAATAAATAGTAAATTCATGGTCTACAATGTACATATTGCTGTATAGTTTCTAAGGGCTAAGCAGAAATCAACGGTGGATACATCTACGCACTAGATGTATGTTACAGTAGATGGTAAGATATCGAACAAACAAATATTATTTGGTTTAGTACAAATGAGAACTAATTACATAGTGCAATATTATATTGCCGCTTAGATATTGCTTTTCAAGTAAAAATAAAGATTTAAGTGAACTTTAAATGGACGTAAAAGATAGCGTAAAAATTACATGAAAATAGAAATGGATAAGTAGGTAACATAAAAATAGGTAGAATAGGATAGTAGGAAAGTAGAGGGGGGGGGGGGTATAGGAGTCCACTCGAATGGCTCGAGTTCATTGGTCTTTGACCTATGTGTTACAACAGGATAATAGAGTGTTCACGATATGGTCCACCTGCTACCATGGCATGAGAATCAAGTCTTCGCCGAATGAAGATAGGTGATATTTAATCCAAGGGTTCCATAACTTTTCAAAGATTAGAATTTGATCTCTTTCTATGGCTAGCATTTTGGCGTGAGCCATAAATTCATTGACTCTACGTATGGTCTCGGCTATTTCCAGTTTAGGAGTCCTCCATGCTTTTGCAATTGTTTGTTTGGCTGCCGTAAACAATTGAGTGAGAAGTTTAAATTGTTTATATGTGATGTAATCTGGTTTTAGATTGAGCAAGGTCGTGGCTGGGTCAGGATGTATAGTGAAGCCAAATATTCTGCAGGCAGTTTCAAATATCTGTTCCCAGTATAATTGTATCAACGGGCAAGACCACCAAATGTGTAGGTGGGTGCCCGGGTCAGGACAGCCCCGGAAGCATTGGCCTGTTTGGTTTGGCGTAAATTTCGCCAATCTGTAGGGAATGAGGTACCAACGGGTTAGAACTTTATAGTTGGTTTCTACCGCCAGAACATTTTGTGAAGAAGATTTTGTTATAGACCATATTTTGGACCAATCAGCCACATCGAATTCTCTTTCCAGGTCCTCCTCCCATTTACGTGCATAAGGTGGTTTGTCTAAACCTGGGTAAATTGTAATGTGGGTGTATATTGACGATATTAGTCCTCTTGAATGGGGGTCTTTTAAACATGCAGATTCAAATATTGTAAGTTGGGATAAAGGGGTGTCAGTAATTAACAAAGGTGCGTAAAAGTTTTTAATTTGGAGATATCTGAAAAGTTCAGAGTTTGGCAAGTTATAGGTGTCGCAAAGGGTAGGAAACGTATGAAAGGATGATGTAGAGGTTAGGTTATTGAGCCGAGTAATATTCAATGAATTCCATACCTTAAATGACTTGGGTGAGACCCATGCTGGGTAAAAAACAAGGTTTTTAAGGAATGATAAGAGAGGGTTGTGAGGTGATTGTAGCTGATGTTTAAATCTAAGGTTATCCCATACGGCTAAAAAGTGTTTTATAATAGGGTTACTTAGGGTTTTCCTTTCTTTAGGGATAGGGATGAGCCGAACACCCCCGGGTTCGGTTCGCACCAGAACCTTCGAACGGACCGAAAGTTCGCGCGAATTTTCGAACCCTATTCGTTATAATGGACGCGAACGTTCGAAATCAAAATTGCTAATTACAACGGCCAATATGCATGTTAATGTCATAAAACAGGTTTGGGGACCCGGGTCCTGCCCCAGGGGACATATATCAATGCAAAAAGAAATTTTAAAAACTAAAGTTTTTTCGGGAGCAGTCATTTTAATGATGCATAAAGTGAAAAAAAAAAAAGTGAAATTTTCCTTTAAATATGGTACCTGGGGGGTGTCTAAAGTATGCCTGTGAAGTGGCATGTGTTTCCCGTGTTTAGAACTGTCCTTGCACAAAATGACATTTGTAAAGGAAAAAAAGAAGCCATTTAAAACCACTTGCGGCTTTAATGTCATGTCTTGTCCTGGCCGCCATATGGCTGAAAATCCTTGAGAAAAATGGCATGGCTACCCCCTCAACCCCCCCCCCCACCCCAGCCCCTTTGGGTCTTGTATGGATACTAAGGGGGACCCCGCACCCAAAATAAAACCCTATACCTACAACCCTATATACTCTGAACAGCAGTATATAGTTGGTGCAAACAAGACATGGACTGTAGGTTTGTTCTTAAGTAGAATCTGAACAGGTACATTATGAAGTGTAGCTACATCCCAAAAAAATCAATTTTTAAGCTTTTTGGAGAACATAGGGAGGGGTTATCACCCCTGTAACATTTGCTGTCTTTGCACATCTGTTCAGAACATGTCACCTCACTTTCCGTCCCAATGACAAATGTTTTTGGAAAAGTGGGGTTTTAATTGAAACAAGGATTGGTGATAAAGCATCAGTAGAGAGGAGATACCTTTTTCCCAAATTAAATCTAACAGGATAGAATTTTCCTTCCTAGGGGTAGATTTCCTCTCACTTCCTGTTTTCTCTTGCCGTTTGCAAGTAGGAGTCGTTTGTAAGTTGGATGTTTGAAAGTAGGGGCCTGCCGTATATACTCTGCAGAAATTTGCCCTATTAGATGTTGGTGTAGCCACAAGACTGGTGGGCACAGGAATGGGCCCTGCTGTGAGTTAATAGATCAAGATTTGTACTTGCATGCACCTGTTGAACCGGGCAGAAAAATTGGGCCTTTGGTGGTGGTGGTGGTGGTGGTGGACGGTGTTGCCACAAGACTGTAAGCCCTCACAGTTACTCTTGGTGGGTGCAGGAATGGGCCCTGCTGTGAGTTATTAGATCAAGATTTGTAATTGCATGCACCTGTTGAACAGGGCAGAAAAATTGGGCCTTTGGTGGTGGTGGTGGTGGTGGACGGTGTTGCCACAAGACTGTAGGCCCTCATAGTTACTCTTGGTGGGCGCAGGAATGGGCCCTGCTGTGAACTATTAGATCAAGATTTGTAATTACACGCCCCTGTTAAACAGGGGCTGAAAAATTGTGCCTTAGGCATTGGTGCTGGTGCCACAACACTGCAACCCCTCACAGATACTGTACTTGGAGCACAGCAGTCACACCTGTTGCGAAGCATCTTTTTAAAAAATTGTAATTACACGCCCCTGTTATACAGGGGCTGAAAAATTGTGCCTTAGGCACTGGTGCTGGTGCCACAACACTGCAACCCCTCACAGATACTGTACTCTGAGCACAGCAATGAGACCTGTTGCAAAGCATTGCCTAAAAATTGTAATTACACGCCCCAACAGGGGCTGAAAAATTGTGCCTTAGGCACTGGTGCTGGTGCCACAACACTGCAACCCCTCACAGATACTGTACTCTGAGCACAGCAGTCACACCTGTTGCGAAGCATCTTTTTAAAAAATTGTAATTACACGCCCCTGTTATACAGGGGCTGAAAAATTGTGCCTTAGGCACTGGTGTGGTGGCATGGATCATTGAGGAGGAGGAAGAGGATAGTCAGTGAACATAACAGGACAGTCACTCAGCATCAGCATAGGCAGTCTTGAAGGGATGTGACATTATAAATTATTCCGTTATATCCGCTTCAGGTGTCTGGTAGCTGGTGGTGATCCAAGACTGATTCATTTTTATGAAGGTCAGTCGATCAACCGAGTCGGTGGACAGGCGCACCCTATGATCGGTGACAAATCCTCCAGCAGCACTGAATGTGCGTTCGGAAAGAACGCTGGATGCAGGACAGGCCAGTAGCTCAATTGCATACTGTGCAAGCTCTGGCCAGTGATCCATCCTCAGGACCCAGTAAGCCAGAGGATTTTCGGTGGGAAAGGTGTCCAAGTCTGACCTTGCCCCTAGGTATTCCTGCACCATGTATATCAGACGCTGGCGATGGTTGCTGGAACCGATCATACCTTGGGGCTGCGGACTAAAAAATTGTCTGAACGCATCGGTCAGACGTCCACCTTCCCCACCGCTCCTTCTGCTACTGACCGAAGCCTCAGCAACTCGTCGTCCAGGACCAGGAGTTTGTAACCTCCCAGTTTCTGGGAACGCGTTGCACAGACCTTTCTGCAAGGCCTCCCTGAGATGTCTCATCCTCTGCTCCCTCTGCGACGGCAAGATAAGGTCCGCAACCTTACCCTTGTACCGTGGATCAAGGAGAGTGGCCAGCCAGTAATGGTCACTCTCCTTGATCCGAAGAACACGAGGATCCTTCCGCAGGCTTTGCAGGATCAGGGAGGCCATGCAGCGTAGGTTAGCTGAGGCATTCGGTCCGGAGTCTTCTGGGTCACTGAGGATGACATGATCGCCAGCCACCTCCTCCCAGCCACGTACAAGTCCACTGGTTTGTTGGGACTGTACATCATCCCTAAAAGACTGCTGCTGCTGATGCTGAGTGCCAGGCTCCACCTCCATGCTCACACAATCCTCCTCCTCCTCCTCCTCCTCCTCCTCTTCCTGTGTGATGGGTGGGACAGAAGGAACATTGTCTGGATAAAGGGGGCCTTGAGAGACAAGGAAGTCCTCCTCTTCCTGCCTCTGTTCTGCCTCAAGTGCCCTGTCCATTATCCCACGCAGCGTATGCTCCAACAGGTGGACAAGAGGTACAGTGTCACTGATGCATGCACTGTCACTGCTCACCATCCTCGTGGCCTCCTCAAATGGTGAGAGGACAGTGCATGCATCCCTGATCATGCTCCACTGGCGTGGGGAAAAAAAGCCAAGCTCCCCTGACCCTGTCCTGGTGCCGTAGTCGCAAAGGTACTCATTGATGGCCCTCTGCTGCGTGTGCAGTCGCTGCAGCATGGCCAACGTTGAGTTCCACCTGGTGGGCATGTCACATATTAGGCGGTTCTTGGGCAGGTTCAGCTCCTTTTGCAGCTCAGTCAGCCGAGCACTGGCATTATAAGATTGGCGGAAATGCACACAGACTTTCCTGGCCTGCCTCAGGACATCCTGTAAGCCTGGGAACCTGCCCAAGAACCGCTGCACCACCAGGTTGAGGACGTGAGCCATACAGGGCACATGGGTGAGCTGCCCCTGTCGCAGGGCGGAGAGGAGGTTGGTGCCATTATCAGAAACGACCATTCCTGGCTTAAGCTGGCGTGGCGTCAACCACCTCTCGGCCTGCCCCTGCAGAGCTGCCAGAACCTCTGGCCCAGTGTGGCTCCTGTCCCCCAAACACACCAGCGCAAGCACGGCATGGCATCTTTTTGCCTGCGTACTCGCGTAGCCCCTTGTACGCCTACGGAGCACCGCTGGTTCCGAGGACAGAGCACTCGAAGAGGACATGGAGGAAGAAGAAGAGGAGGGGGTGGAGGAGAGAGGTGTGTCACAACCAGTAGTAGCATTTTGGAGGCGTGGTGGCGGAACAACCTCCAACACTACTGCACCTTGTCCTGCATCCCTCCCAGCTGCCAATAGAGTGACCCAATGGGCCGTGAAAGAAAGATAACGTCCCTGTCCATGCCTGCTGGACCATGAGTCAGCGGTAATATGCACCTTACCGCTGACCGCCCTGTCCAGCGAGGCATGGACATTGCCTTCCACATGCCAGTAGAGAGACGGAATCGCCTTCCGTGAGAAAAAGTGGCGTTTGGGAACCTGCCACTGAGGAACCGCACATTGAACAAACTCACGGAAGGGGGCCGAGTCTATCAACTGAAAAGGCAGCAGTTGAAGTGCTAGCAATTTAGCCAAGCTAGCATTCAACCGCTGGGCATGTGGATGGCTGGGAGTATACTTCTTTCGACGGTCCAGCAGCTGGGGCAGGGAAATTTGCCTGCTACAATCGGACGTCGGTGTACTGCAAGTACTTGGTTGTGACACACCTAATTCTACACCTTCAGTCCTCTCAGAGCAGCTTTCAGAGAGGACTGAAGATATAGTGGGGATGGAGATCCCAGCTGATGAGGAGCAAGGAGAGGTCCGCTTTGTTCTTTGGTGTGGGTCTTTTATGTGTGCTTGCCAACGAGCTGCATGGCAGGTCGACATATGTCTGCTCATGCTTGTGGTGCCCAAGCGGCTGATGTTTTGGCCACGCGAGATACGCTTGAGACAAATATTGCAAATAGCAGTGGTGCGATCTGATGCACTCGTCTCAAAAAAGGCCCACACCAAAGAACTTTTGTGATAACGTGCAGAGGCAGCGCCCTGCACAGGCGGAGCTCTGCGGTGTGGTACAGTTGCTGTGCTGGCCTCTAGCTGGCCTCCAGGGGGCATCCTGCCTCGTTGGACATGTGACGCTGCATCCTCCTCCTCCTCCTCCTCTCTCCCTTCAGGCACCCACGTGGAGTCAGTGACCTCATCATCCCCTCCCTCTTCACCACTAGAGCAAACCTGGCAGTAAGCTGCAGCTGGTGGAACACTACTGCCAGATTGCTGTTCTTCAGCATCCCCTCTCTCTGCGCGCACACTACTGACTTCCTCAAGCTGGGTATCATCATCCGAGCCTTCGAATCGTTGGGCATCCTCCTGGAGCATGTACCCAACACTGTGCTCAAACAGTTCGGGGGACTCCTCAGGAGGACATGGTGGGTCTAGGGAAGGGGTGGCTGATGATGCCATTGAGTACGCGTTGGCAGCTGCTCTGCCAGTACCCTGAGCCTGGGTGAGAGAGGATGAGGAGGATGAGGAGGGCTTGGTCATCCATTCTACCAAGCCTTCGGCATGATGCGGCTCCACATGTCCAGCTGCCGAAAACAAAGACAAGCGTGTCCCATGGCCACGTGCTGATGACGATGCACGACCACGTCCACGGCCAGCACTGTTGTCTCTAGAAACAGAGCCTGCCTGCCCTGTGTTCTTGCCTCGGCACGCTCTGCCTCTCCTTGGCGGTCTTCCAGCCATTGTAGTCGGTAGTGTATATAGTATAAAAAATAGAACTCCTATGTGTGCTCACAACACACTGTAGGTCCTATGGGTGCTGACACTAACACACTATAGGTACTATGTGTGCTGCTGACAAGAAAATATAGGAGCTCTGTTTGCTGCCACTAACACACTAGAAGTCCTATGGGTGCTGCTGAGAAGAAAATATAGGAGCTCTGTTTGCTGCCACTAACACACTAGAAGTCCTATGGGTGCTGCTGAGAAGAAAATATAGGAGCTCTGTGTGATGCCACTAACACACTAGAAGTCCTATGGGTGCTGCTGAGAAGAAAATATAGGAGCTCTGTTTGCTGCCACTAACACACTAGAAGTCCTATGGGTGCTGCTGAGAAGAAAATATAGGAGCTCTGTGTGATGCCACTAACATACTAGAAGTCCTATGGGTGCTTCTGAGATGAAAATATAGGAACTCTGTGTGATGCCACTAACACATTAGAAGTCCTATGGGTGCTGCTAAGAAGAAAATATAGGAGCTCTGTTTGCTGCCACTAACACACTACAAGTCCTATGGGTGCTGCTGAGAAGAAAATATAGGAGCTCTGTGTGATGCCACTAACACACTAGAAGTCCTATGGGTGCTTCTGAGATGAAAATATAGGAGCTCTGTGTGATGCCACTAACACACTAGAAGTCCTATGGGTGCTGCTGAGAAGAAAATATAGGAGCTCTGTGTGATGCCACTAACACACTAGAAGTCCTATGGGTGCTTCTGAGATGAAAATATAGGAACTCTGTGTGATGCCACTAACACACTAGAAGTCCTATGGGTGCTGCTGAGAAGAAAATATAGGAGCTCTGTTTGCTGCCACTAACACACTAGAAGTCCTATGGGTGCTTCTGAGAAGAAAATATAGGAGCTCTGTGTGATGCCACTAACACACTAGAAGTCCTATGGGTGCTTCTGAGATGAAAATATAGGAACTCTGTGTGATGCCACTAACACATTAGAAGTCCTATGGGTGCTGCTAAGAAGAAAATATAGGAGCTCTGTTTGCTGCCACTAACACACTAGAAGTCCTATGGGTGCTTCTGAGAAGAAAATATAGGAGCTCTGTGTGATGCCACTAACACACTAGAAGTCCTATGGGTGCTTCTGAGATGAAAATATAGGAACTCTGTGTGATGCCACTAACACACTAGAAGTCCTATGGGTGCTGCTGAGAAGAAAATATAGGAGCTCTGTTTGCTGCCACTAACACACTAGAAGTCCTATGGGTGCTGCTGAGAAGAAAATATAGGAGCTCTGTGTGATGCCACTAACACACTAGAAGTCCTATGGGTGCTGCTGAGAAGAAAATATAGGAGCTCTGTGTGATGCCACTAACACACTAGAAGTCCTATGGGTGCTGCTGAGATGAAAATATAGGAACTCTGTGTGATGCCACTAACACATTAGAAGTCCTATGGGTGCTGCTGAGAAGAAAATATAGGAGCTCTGTTTGCTGCCACTAACACACTAGAAGTCCTATGGGTGCTGCTGAGAAGAAAATATAGGAGCTCTGTGTGATGCCACTAACACACTAGAAGTCCTATGGGTGCTGCTGAGAAGAAAATATAGGAGCTCTGTTTGCTGCCACTAACACACTAGAAGTCCTATGGGTGCTGCTGAGAAGAAAATATAGGAGCTCTGTGTGATGCCACTAACACACTAGAAGTCCTATGGGTGCTGCTGAGAAGAAAATATAGGAGCTCTGTTTGCTGCCACTAACACACTAGAAGTCCTATGGGTGCTGCTGAGAAGAAAATATAGGAGCTCTGTTTGCTGCCACTAACACACTAGAAGTCCTATGGGTGCTGCTGAGAAGAAAATATAGGAGCTCTGTTTGCTGCCACTAACACACTAGAAGTCCTATGGGTGCTGCTGAGAAGAAAATATAGGAGCTCTGTGTGATGCCACTAACACACTAGAAGTCCTATGGGTGCTGCTGAGAAGAAAATATAGGAGCTCTGTTTGCTGCCACTAACACACTAGAAGTCCTATGGGTGCTGCTGAGAAGAAAATATAGGAGCTCTGTTTGCTGCCACTAACACACTAGAAGTCCTATGGGTGCTGCTGAGAAGAAAATATAGGAGCTCTGTGTGATGCCACTAACACACTAGAAGTCCTATGGGTGCTTCTGAGAAGAAAATATAGGAGCTCTGTTTGCTGCCACTAACACACTAGAAGTCCTATGGGTGCTGCTGAGAAGAAAATATAGGAGCTCTGTTTGCTGCCACTAACACACTAGAAGTCCTATGGGTGCTGCTGAGAAGAAAATATAGGAGCTCTGTGTGATGCCACTAACACACTAGAAGTCCTATGGGTGCTGCTGAGAAGAAAATATAGGAGCTCTGTTTGCTGCCACTAACACACTAGAAGTCCTATGGGTGCTGCTGAGAAGAAAATATAGGAGCTCTGTTTGCTGCCACTAACACACTAGAAGTCCTATGGGTGCTGCTGAGAAGAAAATATAGGAGCTCTGTTTGCTGCCACTAACACACTAGAAGTCCTATGGGTGCTGCTGAGAAGAAAATATAGGAGCTCTGTGTGATGCCACTAACACACTAGAAGTCCTATGGGTGCTGCTGAGAAGAAAATATAGGAGCTCTGTTTGCTGCCACTAACACACTAGAAGTCCTATGGGTGCTGCTGAGAAGAAAATATAGGAGCTCTGTTTGCTGCCACTAACACACTAGAAGTCCTATGGGTGCTGTTGGGGTGCAATGCTGTGCTAACAGCACTGCGGTTGGTACTACTGCAATACTGTACTAACAGTAAGCACGCACCAGACTAATCCCCAGCAGCAGCTAATAACACACTAACTGTGCAATCAGCAGCAATGAACGATCAATGACTTAGGTAGCAATGGTTTAGCAAAGAAATAGCCAATGGTTTAGCAAAGAAGAGCAAATCTTTCAGTATCAAGCAAAGACAGAATCAGCAGACTAATCTCTCCTAAAGCCGGAACTCATGTGACCGGGGCCGATGGCGTGGCGGCCTTTTAAATGGTGGGGCGTGTACTAAAGCCCCTGAGCTGTAATTGGCTACAGGCGTCCTGCCTGTAGCCAATTATTGCTCTCCGAGTTTCGGGCGCTGTGATTGGCCAAGCATGCGGGGTCACAGTGCATGCTTGGCCAATCATCAGCCAGCAATGCACTGCGCCGGCCGCGCCGGCCGCAATGCATTGCGGGGCCGCTCGCATCACACGAATGTGATGCGAACGGCCCAAATAGTTCTGGGCTCGACGAGCGAGCGAACGCCCGGTGCTCGATTCGAACATGGGTTCGAATCGAGCACCGGGCCCATCCCTATTTAGGGAGGAGCCATAGTACATTAGATATAGATAGAGGGTCACATTCTGCTGCTTCTACTATTACCCATATAGGTATTTCATCATTAGTGTGATATTTAGTGAGGCTGGCAATATGCGCCGCTCTATAATAATTAGCAAAATTAGGGAACCCAAGGCCTACCTTAAGTTTTGGTAAATAAAGTGTATGTAACGATACACTGGTTTTTTTGGAGCCCCAGACATAATTTGATGTTTTTCTTTGAAGTATTCTAAGATAATAAGATGGGATAGGGATTGGTAAGACTCTAAATAAGTAGAGTATTTTAGGGAGAATTGTCATTTTGACTGCGTTAATTTTACCTATCCATGAAATTGGGAGATGTGTCCATTGTTGTAAAAGAGTTGTTATTTGTTTGAGGAGTGGGGGATAGTTTGCTGCAAAGAGATCTAAGTATGAGGCTGTTAGGTGAATCCCTAAATAGGGGATTGACCTCTCAGTCCATATGAAAGGAAGTACAGTTTTGGCCGAGTCTGATTCTACTTTAGTGAGGGATATATCTAGGGCCATGGATTTTTAGGGTTTATTGTAAGTCCCGAAATCACTGCAAATTTATCTAAAACGGATAGAAGATTAGGTCCAGAGACTTGTGGGGATGATAGAAATAGGAGTATGTCATCCGCAAAAAGGCATAATTTATGATGGTATCCAGCTAATTCGATACCTGTGATTGTCGGATCTGTGCGGATTCGTTGAGCTAGGGGTTCTATTAGGAGGACGAATAGGAGGGGGGAGAGTGAACATCCCTGGCGCGTTCCTCTTTCTATATTAAAGGAATTAGATTTATAGCCTGCGTATTTTATATATGCAATTGGTTTGTTATAGAATGCTTCTATCCATGTTAGGAAGTGAGGGCCAAAACCCCATTTTTGTAATGTGTAATTAAGGTACGGCCAGGCTATGGAGTCAAAGGCCTTTTTTATATCTAGGGACAGAAAACAGGAGGGTATATGTCGTTTTTTGTTGATGTGGGCTAGCAATACGGCCCGACGGACATTGTCTCCCGCCTGCCGCTTTGGCATGAATCCTACTTGATCCTTATGGATGAGCTTGCCTATTATTCTATTTAGTCTTTTGGCCAATATTTTGTGTATTTCCGTGTAGTGGGGTTGGCTTCTCTCCATGAATCTACTAAATTATGTTTGGATAGAATTTGTGAGAAGGACTTCTTGACATTTGTTTGTGATGGTGTGTACGGGGATTTATCCAGAAATGGGAGGAGGACCTGGTTGGAGTCACCACATAGCATAACTGTTCCCATTTTATGGTCATTCACTACTTGTAATAAATGTGACATAAATGGATTAGGTTGTTTATTTGGTGCATAGTAAGAAACTACAGTTATTGCGGTATCTACTATGTGGCCCGTAAGAATTAAGTATCGTCCTTCAGGATCTTTTATTTGAGATTGGAGTGTAAATGGGGTAGAACGATGGAAGGCTATGAGAGTACCCCGTTGCTTGGAGGCAGCCGAGGCCGTGTAGGTTTGCGGATAGAAATGGGATATAAATTTGGGTGTGGTGGTTTTTGTGAAGTGAGTTTCTTGTAAACAAACTATGTGTGCCTTTTTGGCATGAAATACGCGGAAGGCCTTGGATCGTTTTTGGGGAATGTTCAGTCCCTGAACATTCAGGGACAAAATGTTTAATGGTGCCATGGTAGTAGAGTGGGTAAGGAGGACTTACCTTTTGCCAAGTTATTCGTGTTACTCAATGCGATCCGAGTGGACTCAAAGAGGGGGAAGGAAAGCAGATAGGAGATGAATACTAGAGTGATAGAATGGAATAAAATTCGACTGATTATACAAAATAATACATATACTAACATAGAGACACATTTAAGTGTTTTCCGCAAGTGGGGGCAAAAATCCCCCACTGGGGAAATAGCGCCTCCGTCAGACTTCCACATGTTTTATGTGGTCGAATGAGGGGGGCAAAGTAGTGCGCACGGATCTCCCGTTCAAAGGGGGGGAGAGCCATCTGAAAAGAATAATACAATAAAGAATAATTCGTTAACCTAATAATTCATATGAAAACTGTTAATATTATAGGTAAATACTCCAGGGGAGGGACTATAGGGGTGACAAAAATTAAAGAAAATCTGCTGATTGCCCCAGGATCTCCTGGTGAGGAAGCTACCTAAACTAGAGGGGTGGTAATAAAGGGTGAGGATAGAGCAGGAATTGGGGGTCCTCCTTTACACACTAGGAATAACTAAACTGTCGGCTAGGGGAAATAAATAAAAAAGATCCCCAAAGGTGAATAATACTATTGTTATATTAGTTCCCATTCAGTAATATAAGATCAATCATTTGACTTACAAAGAGGGGGGACTGGTAAAATAAGTATGACCTATGTTCTTCAATAGTCTAATGAACGTCAGGAGAAACTATATAATCATCTTCTTCGAGAACCAGAAAATCTAGGATAGCAGGACTTTTGCTTACCCTAAGTTATACTAAAAAAAAAAAAAAAAAAAAAAATAGATAAAAAAAGAAAAATAAAAATAGAAAAAACTTCAACCGTATGCTGGATAGCATTTTTAGAATTTAAGCTTAACTGGAAAACTATGAGCAATCATTATAAGTGAAATGGGACTGCATCTGGGGCAACACTTATTATTGTGCATTAGTTTGTTAATAAGTGCTATGTGTTGCACAATATGTCTTCAAAAGGTCCATAGCAGGGTAAAAGCGAACAGGTTGATTTCTTTGAGATTTCTGTCAGTCCATTGAGTCTTCTCTTTCCTGAAGAGGAGATGTATAACGACTTCTCTTGTGGGATGGATGATTTCCATTTTCCAAATTGGGTTGGGAGCGATGCCCCTTGGATGAAAGGGGCATTGCTCTACTCTGCAGAGAGGTATTTCTTGGGTCTGGATCCATTAAATGTAGATCTATGAGTGTTTGTTGAAGTTCTTCATAGGTTCTGCAAGTGTATCTTTTCCCTTTATAGGCGAATCGTAAAGAGAATGGGAATCCCCATTGATATGGGATATCATGGCTTTGGAGTTCCTGAAGAAGGGGTTTTAATGCTCTTCTCTTAGAAATTGTAGTTTGGGACAAATCAGCAAACAGTTGGTATTCATGTCCTTGAAAATTTAACAGTTTTTTATCTCTGGCTGATGACAGAAGCAGTTCTTTTGTGCGGTAGTAGTGTAGTTTCACTATAATGTCCCGTGGAGGACCGTCAGGTTTTTTAGCAGCAAGTGCTCGATGAATTCTATCAAATTCCATTCTTTCAATGGGAATGGCTGGTTGCAATTCCTGGAACAGTGCAGTAATTGTAGATTGCAGGTCAAGAATTGCCTCAGGGATACCCCTGATTCACAAATTGGACCTCCTGTCCCTATTCTCATGGTCTTCTAGCTTGTTGTGAAGCAAGATATTTTCCTCTTTGAGATTTTCAAGTTCCATTGAATGTTCCAGAGAAATATTTTCTAAGTCCTCAGTTTTTATCTCTAAGGCAGCTGTACGCTTACCAATTTCCCTTATCTCTCTTGTGAGGTTTGAGGTAATTTGGTCAGATGTCTGCTTTAGTGCTTTATGGAGCATATTTTAAAATTGTTTAAATATGGCTGGAGTTATTTGTGGGGTCTGAGGAGAGTCTTGTATGGTAAATAAATCATTGTCAGAGTCAGCTGAGGATATAGGCTGTGACAGGTTTAACTTGTGTGAGCGCATAGAAGCTGTGAATGAGGCAGAGGATTGTGCCCCTTTAGTCCCGGTTCTCCCCTTAGGAGCTTTCATGACAGGATTCTTTAACTTGGCACCACTCCCTCTCTGAGCCATAATTCTGCCCACAAAATGGACTACAAGGTCCCTGGTACTTGTTCTACCCCTCGGGTATGTCAATATACTTACAGGTTAACGCTGGATACCGGCTCTCCCCACGAACGGTACGGAGCTCTAGCTCTGCATTACCGCACCGCTAGACTCCGTGCATGCGCCCAATTCTCTGCTCACTTCTACCTCTGGAGTATCACCTTAAGGCTGATTTCACAATGAATGACAGTGGCTCCTGACTATGGTTTAGGCATTAGTAAGCGCAGTTCCACAGTGTCCCTACTAGGGGTCCTTAAGCTTCACCCACGTGTATGTACATGATGGTAGTCATATTTACTCATTTCTAGAGATGAACTGAAGTCTGAGGTTTGGATACAGGAACAAACGTTCAGATGTCAGAACCCCATTGAAGTCAGTGGGAGCTAAACCTTAAAAATTTGTAATTGCCATTTTCTGGGCTAATAGGCAAGGGATTTTCAAACAAAGGCTTTGTGAGCTGGGCAGTGCCCTGAGAGACATGTAAAAACGCATACATTTTTTTAATCATTCAGCTAATAGAGTTTTATTTTTAGGTGGCAATCCCTATAAATGGCATGTTTGGGAGATACCTCACAGCTGTATGTTGTTTTACAGAGTATTACAATTCTCAGGGAAACCATCAGCAACATTGTATTGTGGCATCACATAAATTGCAAGTGTAATAATTTAGTTACGTTTACATTATTCATTGGCTTACATTCAGCAGCAACCTAATGCTTAATTTCCATTTTTAGGGTGTGACTTAGATCAGATGCCGTCAAATGTATTTTTAAATGCAACTTGAACATATATGCAAGAAAAATGTATGTATTTCATGAGCCTAATTTATACCATGGTGGTGCTTTCGCATGTCCAAACACATGTAAATACAATTCAGAAAAAAACAAAACATAAACAATGCTTAAATAACTCACCACAGACCCATTAAAAATGCATTACAAATACACATAAACGTGCATGCAGGAATAGGAAAAGGAATTAGTACATCCCTTTTGCTGTTTACTGCTAGCATGCAGGTGTTGCTCTCACTGAGCTGCGTAGTAAATACTCATATGTGTCTTCATATACATGGTACCCAAATGACCAATATTATTACCACACTTGCTGTGGGTAAGATGCTGATGGCAGATGCTGCACATAGCTAAAGCATAGCTCCCAACTGTCCCTGATTTTGAGGGACTGTCCCTGATTTGGAACAAATAAATTTGACCAAATTTGGCATCTTTCGGACATTCAGACATAGGCGTGCGCACAGGGTGTGCCAGGTGTGCCTGGGCACACCCTAATCACCTAGTGCACATTAGCATTATTGCTCTGTGTGCCGACAGGGAGATGGGAAAGATCTCCCTCTTATCTGTTCTGCCATAAGAGAAGTACTTACGCCCTTCTCTTTCACCCTGCCAGCAGCGAGAATAATCTACCGGGCCATATATATATAGACACACACATACACATATATGCATGTGTGTTTGAGCTTTGGGGTGCACACCCTAATGATATAGGCTGTGCACACCCATGCATTCAGATGCATCCAAATGTCCGAGTAAGAAAATAACGAATTTCAACTAATACGAAAGAAATTATAACAAAAATAACGAATTAATTTAGCATGATTCGTTAATTCGTTAAAGGTCTAATGAAACAAAAGGTCAACTCGGAGTACATCTTACAGTCAAATCAGCTGATTCATTTTGTGCTGGAGGTTGAGAAGGGTGTTGTATTGTATTTGAGCATAGGAGAAGAGATATTGTCATTGTGTGTGTTAACGGATTCAATAAACAAACAACTTTTCGAACTCTGAATCGCTATCACGAATATATGTACATACATAAATAACGAATTATCCAAAAACAAAACAATTAAACAATAAAACGAATCAATTCGTTATAATGAATATCTATACTCTATAGAAAGAACAAATTATCCGAAAACAAATTAACGTAACATAACGAATATAACAGAACGAAATTATGTATTTTACGAATGAAAACGAAACTAAACAATTTTTTTCCATCGTGCACAAGTCTAGTGAGCTCCACCTACCTCATGTGCATGAACTGGCTGCATAGCACCCACACTGCCTGAAAAAAAAAAGGCAAACATGCCCTAGCTCCTGATGCTGCTCTGTGGCCACCACAAAAAACACAATCCCCCCCATTTGTCTTAATATTTTGTAAAGTTATCGAGAAACTCCTCTTTTGTTGAAAAACAAAACAAAACATTCCACTCTAGGTGATCAATGTACACTGCAAGGATTTTAAGACCACACCCACACAAGCGTACTACAGTGCATGTCCGTGTAAGGACCGTGTTTACACTATGTCTTGCACAGGAATTGCACAGGTGTTCCATGCAGGTAGTCCCATTCATGCCAATTGGGACACAGCAGCTGCTCCCAATCTGACATCCATATGGGTGCATGGCCTCAAAAGCTGAGAGTGTGCTCTGTAGTACACCTGTGTGAAGAAGGCCTAATAAACTTTGTTGCAGATTTCTACCTGTTTCTGCTCTAAAGAAATATATTTTTGTTAGAGCATGTCTTGTGCAGAGGGATTCTGATTGGGAGTGACTAATTCATTATAAGCAGCAGGTGCAGGCAGTGTCTGATGAGATAAGTTGCAGTGTTTGCATTCCCTTATAAGTGATTAACCCTTAGGAAGTATCTCATTAACCACTTGCAGACTGCCCACCGTACATTTACTGCAGCAGAAATGGGAAGAAATTCTAGACAGCTGCACTCCAAAAAAGTTTTTGCCTTTTATTCAAAAATGGACATCAAAAATACATGCCACAGCAGAACAGAACGGACAGAATACTGACGCATTTCACACTAACAAACAGTGCTTAGTCATAGCTCTGGGGCTTCTAATCTGGAGAAAAGGCTTTTACTTTGCTTGAACTTCCTGGAGTGGTGATATCCCTTTCTCTATTTACTGCGGCAGGGCGGCCGCTCTGTGCCAGATCACATACCTAGTACGTGATCTGATACTTCTGGGTCTGGGGCAAGCACCGCCGATGACCCACTCCTGCTGTGATTCTACACAGTGGGAGCCCAGCAGCGGGTACCGTGGACTCTATGTCTGTCGGCACCCACCGATTACACAGGGCACAGGCAGAACGACAATCTACCTATGTAGAAGGGAAGGCACTGATCCTGTGTTTCTGCTAAGCAGGAACAGGGATCTTTGCCTTCCTCTAGTCAAAGCACCTCCCCCACAGAGAATAAGCACAACCTAGGCACACAGTTAATTCTTTGATCGCCCCCTAATGTTAACCCCTTCCCAGCCAGTGTCATTAGTACAGTAACAGTGCATATTTTTTAGCACTGATCACTGTATTAGTGTCACTGGTCCACAAAAAGTGTCAAAAGTGTCAGTTAGGTGTACGATTTGTTCGCCGCAATATCCCAGGCCCGCTATAAGTCGCCATTACTAGTAAAAAAAAATAAAAAAAATATCCCATAGTTTGTAGACGCTATAACTTTTGCGCAAACCAATCAATATACGCTTATTGGGATTTTTTTTACAAAATATATGTAGCAGAATACATATTGCCCTAAATTGATGAAGAAATTCGATTTTTTTTTTAAATTGTATTGGGTATATTTTATAGCAGAATGTAAAAAAAATATATAAATTTTTTTCAATTGTCTGCCTTTTTTTGTTTATAGCGCAAAAAAATCAAAACCGCAGAGATGATAAAATACCACCAAAAGAAAGCTCTATTTGTGGGAAAAAAGGACAACAATTTTAATTGGGTACAGTGTCGCACGACCGTGTAATTGTCAGTTAAAGTAGCGCAGTGCAGTATCGCAAAAAATAGCCTGGTCAGGAAGGGGGTAAAACCTTCCGGAGCTCAAGTGGTTAAAACTGACATTTTTGTTGCAGAAGATGCCTAAAACTTGACTTGTATCTTAATGAAGAGCTCTTCATACGAGCAGGAAACACGATTTGTGTGTGCAGAATACCTCCAGGTTGCCATATTGCATAAAGTGATTTTTAAATTACAATATGGCTTCTGTAGCAATTATACAGTATATGCTGTTAATTCTTTTTATTTGCTATTTTTTTTTCTCACAAAACTGGAGTTGCCCTTTATAGTGGATATATATAGACTAATATACAGTAAGTCTGGTCAACATTTTTGCCTCCCCCTTCCTCATACCTATGCTGCATACTAAGTTGCAGCTCCTCCTGAACACATATGCATGCATTTTATTTTTTCCATTTGTCAGAGATTGAGGGGGATCCATACATGTGTGATGCAGTATTAGTAAACACGGGGCTGAAAAACATCACTTCCTGACACCCCTTATTTTGGAGTGTCTCCATTATTTTCACCATGTTCCTCCACCTTACACTTCCACCAGCACCACTCTCTCTCATATCACCATTCCCCCCTCAATTATAACCCGGTACATAGGTGTGCACAGCCTATGGCATTAAGGTGTGCACCCCAAAGGTCAAACACATACTACCGATCACTCACGATGAAAAGGAAGGGGCCGGTAAGTTACATATTTACCGGACCCTTCCCCCGCTCATCCTAAAACATCCCGCAGCAACAGCCGGAGGGAGAGGAGAGTAGGGAAGATGGAAGCGCTGCAAGGGGATGAAGGGGAGGAGCCAGGGCAGTAGGGGGAAGCTGTGCTGCACAGTGTGATTAGGGTGTGCCTGGGCACACCTGGCACACCCTGTGGGCACGCCAATGACCCTGTACCATTTCTGTCACCCTACACACTTCTTCTTTCACCTTGTAACCCCCCACCTCTGCAGACCATCTATACCTCTCTGCACCACCCCATAACAATGCACTTGCACTTCCTCTTTTCTCAGTGCCCTCTGCACCTTCCCCCCTCCTCTCTCACCACTCAATCTTTACTTTATTCTCCCGTTACCCACTTTGCCTGTAACCCTATCTCACCCTATCCTCCACGCCTGTACCCCTATCTGATACTGCTTTGTCTCAGTCTCACTGTCATGCCTTCCACTGCATCTCTCAACACAGCACCAGTGCATTCTCCTGCTCTAAGCCTGCATGCCCCTTCCGCAGTTGCACCTATGCAGGTCCAACACACACTCACCTGCTCCCACTATCATGCCTGCACAGTGTCCCTGTGCTCTCACCCCCACACTAGCACCCCCATCACACCTGCTGGGCCCCCTCTCACAAAATGAACACCCTACTCTACCCCAGTTTCAATAGTGCACCCAAATGCTCCCACGTCTCATTTTTACCCCCATGCCTGCCCCTCTCTTTTTCACCACTGCTCCTGTCCCCCTTTCAACAACTGCACCTGAGCATACTACTCATTGTATACGTGAAGCTCACCCAAACAGCCTAACCCACTTCTTCTATCACCACCTTTAATCCTCCTCTAAGCAATGTTTGGAAGAAGCACACTTCGCTAGTTTAATATAATAGCAAAAAAAAAAGAAAGTGCAAGCAAGTCACATTAAAACATTTTTCAAGATAAACACTGAAATTAACTGAAAATATATGCTCACAGAAAATATACTATATTCTCTTTATAATATGCGTTGAATGTAGATAAGTCTATTTCAAGTGAAGAACCCCTCAGAGAGTTATGCTCAGGATTTCTTTTAACGTGAACAGGCGATTTAAAGCTAAACTCTTACTTTTATTTACCCATACTTCACGTCCCTATACACGTAAAACTATTTTGGCTCTACTCTCCTGTAGATAACCAGAGTGCACTTCGTTCTGCACTCCTGTGACCCATTTTCAGATGACAGCGGGCTAAAGCCTGTTGTCAGCTGACATCACTTAGCTAGTCCGGGCTCTAGAAAGATCCTGACTTTACAGTCAGGATACACCCTGATGCCTGGACCGACAGCTGGCTCAGCCAAGTCAGCTGTTCCACCCTCTCCACATCTCAGCCTTCCAGTCACCAGCTCTCTGTAAACTGAATACCGAGAACTAGATGATTAGCGGTCTTTGATCTCAGTGTAGAGCTGGCGGGGGACAGCTGCAGCTGGGATAGTAATGGCCCGGAGCAAAAGTGCAACTGGGAGGAGGGCCAGCATGACTGGGGTGGACAGTGAGGCAGAGGAAGAGCTGGGAGTAGGGGGAGTTAGTATGGCACTTACCAGGATTGGTTGGTCCCGAGTGTGGGGGGTGTTTCAGGGAGATATAGGGGCATTTCTGTCCACCAGTTCTCAGTTTGAGCTTTTTGCCACAGAGGAACGAAGGAATTTCCAGGAATCTGCAAAAAAGAGAATAGGTATATAGTGTAATGGGGAATCTTGAGGCCCTGCTGTCCCAGCTCCGAGCCGAGGCGGTGGTCAGAAGCACTGGCTGGCTACAGGCCACAGTTTCGGACTTGATCCAGGAGCCCAGCCAGACCTCATCTAATGGATCTTTGGGCCCCCCTCCGCATGGTCGCCCACGTGCTAGGAGGTCCAGGCCTCCTGAGCGTTTTAGCCCGGAGGTGACCCATGGCGTCCGAGACCTGCTTCGCCCAGCTTGGTGGTCGCGAGGAATCCCAGCCCATGGTGGACCCGGGGTGGGGGCGCTGTGTCTGAGGCCTGCTCTCACCCCCCCCTCTACTCACTGTCCAGATGGCATGGCTGCCTTTGCATGCTCCCGCCCGCTCGGAGGGCGGTTCGGCGGGGGAGAGACGAATCGGCGGGTGCTGGCCTGATGCCTGGAACGGCCGGGACCACCAATTCCGGTAGGCGGGGGCGAAGAGGATCATCGCCGGTGGCTTTGTGGGGGCTTCATGGACGAGCGGACCCGGTCGGCGGCTAGACGGGCTTCCCCTGCCCAGCCCAGAGCTCAGCACGGAGGCCGCGTGGAGCAGGCCCTGAGTTCCGGTGTAGCGCACAGCGATGACATCACCAGAGGGCGCCCGACTTGGCCTAGAGGAGGAGAGCTGCGACCTGCTCGTTCGGAGCGCAGGGAGGCTGAGGAGAGATCGCAGGACGGCATGTCGGAAGGGGAGATCTCGGATTCGGAGGACAGGGGAGATCCAGGAGGCTGCACGTAGAGCAGGATTTGCGGCTGTATGTCCTGAGGGGTAGCGTCAGCCAGGTAAGTGCCTTGCTTCTGTCCTTTCCTTGTCTTCTTCTGTTTCTACCTTGAGGGCTTCTGAGAGTGGTTTGGGGGGTGCTGGGGGGCCTGTGGTGCAGGGGGGGTTGTCGGCTGGTTTATAGAAAATAATTCAATCCGGATGGCCTCACTCCAACAACTATTTCTTTATTGGTTAAAAACCATACAGCAAAAGATGCAATCAACAGCTGACATGTTTCACAACGTAAAACTGGTGCTTACTCATAGCCTGTCCGCTGTATGGTTTTTAACCAATTAAGAAATCGTTGTTTGAGTACGGCCATGCGGATTGAATTATTTTCTATATGCTATTTTGCATACTGAGCCAGCACCATCATTTTGAGGAGGAGAAGATTTTTTGTGACCCAGACCCTGGAGCGGGTTCTTTTCCCAGTCGGCTGGTTTAGGTGATGGTACAGGTTCCCCCTCCCTGGCTTTGGCAGCGGCGCAGGGAGATGGGGTAGTGCACACTCTGTTGGCTGGCCTGCGGGAGGTGCTGGCGCGCTGTGAAGCTGCTGTGCAGACGGTCGCGGGCTCTTCCCCGGTGGTTGCATGGGCTGTGGCCCACGCTTCCGCCGCTCAGGGTGCTGCTCAGGCGGTGCCAATCCCGGTCCCGCCTGCTGTGGTTTCGGGGGGGGGAGGGGCGATTATTGCTGGGTCGGGGACGAGCAATTCGATTGTTCTGCTTCCGGTGGCGGTGGCCAGCTCAGCGGCTGCGGTTCCGGAAACCGCTGCGGCTGCAAAAGGTACGGTTGCGGTGGACGGGGTGCGTTTGGCGGATGCCGCCAAATGCGTAGTCTATGTCTGTTTTGAAGGCCCTTTGGGAGCTCATTTAAAACCGGAAGTGAAGGAACGTATCTGGAAGGGGAAATACGTTGAAATTTTTTCTTTGTTGCCCTTGGAGAAGTTTAACTTGGACAAAGTTAAACCGGACGAGAGTAAGAAAGAGGAGGCGGAAAAGTGTTGGTACCAGCTGATTCCCCGCACGTTTTCTAATTGGTTGCAGGCATTTGCGATTTTGGAGAGCGTTATTGGGGAGAAGGATCCGGACAATTTCTCCCCCCTTTTTTGCTATTTAGACTCCATTGGCGAGGCGCAGTGTGTGTACTGGGGAGTTGCTTGGCTGCGTTATGATAAGCAATTCTGCCAATGGAAGGCGGTCCGCCCTTCTCTGCGGTGGGACCATAAGGATATTAGTCTCTGGATGAAGCTGATGTCTTCTCCGAGAAGTGTGGTGGCTCCCTTTCAGGGTGGGGCCGGGGGGGTGCAGCCTACGCTGCGCAACCGGCCGGTAGTCGCATGGGTTTATGCTGGCAATTCAATGCTGGTACTTGCAAATTCAGTGCTAAGTGCCGTTTCCGGCACGAATGTTCTGACTATGGGGGATCTCACCCAATGTCTCAGTGTTTTAAGCAGGGATGCGTAAAAGGGAGGACGCAGGTGAGGGTAAGAAGGATTATAGGTTTCCGGGGGGGGGGGGAGAGTGTGTGTGTGTTTTTTCTTAGTGTCCCCTCTCTTTCCTGGATTTTTCACATATACGTGTTGTTTGTTACTGGGGGTCCTTGGGTTTGTTTGGAGGGCACAATATTCCTCCCCCTTTTTAGTTTCTTTCTTCCAGATTCAGAGGCCTGCCTGGTTTGGATCCTGGGGCACTCGCATGTGTATTGGTGTGCCAGGAGGGCGGATGTACAAGAGGGAGGCAGGCTGCTGTGTTTCTCTGGGGACGAGGTCATGGTACGTTGGCTTGGGGTTCCAGGCATGCTGTGGTGCAGGGTCGTGCCTGAAATGACATTGACCTATGGCATCTGGGTTTGCAGGAAGGCAACCAGCGGGCCTTCCGAATGTGGAGGGCAACACGAACGTAAGGTGTCACGTTTGTGTGCTGTGGCGGGAGGTCTATGGGGTCTTTAAAGGCGGTGCTGGAAAAAATAATGGAGGTTTAGGGGGGTTGGGCCCATCTGAAGGTATGGGTGTCCCTTCCCTTACTAACAAGACAATGGTAACAATGGTTTTGTAGTTGGTTGTATCTGGAAGGAGATAACTGGTAATTGTCCCTGAGCTGGTGTAATATGCGGCGTGGGGCCTTTTATGGTGTACAGATACAACTAGTTGGTCGAAAAAATTGCCCTTCAAAGATCTCTAGACCGGGCAGGTTTAAGCTGAGTTTTATTTGGTTTAATTGGTTATGTAAAAATGTATTATATGCATTACATTGTATGTTGAGAGTTTTTTGTATTTCATTTTGTTGTAATAAAAAGGCTGCTATGGCCATTCGACTCCAAAAGAGAATGTGTCGTCTGGTCAATCATAGGGTTTAAGGAATATGGGTGGTTGTTAGCAGAGGCATTGTAAGGGGGGAGCGGGGGGTGCAGGCCGCACCCGGGTGACACCTACCAGAGGGGTGACACCCGTCACCCGGCACAGCACTGCATTGAGAGGCCCCGCGCCGGCCGCGGCTCTCTCCTCTTCCTCCTTCCCCTGCGCATTTTGTTTTATAAGGGAGGAGGAGAAAGAATGGTGAGGCTGGCAGAGGCAGACAGCTCCGGAGTGCCATAGTCCAGTGCCCGGCGCCCGCATGTCCTCAGGCTCCGGGAACCGGCACTGCGATCGGCAACGGCAATTATGACAGGCAGGCGGGGAGAGGCACCAGTGTCCTATCACAATTACACTCCTCAGACCGATGATGCCTAGGCTCCTCCTCCACACTGTTAGTATATCCACAACAGGAGGAGGAGCCTAGGAAGAGGGACATTCGTGTGTACAGAGCTGCGCTAATCGGAGGTCTGTAAATGTAGGGAGGGGAGGTATACAGAGGGGGATTGCAGGGGGGTAACATTAGGGGGATTGCAGGGGGGTAACATTAGGGGGATTACACAGGGGGGTTACATTAGGGGGATTGCAGGAGGGTAGCATTAGGGGGATTACACAGGGGGTGCATTACATTAGGGGGATTGCAGGGGGGTAACATTAGGGGGATTACACAGGGGGGTTACATTAGGGGGATTGCAGGGGGGTAACATTAGGGGGATTACACAGGGGGGTTACATTAGGAGGATTGCAGGGGGGTAACATTAGGGGGATTACACAGGGGGGCGTTACATTAGGGGGATTGCAGGGGGGGTAACATTAGGGGGATTGCACAGGGGGATTACATTGGGGGGATTACACAGGGGGGCGTTACATTAGGGGGATTACACAGGGGAGCGTTACATTAGGGGGATTGCAGGGGGGTAACATTAGGGGGATTACACAGGGGGGGGCGTTACATTAGGGGGATTGCAGGGTGGGTAACATTAGGGGGATTGTACAGGGGTTACATTAGGGGATTACACGGGGGGGGCGTTACATTAGGGGGATTACACAGGGGGGTGTTACATTAGGGGGATTACACAGGGGGGTGTTAGGGGGATTACACAGGGGGCATTACATTAGGGGATTGCACAGGGGGGCGTTACATTAGGGGGATTGCAGGGGGTGTAACATTAGGGGGATTGCACAGGGGGGTTACATTAGGTAGATTGCACGAGGCGGGTAACATTAGGGGGGTTACACAGGGGGTTACATTAGAGGATTACATGGGGGTTACATTAGGGGATTACACAGGGGGCAGAGCTGTGCTGATGCGCTAGCCTGCTCAGTGTCCTGGATTGCTCATGCTCAGTGACCGGGGGGAGGTGACACCATATTTTACCGCACCAGGTGACACCAACCCTAGTGACGCCACTGGTTGTTAGCCTTGTAGGAAAAACGAGAGCCTCAGTAATCTGCACATCCCTTAGTCAAGGTGCTGCAGCCATCTAGGTGAATATGATTGCTTTTTCTATTTCCAAACTTCTCTTTTAACAAATGTGTATATTTTGTTTAAGGCGCCCTAGTTTTGGTGTTATTTACCTTGATAACGTTTATGAATTCATCTCATTGAATAAGATACTACTGCTTTGCCCAGGCACTTTAAGGCAATATTAGTGCAGCACAAACACCACTTCCTGTCTCTGTGTAGGGTAGCAAAACAAACTAGAATTCCCATCAACCAATGGAAATTGTTGCTAACTGTGGATGTGAATGTGAGGACAATGGGCATGTGGTTGGGATTGTAGGTGGGTTTAATTCCATCCATAGTATGGTGGCCAGGACAGACCAGGAGTCTCCTGGACTTTCAGTCAAAATGTTAGGTCATGCTAGCTAGACAAAACAGACCAGAAAAACAACATTTTGTTACTGGCCGTGACAGGGCGAGTGTCTGATTGTCTTGGGTCCTCCAACTAGAGCGAGTGGTGGCACATTATATGCAACTATGCAGGGGATGTTACATGGTCAATGGCTGAGGAAGCAGCAGGCATAGCAGCCACTGGTTGTCCAAATGGAGGGACACTGTGGGACTAAGGGACATTGAGCCCTTATACAGTAGCAATCAAGATGGGATTGTTTAATATGTGGACACCTACGTATATTGTGTAGCACACCCCCCAGGAGCTGCTGGTTTAATTTTGGGCCTTGCACGTTACCTCACTGTTCATTGTCTAGGGCAGTGGTTCTCAACTCCTGTCCTCAGGACCCACTAACAGGCCAGATTTTAAGTATTACCTTGGTGAGATGCAGACTAAAATACTGCAATCCCTGAGCAGCAAATTATATCACCTGTGATGCATTTCAGTTATCTTGCAAACCTGGCCTGTTGGTGGGCCCTGAGGACTGGAGTTGAGAACCACTGGTCTAGGGGATGAGAGTCTATAGTAACTTCAATGTCCACACAAGTTATGAATCCTTTTCTTCAGGATTTATTTCCAAACAAACTTGCATAGGTAGAGGGATGGAGGGTTAGGGGAAGGTTCAGGCACACACAGCAGATCACTGGGGAAAACTTCTAAGCTTCAAAGTCACACTCACCACTTTCCTTCAAGTGAGTATTGCTCACCCGGATAGGCCCCTCTCACTTAGCCTAGCAGCCGGAATGATGCACAAACAAATAAAGAAATAACAGTCTCTGCCAGAAACCTTTAGAACGATTAAGTTGAACCGTTCAATAATCCTCTGCCACAGGATTTTAGTACCCGGATATCCAGTCTTACAGTTTAAGAGCCTTTAAGCCAACCCGGCAGACTGTAAGGTAACATTAGCTACTGTGCATCCTCCAATAGGGTCACCAGGCCTTCCTCAAGATACCAGCCTTCTGCTTGGTCCTCTCCAGGACAGGTCCTCCCCTGGTTTCCTCCATTGAGTGGCTTCCTCCTGCAGGACAGACAGCACAGGATCACCTTCAAAGTGTAGGCCCCAGTCAGAACTACTGGGCCTACTTGGTAGAGATGCAGCCTCGGGCCAACATGGCTGGAATTCCGGCATCACATACCTCAAGCCAGGAGGGCCACGGGGCGAACAGAGCCCCGAGAAATGGCGTCTGCCCCTTAAGTCCCCTGCCCCAGCATGCTCAGCGGGGAGACCACTCCCACTGAGCTGTTCCCGGGGAAAGACACCCAATACGCTTTGGCCTGCTTGTGTTCCAACATTGGCCTGGGGTGGTAAAGCCACCTACAGGCAAACAGTGGGAAGTCCTTCCAAACAGAGCCATAGCCGGAACAGATGCTAGTTTAGCCTTAATCATACAAAGTCTGAGCTAACTAGCAGCTCAGACACCCACTAAATTTAACATAGCGCCTGATCATCAGGAGCAGGGCGCTACAATTGTAAAATACAAGATGTAGTTTATAGGTAAGAAATTATCTTTAAAAAAATGAAAGAACATTTCTGCCAGGAGTTTAGCTAAAACCTGAATCGTTGAAGCAGTAATAACCCTAGCTGTTCCCATTGAGAGGAAAAACAATTGAAAACATGACCTATTGCAGTACTTGATGACTAAAGCTAAGAAACAATGGTGTACTATATACAGAAACCTCCAGCCTCCTTAGAGATGGATCGGCATTACAGTGACCCAGTTCATGATGAGGTCTTCATAAGCTACTTCAACATGAATGAAAACGCAAACTGATGCATTAGCAACTGTATTCCAGTTGCTAGTATGTATGTACCCATATAGAATCTGGCCTGCTTAAACTGTCTGATAAATATAAGGTGATGTTTAAGTAAGGAAAATAATCATATACTCTGTGACGAAGGTATGAAATCTGGCATTTTATAGTAGTCATGTACTGTATACATTCACTTCACTGTGCATTACAATATGAAAGATGCTGGATTACTGATACTCTATATTTTTTAAAGTAGATATAAACTTTAACTTTATGATGTCTGAGTTTTTAAAATATCATAAACAACTGCTGATTTTTTCATTTAGAAAATGCTGTTTTTACCTTTATTTATTACTTTCGTGCATTTATTTATTACTTTCGTGCATATCAATGTTGCTGATCACTAGCCTCCCCGCAGCCACTTCTACATATAGCAATACCCCCGTAGCGGGCCGCTGGTTTAATTTTGGGCCTTGCACGTTACCTCACTGTTCCATATGCTCATCTCAGGGGTTCTCCTTGAAGAGTTGTCTAGAAGAAGTTTGTACCAACACAAAAGTCTCTTTCAAGGGTTTATTTGAATAAAAGTTTCAACAGAGGGGATGAAGGGATGGGGAGTACTCAGTTACCTTAATTGCGAATCATAAGAGTTTCTTCTAGGTCCAGAGGAACAACAGTCTCCACACTGGCCTAGAAACCGATGTACAGCTCGATCACGTATAGTCTCTGCCACAGACTTGGTGCAAATAGAACAGTCTCTGCCACAGACTTGGAGTAAATAGAACAGTCTCTGCCACAGACTTGGTGCAAATAGAACAGTCTCTGCCCCAGACTTGGAGTAACCTTTTCTTGGGTTACCTTCTGAACGAAGAATACAGCTCTCAGTGTTATGCCCCATACACACGATCGTTTTTCATGCCGTTAAAAATGCCATTTTAAAAAATGGCCATTAAAAATGATCGTGTGTAGGCTCCAGAGCATTTTTAACGACGTGAAAAACGGCCATTAAAAATTCCGGACATGCTCTCTTTTTTCACGTCGTTTTTCATGTCGTTTTTTTTAACGACGTGAAAAACGATAGTGTGTATGCTTTCACGACGTGAAAAAAAACGCGCATGCTCCGAAGCAACTATGAGACGGGAGCGCTCGTTTTGGTAAAGCTAATGTTGGAAATGGAGATGGCACATTCGTCACGGTGGAATTAATAGCATCGTTTTAATGCTGCGCATTCCGTTCTTCTTTTGATAAAGCTTTAAAATTACCCTCTTTTGATAATGACATTGAGAGTTATGCCAAACTTGTTTCTAAAGTAATTCCAAATTGCTCTAATGATTATAAAATATTATTTATAAGCCACACCTCCCTCCTAAATAATACTAATAATAATAAAATAATGTAATTCTCCTTTTTTCTTTAAATTTAATTTTCCTTTTTTTTTTTTTGTGGCCTTTTTTTTATTATTTTGGCTTAAATTATTCTTGTGTAAAGTTACCACAACAACCTTCCAAATGTGTCTCATTTGGCCTCAGGGAGGTTTGTGTCCCCTGATAATAACAATAATATAATTTGAGATGTCCCTGCCTGCTCCCTAGCAAGCTCTCTTTTGAAATACAAATCACATAGTCAAGTATTTTAAGGGCACTCAAATTTTCTTTATTTCAGAACATTAACAAATTAAAGTGGAAGGCAGCACTGGAGAGCCTGCTTGCATTTGTGCATCCCTTTGACCCCACAACAACCATACAAGATGTCCAAACCAAAATAGAGATTAGATCCCCCAAAAAAATGAGCCCAATCTTGTCTTGAGCTCCCAGAGGTCAGGAGCCACAGCAGATAAGTCCTATATGTCCCCAGTCTGTGGTACTACAGCAGGCATTATTTTCTCCTCTTCCTTGTAGCCTTCTCTCCAGCCTTCTCTGCAGCCTTGGTTGGGTTCTTCCTTGGAGGCTGGGGATCAGGAGGAGAGGTTGTGGCAGGAGGAGTAGTAGGAGGACGAGGAGGAGGTGGAGGAGTAGGGACAACCTCCGTTATGTCCGTGTACCTAGTGAGTTCACCCAGCACGCCCTTATTGATGACTTTCAATATTAGGGTCTCACTGAATTTTTTTTGCTGCAACTCCATTTGCCCTAGTTTGTGGGCGAGGACTGCGGCAAATCCCTCATCAACAGAGGGTGCCTCTCTGAGGGCCGCTGTTGCCTCTCTGAGGAAGGCCCTGGTTTCCTCCTCCAACTGCCTACCTCTCCTTGGCCCTCGTGGTTTAACTACCAGGGGAGGCATCTGGGCTCTTGTGCTGGGCCAAGCCTCCTCCTGGGTGCCACTGGGCCCAGCCTCCTTCTGGGTGCCACTGGGCCCTGCCTCCTCCTGGGTGCCACTGGGCCCTGCCTCCTCCTGATCCCCAACATCACCCTCTTCCTGGCTCTGCTCTGGCTGTAAAAAAAGAAAGGGACATTATTTATTTTGCCACATCATCATTCACAGACATTGTTCACCTCTAGACATTGTTGAAATCAATGCCAAAAGTTATGTCATTTTCATTGATTCCGCATCCTGGTTTTGTTGTCTTGTGCACATAAAATTAGGCCACTACTGTATCTTGCTCTTCACAAACTTTATTGGTAGAAGTGTACATACCTTTAACAATACTAACATCTATTTAAATTCTACAATTTTGTACGATATAAATATAGATATCAATACTTTACCTGGCTCCAGATCTCCAAATCTGCCTCCTCAAGGCCCTGATCTTGATCCTCAGAGGAAGCCAGAGCAGGGTTGACAGGAAGGCTGGAGGACTGGCTGCAGGGAAGGCTGGAGGGTTGGGTACAAGGAAGGCTGGATTGACCTCTGGGGGGAAGGGTGGAGAGAGATTCCCGCACGTCCAGCTGGTCATCCAGAAAAGCAAGCTTACTGTAGTACCACAGACTGGGTTTATAAACCTTATCTGCTGGTGCACCTGTCCTCTGGGACCTCAGGACCATAGTCCTCTGGGTCCTGTATGTCCCTCTGATGGTCGCAATTTTGTTTTTGACATCTTGGAGAGTTGTTGTGGGTATCTTTGTTTGCACAAATGCAAGCAGGCTCTCCAGTGCTGCTTTCCTGGCGTCTTTATTTTTATTTCCGCCACTTTTTGTTTGCCATAATATAGGGAGCTCTTGCAATTTGTCGATGAACTCCCCCATGAAGTCTGGGTTTTTAAAAGTATTCATGATATCTGTAAAAGCGAGAAACCAAAAAAAATATATATTTCAGGCAACATTCCTCAACTGTGCATTGTCTACATATTTTGAGCACACAAATCTCCTCGTCTGATGAACCTCAAAAAGTAAAATTGTTAGGTACCTTGGTCACGACATCCGTTGCTAACTCCCTCTCCCGACAAATGAACGTATTTCCCAGACATGGATCTTCACTTGATATACACAGCGCATGCGTGAAACTCCGCACGCTTTCCCCGCCCCTGACGTTCGATATTGTACTTTCCCCGCCCCTTCTCGCTCGTAGTGCTGAACAAAACATGGCGGAGACACAGGTGGCTGAGATTACCTCTACAGAGGATGAAATTACAGAGGAGCCCAAATCAAGACCCAGGAGATATAAGGCATCCAACATGTCATTCGAGGAAATGGTGGAGATGGTCGCCATTTTAAAGAAGGAGGATTATGATGCCAAGCATGGTCCGTATAAAAGGCCTAATCTGGTCAAGTCCAGAATTATGGGCAAAGTGGTCAAAAGTCTCCACAAAAAATTTGGGGTGTGCAGAACGAAGGAACAGCTCAGAAAACGATAGTCAGATCTGAAGTTGCGGGAGGCCGACCAATATAAAAGAATCAAGAAAGTTATGTTAAAAAGTAAGTTTTTTTTTTTTAGTTTCCATGGTACATATTATTTTCTTGTATTCTGTCGTGTATTTTTAACTTTCATATAGTACACTGAAAGATACCATCTTTCAGGTTCGTCCGCACAGTAAACGGACGTATTAAACCTCTTTCTCCGTACAGTTCCTCAAACGATGTTTTAGGATCATCCAGTGTGAACACCCATGTATTTTGGTTTATTTGGGGGAGTAAATTTGGGCCACACTTATTTTTGGTGTGCTAATCCAAAGGACATTTGTTCATTTGAAAAAACGATATGCATGGTAATGTTAAAGGGAGTGAATGCTCAGCAGCTAATGAAACATCTGAACGCAGTAGTACAAGTGTGGGCCTAAAGCCAAAAAGCTTGAGGGAGTCACACACAGGTGATCCAGTGTAGATACTTTGGGGTGTTACAATGTTTCAAATTTGTGTTCAAAATGTATATGCTCTGTTTTGGGCTATGTATCCAATCATTTGTCCCGGTTGGCACAGGGGGTAAAATTTAAAATGGAGCATGCTTCAAAAGAATGATTACAAAGTTTTTTTTCATGTTTCTTATATTAGCAAAATTGAGTCGCTACTAATGAAACTATTCCTTTTATTTCAATCTCCCTAGGGATTCGAAAAGCTACCTCAGATGAGACGAGAATTGCAATACCT
Source organism: Rana muscosa (assembly GCA_029206835.1). NCBI lineage: Eukaryota > Metazoa > Chordata > Amphibia > Anura > Ranidae > Rana > Rana muscosa. Next base: position 335,150,986 of record CM055117.1, read on the forward strand.
ACAACAATACCCCCAGAACCCCAGGATGGAGAGGAATGTGATGTTGTGAAAGTGGAAAGTGGCACCACCACAGGTCAGAGAGAAACCAGACACATGCATGTTAAATAGATGTAGGCCTACATATTCTATCCTACATATTTCTTTTTACATTTAGGTGCAGTTCTGGCCGAAGACCCCAATAAGTTGACACATCACAGTGCCCAGATCCTGATCCAATACCTGATGGTCTGCTGTCGTGACCTCGAAAAAATTAAGGGAGACTTGCTAGAGATCAGGGCAAATACAAAGCGGGTGGAGGAAAGGCTCCAAAATATCATGGCTGTGCTTGGGCGTGTCTAATGTTTTTACACCAAATAACGTTTTACTTGCAGAGTTTTCTATGTTTTTTTGTTATTTTATCCTTTAATGACTAGCACATGTTTAGCTTTTTCAAAATTTTGACAAATATAGTTTGTTTATGCATGGCTGGTCATGCATTTTAATACACCCGAAATTAAGGGAACATCCACATTTCTAAGGAAGTTGCCCACCTAAACAAAAAAAATAAAGGTATTTTTACATAACAAATCATTGTGGCTTCATTATGTAAATGTGGTGCTGAGTGAACTAATCAATGTTTGGTGTTTACACTGACAATGAAGGCTAATTACAAGATTGTTTAATCCACATGGCAAAACAAGTGCACTAGGTAAACCTACCAGAAACATCAAACATTATACAATAAAAAGTACAAACCAATCTTTACTCAAGAAAAAGTTTTATTTTTTTGGTCTAAAATTATTATAGATTGTCTGGCATTTCAATGGCCCCCCTACCCATAAAATAGTCCACATATTGGTTACGGACCTCACGTCCGGTTGGGGGGGCCAAGCCAGGACGGCCAGGTTCCAGGGCCACCAAAGTTTCTGCATTGATTAAAGAGGCCTCAGGCCCACTCAAAGATATATAACTCGTTGAATGCACCCTTAGGAAATTATGCAGCACACAGCACGTCATAACCACATGGTTCCATTTGTATGGGGCAAGGTGGATGGAGGTAAGGAAGAGGCGAAATCGGCTGGCCATGATCCCAAACGCATTTTCCACCACCCTTCTGGCTCTGGCCAGCCGATAATTGAAAACCCTCCTCTCAGGGGTGAGGGTGCGTTGCGGGAATGGCCTCATCAAATGGGGTCCCAGGCCAAACGCCTCATCCGCCACAAACACAAAAGGTAGTCCCTCCACATTCTGCTCCGCTGGTGGCAAGGCCAGCAGATCCAAAAGGAGCCGTTCTCCAAACTCCGTCTGGGCAAAAACTCCTCCATCAGACATCCTGCCATTCTTGCCAACGTCCACATAGAGGAACTCGTAGGTGGCCGACACCACTGCCATCATCACGACGCAGTGGAACCCCTTATAATTATAATAAAAGGATCCCGAATGGGGTGGTGGGACGACCCGAACATGTTTGCCGTCGATGGCTCCTCCACAGTTCGGAAAGTTCCATCGCTGGGCAAACTCGGAAGCCACATTCTGCCATTCATGTGGCGAAGAAGGGAACTGTGGAATTAAAGAAATAACAAATTAATACTTGGAGCCAGAAACATTGAAAGCTGATTTCATACACACATTCATGGCCAACATTGGTAGAAACTGTTCAAAACATAAAAAATTGGAAGCAAGAAAAAAAAAAAAAAAACATTATGGGGGGGGGGGGGGGGGGGGGTTGAAGATGAGTTGGGAATATCACACATGAAGGCTGTAGCACTCTGTATTGAAGTTAACAAAAATGAAACATTCCTAGGCAAAATTTAGGGTGCGTTTTGGGTAAAGCACTACGATGTAACATATAATAAAAAACATGGAAATGACTAGGCAAGGTAGGTATGGCCCCAGGATAGCATGCTGGAGAGGTTAGGTAAGCCAAATTTACAGGTAGGCCTCAAACCCCAAACTTTAAATAATAAAACATGGGGAGAAAGGGGACATTCCCTGCAGCTAAGAATCATGTGAATTAGGGACTGCAAATAAAGCAAATTAAAAATATCCAAAAATAAAAACCATACAATGTGAATTTTTGAAGAAGAACACTTACCTTAATATAGTCCTCCTGCAAAACTTGAAGGATGGCAGAACAAGTCTCTGGTATAATGATCCCCAGAGCCTGGGGGGATATGCCTGTGGAGAACTTAAGGTCCTGCAGGCTTCTCCCAGTAGCCAGGTATCGCAACGTGGCGATGAGCCTTTGCTCAGCACTGATGGCTTCCCGCATAACGGTGTCCTGCCTGGTAATATAGGGGGACACCAAAGCCAACAGCTGCTGAAATACGGGGTCAGACATCCTGAGGAAATTCCTGAAATCATCAGGATTATTCTCCCTGATCTCCCGCAACAAAGGCATGAGACAGAATTGGTGCCGCTGGAGCAACCAATTCTTGGTCCATGAACTCCTCCTGACCCTGCTCATGGCATGGAGTCGGGATACAGCATGAACCCCTGCACCAACTACAGCACAAACTCTACGACGAGTACGTAGCCGCAACATGGCTAGATAACGGTCGGCTGAACAGAACGAACTAGAAGAACGCACGGAAGAACAGCAAGGCCTATGAAGAACAAGCTGAAAAACACGAACGTGCAGAGCAGGCCGCACTGAATAAACAGATACGAACTGACTACAAGCAGTGCTAAACAGATACGAACCCACAGGCGCAAACTGAACTCCCGAAAACGATCTTCAAAGCACGAAGACTGAAAAGCGCGAATCGTCTCTCACCAAACTTTTACTAACACGCGGAAACACGGAATTAGCAAAAGCGTCCCAAAGGGTGGCGTCATTCGAACGGAACTTCCCCTTTATAGTGCCGTCGTACGTGTTGAACGTCACTGCGCTTTGCTTGATCGTTTTTTTTAATGATGGTGTGTACGCAAGGCAGGCTTGAGAGGAAACATGAAAAAAAACGAGGAGAAAAACGTCGGTTTAAAAAATGACATTAAAAACGATCGTGTGTACGGGGCATAAGAATCTTTCAGCCGTTCCGGCAGCAATGTGAGGTAGATCATGATCCGGATGCATCTTCCAATTGAGTCCTCAATTGATTGGTTCCTTTTCAGCAGGCAAGGTGACACAGGATCATCCCTGGATCAGTAGGCCCCAGCAACTCCTGGGCCTACTTGTCAGTAACGGAGCCTCAGGCCAACGTGGCCCAAGGCAGAAACTGACAACACTTCCCTGACGCCATGAGGGCCCTCAGGTGGGGACCGATGACACGACCCCAGAATCTCCCTTCGCCCTAATGGCGTCTGTCACTTAAATACCCCCTCCCATGACGCACAGCAGGTTCACCACGCCCCCTGGGCTGCTTGCTAGGAAAGAGGTACCCAATACGTCCAGCCTGTAGCCTTTCCAATACTGACCAGCGGTGGCAGCGACACCTACTGTCAGGAGGGAAATCACACAGCCAGCTGAACTGAAACAGATTGAAATTTGTAACACAATCCCTCTGAGCCAAACTATTGCTCAGACAACTATAATTGAACATATAGCGCACACTCATTGGGAGCAGGGCGCTACATACACTCCAGCCCTGACTGCATGTTATTGCTCTAGCCAAGCTTCCTGATAAGGACAACAACTGAACATGCCTGTGCAAAAAGCATTAGCATTAGCATGGAAGCTTATTGCCTGCAGTGGAAGCACATGTGACAGTGTGACAACACAGGAGGGCATTTGGAAGACAGACATAGAGTGTTGTCATCCAATAAGAGGAAGAGTCTAGATATTATTTCAATCAATAATATGAACTTGATATAGCTTTTATGAGATTTTAGTACCGTATATACTCGAGTATAAGCCAAGTTTTACAGCACATTTTTTTGTGCTGAAAATGCCCCCTCGGCTTATACACGAGTCCCCTTTTTTGCACCTGATATCCCAGACTTTGGGGACCCGGTACTTGGTACACATATAGCCTCACTTTTCCTCTACAAGTGTGCAAAGTTTGTTGTCCGGGGGACCTACGGCCAGGGAGCACCGATTTTTCAAAGCCGGGCACCTCTTCCATAGACTCCCATGTTAAACTGTAATTTCTCTGGTGACTTTGGGGACCCGCTACCAGCTGGTCGTAGGTCTCCTGGACCCTAATCCTGGCACACATGTAGCCCCATTTCTCCTCTATAAGTGTGCAAAGATTTTTGTCTAGGGGAGCTACGGCCGAGGAGCACCGATTTTTCAAAGCTGGGCACCCCTTCCATAGACTCCCATGTTAAACGTCAGTCTAGTCATGGACACAGTGAGGCATGGACACAGTGAGGCATGGACACAGTGAGGCATGGACACAGTGAGGCATGCACATGGACACAGTGAGGCAAAGTGAGGCACAGTGAGGCATGCAGATGGACACCCGAGTCAATAAGTTTTCCCATTTTTTTGTGGTAAAATTAGGTGCCTCGGCTTATAATAGGGTCGGCTTATATTCGAGTATATACGGTAATTGGGTTTGCATACTAAAACTTTTTTACAAAAAAAAACTTGGTTTTACATACTAAAAATATGTAAATCCTTATGTTCAGACAGTTCATGTCAGTTGGTGAGTGAACAGTTTTAGAGATATTTTAAAGCAACCCATTCGCCTCATTGAAAAAAAATAACACAGGCAGCCTGTAAAAAAAGATTAATACTTCAACAGTACAAACAAATGGCCACTGCCCCCACCTATAGCTTGCCTTCACAGCAAGGAGCACATGGAAGGGCAACCCAGTTCAACTTACCAACCAGCCTGCATCCAACCAAATTATCCTGTTTGCGTTAAAAACAAGGGTTTAAGTTGCACACATTTGCAAATACATGCATAAGCTGCAGAGCTATTTATGGCAACCCGAGTATTATCTGCAGTCCTAACTCTATAAATTTGTGGGAGCCTCAATAGTAGAAGTGATAATAATATAATAAGTGCAGCGCTAAACTAAATATGCATAAGAATATCCCATATGGATATAAATGTGTAATCAATTGTACAATAATAAAGTGCAATATGCCAAAAATTTTGAATAAATCATATAAATCCATAGAGTGTCTTTGTATCAATCAAGGGATAGTGAAAACAAGGTGCCAGTCCACTTTGAAAATGATGAAAACAAATATGAATAAAAACGATCTCTTCACAGACGTCCACCCCTGTGTATATTCTCGGATTCCTTGTGCTCCCTCCACCAGTTGTGCCCCCACCTTATATATTTTGTAAATGTGCCTTCCGTCACTTAAGGACCATTTGGTATCCAGTCACTTTGGTCCATCTAAACCTCCACATTTCATTCAAGGTGGTACATTTTCATGTGGCAAATGTGATGTTTGCTGTTTCTTACCTAACTCCTGTGATGTTCCACTCCCCAATGGACGTATTCACAATATTAACCACTTAAGCCCCGGACCATTTGGTAGCTAAAGGACCAGAGGTGAATTCAGAATTTTGCACTGCGCTGTTTTAACTGTAAATTGTGCGGACATGCAATGTTGTACCCAAACAAAATTTGCATCCTTTTCTTCCCACAAATAGAGCTTTCTTTTAATGGTATTTGATTGCCTCTGCGATTTTTATTTTTTGCGATATAAACGGAAAAAGACCGAAAATTTTGAAAAAAAATGATATTTTCTACTTTTTGTTATAAGAAAAATCGAATAAACTCAATTTTAGTCATACATTTAGGCCAAAATGTATTCAGCCACATGTCTTTAGTAAAAAAAATGTCAATAAGCGTATATTTATTGGTTTGCGCAAAAGTTATAGCGTTTACAAACTAGGGTACATTTTCTGGAATTTACACAGCTTTAAATTCATGACTGCCTATCTAATTTCTTGAGGTGCTAAAATGACAGGGCAGTACAAAACCCCCCCAAATGACCCCATTTTAGAAAGTAGACACCCCAAGGAAATTGCTGAGAGGCATGTTGAGCCCATTGAATATTTTATTTTTTTGTCCCAAGTGATTGAACAATGACAAAAAAAAAAAAAAATTACAAAAAGTTGTCACTAAATGATATATTGCTCACACATGCCATGGTTATATGTGGAATTGCACCCCAAAATACATTCTGCTGCTTCTCCTGAGTACGGGGATACCACATGTGTGGGACTTTTTAGGAGCCTAGCCACGTACGGGACCCCGGAAACCAAGCACCGCCTTCAGGATTTCTAAGGGCGCAAGTTTTTGATTTCACTCCTCACTACCTACCACAGTTTTGAAGGCCATAAAATGCCAAAATAGCACAAAACCCCCCCAAATGACCGCATTTTAGAAAGTAGACACCCCAAGGAAATTGCTGAGAGGCATGTTGAGCCCATTGAATATTTTTTTTTTTGTCCCAAGTGATTGAACAATGACAAAAAAAAAAAAAAATTACAAAAAGTTGTCACTAAATGATATATTGCTCACACATGCCATGGTTATATGTGGAATTGCACCCCAAAATACATTCTGCTGCTTCTCCTGAGTACGGGGATACCACATGTGTGGGACTTTTTAGGAGCCTAGCCACGTACGGGACCCCGGAAACCAAGCACCGCCTTCAGGATTTCTAAGGGCGCAAATTTTTGATTTCACTCCTCACTACCTATCACAGTTTTGAAGGCCATAAAATGCCAAAATAGCACAAAACCCCCCCAAATGACCCCATTTTGGAAAGTAGACACCCCAAGCTGTTTGCTGAGAGGCATGGTGAGTATTTTACAGCTCTCATTTGTTTTTGAAAATGAAGAAAGAACATTTTTTTTTTTTTTTCAATTTTCAAAACTTTGTGACAAAAAGCGAGATCTGCAAAATACTCACAATACCTCTCAGCAAATAGCTTGGGGTGTCTACTTTCCAAAATGGGGTCATTTGGGGGGGTTTTGTGCCATCTGGGCATTCCATGGCCTCCGAAACTGTGATAGGCAGTGAGAAGTGAAATCAAAAATTGACACCCTTAGAAAGCCTGAAGGCGGTGATTGGTTTTTGGGGTCCCGTACGCGGCTAGGCTCCCAAAAAGTCTCACACATGTGGTATCTCCGTACTCAGGAGAAGCAACAGAATGTATTTTGGGGTGTAATTCCACATATGCTCATGGCATGTTTGAGCAATATATCATTTAGTGACAACTTTGTGCAAAAAAAAAAAAAAAAAAAAAAAATTTTCCGCATCTTGTGTCAACATATAAAATATTCCATGGATTCGACATGCCTCTCAGTATATAGCTTGGGGTGTCTACTTTCCAAAATGGGGTCATTTGGGGGGGTTTTGAACTGTTCTGGCATTTTATACACAACATTAGGAAGCTTACATCCACTCTTCTAACCACTTGAAGACAAAGCCCTTTTTGACACTTTTTGTTTACATGAAAACATATTTTTTTTTGCAAGAAAATTATGTTGAACCCCCAAACATTATATATATTTTTAAAGCAAAGGCCCTACAGAATAAAATGGTGGGTGTTGCATTTTTTTTCTACACAGTATTTGCGCAGCGATTTTTCAAACGCATTTTTTGGGGAAAAAATACACTTTTTTTAATTTTAATGCACTTAAACACACTATATTGCCCAAATGTTTGATGAAATAAAAAATATGATCTTAGGCCAAGTACATAGATACCAAACACGACATGCTTTAAAATTTCGCACAAACGCGCATTGGCGACAAACTACATACATTTTTAAAAGCCTTTAAAAGCATTTACAGGTTACCCCGTTAGATTTACAGAGGAGGTCTACTGCTAAAATTACTGCCCTCGATCTGACCTTCGCGGTGATACCTCACATGCATGGTGCAATTGCTGTTTACATATGACGCCAGACCGACGCTTGCGTTCGCCATTGGGCAAGAGCAGGGCAGGACAGGGGTGCTTTTTTTTTTTTTTTTTATTATTAATTTTGCTTTTTTTTTTATTTTTAAACTGTTGCTTCCATATTTATTTATTTTTATCACTTTTATTGTTATCTCAGGGAATGTAAATATCACCTATGATAGCAATAGGTAATGACAGGTACTCTTTTTTGCAAAAACTGGGGTCTATTGGACCCTAGATCTTTCCTCTGCCCTCAAAGCATCTGACCACACCAAGATTGGTGTGATAAAATGCTTTCCCAATTTCCCAATGGCGCTTTTTATATCCGGGGGGGGACATTCCCTCCCACTGCTTGTAAAAGCAGTCCAGAGGCTAATTAGCCACTAGGATTGCTTTTACATGAAAGCCGGCCGCTGGCTGAAAAGAATGATACCAAGATGATACCTAAACCCGCAGGCATCATTCTGGTATAAACATTCAAAGTCCAGCAACATACCAGTACGTTGCTGGTCCTTGTTGGACATGTATTGTAATCTTTTTTTTCATGCAGCCTGTTGGCTGAACGAAAAAAAAAGATTGATCGGTGGGTATGCCCACCATTAGAATACCGCCCTTCATCCACCCACTTCTAATGATGGGCATACATGCACCATTTATATATGCCGAAGCATGGGGGCATCTTCTCGCAAAAGTTATGCCGCGTACACATGGTCAGACTTTTCCACGGGCAAGCCTCCGTCGGAATTTCGACCGTATGTACGCGGCATTAGGAGCAAAATCGCTCCTCCGCTCCTGCTGCCCCAATGCTTCGGCATATATGCTTTTTTTTTTTAACTGTGGTGGTGAAATCACCTCCTACAGCACTGGAGTCGCAGGGATCAGGCCTGTCTCTGCGAACGCTGCAGTTATGTGTGTTGTGTTTTGTAAGTGACAGTGATCGATCGATACTGCACTTGGGTGGCCTGGGCTGGACGGAGGGGCAAAACGCAGGTGCTAGCAGGTATCTGGGCTGATCCCGCTAACACTGCGTTTTTGGGAACCCTAAACTGCTGGGGACGCTAGTATAGATCTGATCAGATCAGATATTGAGCTGATCAGATACTATACCACTAAGGGGGGTGTATGCTTCACGCGTGGGTGTTAGTGCTACTGGCACTAACCTGACGCTGCCTGGGGTGTGACGCAGACCCTCTCTGACGCTAAAACCTAATTGATATCACCCGCCGGGCGATCAGGGGGTTAAACTTTTATTGGGTTATATACGGCGGGTGCCCTGACACTATAAAAAGCAAACTAACTAACCAGCGTCACCCGTAACACTTATATGATGATTAGGCTTGTGCAATTCGTTTCGTAACGAATCGAAATTCGTACGAATTTAGCAACTTTCGGACATTCGGAAGCATTCGAATTTCCGAACAAAGCAATTACGAATAAAACCGAATCCGAAATAAATTATACCGCAAAATAGCGAATGCCCGAATGTCTTCGGCATAATTCGTTATGAAAAAACTTACGAATGTACAAATCCATTGGAAACACAATAACACTCACTCTGTTCTGCTCTCTGCTTCTCCTTCACCGTGCTGAACTCCCTCTCAAAATGGTGTACAGGGGCGGAGGCTATAGCCGCATGTAAAAAACGAAAGTAAAATACGAGATTTCTAATCCATTCGAAGCACAATAACACTCTGCTCTGCTCTCTGCTTCTCCCTCACCGTGCTGAACCCTCTCAAAATGGTGTACAGGGGCGGAGGCTATAGCCGCATGTAAAAAACGAAAGTAAAATACGAGATTTCGAATCGTTACAAATAACCGCTATGTATTTCGAAAAGTACAAATCCATTCGAAGCACATTAGGCATAATAGTCAGCGTCGTCGTGAGAGAGACACAGAAAATTACAAATCAACGAACCCAAAAAAAGTTACGAAAGTAGGAGTTGTGTCCAGAATCAACGAAAAACAACGTACTCTACCGAAAGTACGAATTATAAAGCAACAAAAAATTCAACGAAAAATGTCGCTTGCAAAAATACGAATGAGTCCGAACACGAAAAATCCCGTCTAGCAAAATTACGAATGATTACGAATCAACAGGACCGGAAAGAAACGAACCGAAACGGAACAAATTTTTCCGTTGTGCACAAGCCTAATGATGATCACTGGTGAAAGGGTTAACTAGGGGCAATTAGGGGGTTAAAACCTTTATTAGGTAATATATGGGGGTACCTGACGCTATATAAAAACCTGACGGCGAACCTAAAAAAAAATTACTGGCTACCTATCGGCATCACCGACACTAAGACAACGATCATAAAAACGATCGCTTAGCGACAGTGGTGATAGGGGGTGAAAGGGTTACCTGGGGGGCGATCAGGGGGTTAAACCTTTATTAGATAATATATGGGGGTACCTGACGCTATAAAAACCTGCGGCGAACCTAAAAAAAATTACTGGCTACCGATCAGCATCACCGACGCTAAGACATCGATCAGAAAAATGATCGCATAGCGACGGCGGTGCTAGGGGGTGAAAGGGTTACCTGGGGGGTGATCAAGGGGGTTAAACCTTTATTAGGTAATATATGGGGGTACCCGACGCTATAAAAACCTGCGGCGAACCTAAAAAAAATTACTGGCTACCGATCAGCATCACCGACGCTAAGACATCGATCAGAAAAATGATTGCTTAGCGACGGCGGTGCTAGGGGGTGAAAGGGTTATCTGGGGGGTGATCAGGGGGTTAAACCTTTATTAGGGGGGGTTAGGGGGCTACATTGGACCTAAAACTAAATGTAGTGACACTTTTACAGTCACAAATGTCACTGATTGCAGTGATCACTAAATAAATGGTCACTGCAATCAGTGACACTGTGACTGGGGGCTGGGGGGGGGGCTGGGGGGTGATCTGGGGGTGTCTGGGGGGCCTGGGGGGGCGATTTATGTGCCTATGTGTCCTGGTGTCAGTGTGCTGTTTTGTGTACTAACCTGCATCTTCTCCTGTACGGCGCTCGGTATATGTGAGCGCCGCAGGAGAGATGACATCACTTCCTCCTTCCTGGCAGGCAGGGGAAGCTCTCTCATTCGCCGGGAGCGATCGAGAGGGGGTGGCCGGAATCGAACGGCCGTCCCCTCATGCCGGATCGCTCCCGAAGGTAAAACGACCACCCACTGTAAAGAAGGGGGGTCCGATCGGACCCCCCAACTATACAAAGGCAATCACGTATATGTACGTGATTCTGCCTGTCGGTGCCATTCTGCTGACGTATATTTACAGTGGGCGGTCGTTAAGTGGTTAAATATCGTATCACTTGCAAGACTGTAGGTGTTGTATATTTAGCATTATGCCAGTGCGGCTGCTTTTATGTTAGCAAAATGAAGAGACCCTTCTTCAAACGAATTAGGGACCAGGTTTTGCCTCTGTATAAGAAGCTTACCACTACAGCTTTAAATCGCCATATTGGCTGTCAACACAACTATGATGCCAAAGTAATTTCTTTTTATGCCCTTGAACATGTGCCATCACATGTTTGAGGAGGTAATATAGATGTTGCACTTTTGCAACTTGAAACGATATGGATACATAGCCTTGATGCTGTTAAATACCCTGGACTCAATGAGTACATAAGCTTTAAGCAGGGCCGATCCTAGGGTCACATGCGCCTGGGTACAGAAATATTTCTGGCGCCCCTACAAGGGCGTGGTCACCTTACTAACTCCTCCCCCTTTTACAAATGTTTCTATGGTCATCGTTACCCTGTGATCCTCCCACGATCTCTTAACAATAAACAAAATACAGGAAGAGAAGCAGAGTACTCTAATCGGACCTGGAGGGGGGGTCTCTCTAATGGACACAGAGAGGGCCTCTGTTAGAGAGTGTGTTTAGAAAGAGCCCCCAGACATAATACAGGAGATGGTCAGAGACTGCAGACATAATACAGGAGATGGTCAGAGACTGCAGACATAATACAGGAGATGGTCAGAGACTGCAGACATAATACAGGAGATGGTCAGAGACCACAGACATAGTACAGGAGATGGTCAGAGACTTCAGACATAGTACAGGAGATGATCAGAGACTGCAGACATAGTACAGGAGATGGTCAGAGACTGCATAAATACTACGAGAGATGATCAGAGATTGCAGACATACTACAGGAGATGATCAGAGACTGCAGACATAATACAGAAGATGGTCAGAGACTGCAGACATAATACAGAAGATGATCAGAGACTGCAGACATGGTACAGGAGATGGTCAGAGACTGCAGACATGGTACAAGAGATCAATGCAGACTCACCAGTGCCCATCAAATGCAGCTTATCAGTGCCCATCAATTGCAGCCTACCACTGCTCACCAACTGTAGCCTACCAGTGCCCACCAAATGCACCCTTATTAGTGCCCACCAAATACAGCCTTATTAGTGCCCACCAAATGCAGCCTATCCATGCCCATGAAATGCAGCCTATTAGTGCCCGCCAAATGCAGCCTACCAGTGCCCGCCAAATGCAGCCTACCAGTGCCCATCAAATGCAGCCTCATCAGTGCCCATCAAATGCAGCCTCATCAGTGCCCATCAAATGCAGCCTCATCAGTGCCCACCAAATGCAGCCTCATCAGTGCCCACCAAATGCAGCTTATCAGTGCCCATCAAATGCAGCCTACTAGTACCCAACAATTGCAGCCTTATAAGTGCTCACCAATTTCAGCCTACCAGTGCCCTTGAATCACACAGAAGAGCAATATTTTGCTGTCACAGAGCTTGGATTTGATTCGCCCGGGCAGCCACTGTAACAAAGACCGACTTGTGGCTCCTATGGTACACATCACACTGATTCAATTTCACGGCATTGCATCAGTGTGCAGGAGCCGGTCTAGGAGGCGAAACTTTGTTACAGCGCTGCCCGGGCATTTCAGACCAAAGCTCATGCGGTGAGAAGGAGGGAGAGGAGCACTCAGGGCCAGTGATAAGTATTTGTGACTACATAGGCAAAGATCCATTTTGACGCCCCCCCCCAACCCATACGCACTGTCCTCTTGCTACTCCCTGTCTAAAATCGAGCTGGTACCTCCTTTACACTGCGTCTGTAATGTGATGGGGCGCAATGTGAAGGACGTCACATACCACTGAAAATAGAACTTCCACTATACAGCAGTGTGTAATGAGGGGGTGGGGTTATGCATTTCTTGCTTCCCCTCACTGGTCACAGGCAGCTGAGGCCAACTAAAACCCATAAGCAACTCCCAGGTCACACCCCCCAGATACTCCCACTTTGATCACACCTCCCCGGATTCCCTAAGGGCGCTTTCACACTGAAGCGCTGGATGCGCTGGTGGTATAGCGCCGCTATTTTTAGCGCTGCTATACCGTCGTTTTTGCAGCGCTAATCGGCCGCTAGCAGTGTGGTTTTAACCCCCGCTAGCGGGCGAGAAGGGGTTAAAAACCATCTCAAAGCGCCTCTGCGGTATAGCCACGCTGTCCCATTGATTTCAATGGGCAGCAGCGGTAAAGGAGCGGTATACCGCTCCTTCACCGCCTCAAAGATGCTGCTTGCAGGAGATTTTTTTCTTGTCCTGCAAGCGCATCGCCTCAGTGTGAAAGCACTCTGGCTTTCACATTGAGACTGCAGGGACAGGAGTTTTTCAGGCATTTTTTAGGCGCTATTTTTAGCGCAAAACGCCTGAAAAACTCCTCAGTGTGAAAGGGGCCTAACCCCAACTATACTCCCATATACCCCCCACCATGATCACACCTCCCCAGATACCCTCCACTCTGATCACACACACCCCCAGATACCACTACCCTGATTACACCCCTGGATACCCCTCTACACACTGCAGGGTACTCCATCTCTACTAGAGAGAGAGGGGGGCTGACAGAGATGGAAGTGGACAGAGAAGGGGTTTGAGTGAGAGAGGTCAGGCTGAGAGAGAGGTGAGGCTGAGAGAGAGAGGTGAGGCTGAGAGAGAGAGAGAGATGGGGCTGAGAGAGAGAGAGAGAGTGATGAGGCTGAGAGAGAGAGAGAGATGAGGCTGAGAGAGAGATGAGGCTGAGAGAGAGGTGAGGCTGAGAGAGAGATGAGGCTGAGAGAGAGAGAGATGAGGCTGAGAGAGAGAGGTGAGGCTAAGAGAGAGAGAGATTAGGCTGAGAGAGAGAGAGAGATGAGGCTGAGAGAGAGAGAGAGAGATTAGGCTGAGAGAGAGAGAGAGGTGAGGCTGAGAGAGAGAGAGATGAGGCTGAGAGAGAGAGAGATGAGGCAGAGAGAGAGAGAGAGACAGGGATGAGGCAGAGAGAGAGAGAGAGAGAGAGGTGAGGCAGAGAGAGAGGTGAGGCAGAGAGAGAGAGGTGAGGCAGAGAGAGAGAGGGGTGAGGCAGAGAGAGAGAGAGAGAGGTGAGGCTGAGAGAGAGAGAGAGGTGAGGCTGAGAGAAAGAGAGAGAGAGAGAGAGAGAGAGATGAGGCTGAGAGAGAGGTGAAGCTGAGAGAGAGAGAGAGAAGTGGGGCTGAGAGAGAAGTGAAGCTGAGAGAGAGAGAGAGAGAAGTGGAGCTGAGAGAGAGGGTAGTGGACAGAGAGGGGGAGGGACTCAGAGAGAGGGCTGAGAGAGAGGGAGAGGTGGGGCTGAGAGAGGGGTTTAGAGAGAGGGTAGTGGACAGAGAGGGGGGCTGAGTGATAGAGGTTGGGCTGAGAGAGAGGGGGGCTGAGTGATAGAGGTTGGGCTGAGATAGATGTGGGGCTGAGAGAAAGGGTAGTGGTGGTCAGAAGGTGGATCTGAGAGAGAGGGTGGTGGACAGAGGTGGGGGCTGAGAGAGAGAGGTGGGGGCTGAGAGAGAGAGGCGGGGGCAGAGAGAGAGGCGGGGGCTGAGAGAGAGAGGTGGGGGCTGAGAGAGAGGGGCGGGGGCTGAGAGAGAGGGGCGGGGGCTGAGAGAGAGAGAGAGGACGGCTGAGAGAGAGAGAGGGGGGGATTGGACTGAGGCTAGGTTCACACTGCTGCGATTTCAGAGTTTGCATGTGATTCGCACCACACTGCAGTGCACATCACATGCGATCTCTGTGCGGTGAGATTTCAGCCATACAAATGGTATGGCTGAATTTGCATCAAACTCGCACAGGAGCCTTTTTTTTGTCCGCAGCAGAATCGGATCGCATGGGTGTTCACACCCATGCAATCCGATTCATGTCCGAGTTTGCAGATCGCACTGCGATATGCAAACTGATTTGGGGGTGTCATTAACTTTTAATTGACACTCCCAGCAGTTCGCATAGAGCAGTGTGAACTGCCGCCAGAAAACCTGTGATGCGGGAACCCGCAGTGGATTTGCAGCGTTCCCGCATCGCAGCAGTGTCAACCTAGCCTTACAGAGAGATCCCTAGCCCTGTCTGTACCTGAAGATAGGTCTGTGTATGATGCCAAGTACCTTCTTGATCAGGGAGGTGCTCTGCTGCTTCTTCCAGCAGCTCCCTGGCAGCTTGTACCTCTCACTAGTCCTTGTCCTCCAGGCCTCACTGAATGCTGATGCTGGAGCAGAGCGGAGAGGAGACGGTGTCCAGCGACATCAGATTAGTGTCACTGGCGTCTGCCTGCTTTGAAATCTCCCGCCCACACCCCTTTCCAGGCACAGATTGGCCGCACAAGGGGTTGTGGGCGGGCACAGGGGGGACATGGGGAGGAGGTGGGGCGGACCTAACTTACCTCCTCTTCCCTCTTTGTACAGCGGGCGCCGGGCGGGGGATGTGTTGACACTGCTGCGGGCGTGCCGGCGGGCGAGTCAGTGGGCGGCGAAAGTATGGAGCAATGAACGAGGTCACGGCGCCCTCGCTGACATGCGCTTGTGACTCCTGTAGGACAAAACACCAGCGCCAGACTCGTTGGAAAAAACACACTCCTGCTCCTGAAACTTTGGCGCCCCCTCCCCTCAGGAGCCTCGGTGCAGTGCACCCCGTGCACCTCGTCTCGGACCGGCCCTGGCTTTAAGTCCTTTCTCTAGTTCTGTATCTATATTTCTTTTTTGTTTTTGACCCATCCTTGTCTCTCCCTGCTTTTCTCCTCTCATTTATGATCACTTATTTTAGATCCGTCCCAACATACTGTGATCCACTGGGATACGCATGTTTAGGGGGGCCCCCCTTCATTAGATAATTGACTCAAAGCTTTAAATTTGTAAACTAATTAACCTGTTCCTTTATGGTTAATGTTCTGAAATGTTTTTCATTGTTCGTGCTATCCTGATCAATGCTTGTTATTTCTCTATTTGTCTCATTATATTTCATTTATGGTTTATGTTTTATCGCAGGTTTTGAGACAGGTTGACCTCTATCACGAATTGCGTTGGCTTATCTATCATCTTTGGAGAGTGCGGTTTGATGTCGCATTGTTTGTCCTCTAGGTGCTGAACTCGTTTGGCACTGCTGTCTGCGGCCCCATGATTTGGCTCCTTGGATGCTTGCCTGTGGCTGTATGGACACCCAAGGGCAGCTGTCTTTAACTGTCTGCCTGCTTTGTTAGCCACGCCCTCGTGAGTTATTGCTGTTTTCCATCTCTCCTCACTTCCATTCTCATCTATGGCACTTTTTTCTTTGTCCGCCCTAGCTGCGTCACTTTCCAACTTTGACGTCCACTCACCGAGAATTATGGACCTTGTAGGCTTTTAGCATTCTCGCGCATGCGCGTTGGCTACCCTCACGTCCGCTGCCGCTCCGCGACGTCAGACGCTGAGCGGCTGGGGGGCTATTTAAACCACCACAACCAGCTTGCGTTGCTGTGTTGTTGGTGTGGGGCACTGATGTACTGCTTTGATTGATCTCAGGTAACTTACTTTTGGAATACCATTGAGCTTTTGTCCGCTTGTCATGGCGAGACTATACCTGTTTTTATTGGCTGATTCCTTTTGTTTGGCTGACTATTTCCTATGTCCTTTTTTTAGATTCGTTTGAACTGCAATTTAGTGTTGTCTTCTTGCCATACTAATTCTTGGATGCATTGCTGTTTTTGGAATTTATTCTATTGAAGTTCTCATGCCTACTGTTATAACCAAGTTCAGGCTTATCTTCTGAACCGCACACTTTTACTTGGTGTACTGATTCCTCAGCATAAATAAGCTCTATTCAAACTAGGAAAGTTTCTTCCAAATTTTTCTTCCCTACGGGCATTTTTTATTAGTTTAGATGACCAATACCTTTCTAATTACCTTCTCAGGGAATCTTTTGATCATCATTCTTTGTGTCTGGATTCATGTCCGGGTACATCATTCAGCGCCCCCCTATTTCTTTTATGTTCTAAGTATTCATTCGGGTATGTATTAGAGGCTATGCTAGCCTACATAAGGTTGACTATTAGCTGTGGCCCTATGCTTTGCTTCAGCAGTCACCCTACCATTTATCTTTTTCATTTTATTTCAGTCTCTCTAGTAGCCCCCTGCAGCCACTTCTTGGCTGGTCTCCTTGGTAGCCTTCATGGATGCCCTGGACCGCATGGCCTCTGGACTCTGGTATGTGGAATCAAGCGATGCATGTTGATATCCTTTTCGCTACTTTCCTCAGCCTATGCACTTCCTGTTTTGGTGCACCCTTTTGTCTCTTTACCTGCAATATACCAATTTTATTTGTATATTATGATTGATCTATTGTGTATTCTTTCCTATAGACCATTTTTTAAGCTACACTGGTCTAACCGACTACCCCTGAAGAAGCCAATGACTTGGTGAAACATGTTGGGTTACTCCATTAGTTATATGTAATCAGTGCATACTTTGTATTGTTTTGTATGTGTACATAAGACATTGTATTGTTGTAATAATAAAATATATATTTTTACTATCAACTGTGGTTAACAAATTTTTCTGGCACCGCTATAATCCCATAGTCCCTATCCTGTTTTCACATATTATTAGGGATGAGGTGCCGTATCTAATAGAGGACACACCAACCACTTCCAACTCTTCCCAGTGCCTTTATAAATGGTTACTCCTTTGGAGATCTCCTCCTAGCATTCCTCCTTCTTAATGTTGCCCGTGAACTTCAATCACATCGATCACCTCTTAGTATTTTCCTCCTTATTGCTGCTCGTGAACTCCAATCACATCGACCACATGCAAAGCAATCAGATCTTGCAATAGTGCTTTATCGTTTTGTTTTTATTTATTCAAAAACCTTACAACATATATGCACTCACATTTGTAAATACTTATTCAGGCATGTAAAATTGCACGTGCCAATGGTGCTGGGACAAATGATTCATCTTATAACCGGTTCTGCAGTCCCAGCAGTCAGTGCTCCCTCCGTACGTTGCACTCTGACTGTTCCTTTCTTGTTCCACGTTCATCAGCCACTCAGGTCCCTCCTACTTGTTTTGTCACTCCTCGTGACTTCCTCGGGGAGATGTGATTGGCTGACGAATGTCCCTTTGCTTGTATAGCGGTTATCGCTGCCATATTCTTGTAGCCTGTATCAGTTGTAAGGTCATTCATTCGTCCCAGCACCCAGCACCGTTGGCATATTCAATTTTACATGCCTGATTAAGTATTTACAAAT
Organism: Rana muscosa; assembly: GCA_029206835.1. NCBI lineage: Eukaryota > Metazoa > Chordata > Amphibia > Anura > Ranidae > Rana > Rana muscosa. The sequence goes on from CM055117.1 coordinate 335,169,311, forward strand.
GTGAGTGCTTATATGTTGTAAGGTTTGTGAATAAATAAATAAAAAGATCAAGCACTATTGCAAGATCTGATTGCTTTGCATGTGGTCGATGTGATTGGAGTTTACTGGCAGCAATAAGGAGGAAAAATACTAAGAGGTGCTCGATGTGATTGACGTTCACGGCAACATTAAGGAGGAGAAATGCTAGGAGGAGATCTCCAAAGGATTAACCGTTTATAAAGGCACATTTACAAAATATATAAGGTGGGGGCACAACTGGTGGAAGGAGCACAAGGAATACTAGGATATACACGGGGTGGACGTCTGTGAAGAAATAGTTTTTTATTAATATTTGTTTTCATCATTTACAAACGTTGTTTTCACTATCACTTGATTGATACAAAGACACTCTATGGATTTATATGGTTTATTCTAAATATTTGGCACATTGCACTTTATTATTGTATATACAGTAATTGATTACACATTTATATCCATATGGAATATTCTTATACATATTTAGTTTAGCGCTGCACTTATTATATTATCATTTTTTCTCATTCACGTTTTAAGGAAGTGTGGGAAGTGCGGGCATCTTTGCTGTATTAGTGTAGCAGCTCACAAGGTTTCACAAACTCCATAGTAGAAGCACATGTATAATAAAGGATAGATAGAGGGCAGGTAAGCCTGGAGGGAGCCCACCCCTCCATAATGGCACAGGGGTGCACTGGACACCCAGCATATAGCACAATGGCAGCAAAGGTGTCCAGTGCATCCCCTCACCAGTATTCCAACAGTACAAACAAGTGTCCACTGCCCCCACCTATAGCTGGCCTTCGCAGCAGAGAGCACATGGAAGGGCGACGCATGTCAAACAAAACCAAAGAAAATTCCCAGCTTAACTTACCAACCAGCCTGCAACCAATCAAATTATTCTGTCTAACAGTTTGCATTTAAAAACATGCGAAAGCTGCAGAGCCCTCCAGACTTACCTACCCTCTATCTATCCATTATTATATACTGTATGTGCTTCTACTATGGAGGCTCTCACAAATTTATAGTGTAGCACTTACCCCCATTTAAGGGACCGGCTGGTTTTGTTTTTGGGTCTGCGGCAATTACCTCTCTCGATTGGATCCTTTAGCTCCGTTGTCTAGGCAAACAAAAATCTCCAGGAATAAGGCCAATGTCCACACATGAGTAAAACCTAATCAGCAAGGCTTTATTCTTTTTTTTCTCTTTGAGTCAACTTGAAGAGAGAGAGAGATCAGAAAGTTGAAAGAAGTAGGGGAAGGTTCAGGCACGCAACACTCAAAGTTCAGTATCTATACTCGTCGCCACTCAAGCCTGAGTGGGTATTGCTCACCCGGATAGTCCCTATGAGAGCGGTCCTAGCAGCCGGGATGGAGCACGGATATCAGAGACGATGAATCCCTCTTTAGGCGAGTTCCCAGGCCTCTTCCCCGAGACAGCAGTACTGTTGCTAATCTCCTGGGACTGATCCTCCCCTGGACTCCTTTCCTCAAGATGGGCCCCCTACAAACGGGCAGCCTGGGATCCTTCCCCTGTCAGCGGAGCTGGGCTGAAGGTGCCCGAGGCCTAAACACACTCGCCCACCTCGTTGCCATGCGGGCCACGAGGCACACTCACTGGACCAGAGGTCCCCCCTTGCGCCTTGGGATCCCCCTGGAATCGCCTCACGCCAAATGGCGTCTGTCCCTTATGTACCCTCTCCCAGCATGCACAGCGGGTTTACCACGCCCCCTGCACAGCTGCCGAGATGGAACACCTAAGGTGTAGTGATTCCCCCCATAGTTTAACCTATGCTGGCGGTGACAGTGCCACCTACAGGCAACGGAGAACACTACTGCCAGGCAGTATCACACCCAGAGCAGAAGCAATATTGAATCATTGATTGGTCTGAGCCTAACTACCGGCTCAGACTACCCTTAAATTTCCACATAGCGCCCCCCAATATTGGGGGGGCGCTACAATAGTTAGGACTGCAGATAATACTGGGGTGTCGTGAAGTGGCTATACAGCTTACGCATGTATTTGCAACACAAACACTAAAAATGTGTGTGTATAGTCATAGACCACATCAGGGAATACTACAACCTCACCAATGTAAAAAGGCACTGCACCACTGACCAACAGTGTAAAAGGAAACTACACTAACCACCAATGTAACAAGGCACAGCCCTGTTCACCAATGTAAGGGGGACTTCACTACTAATCATCAATGTAAGGGAGCACTTCGTCATTAACCAGCAACATAACTGGGCATTTTACCACTTTACACCAACATAAGAGGGCACCTTTACAATGGCCACTAATGGAAGGGGGCATTACAGCTTGACTGTCAGGAACGAGTATGGAGATCGAGATGCTAAGAGGGCTCCCCTTGCGGCTGAGTGCAGCGTGCCCCTGGAGTTGGGAACAGGGAGCGCGGTGCCCACAGAAGCACGGTTGGCCAGGTGCTTGCTTGCAGTCTGATGAGCTCAGCCACTGAGGGATGGCGGAGGCAGGCAGAACTGAGCTGGTTATATTCAGATGAACGGAGATATCGGAAGCCAGGCCGGGGGTCAAACACAGGAGATCAGTCCAGAGCATATACAGGGGCGAGCCGGGGTCATACACGTGCAGGGTCCAGGTACAAGCCGAGGGTCAAGCCGGGTGGTCAGGAAGCAGAAGCAGAGTCCAGAAGCAGGCCGAGGGTCAAACACAGGAGAACAGGAAGCGAGGTTAAGGCAAGCCGGGTCACAACGGATAAGCACGGATCAGGAGACAAGGTCAAGGTACACAGGAGACTGAAGAGATAATCCAGCAATGAGCAGCTCCAGCAGCAGGCTTAAATAGACCAGGAAGTTAGTCATGTGATCTGTTCAGGTTACAAGGAGGAAGTACCGCCCACCTTAGTCATGCTGTGCACCATGGCAGCCATGATTGTCTTGGGCAGAATTGCCAGTCCTTCTTCGGCTATTTCCCTGACAGTGCCCCCCCCGAGGGGCAGCCTCTGGATGCCCAACCTAGACCATCTTTCTGGGTACCTGTTGCGGAAATTTTGCAAAAGTCTTGGAGCATGTAAATTATCCATTGGTTCCCAAGAATTTTCCTCTGAAGAATACCCCTTCCATTTAACAAGAAATTGAGTCTGCCTACCTCTTTTCCGGCAATCTAGGATGGCTTCAACTTCATATTCGGTATCGTTACCTATGATAACTGGTGGAGGTGGCAACTCCTCTCTTCCTGGAAATGGACTTGGCACAGCTGGTTTCAGAAGGGAGACGTGGAACACCGGATGGATCTTGTAGGAGGCCGGTAAAGCGAGTTCAAAAGCCACAGGGTTCACTTCCTTCTTGATCTCGAATGGACCCACAAACATTGGACCAAGCTTCCTGGAAGGGCAAGAAAGTCTGAGGTTAATAGAGGACAGCCATACCTTGTCACCCACCTTGTAGATGGGATTCCCTCTCTTTCTCCTGTCATGTTGTTTCTTGAAGTCTTCCTGAGCCTTTCGCATGGTCTCCTGAAGGATTCGGTAATTGGTTTGGAAGAAGTTTATCCTATCCTGAACGGCTGGTACCGGAGATTCAGGAATGGTGTTGGGAAGAAAGGATGGGTGAAAGCCATAGTTTGCCCAAAAGGGCGACTGATTGGTGGCCGTGTGTATGGTATTATTGTATGAAAATTCCGCACAAGGTAGCAAGGAGACCCAGTCATCTTGGGAGAAAGAGCAGAAGCACCGCAGGTATTGCTCTAAGGTCTGGTTCGTTCTTTCTGTTTGGCCATTACTTTGAGGGTGGTAAGCAGAAGAAAGACATAAGTCAATTGACAAGATCTTACAAAGATTCTTCCAGAAACCAGAGGTGAATTGAACCCCTCTATCGGAGACTATATTGTCGGGTAACCCATGAAGTCTGACTATCTCCTTAATGAAAATTTTTGCAGTGTCCATGGCGGAGGGGGTGCCAAGCATGGGCAGGAAGTGGGCCATCTTTGATAGTCGGTCCACTACTACCAAGATTGTTGTAAAGTTCTCTGATGGAGGGAGATCGACTATGAAGTCCATAGAGATGTTTTTCCAAGGCTGCTCCGGAACTGGTAAGGGTCTTAATAGACCCCAAGACCTGGTCTTGGGACCCTTGTTACGCTGGCAAACCAAACAGGACTCAACATATTTTTTACAGTCTGATCTTAGGGAAGGCCACCATAGGTAACGTTGGACAAGGTCGATCGTCTTCCGGATCCCGAAATGCCCGGCCAGCTGGTGATCATGAAATCTTTTCAAGGCCTGCAGTCTGACTTCCTGGGGGACAAAGATTTTGTCCTGATGCCACAGAAATCCCTCGTGACTCCTTAAGGTAGAAATTTCCGACTCTGGGCAGTGAAGAGAGGCTTGTACAATGGATGCTTTTAGGTCTGGCTGAATCAGAAGGAAATTTTGTGTGGACAGGATTGTACCGGGAGTGGTTTCTTCAGGGGTGTCTGGGAACATCCGAGACAGAGCATCCGCCTTTCCATTTTTAGATCCGGGATGAAACGAGATGTGAAAATTGAATCTCGAAAAGAATAACGCCCACCGAGCTTGACGCGGTCTCAAACGTTTTGCAGTCCTCAGATATTCTAAATTTTTATGATCGGTAAAGATCATAATGGGATGTGCTGCACCTTTAAGTAAATATCTCCACTCTTCCAGGGCTGTTTTGATGGCCAAAAGCTCCCGATCTCCGACGTCGTAATTTCTTTCCGGTTGTGTCATTTTTCGAGAGGAAAAGGCTACAGGATGTAACAATGATTTGGGGCCCTGTCGTTGAGAAAGGATAGCTCCTGTGGCCACTTCGGAGGCATCGACTTCCAAAATGTAGGGCAATGCAGGGTCAGGATGCTGAAGAACTGGCGCTGAAACAAACACTGTTTTAAGTCTGTCGAAAGCTGCCTGAGCCTCCGGGGACCACTGGAATCTGGAATGCAAACGGGTTAGTTGGGTAATGGGTGATATAATGGCTGAAAAGTTCTTAATAAATCGTCTGTAAAAGTTTGAAAAGCCAATAAACCTTTGAACACCCTTCTTGTCGGAGGGGACAGGCCACTCCAGGATCGCTTTTACTTTCTGGGGATCCATGGCCACTCCTTTCGTAGATATGACAAGACCCAAAAACTGGATAGATTCTTTCTCAAAGTCACATTTTTCGGCTTTTACATATAGTCCATGCGTTCTTAGAATAGTTAGTACCTTTTTCATGTGCACTCGATGAATCTCCAGCGTGGCCGAGAAGACAAGGATGTCATCCAGGTATACAATGAGGAAGTTGTCAAGATGGTCTCGGAAAATGTCGTTCACAAAGTGCTGGAACGTGGCTGGAGCATTGCAGAGGCCAAAAGGCATCACCAAATATTCAAAATGTCCGAAACGAGTTCGGAAAGCTGTTTTCCACTCATCCCCCTCTCGAATGCGAACCAGATTATAAGCACCTCGTAAGTCCAGTTTGGAGAAAACTCGAGCAGAACGGAATCGTTGGAAGAGTTCCGGGATGAGAGGGAGTGGATAGCGATTTTTGATAGTGATCTTATTCAGATCTCGGTAGTCTATACAAGGCCTAAGCGTTTTATCCTTTTTTTCGACAAAAAATATGCCAGCACCTGCAGGGGAAGAAGAGGGACGAATGAATCCCTTTGCCAGGTTTTCATCGACATAGAGTCGTAATGTTTCGAGTTCAGTCTCTGATAAAGGGAAGATACGACCAAAGGGAATTTCGGAGCCTGGGAGCAAGTCAATAGGGCAGTCATAGGGACGATGAGGTGGAAGGGAGTCTGCTCCCTTCTTGTCGAATACATCCAGAAATTCTAGGTAGGCAGAGGGTACATGAGGATTGGAACTAGAAACAGGTTGTATGGTCAGGCAGCTGGTAAAGTCCTTAGGGCCAGGGGGCAGACAATTCTGCTGACAGTAAGCAGATGAAAACAGCACTTCATTCTTCAGCCAGTCAATGTGAGGGTTGTGTGCTCGTAACCAGGGGACTCCCAGAATGACCGGAAACAGAGGAGAGCACAAAACATCGAAACGTACCAGTTCCTTGTGGCCAGAGCTGGTTGTCATAGGGATTGGCAGGGTCTCATGGGTTATCAGTCCAGAACTGGGTAGAGATCCATCAGCCAAATGAACTGTTAACTGCTGCTTCTTGGTAACAAGGGGAATTCCAAGTCCTTTGGCCAAGTTGATGTCTAGGAAGCAGCTGCAGGCCCCAGAGTCGATGATGGCTGAAAGACGGATCTCTTCCCTGGCCACCGATAGGGAGATAGCGAGGACAGGGTGAGATGAGGTAAGCCCTGACACTTGACAATGTACTGGGGGTTTGAAGAATGGTTTCTTCGCCCTGAGGTGGCAATTTTGTAAGAAATGGCCATTGTCTCCACAGTAAAAGCAAAGGTTCGCCTTTCGACGGTAGAGTCTTTCCTCAGGTGATAGGGCAGGCCGAAACAGGCCCATCTGTCTGGGCTTGACTTCAGGTATGGGTGGATTGGAGGCGAGAGAAAAAGAGGATTCTGGCAGTCCTTGAGCTGATTGGAGAGTCTGAGACTTCTCGAATAGACGTTCACGTAGGCGTCTGTCCAGTTGTATGGCTAACTGGATGAGGCCCTCCAAGGTATCCGGGACTGCTACCCTGGCCAGCTCGTCCTTGAGGGACTCCGATAGGCCCAGACGATATTGGTACTTCAGGGCAGCTTGATTCCAACATGTGTCTGCGGCCCATGTGCGGAAGTCCACAGTGTAATCCTATGCGGGAAGTTGCCCCTGCTGCAGGGTGTGCAGGGCATTCTCAGCCGTAGTCATACGATGGGGATCATCGTACAACTGGGCCATAGCTGTGAAGAAAGTGTCAACAGAGTCAGTAATGGGGCTCTTCTGTTCCAGTAGCCCGTGGGCCCACACCTGGGGGTCGTCCAAGAGTAAGGAGATAATGAAACCAACTTTAATATTCTCCAAGGAGAAAGTTCTTGGTTGAAGAGCCATGTATAGTAGGCAGGAATTTTTAAAAGTCCTAAACTTTCTTCGGTCCCCCGAGAACCGTTCAGGGGTCGGCACACGTGGTTCAGGAAGCGGGATCGGCACAGTGAGAGGAACCTCCTGAGACATTGCAGCAGAGGGAGTACAACTGGAGGTAGGTCTTGGATCAGGAGATATAGGATTGGAAGACAAGTGATGCAGGTGACCCTCTAATTGCTCATGGGCGTCTTGTAGTCTTTGCACTGTTTGGGTAAGTGCAGTGATCTGCTGGCACATAGCCTCTATAGGGGAAGCGCCTCTGTCGATCTCTGACATGGCTGGATTATACTGTCAGGAACGAGTATGGAGATCGAGATGCTAAGAGGGCTCCCCTTGCGGCTGAGTGCAGCGCGCCCCTGGAGTTGGGAACAGGGAGCGCGGTGCCCACAGAAGCACGGTTGGCCAGGTGCTTGCTTGCAGTCTGATGAGCTCAGCCACTGAGGGATGGCAGAGGCAGGCAGAACTGAGCTGGTTATATTCAGATGAACGGAGATATCGGAAGCCAGGCCGTGGGTCAAACACAGGAGATCAGTCCAGAGCATATACAGGGGCGAGCCGGGGTCATACACGTGCAGGGTCCAGGTACAAGCCGAGGGTCAAGCCGGGTGGTCAGGAAGCAGAAGCAGAGTCCAGAAGCAGGCCGAGGGTCAAACACAGGAGAACAGGAAGCGAGGTTAAGGCAAGCCGGGTCACAACGGATAAGCACGGATCAGGAGACAAGGTCAAGGTACACAGGAGACTGAAGAGATAATCCAGCAATGAGCAGCTCCAGCAGCAGGCTTAAATAGACCAGGAAGTTAGTCATGTGATCTGTTCAGGTTACAAGGAGGAAGTACCGCCCACCTTAGTCATGCTGTGCACCATGGCAGCCATGATTGTCTTGGGCAGAATTGCCAGTCCTTCTTCGGCTATTTCCCTGACATTGACTAACATTGTGGGGAGTACTTGGCCACTTCTCAGAAATGTCAGGGAGCAATACATCAACATTAAAAGGCACTTCACCCCTGGCCATCTATGTAAGGGTGCACTTCACTACTGACTACCAATGTAAGGGGGGCACTTCACCACTAACCACTTACATCAGGGGGCTCTATATCACTGAGCGCAAATGTAATGTTCAACACTCTACACCAATGTTAGGTGGCACTTCACTACTGACCACAAATGTAGGGCTTTACTTTACTGTTGACCACCAAAAGGATGCCATACTATCTGCTCTGCACAGTGCATATCCCAGACATTATCCCGAATGCTGTACTCTGCAAGCTAGTCACACAATTATACAGCGACCTAAAGGAAGCTACACCACAGAACATGTAAGGAAACTATACACTGACCATCAATGTAATGGGACACTATACCCTTCATCAAAGTAAACAGACACTTCACCACTGGCTTAAAGGGCCTTCACTAACATTCAATGTATGAGGACACTTAGCCACTGACCAATAATGTAACGGGCACTTCTCCATTGATTACCTGCCTGGGTGAAATATATGTTTACTTTAACTACAGGGGTTTATAATTTCATACTAATATAGACACTCAGGATACAACATTTATTTAAAACACAAAGACAGGCAAATGTCAATGAAGTGTCGGACTTCAGGTGACCTCACCCCTGTAACCTCTGCTTAGCCTAAAGTCATCCTAAGAAAACGTTAATTTGCCCAAACATTATAAGATGACACTCTCAAGCTGGAAATGGCCTGATAAGGATATGTCCATTATGCATTAAAAGAAACCACTGTCTAGCTTTCCAGAGAGAGAGAGAGAGAGAGACACATTGAAAGATGTCTTATAGCTTCTGTTTTCCCATGAGACTGTGGATTCCGTATGTGTTTTCCCAACCTAATTTAATAGACAAATAGACGTAAACATGATTGATTTCCTAATATGACTGCTCATGTTAAGGAAGTACCTGTGCCTGATGTCTCAGATGCCTATGATGTTCACACGGGGCTTAAAGATACAACCATGCTCTAATGTCTTTCATAGCTCCCAACTGTCCATGATTTTGAGGGACTGCCCCTGATTTGGAAAAAAAATCCCTCTGTCCATCTTTCCTCCTCATTTTGGCCTGATCTATATAGTTGTATATAAAATGCACTTTTTATCTTTCAAAAAGTATTTTCCAGTGTTAAACTTTTCATCCAGTTTCTAAATTGCTACATTTGTAAATTTCAAAAGCCAGTATAAAGGAATAGTAAAGGTAAAAAAAACACTTGTGGGTTTAACTATTGTTTTTTTTGTAGAATTCACCTTTAAGGGGGCGTGGCAGGGGGATTGTCCTGTGCCTACATACTTTTGCTAATAGGGGTCCCTCATTCCCATCTCGAAAAGTTGGGAGGTATGGTCTTTTGAGGTCTTAAAATTCAGATTCTTGCATAAGTTCAAGCATGACTGGTCCTCTTTAGTATAAAAGCTTGTATTTTTCTTGAAAGCCCATGGCATGTGAAACACACTCAAAAACTTCACCCAGTGCCAAAAAAATGTGCACAACATAAAGAAGTGACACAAAAACGTGCAACGGGTGTACACAAGCCCTCTAAAGTCAGAGGGCCTTGCCCTGAATCCCTCGGGGCGTTAGGCTCCAGACGGGGACAAGGGTTCTTACACTTGGTCCATCTGGCCGAAACCAGACGGACCCCTTTCTCTGGAAGGTCTGCCGAAACAGACCCATCCAAGTACTAGGTGGGGCTCCCCCAAAGGGAGATCCCATGAGAGAGGGCGAACTAAGCCAGAAGGCCATGTCCACCCCCTCCCAAGACTTTCAGGGCAGGCCCGAGGACCTACACCCTACCAGTCACACAGTGCAACAAACCGTGTACAAACACAAAAATACAAAAAGTGACACACAAAGGAATAAATAAAATAAAGTGGGGGAGAGGAGAGGAGAGGAGGCCATTGTGCAATACAATGGCCAGGCCCTCCAGCCAGGAATAAAAAATAAAAAATTCCTCCGGTCCCAGCCAAAAGGCAGGTGCTAAAAAAGCGTGTATATGGTGCAGTGACCGTGGTGCCATAAATCAGAGTGACCCTCACTCACAGTGATTGTACGGCACCCCTGGACTGCCACTCAAGGGGCACATACACCATAGGCTTTCTGTTCCCTATCCGACCCCCCGACCGAGTCAGTGCAGCCCTCCATCCCTGCCAAATAGAGAGCCCTTCAAGGTTTTCTCAGGGAGAGCTGCCCCAGTAACAGCCTCCACCAATACTAGCCCTTCTAGGCCCCCATCAATCTGGCCGATTTGCATGGCGCCACCCAGCTCCTCCACCAGACGCTGACAGGAACAGCCCCCACACCAGCCAGAAGGCCAGAAAAATACCCAGCCAAAAGGCCAGACCCGATGCAGCACCTATCAGTACCAGGAGCACCCTTCCAGATGGCTCAGACTCGACCCTGCTGACGTCTCTAAGGGCGGGCGCCCAGACACTGGTCACTACCGAAACCGCCCTTCCAGGTGCAATGACACCATTGGATTTGCATATGCCCTCCCCACACTTGGGAGTAGCATAGCGCCTCCACTGGCATGGCAGGGTGTGTGTCCTGTGCCTAAATACTTTTGCTAATAGGTGTCCCTCCTTCCCATCCCGAAAAGTTGGGAGGTATGGTCTTTTGAGGTCTTAAAATACTGATTCTTGCATAAGTTCAAGCATGACTGGTCCTCTTTAGTATAAAAGCTTGTATACCCACTTTAGAGTTGTATAAACTCAGAAGAGACCTGAACTGGAATCATTATGCTTGTGACAGGGCACATCATTCCTACATAAGCCTATCCATGGTGACCTGTTACAAAAGAGAAGAGAAGGAGCTACCTGTGCCTCTATCCTCGCGGATAATGAATCAAATGCTTCTATTTTGCTTGCAGTACCAGGGGATGATCTAGCACAGAGTACTACTTACTTTGCTATGGGGTCTCAATGCTTCTTCCCTGCTTGTTATGGTTGTGATGACTGGTCCCCCAAAGCTACCCTTCATGCTGCTCTTCAACCAGTCTTGTCACCACCCCTCTTACTGATGCCATTATGTATAATACATGACCAAGGGCCATCAATAGGCATGCCCAACCACATTCCAGCACTAGAGAGTGGTGTACTGGCTGTTGCAGGACCATGGATTAAGGTAAGTTATCGTTTGTTTTAGAACATCCTCTATAAAAAAAAACAAAAAAAAAACAAGCATTTTATCTTTTATCAGCTGGGTGGAGCAACTTATTTTTGTCCTTGCCTGGAGTTCTGCTTAGACATCCAGTCATATCTAGTGGGGACATGAACATGATTTTCAGATATGAATATATTTTTTACAATGCAAACTTGTAGAAGTTTTTCAATTCAAGAAGAAAGTAATAAGGAAAGCTGCATTTCTTTCTGTAAGTCCAGAATATGCACAGTTTTATCACGTGCAGAATTTATAGACCACAGTGATTATTTTCTCTTATCCTTACTAAATAAAACAATCTTCTATGCTTCTGGCCCATTAATAACTTTCAAATTATGTTTTATAAAAACACTCGCAAGGCAGCAGCTATAATGATAAATGAACAGTTTTCATTGCAACTGCTTCTCAGGGACTGCTGACAGGTCATATATTCCGGGCTTTCTTGTTGGAGCAAAGGTGAGTCAGCTATCACTGTAATTGAAATATATATATTTCACCTTTGACATGAAGAAATCTGGAAAACGTGACTTGTTATTGGTCCCTAAAGACCAGATTGAAAATTGCTGTTTTTTTACACAGTAAGAACTCAGGACTTAATAATCAGCGTATGCACAGGAATCTAATGATGCTCAGAGCCATCATTCTGCCCACAACGGTTACACTAGTAATTACCTGAGAGGCTGTATAATAAACAAGCCACCCCAAATTACTTTGGCTTGTAACCTATATACAGCAGAGACCATATTAACTACCGGTAAATTATAAAACGTTATTAAAAGTGTGAATTAATATTTGTCTGTAGGTGGATAATTAATCGCCTCTGTTGTAAAGTTATAAATTGTTTTTGAGTTTCTACAAAAATCTCTAATTACCACATAAGCAGGGCAATAAAACACTAAGGCCTCGTACACACGACCGATTTTCTCGTCGTAAAAAACACGTCGTTTTTTTCGACGAGATTCTTGTTAAGCTTGTCGATTTTCTCGTCAAGCTTTCTATGCGTACACACTGTCATTTCCCAATTTCCTCGTGGTTCTCTGCGCTCACGTCCAGCACGTACGACGGCACTATAAAGGGGAAGATCTTTTTTCTTGGCGCCACCCCTTGGGCTGCTTTTGCTGATCTCGTGTTACCGCGTGTGAAGTAAAAGTTTGGGAAGAGACGATTCGCGCTTTTCAGTCTTCGTACTTTTCAGATCGTTTTCTGCCGTTCAGTTTGTGCTTGTGGGTTCGTATCTTGACTTTCAGGGCGTCTAGGCAGGTCGTATCTGTTTTACAGTGCGTTCTTGCCTGTTCGTTTCTGAATTTCAGTTCGTTATTCATAGGCCTTGCTGTTCTAAAGTGCGTTCTGTTCTGTACGTTCTGATTAGACGACCGTTTCCTAGCCATGTCGCCTGGACGTTCTCGTCGTCGAGTTCGTGCTGTGCGTGCGCTTGGTGTTGGTCTGCTTGTTTTGGACCAAGACCAGTCCATGAATGGTGTGAGGAGGAGTTCATGGACCAAGAATTGGTTGCTCCAGCGGGACCAATTCTGCCACATGCCTCTGCTGCGGGAGATCGTCGAGAATAATCCTGAGGACTACAGGAATTTTCTGAGGATGTCTGACCCCGTTTTTCAGGAACTGTTGGCTTTGGTGTCCCCCTATATTACCAGGAAGGACACCGTTATTTGGGAAGCCATCAGTGCTGAGCAGAGGCTCATCGCCACGTTGCGTTACCTGGCGACAGGGAGAAGTCTTCAGGACTTGAAGTTCACCACAGGCATCTCCCCCCAGGCTCTGGGCCTCATAATCCCAGACACCTGTTCTGCTATTATACAAGTCCTGCAGGAGGACTATATTAGGGTAAGTTTTCTCCCTTCACATCACATTTTATGTATTACATGTATGCTAATGTATTGTATTTCTTTCATCCTTTCCTAATTACCATGATTGTAATATGCTGAGAATGTCCCCTTTGTCCCCATGCATGCTGGAAGTTTTTAAATGCCCCTTTTTTATCCTCCCTAAATATTTCCCCTCACTAACTTTTCCAGCAGGGGCGCCTGTTGCTCCAAATGTTGGGGGGTTACAACCCCAATTTCGGAAATAAACTTCCTCCTTTTTTGCTCTGTTGCCTAATAAACGCCCCCAGTTGTCCCCTCCAATGCAGCCATTTAGTCCCCTCTATTGCAGACAGTTTCCCCCCAGCCCTGCACTTACCTTCTTGTGGTCAGCGCCATCCTTCTTCTGTCCTTGATGTCTTCTCCTTCCCTTCATGTTGCATCAGCCAATCATGTTACCATTAAACAGACTTGGTGAACATGATTGCCAGAGCTGCCTGTCAGTGTTTACACAAGGAATGCCCCCTCCTTGCGTCCCCGATTTTTCTTTGAGGAAGCCAATTACATCCCTCAGGTTGTAATTTGCAAGACTTTTTTAATACCTGTTTCTGCTCTGCAATTTTAACCCCCTAAATGACGCAATTAATCATATGTCGGTCGCTTTACAAGAGGCCATCCACCTGAATAGTGTGCGGCATAGACAATACATAGGTTCATGCAACGCATGAACCTATGTATTGTTCTGAGTGATGGGCACAGGAGAGAGGGGACAGTGCTCCAGCGCCCACTCTGGACGCACCGCCACTGCAATGCTATCCTGTGGCCAAACACATCTCCCCCCCCCAAAATAATTTAGTAATGGCCCATCAGAGGGGGTGATGAATATGATAAATGAGCCTTCCATTATACTTTTTTTACACACCTTAATAAACGTATAATTAGATTGATGTTGGTCTCTAATTTTTTGGTCTTGAATTTGCTTGTAATGTATGCCTTTGTTTTTCTAATATTATTTCATCTTGTTTCACTCCACAGCTTCCTTCAACGCCACAGGAATGGCAGACTGTGGCATCGGAGTTTGCCACGCGGTGGGACTTCCCCAACTGCGGTGGTGCCATAGACGGGAAGCACGTCCGCATCGTGCCGCCACCCCGTTCTGGATCCTACTACTACAACTACAAGGGGTTTCATAGCATTGTGCTGATGGCGGTGGTGTCAGCACGGTATGAATTCCTCTATGTTGATGTAGGGAAGAATGGCCGGATGTCCGATGGGGGATCCTTCATCCAGACGGAGTTTGCCCTCCGTCTCCAGAGTGACGACCTTGCATTGCCACCGGATGCAGGGAATATTGAAGGACTCCCCTTTGTTTTCTTGGCTGATGAAGCCTTCGGACTCGGACGGCATCTTATGAGGCCATTTCCACAGAGGACCCTGACCCCAGAGAAGAGTGTGTTCAATTACCGGCTGGCCAGGGCCCGAAGAGTCGTTGAAAATGCCTTCGGCATAATGGCCAGCCGGTTCCGCCTTTTTATGACTTCCATCCACTTGGCGGACTACAAAATAAACTATGTAGTGTTATGCTGCTGTGTGCTACACAATTTTCTTTGCCGCAAAGCGAATTCATATATGGCCTCAGTTTTGCCAGAGGCTGGACTTTCCCCTGCAAATCCCCTTCCGGGCCTGGAATCTGCCCGTCTTGGCTTGCCCCCCCAAAATGCCCGTGTGGTTCGGGACAAATACATGGAGTATTTCACGGGTAGGGGGGCAATTCCTATGCCAGCCTATGTCTAAGTATCCCAATAAAAATCTTGTTTAAACCTTTAATTATTTGTTCTTTCCTGTCTCCTAGTTTGTCTTTGTGCATTTGTAGTGGCAAGTGTATTTTACTTTAGTAAATAACAACCAATTTCACTATGTTACCTTACAAAAGAACCAAATAAGCTTAGAGTGTATTATAAAAAGAAGCTACACGTTGTTTGTGGTCAAATATTTTACTCTCTGCACATTTTTTTTTGTTTTACTTTGGGGTTGGCCTGACCACAACCCGTCAAATTTTGGCTTATGAAAATACAAAAATACCACTTGCATTTCTAAAATGACAACATTGGATACCTCTGAGCAATCTGAGACATTCAGTTACACAAACTATGTCTCTATGTGCCCGTCCTAATATGGGGTCCTGCCACCCCTTGCCCAGCCAAAAATTCAATATGCACACATTTTTACTTTTTTGCAAATAGGAAGTTTACAATCCTGATCACTATTGTCAACATGTGCTATCTGCCATCAGGGGTGATCAATGGATGTGTTTTGGGGGTGCATCCCCTTCCTCAGTTCACCGACTTTTGATACGAGGAAGGGGTTGCACCCACAAAAGACGTACATGGATATCCCCTGATGGCAGATAGCACATGTTCACACACTGTGTGCATATTCAATTTTTGGCTGCTTTGTTACTCAAAAAATTAGTAAAAATATAAAAACAAACATGTAAAAACAAATGTGTTTGGATGGCTTATTGAATTCTCCCCAAAACATCGAGAATGTCTTTAAATGTTTGTTCCATCACATGGATTCTTTGTTTAATTAGGTCCAGTTCCGTGCTACATTCCATCACTTGCTGGATGAGGCGGAGGGCACTGTCAGCAGAGAACGGTGTGCTATCCTTCACAACATTTCCATCCCCTAAAAACCATAAAAAAAAATTAATAAAACTCTGCAGGCCTACCTCGCTTACCTTAAGCTGTGGTGTCAGATACTGACCTGTTGTGGTGACCAGATCTACAACGTCATCCACCTCTCCTTCCTGCACTTCTCCTTCCTCCACCTCAACTTCCTGCACATCTTTCGGTTGTGGATCTTTGGGAGTTTGGGGTTGCTTGGAAGTTGTGGGGTGCATGTGCTCCCTGGAGTGTCCTCCTCCCAGTCTTCTCTCCCCTATGAGAATAAAACCAAAGGTCTATTTATCACACTGTAAAAATCTCATTTTTAAACTTAAAACAGGCTAAATTGTTTGGAAGTGGGGTACAAGTGTGTGTTTGTGCGGAATTTAAAGAAAAATGCATTCTTTATGACCCCAAATATGTTTATTATTCACATTTGGATGTAATTTTTTGGACATGGAGGCACCACAAATAAACTCTGATGCACCTGTGTGGGACACCCAAAAAAGGCGGGTCTGGTGGCCCACACTATAGTGCTCCAAAGTACAGATGTGGAAGCAGCTGCTGAGTGTCCTCTCCTTTACACTGATTAAAGTTTGCATTTCATTCTCCTTACAAACACATCATCTAGACTTAAAAATTATCCACAATACTTGATCAAAAATGGCAGATGTCTAATTACTTTTGGGGGTCTTAAATAAGCCAAAACCACGGATAGTGGCCGAACGAAGTGTCGGTAACGTAACGAACGATTACTGTGCCCAACCTAGTTCAAAATAATACATTTTGGAAGGGAGTCCAATATGCTTTAAAAAAAAAAAAGTCAGTTTCTAAAAAGATTAATAGCAGAAAGGTCGTCATTTTACTTACTTTTAGCGAGCATCCTCTTTATGCTCCTCAACTGGTCTGGCTCCCTCAGTTTGAGGTCTGACCACCTCTTTCTGAGCTGCTCATTTGAGCGTTTCACCCCGAACTTCGCCCTCAGACTCTTCACAACTTTAGTGAGGATTTTGGCCTTCCTTCTATTTGGTTTGCTATACGGCCCATGCTTGGCATCATAATCAGCCTTGACCAAGATGTCCACCATCTCCGCCATCTCCGCCAAAGACATATTCGATGCCTTGAATCTCCTCCTTGATCGTGACGTGTCCTCGGTCTCCGGGCTTGTCTCCTCGCTAGTTGCGGAATTATCAGACACCTGCTGTAACTCCGCCATATCTGTCTGCGCGCCGAAAGAGAAGGGGCGGGGAAAAGATGTTAGTTAGAACGTCATGGGCGGGCGACGTGTGCGGAGCGACGTGTTCGAATTTGGACGCATGCGTGGTGTGTATATAGCAAACACACATGTGACTATAGTACGTTCGGTGTGCGGAGAGAGGAGTTCAAGTGACGGACGTGCGAACGAAGGTATGTGATTTTGTGAGACTTGTTAAAATTGTTGGCCTATACTGTCTTGAGATTGTTGGAGGATATATATGGTGACTAGGATGTGAAGGAGGTTAGACTGTTTGCCTCACATTATTTAAATATAATTTATTTTACTTGCAGATACAATATGAATGTATTTATTAGCGACAAAGAGTTCCTGGCGGAATTTATTGACCGGGTAAGGGAGCTGCCGGCTCTGTGGGAGACCAAAAACCCCATCCATAAAAAAAAAGGGGTGAGAAAAGCAGCGCTGGAGAAGCTGCTCCCATTTGTGCATACCAAGGTGCCCACAGCCACAGCAAAACAAGTGGACACTAAAATTGGGAGCTTGAGAGGTACCTACAGGACTGAACGCTCTAAGGTGCTGGCTTCTCAGAGGTCAGGAGCAGCAGCAGATGATGTTTATGTCCCGGTTTTGTGGTACTACAGCAGGATGTCCTTCCTGGATGACCACATTGAGCCAAGGCCATCACTCTCCACTCTTCCCCCCAGACTTCCCTGCAGCCAACCTGAGCCTTCTCTGGAGCAAGAGGAGGCAGCCATCCTGGATGATCCTGATTTGGCCATCTGGAGCCAGGTATAGTATTAACTGAAAATGTAGTGGGATAAAATTAATGTTTCCCAAATATGTCAGGATGAGAAACATACATTATTTTGTATTCAACAAGTGAAATCATGATCTGTAGACATTATTCTGCACTTAATTGTGTGGTAAATAGTCAAGCTGATGTAGTGGTAAATTTAAAGCAAGGATTTATGCATTTACATTCTAATTGCTTCCATCAGGATTACAAAGTTTGATGCAAAGATTAAACCAACATATTAAACTATGTTTCTTTTTCATACACAGGATGAAATCAGCCAGGAGGAGGGTCTGGAAACTGTCAGGCAGGAGGAGGAAGGGCCCAGTGGCAGCCAGGAGGTGGCAGGGCCCAGTGGCAGCCAGGAGGTGGCAGGGCCCAGTGGCAGCCAGGAGGTGGCAGGGCCCAGTGGCAGCCAGGAGGTGGCAGGGCCCAGTGGCAGACAGGAGGTGGCAGGGCCCAGTGGCAGCCAGGAGGTGGCAGGGCCCAGTGGCAGCCAGGAGGTGGCAGGGCCCAGTGGCAGACAGGAGGTGGCAGGGCCCAGTGGCAGACAGGAGGTGGCAGGGCAAAGGAGAAGCACCAGATCCCAGGTGCCTCCCATCAGGCTTCACAAAAGAGGCAGGAGGGACAGGACCACCAGTGAGGCAGCAATGGCCCTTATTAAAGAGGCCCATGCCACCCTCAAGGAGCCCACATCCCCTGAAGAGGCCATTGCCGGCCTAGTGGAGGCTAAGTTCAAGGTGATGAGCATGGAGCAACGCCTCCTATGCGAACCCCTGCTCATCACCTTGCTCAACAAGGGGGTGATGGAGCAAATTACCCCCAATACCGCCATATGTGAGGTGGCCCAACTGACCCAACCTCAACCTCCACCTCCACCTTCCTCTTCTGCCCCACCCCCTTCTGCTACCCCTCCACCTTCTGCCCCACCCCCTTCTGCTACACCTCCACCTTCTTCTTCTGCCCCACCCCCTTCTGCTACACCTCCACCTTCTGCCCCACCCCCTTCTGCTACACCTCCACCTTCTGCCCCACCCCCTTCTGCTACACCTCCACCTTCTTCTTCTGCCCCACCCCCTTCTGCTACACCTCCACCTCCTCCTCCTGACAGGAGTACCCCTCCAGTGGGCCAGCCTCCAGCTAAACGAAGAAGGAAGGCTTCAGTAAAGGCTGCAGGGAAGGTTGCCAGGAAGAAGAGGAAGTGATGGCCTTGCTTCATTGTGGTCGCACTGGTCGGACAGAAGGCAGCCTGTTGTAGTACCACACACTTGGGACATATATCTCACCTGCTGCTGTTCCTGACCTCTGGGAGGCCAGCATCAGATTGTGTTCTGAAATGTGGGCCTTCTCAAGCTCCCAATTTTAGTGTCCACACAGGGTTGCTGTGTGCTCTGGGGTCCCTGGGATGCACAAATGGCAGCAGCTTCTCCAGCGCTGCCTTCTCTTTATTTAATTTATAAACATGAATAAATGTGTTTTTTGTTTAAGTTCATACTTGACTATGTGTATTTTTAAATAAAAAAAAACAAGCTTTGGAGTAAGCAGATACATTTGACTGACAATAAAAGGCACAGATATCACCCCCCCAAAAGAATAACTAAATCTGATTAGCTCAAAAACATGGTGTGAAATTTTAAAAATATAGATTAGAAAATTAAATGGGAGATCGCTATCAAAACATTGAGAAATTATAATTAACATCATTTTGAAAAATCTAACCATTTAAATTATTCCTAAAAACTTGCACGATATAATACACATAAATCTTATAAAGAGCAGCATGAAAAAGGTTAAAAATAAGGCATAACTCTGTGTGAATATCAGCAGCAAAAGAAGGTCTCTCGTTTTGATTAATGTAACATTCTAACGAAGAATTCAATGCAGAACATTTAAACGATGAAATATTTATGAGCGTGACGAATGTGCTCTCTCCATTATGAAGGCTTGTTTTACCAGAAGATGCGCTCCCGTCTCATAGTTGCTTGTGAGCATGCGCGCTTTTGGAAGAGTCGTAAAAGCATACACACGAACCATTTTCTCGTCACAAAACAGGCCGACGAGAAACACGACGAGGAAATCTGGACTCCTGACGAGAAAATAGAGAGCAGGTTCTCTATTTTCTCGTCGAGATTCTCGTCAAGTTTCTCGTCGTAAAACCATACACACGAACGTTTTTCTAGACAAAAAAACTCTCGCGGCACTTTTCTTGACTGTTTACGACGAGAAAATCGGTCGTGTGTACGAGGCCTAACACGTATTAATGGACTGAATTTCTCAGCTTCCTATGTTCCCACAAATCTTTTTTGAGTTCTCTGCATAAGCATAGAGTAGTCTCTCTTTCCTCTGATATACAGTAATACCTCGGATTGCAAGTAACGCGGTTAACGAGTGTTTCGCAATATGAGCTATTATTATTTTTTAATCCTAACTCTTGCAAAACGAGCAGGATTCAAGCCTCTGCGGTGTGCAGTACCGCATTTGGCCAGAGGTGTGGGGGCACCGGTGACATTCGGAGCCGCTCAGATGCACTCAGAGCAACTCAGAGACACTCAGAAACACTCAATATAGAAAAACAAATGCGCTACAATGTGAGTAATTAACCGATAATAAAGCCAGTTAATTGAAATCCACAAACACACTGATGAATCAAAAAGTCCAAAATGTGATGACAGGTGAACAAAGTGAAATGTGACGTGTGTCAGTGAATAAAAAGTTCCATCAGGGCCAAAGATGAGGAGAGACCGTGGGGGAATAGGCAATTATAAACTTGATGAATGGTGCATGCAAAACCCGTGTCCACCAACAACGATAAAAACTGCTTACCAGAAGTAAGAAACATATGAGCCCATCTGCAATCCCAGAAAATGGTCCAATGAAGTCCAATAGACGGCTTAAATCACAGCAGACATTCCCAAAAAGACAGAAGGAGCTTGATAGTGCATTACCCAATATCAAATTTATTAAAGTGGTTGTAAACCCTTTTTTCGTTTTTTTTTTTTTTCTAACCTGCAAGACAAAGCTATAATGAGCTAGTATGACTAGCATACTAGCTCATTATGTACCACTTACCTTCGATCGGGGCCCCCGAAGTCGTCCGTGTCCCTCCTCTAGCCGCATCCATCGCTGCGGCGATAGCCGGAATGTTACTTCCGGGTATCGCCGCTGCAGCCAATCACAGCGCCGTGATTGGCCGGAGCGGCGAAGACGTGACTCCGTGCATGCGCGCGTGAGCTGTCAAATTCGGCTACGTCGTCGAATGTTGCGACCTAGCCGAATTTGTGAATGGGGTGATGTCAGCGTCGCCGCATTTACATACAAATATCTCCTTAACTGTGTAGGTTAAGGAGATATTTCATGCACCTACAGGTAAGCCTTAATCTAGGCTTACCTGTAGGTCTTTGTTTAAAAAGTGGGTTTACAACCACTTTAAGAAAATGGTTAAAAACACTTACAATTAGAATGTAGTAAATAGACAAATCGACCGGCCGGTCCGCCGGCCGGTCGATTTGTCTATTTACTACATTCTAATTGTAAGTGTTTTTAACCATTTTCTTAATAAATTTGATATTGGGTAATGCACTATCGAGCTCCATCTGTCTTTTTGGGAATGTCTGCTGTGATTTAAGCCGTCTATTGGACTTCATTGGACCATTTTCTGGGATTGCAGATGGGCTCATATGTTTCTTACTTCTGGTAAGCAGTTTATATCGTTGGTGGTGGACACGGGTGTTGCATGCACCATTCATCAAGTTTATAATTGCCTATTCCCCCACGGTCTCTCCTCATCTTTGGCCCTGATGGAACTTTTTATTCACTGACACACGTCACATTTCACTTTGTTCACCTGTCATCACATTATGGACTTTTTGATTCATCAGTGTGTTTGTGGATTTCACTTAACTGGCTTTATTATCGGTTAATTACTCACATTGTAGCACATTTGTTTTTCTATATTTTTTGTCTTTTTTATGTTATCACATAATCACAGGTGCTGCTTTCATTTTATTGGTGTAGATAGCGCAGTTTTTGCTTTCGTTTTTTTCACTCAGAAACACTCCATTGCTGAGTGTTTCTAAACCTCTCTGAGTGTTTCCGAGTGCATCCGAACGGCTCTGAGCGGTTTCTGAGTGTCTCCAGTGCCCCCCCACCTCTGACCACATGCGGTACTGCATACCATAGAAGTCACTGTGGAACAAACTATCTGAGTTTCCATTGACTTCTATGGGGAAACTCGCTTTGATATACGAGTGCTTTGGAATACAAGCATTCTTCTGGAACAAATTATGCTTGTAATCCAAGGTTCCACTAAACTTTAAAGTGGTTATAAAGCCTTAAGGTGTTTTTGCCTTAATGCATTCTATGCATTAGGCTAAAAAAAAACTACTTTGCTGCAGAATCCCCCCAGCCCTTTTTCTTACCTGAGCCCAATCAGATCCAGTTATGTGTACGAGAGCAGTGGCTCTTGCAGCTGTCTCCCTCCTCATTGGGCAGATTGAATGTCTCCCGCTGCTGTCAATCAAATGCTGTGATGAGGCTAGTCTGAGTCTCCCAATGTATGTCAATAAATGCAGATAGGGCGGTTCGGGAGCGAGCCAGCCAGAGAGTCCCCCATGGAAAGCACTCGATGAAGAGGAGGGCTGCTCTGTACAAAACTATTGCACAGAGCAGGTAAGTAGAACATGTTTATTAATTTTATTAAAAAATAATTTACTGTTTGTGGTTGTGGCCAAATAGCTAAATTTTGGTCTAATCACTCCAAAATACCTTGTGCCAGAAGGTTTGTGGCTTGTCTCTGTGCTTTTTGGCGTATTGTAAATGGGATACTTTGTGGCATTTGCATAGTAATGGCTTTCTTCTGGCGACTTAACCATGCAGCCCATCTTTCTTCAAGTGCCTCCTTATTGTGCATCTTGAAACAGCCACACCACATGTTTTCAGAGAGTCCTGTATTTCACCTGAAGTTATGTGTGGGTTTTTTTTTGCATCTCGAGCGATTTTCCTGTCAGTTGTGGCTGAAATTTTAGTTGGTCTACCTGACCGTGGTTTGGTTTCAACAGAATCCCTAAATTTCCACTTCTTGATTAGAGTTTGAACACTGCTGATTGGCATTCTCAATTCCTTGGATATCTTTTTATATCCCTTTCCTGTTTTATACAGTTCAACTACCTTTTCCAGCAGATCCTTTGACAATTCTTTTGCTTTCCCCATGACTCAGAATCCATAAACGTGAGTGCAGCATTGGATGAAAGATGCAAGGGTCTGTCAGGAGTCCAGAAACTCATTGACCTTTTATACACACACACTAATTACAAGCAAACAGATCACAGGTGAGGATGGTTACCTTTAATAGCCATTCAAACCCCCTTTGTGTCAACTTGTGTGCATGTTATCAGGCCAAAATCACCAGGGTATGTAAACTTTTGATCAAGGTCATTTGGGTAGTTTCTGTTGTCATTATGATTTAAAAAGAGTAAACACCGTTGATTGATAATAAACGGCTTCAGCCAAACACTAACCATGAGTGAAAGAAAAGTTTTTGTGTTATCATTCATATTCTCTGAAAAATGGCCAAGAAATCATAAATTCTGCCAGGGTATGTAAACTTATGAGTACAACTGTGTATATGTGTATATATATCTATCTATATATATTTTTATTTTTTATTTTTACACTTTAGTCAGCATAGATGTTGGGGGGGGGGGGCATTTTAAACATTAGGAGTAAGCTGCTATTCTACTTCGATTAATCTTGCATCAGAGAATTAGTAATGTGAAACTGTGTGTGCTCCTTGTTCTCCGACAAATTTGTTTTAGGGATATAGTTGAGTTAACTGAATTGTAGGCAGATAAAGAAGACAAATATTAATAGATACATAGTTAGTCGGGTTGAAAAAAGACACAAGTCCATCCAGTTCAACCAAAAAAAAAAAAAAACAATCCCATATACACAATTCTATACCCACAGTTGATCCTGAGGAAGCCAAAAAAAAAAAAAACAGCAGAGCATAACCCAATTTGCTACAGCAGGGGAAAAAATTCCTTCCTGATTTTCCGAGAGGCAATCGGATTTTCCCCGGATCAACTTTACCTATAAATGTCAGTATATTTATATTATGTATGTGTAGCGATACCTTCAACTAAGAAGGCCGCAGATTTAGTTTGGGCCCTGAAGACATCTCCGCCAACCCCGGCAATGTACTCGACCCCCTACTGGCACAGTTAGTTATGGCAGCAATATATTTCTTATACTGTATGAGTAAACTCAGACATCAAGGCAATAATGAAAGGGGTATCAAATTTACTTTAAGCTTATGGTAAAGAAAGGTTAACAGTGGTAACAGTTTACAGGTAATAAGTTGCAGAGCCCTGCAGCAATAAACATACTATGCATTAGATGAACAGTAAAGGTGCGCCGCGTGGGCGACCGTTAACTAGGCGCCCTGTGGCGCAGTAACTAAATGAACTAACTAGCTGGCCAGGCCTGGCTCAGATATCTAAAATTCAGTCTATAGGGGATGATGGTTTCTTCACCGGCAATTCTTTAAAGGTGGTGCACATAACAGAATAACATTTGTAATCCAGTGGGAAGATTGTGATGAAATAAACACTTTACTGAAGAACCTCCGAGTTCAGCTCTGATATGGATCTCCAGTGAGAGTATCAGATATAAACTTGTGGGCCACGGCAGTCTATAGGCACATTAGCAACAAACAGTATATGGTCTGAGCATACGCTCGCTCACCCCTCCGGACGCGATCCCAGTCCGGGAACTTCCACCGACTGTGTCCTCACACACACAGTGTCTCCAGCGATCGGGTCCCCGATCCAACCAAGGCTCTAGACAAGCGAAGTCAGATGCCACCCAGGCTCGCAGTGGGGTGGAAGGCTCTTTGGTGCTGCGCAAGGCCTCAGGCTTCAGGCCTTGCACTCCGGCACATCCGCACAGGAGGATCAGTCACTGAAGTCTCGTGTCCCAAAGAGGCCGAGCCCAGCCTCGCCTCCTCCTTTTATAACCCCTCCCATGAGTCTCTTGGGTGGAAACATTCTGGATTCTGGATTCTGGGCAAGGTAGTCCCGGGAGTCTTAAAGGGGACCCCGCTACATACATTTAGGAAATAACCCAGGCCTCTAGAATCTAGGGAGCCTATTCCACATTTTCACAGCTTTTACTGTGAAGAAACCTTTCTGTATTTGGAGATGCAATCTTTTTTTCTCTAGACATAAAGATTCCCCCCTTGTCCTCTGTGATGACCTAAAGTGAATAACTCAACAAAACACCAAGTTCACTATATGGACCACTTATGTATTTGTACATGTTGATCATATCCCCCCTTAATCTCCTCTTCTCAAGAGGGAATAAATTCAGTTCCTCTAATCTTTCCTCATAGCTGAGCTCCTCTATGCCTCTTATCAGTTTGGTTGACCATCTCTGAACTTTCTCCAGTTCCCTGATATCCTTTTTGAGAACTGGGGCCCAAAACTGAACTGCATATTCCAGATGAGGTCTTACTAATGATTTGAACAGGGGCAAAATGATATCTCTCTCTCTGGAGTCCATACCTCTCTTAATACAAGAAAGGACTTTGATCGCTTTGGAAACCGCAGCTTGGAATTGCATGCTATTATTGAGCTTATGATCTACTAAAAAAAACAGATCCTTCTCCACCATTGATTCCCCCAATTGTACTCCCCCTAGTATGTATGATGCATGCATATTCTCATCCCCCAAGTGCATAACTTTACATTTAAACAAATTAATCCTCATCTGCCACTTAGTTGCTAAATTAGACAGTGCATTGAGGTCGGCTTGTAAATTGGAGACATCCTGTAAGGACGTTATTCCACTGCATAGCTTGGTGTCAACTGCAAAGACAGAAATGGTACTTTTAATCCCAGACCCTCTAATATTTATAAAGATATTAAAAAGTAAGCGTCCCAGTACTGAACCTTGGGGTACACCACTGATAACCTTAGACCATTCAGAGTAAGAATCATTAACCACTACTCTCTGAATTCTGTCTTTTAGACAGTTTTCTATCCATTTACAAATTGATCTTTCCACACATTAGCTGTGTGTGTGGAACTGTGGCAGCATTGTAATCATTAACACATCATTGAATGTGTTTTTTTTTATAAATGCAAGCAGTGTAAGTACCTGAATTTAACTTGATATCACCTTCTTGCACTCTCTTTATAGCAAATCTAGAGTTTGAGTGGAAGAAGCAGTACAAGGAGCCAGTCAGTTCATATGCTGATGAGAAACATGCTGATAGGACGAGGGAGCAGAGTGACAGAGAGATGAGCTTATCATTGTGCTGCTTCTCATTTCACTGTCCAGTCAAAGGCTTAGGACAACCTTGGCCTAAAGGAAGAATGATATTAACCATCAGAAAACATCTAGCAGTATAAAAAAGTACTGAGTGGGAAATTTCGAAAATTAAGGTGACAATTGCAGCAGGAGCTGGTTTTGTTATTTTACCTTTTTTTATGGGTTATTCATTTTTATCTGGTTAGTTTTGCTTTAATGGATGCTGCTGTATCTTCGTGAGTGACATGGGAAAAAGGGGGTAATATTGGTAGTGTCACTGGCTAGAAAATATGGACAGAAAATATGTAGTCCTTTCTAGTAACAACCTAAGGGCCAGTTCACACCAGACGCAGTTCCATTCAGTTCCGTGTGCTTTTTTTCTGCACAAAATGCATGCACAATGTTTTCCATGTATTCCAATGGCTCTAGTTGGCTCTAGTTCACACCATGCAGTCCGTTTCCGGTCAGTTTCTGCACCGGAAACTGACCGGAAACTGACTGCATGGTGTGAACTAGAGCCAACTAGAGCCATTGGAATACATGGAAAACACTGTGCATGCATTTTTAGTGCGGGAAAAAATGCGCACGGAACTGAACGGAACTGCATCTGGTGTGAACTGGCCCTAAATATATATGCAAAGTAGGTTCGTCTTTGAAGCCTCTGTGAGCAACATTATTACACAGCACTCTCAGTTTATGCCCAGTTAATGCTAGGCTTGCACTCTAGAAAAATATCATGTGTGTTTACAGCTAAAAGGACATTTATATTTGTATCCATTCATTTTTTTTATTTTCTTTATTTGAAAGCCAGCGGTGAAATTTTTGTTAGAATAAGAGACACTGGGATTGATTTACTTAATGCCAAAAACTGTGCACTTTGCAAAGTGCAGTTGCGCTCTGCAAGTGCAGTTGCTCCATGTCTTTTTAAATGAGCAGAAGCTCTGCAGACTTCCATCATCCAATCATGCAATCAGAAAAAAATCCTTTTTTTTTTTCCCCTTCTACATGGAGCTCTGGAACAACTGCACTTGCAGAGGGCAACTGCAGTCTATTTGCTTTTAGTAAATCAACCCCACAGAGCCAGCTTTCATCCACGTAGCCAGCCAGTGACTCCCTCTCAGAACATGGCTTTAAAGGAGTAGTAAAGTTACATGTTTTTTCACCTTAATGCATCCTATGCATTAAGGTGAAAAAACATTCGACAATACCGGCCCCCCCCCGAGCCCCCGTTTTACTTACCTGGCCCCACGAAAGTCCCGCGCTCGTCCCCATCATCCTCTTCGGTTTTCAGCCTGGCCGCCGATTGGCTACACTGGATGGATTGAAAGCAACGCAGCCATTGGCTGGCGCTGCTGTCAATCACATCCAATGATGCAGCGCCGGGGGAGGGGCCGAGTGATACAGTCGGCGGCTATGGCCGCCGCTGTATCACGGGAGCACGCAGCAATCACTCCACACCATGCGAGCTCGCTCGCATTATGGTGTGGAGTCCTTGCGGGGAGGAGCCGAGACAGCCGCCGAGGGACCCCAGAAGCGGAGGATCGGGGCCACTGTGTGCAAAACGAGCTGCACAGTGGAGGTAAGTATAACATGTTTGTTATTTAAAAAAAAAAAAAACGGGAACCTGTATTGTTCCTTTAAACTCAGGAATGTATCTCTAAGGCCTATAGTACACAGCTTCTCCAGCAGGATCCTACTTATCCTGGACGTGCCAGCTGCTTGTTCATAAACATCTTTGACATCCCCTCAGCCACTCCAAAAACCTCTTCATTGGTCAGGTCATTTCTGTCAACTTCCTCCTCAAGCACCAGAAAATAGGGTGACCACATTTCCAAACTGCCATTTAAGGATACACCCCCCTTCCCAAAAGCAAACAAATCACAGCACAGCCGGGCCGGCAGGTGTATGCTGTACCCAGAAGGACTTATCATGCCCTCAAAAATGGCCACCACATCACCACATTACTCACTGACAGTACTTGTACTGACCAGCCGAGACATGTTTTACCTTGTTCCAACACTGGCTCTACACTGCCCTGCAGTGAATAGACACAAGAGGTGGGATTCATGATTTCTCCAATCACGAACAGAGGGCAGGGATTGTGCCTCTCCAGACCTTCCCGGCCAGGACAAGTACCATCAGTGAGTAAAGCAGCAAAGTGGCAACCTTTTTTGGGCGCATCAGATCGGCCTGGGGGGAGGGGGGGTGGCTGTGTCAGTTTCATTCCGGGACTCTGTATTGTCCTGGAATGAATGTGCCTAGGACAGACCTGCAAAATGTGGGACTGTCCTGGGCAATCCGGGACACAAGGTCACCCTTTCAGAAAGTAGTGGTTGCATCAGCAGCTGGGAGCTATAAATATTTTACCTTTTCTCTTATTAAACTTTTTTTCTTTTACAATCATCTCTAATGCACTAAGCCATAATTTAAAGTACCCCTTTCTCTTTGAAGTACGCTACTACATGGTGAACCTCTGAAAAATTCCTGTCTGTCGTGACAGCATGTATTTCAGACATTTATTAAAAGTCATAATTGTTTTCACAGATATTGTAAACAGTTTGTGTT
Source organism: Rana muscosa (assembly GCA_029206835.1). NCBI lineage: Eukaryota > Metazoa > Chordata > Amphibia > Anura > Ranidae > Rana > Rana muscosa. The sequence goes on from CM055117.1 coordinate 335,197,870, forward strand.
TGTGAAAAAACACATGTTCCTGCAACCTGAAAAATCTTTGTGAAGGATGAGGCTGAGAGTGTCATTGTCATGTATGCATTACAGCACAATGAGAGTTTACCCATGTTCGTCATGTATTGGTGGCAGCAGAGTGAGAGCTTACCCATGTTCGTCATGTATTGGTGACAGCACAGTGAGGGGTTACCCATGTTCGTCATGTATTGGTGACAGCACAGTGAGAGTTTACCCATGTTCGTCGTGTATTGGTGGCAGCACAGTGACAGTTTACCCATGTTCATCATGTATTGGTGGCAGCACAGTGAGAGTTTACCCATGTTCCTCATTTATTGGTGGCAGCACAGTGAGAGTTTACCCGTGTTCGTCATGTATTGGTGGCAGCACAATGAGAGTTTACCCATGTTCGTCATATATTGGTGACAGCACAGTGAGAGCTTGCCCATGTTCATCATGTATTGGTGGCAGCACAGTGAGAGTTCACCCATGATTGTCATATATTGGTGGCAGCACAGTGAGAGTTTACCCATGTTCGTCATGTATTGGTGGCAGCACAGTGAGAGCTGATCAGCTGTTTTTCACATATTGGTGAACGTGGCCGCTGTTGTCACAATCATCTCTTATTATGTTGTAAAAACCTTGTGTCTCTGCATAATTTTGTAAATATATATAAACATGGAGACAGCTTTGTATTGCTGTGCATTGATTGTGCTTTACTGCATCTTCCTCAATATGTACTGGACTGGCCAAATGTTTATCTATGTATGGGCAGGGCAGTTGTACAGACACAGAAGTCGATCAGTATATCAACAGCCCTGGTAGATTTTCCCTGCTCGATCAGCAACGCAGTCTATTGCCAGCAGCACTTATAAGTGTAGTCTGACAGCAGGAAAGTCTCCCCATTGTCAGAATACAATAGCTGAGTGGGGAGCATTCCCCATCCATATTATGTCTGTGTTTGAGGGAGTTGACAATTTTTTTTTCGTTTAACCTGCTGGTTGGATGAAAAAAAAATACTCATTTATGGACTGCTTAAAGTGGAGCTCCACCCTAAATAGCAACTTTTGCTATTTGGAACCCTCCCCCCCTCCGGTGTCACAATTGACACCTTTCAGGGGGAAGGGGGGTGAAGATACCTGTCTAAGACAGGTATTTTCACCCACATCCGGGAGTCCTCTCTCCGGGAATCTGCGGGAGTGACGTCACTTCCCGCAGACTTCCCTTGGTGTTCTGGGAGACACTCGGCTCCCAGAACACAGGAGCACCAATCAGAACGGCGCAGCGCGACTCGCGCATGCGCCGTAGGGAACCGGGCATGAAGCCGCAGGGCTTAACTTCCTGGTTCCCTCAGCGAGGATGGCGGAGGGAGCAGCAGAGCGACGAGCGGTCGCTCGTCCTCTGCTGCGGACGTCGCTGGACTCCAGGACAGATAAGTGTCCAAATATTAAAAGCCAGCAGCTGCTGTAGCTGTAGCTGCTGGCTTTTAATATTTTTTTTTCCGGAGGAGCTCCGCTTTAAGTCTATATAGTTTGGCTGATTATTTAACTAAATTAAATGCACTTAACAGCCAATAAGAGAGAAACAGAGTAATTGAACTGTGAACTACTTCTGTTGGCTCATCTAAATCTCTCTATAAGTAATAAATAAAAAACATGGAGAAGCATATTTTTTAAAATAAGAAATTGTATGAAATTACTTTAAGCTAAGAAAGAAATCATACCTATAAACATGTACTCATCAAAAAAGCACCATACTTTTTCTTTAAGCACAATAGAACCCACTATAATTGTATTATATTTGAATTTGTAGCTCTTCTTATACCCTATAAGAATATGTTGACACCATCCTTACACCTTCTAAGCTACGTCAGCCAGCACAGGTCAAATTTCAGGTCTGAATGTGATTAGAATGCCCGTAATGTGTCTGCCAACAAAGGTTCACACTGCAAGTCAATCTCAGTAAATCTCTGTACAGAAACACATTTCAGTGATTCTTTGTAAATAGAGCACAGCAATGTGTATGAGAGTCAGCACCAAATAAGTCAACACAAAAATATCTAATTAAACTATTTAACATTTAAAGTATATTTGAACCCATACCCTGTAAAACAACACATTCAGTTTAAAATAGAAATGAAAGGCAAAACATTTGTGTGTGTATATTATTATTATTATACAGGATTTATATAGCGCCAACAATTTGTGCAGCTCTTTACACCATGGGGGCAGACAGTACAGTTACAATACAATTCAATACAGGAGGAATCGGAGGGCCCTGCTAGTTAGAGCTTACAATCTAGGAGGAAGGGTCAAGTGATACAAAAAGTAAGTGCTGTGGGGGATGAGCTGATGGAGAAAATAAGTATATATATATATATATATATATATATATATATATATATGTAGCACACAGATCCCTGGCCTTACCTCCTCAAGGCAGGACACACCGTACCACAATGCCCAGGTTCCTTCTTGAATAAGAGGGTGAGCGGTGTTCAGAAATTGTTGGGTCCCGCAGCGAGTTACCTTCCCTCGGTTGGATCTTACCCCTAGAGTGTAGGGAAGAGTCTGTTGTAGGTGCACCAATAAGGCCAATGTCCAGACAAGGTTAAACCTTAATGAAGGAAGGTTTATTTCCTTTATGCTGACAACTGGATAGGAAAGTTGGAGTTGAAGAATAAAAGAAACAGGGAGACAAGTTCAGGCACTTGGTATCACCACTCAATCCCGAGTGGGCTCTGCTCACCTGGATAGTCCCCTCTCACGGTACTAGCAGCCGGAGTGATGCACAAATTTACTTCTCTTAAGTCCCTCTTTTGGAGATACGATCGGGAGATTCTCTGCCACAGAATCTCTGAGCCCTGTACCTCTCAGCGCTTGTAATTAAAGAACAGGTGCAAGTTGCTGCACATTACAAGGCCTCAGATGATTAGTGGAATCCCTCCAAAAGTTTACCGGGCCTCTCTTTCACCGTGAAACTCTCACCGGTCCCTCAGATAGGTCCTCCCCCGGTCTCTTCTTCTTAGAGCGGGTCCCCTCTCAGGGGAACCCTGGGATTCCTCCTCTTAGAGCTGAGCCCCAGCTAAAGGTGCTGGGCCCAATGGCGAAGTTGCAGCCCCAGGCTAAAGGTGCCTGGGACCGATGCATACGCGCGCCCCTGGTCTGGAGGGCCAGGTCACGCGACCCGAACTCCGGAGCCCCGGAACTCTGGAACAACCACCTCCAGGCGGCGTCTGCCCCTTATGTATCCTCTCCTGGCATGCACAGCAGGTTGACCATGCCCACTGTACTACTGTCGAGAGAGGACACCCTAAGGCACAGCACTGTTACCAGTGGTTCAACCCTGAACTGTCATGGCAGTGCCACCTACAGGCCACAGGGAACTGCACACCAGTACAACACCTGAGGAACAAACAACCGAACCTATCAATTAAAGCGGTCTGAGCCTGGCTACTAGCTCAGACCAATCCCTAAATTTAGGCACACGGCACCCCTCGAAGTAGTATATATATTGTAGCGGGGAGTCTGTAAAACAAGTCAAAATGACAGGAGAAGTGATTGATGGGATATATGTTCCTCCACAGATTCTTAGATTTATAATCTAAGATAATTCCAGCAGAGAATTCAGGGTAAAGAAGGATAGTTCTTTACCCTGTGTTGGTAAAGACCGTTGCGGGGCTGGTTTTATTGGGAGTCTGATAGAGCTCTGGGTGGGACAGACACCCAAGTCTGTGGATCGCAGCTTAATGTTTGCCTTTCAGGTCTTGATTAAGGCAGCTGGTCCTAGCTCTCAGGGAGAGAGTATGTGTCTCTATGTGAGGAGGCATATTGGAGCATGGCTGCTTATCCCGGATTTTGGATCCAAGTATGTGCGATTATAAGGACACTTACTACCAAACCAAAGGACTGGTCAGACTACGGATACAGTAAGGCTCAATAGAGGAGAAGTTTATTTTGTTTGTTTGATGGCAAGATGCCCTTTTTTCTTCTGTTGGAAATTTCCTGTGCATTAAACATGGTATTTTCCTAAAGAGACTGTGAGTTGTCCCTGCCTTGAGCCTTATCCCCCTACAAATTGGTGGCCTGAAGCAGGCACAAGACCCAGAGACTGTACCTCTTGCAGCAGCATTTTTTTTTTTTTAATAAATAAGAGCCAGCACTCTTAAAGGGACAGTGTGCTAAGAAAATATTTTTTGTTATTCAGTGGTACCAGTAAACTTAAGAGAATGGGGGAAATAATCAAACAGCTGGTACAAGCACGCAAAGACCAACAAGAAACAAACCGCTTGTTGATAACGGCTACCCAAGTGGCCATGCAGGAACAGAAGGAGTTCAATAAGCTCATACAGACTCAGGCAGAGTCCCTGACTGACAAGCTCCTATGTGTGGATAATGTTTCAGGTCTACGCAAGTGAGTGCAGGCTGCATTACAGAAAATGACAGCCATGGATGATGTGGAGGCTTTCCTCACGGTTTTTGAGAGGGTGGCAGAGCGTGAAGGGCTACCCCCGGCAATATGAAACTCTGAAAACTGAGATTCTGGCCCGCCTTGACATAACAATGGCTGTGAGAGCCCAGCGTGTCCATGCTTGGCAATTTAAAGTGGACCAACCTGCAAGGTCCCAGATGTACGACCTCATCCACCTCGCACGGATGTGGTTACAGCCAGAGGTCGCCACCTCAGCTCAAGTATTGGAGAGAGTTATAGTAGACCGCTTTGTGAGAGCCCTTCCAAACCCTATACAGCGGTTTGCCGGGAGAGCTGATCATAAAAATGCCAATGAGTTGGTGGCCCTCATGAAGCGGTACTTGTGTACTGAGAATTTTCTTAGGGGTGTAGTACCCACAGAATCCTTCTCCAAGAGACAGAAGCCCACCAAACCGGGAAAAAGCGATCCCGCCCTAAAGTGGGGGAAGAAGGAAGTAAATACGATTGAGGTTCCTGAGGCGCAAGGAGTGAAGAGACTCAATCACCAAAGGGAGACCCGCCAGGACCGGGGTCCTATAGTGTGCTGGCGTTGCCAAGAACCGGGGCACCTGGCCGCTAGTTGTCCGCTAAACCAAGAATCTATGGATTACAGTGTGACCCAGAAAGGCTCTTTTGTTGCTACACCAGGTGATACTCCACAACAGCCGGGCGGCACTGAGAAACAGATTTGTGTCATTAAAGTGGACGGTTGCCAGATGACTGCCTTGCTGGATTCTGGCAGTTTAGTAACTTTAGTGCATGCCAGTCTCGTGAACCCCCAAAAGTTGCAGCGACAGCTAATGGGCGTGGTTTGTATTCATGGGGATACCAAGTGCTACCCCATGGCCGTTGTATCTATCGAGTCTCCCTGTGGCACTATGGACCATGAGGTTGGAGTAGTCCCAAATCTCATGTATAACACTGTCCTGGGACGAGACTTCCCTTTTTTCTGGGATTTATGGGATAACGCCAAGGGAGCAAGGCCCCCAGTGGGATCAGATTCCTACTGCCCAGAACCGCTGGAGGAGCAGAACGAAGAGAAAGAGTCTGCCCATTTTCTCTTGGAGGTCCTTGCAGGGGACGCAGAGAACCCCCATCCAGAGTTAGACCTGCCGAATCTACCCACGACCCGCAAAAAGTTTGGCACGGCCCAGCTTAGGGATCCCACTCTAGCTAGGGCAAGAGAACAGTTAAAAGTGGTAAATGAGGTACCCCAAGAGCCAGGGGAGGAGGCCATATTCCCACATTTTGCTATGGAAAATGACCTGTTATACAGAGTCGATGAAGTACGAGGAGAGAGATTTGAACAGTTGCTAGTACCTTGACCTCATAGACCCATGGTACTGGACCTGGCACATTCTCATGTTCTTGGGGGACATTTGGGGATGGATAAAACTAAGGAAAGAATATTGCAATGGTTTTATTAGCCAGGTTTACACAAAGAGGTAAAAGTGTACTGTGAATCCTGCCCAGTTTGTCAGCTCACTGCTCCGGTATCACATTTCCGGAGTCCATTGGTACATTTACCCATCATTGAGGTGCCCTTTGACAGGATTGCCATGGATATTGTAGGTCCCTTGGTTAAGTCCGCTAGGGGGCACCAGTATATTCTGGTTGTCTTGGACTATGCCACCCGGTACCCAGAGGCAATCCCACTAAGGGACCCCTCAGCTAAGAGTATCGCTAAAGAGCTTTCTCTTATATTTTCATGTGTGGGTATTCCTCGGGAGCTGCTAACAGACCAGTGTTCGCCCTTCATGTCAAAGATTACTAAAGAGTTATGTAAATTGTTTAAAATTAACCACTTACGCATTTCTGTGTACCACCCAGAAACAGATGGTCTAGTGGAAAGGTTCAACAAAACGCTGAAAGGAATGTTAAAGCAAGTGGTTGCGGCAGATGGTAGGGACTGGGACTGCCTCTTGCCATATCTCATGTTTGCTGTACGGGAGGTACCCCAAGCCTCCACTGGCTTTTCCCCTTTCAAGTTGCTGTATGGCCGACACCCGAGGGGCTTATTAGATATAGCAAAAGAGACCTGGGAAAAAAAGGCAACCCCACTCAAAAGTGTAGTGGAACATATTGCTCAGATGCAAGACCGGATTGGTAAAGTCATGCCCATTGTTAAGTCCCACTTGCAACAGGCTCAGCAGGCTCAAGCTAGAGTCTATAACTGCTCAGCCAGGATCCGAACCTTTAACCCCGGTGACAGAGTTCTTGTGCTGGTACCTACGGTGAAGAGTACATTTCTGGCAAAATGGCAAGGGCCCTACGAGGTCATAGAACAGGTGGGGGAAGTTAACTATAGAGTACACCAGCCTGGAAAAAGGAAATCCTACCAATTCTACCATATCAACCTATTGAAGCCTTGGAAGGACAGAGAATCCCTTATGGTCCAAGCACCCTTGGCGATGACTACCTCAGGTCCTTCTACCCTGCTGGCTGTGGAGATCGCTGAGGCCTTGTCCGTAAGCCAAAAAACAAGAGACCAAGGAATTTCTGCTAAGAAATAGGGAGTTCTTCTCTGATCTTCCAGGAGTAACTTCTGTAATAAAGCATGATATTGTGACTGAGCCAGGGGTGAAAGTTAACTTAAAACCTTACCGCATCCCAGAGGCTCAACGCCAAGTAGTCTCAGAGAAACTAAGGAGGATGTTCGAGCTTGATGTAATAGAAGAATCCCATAGTGAGTGGTGTAGTCCAATCGTCCTTATTCCCAAGCCGGATGGAAGCATCCGATTTTGTAATGATTTCCGAAAGTTAAATGAGGTGTCAAAATTTGACGCTTATCCAATGCCCAGGGTAGATTAATTAATTGAGCGTCTAGGACAGGCCCCATATATCACCACCCTTGACCCTACGAATGGGTATTGGCAAATACCACTTACAGAACGTGCAAAAGAGAAGACGGCCTTCTCCACGCCTGAGGGGCACTGGCAGTATAAGAGGATGCCATTCGGCCTACATGGGGCCCCAGACACTTTTCAGAGGATGATGGATCGCATCCTTAAACCCCACCAAGCTTATGCATCTGTGTATTTAGATGACGTGGTAATTTTTAGTGCAGACTGGGAGAGCCACTTACCTAAAGTGCAGGCTGTTATTAACGCCCTCCGTCGTGAGTGTCTGACAGCCAATCGTAAGAAGTGTGCTATGGGACTAGAGGAGGCCCGGTATTTAGGGTACATTATTGGCCGGGAGATAGTAAAACCACAAGTCACAAAGATCCAAGCAATCCAAAGTTGGCCAAGGCCCCTGAATAAAAAACAACTCAGGGCTTTTTTGGGATTAGTAGGCTAATACAGAAGATTTGTTCCCAATTTCTCTACATTAGCTGCTCCCCTTACAGATCTTACCAAAGGGGGGAAGTCCTCAGTGATAACTTGGTCCCCAGAAGCTGAGAAAGATTTCCAGAACTTAAAGACCGCCCTGTGTAATAGCCCTGTCTTAATCCCCTCGGATTTCACACAGGAATTTTAGTGCAGACGGATGCTTCAGAAGTGGGATTAGGTGCAGTGTTATCCCAAGTGCTGAATGGGGAAGAACACCCCATAGCGTTCTTAAGCAGAAAGTTGACCCCTGCTGAGAAAAGGTATGCCATTGTAGAACGGGAATGTCTAGCCATCAAGTGGGCCCTTGAAAGTTTGAAATATTATCTGTTAGGGCGACAGTTTAGGCTCCTAACTGACCACGCCCCACTCAAATGGATGTCCCAAAATAAGGAGAAAAATGCAAGAGTTACCAGGTGGTTCTTGGCTCTGCAGAATTTTAAATTCTTAGTAGAACATAGGCCAGGTAGCCAACAAGCTAGCGTGGATGCCCTCTCCAGAGTTTACAGTCTGTTTGCCCAAGGTGCTCAACCCCCCAAGTTTAATATGAAAAATGTGATTTTTTTTTTATATATAATAGAGATTACTCAATCTTTCTATTATTTACATATATACTTTTTTCCATAGAAATGTAAAAGAGAACTCGCCTCAAACCCCTGAAGAAGGAAGCATACCTACCATAATCGGAACTATATGCCTTTTATGTTTTTTCGTAACATGTAGGGTTGGTCGCATTTATATATACCCTTTGTTTCTGATTTGCATCAGTACATTATGCATTGCGCCTTTTGAGCAGCTGTTTATCGTATTCTGTATTCCATGATTGTTTTTAGCATTCTCTATTATATATAATTTTTTTTCTCATTTTTCATATTAAACCATTTTTTTACTATTTCCATTGTGTTATCCTGAATTGGCTTCCTGCCCATACAATCCCCTTGGGGCCTCCATTTTCTCTTCCTGCAAATATTGGGACGTGGTAGGAAGTCTCAGGACTAACTATAATCTCATTGTAGTTTCTCCAACATATATTCTATTTATCGAATCGGGTAGTAGATACCCTTCCAGTCCCCATCTTTTGAAACTACTATTTTTGAGATTATTCCCCAACCTAAACCTGTTTCTTTATATTTATTATTATTCCTATTTTTTACTATGGCAGAACTTTACAGTCTATCCTGGGATGAATTTGTGGTCAAACTCCAGAAGGACTATGGCCAGAATGAATCCCTTGAGTCAGAACTGGGCTTTCTGTTTTCGAGCCTTACCAAATGGCTCAAGAGGAAATCCCTCATGTACTGGCATATTAAGACCTTTGAAGAGCACATTAAAGACAATCTTAACCCTTTGGGACTTTGTGTCCAAATCTTTCCCTCTTTTGAAAACATCAGCTCTGGTTTCAAGATAGCGAGGGAAGACAATCTTAGAATATGTTCAGAGGGTATGATGAAACTTTTGATTGAGGAATATGAGAAGCGATTGGTTGACATAAATACCAATATAGATCTTATTTACACTAAAATGAAACCCCTGCAAACCCACTCGTCCTTCCTAGACCTTAACGAAAAACTGAAGAATCATATAGAACTCTTCAATAAAACAATTCTCTCTAAGAAAGAGTTCAAATTTCTTAGAGATAGACAAGCCTTCCATGAAGGTAAGGCGTATAAGTGGTCTCAAACGACAGGTGGGAGAAATTTTCAGCGTAATTTAAAACAACATAAGACATACTCAGATGCATCTGATACATCATCTGTGTCATCTAATGCTTCTAATACTTTTTCCAAGCAACAGAGACGTACCAGAAAAGCCAAAAGACGCCAGGATGATGAGCATCCTTCATCAAGTACCTCCAAAAAACATCCTCCAAAGTCTACGACCGCTCCGGGCGCGATGCCGCCGACATCACGGGTTAGTGTCGGCGCCATGGGGCCAGCAGCGGTGGAGACTATTCCACAACCTTCCTCTACTTTTGCCACACCCAAAGTCCCCGGTATTTTCTTTCCAAAAAAACAGGGGACCCACCCTCCTGTACCCCCCATTCCAACACTCCTCTAAATACACCACTCCCGTCCTCACAACGAAATGTCATTAACCTTTCAACGCATATTCTCACCCCTGATGAAATTTCAGTCCTATCTAAAGGGCTCACCTTTTGCCCTAATAACAGACTTGACAAGTTTGTAGTTATACAAGATTTACACCTTTTTACCCGTAAACTACTCTTGAAAAGTATGTTCAAGAAGGAAAAACCTGGCAGTGAAGGTTGTCGTATGTTTAGCGAACGACAAGCCCTAGACAACTTAAACTCCTTATTGGAGGAGAGTGAACCTAGGGACTTGATCGACATTGTCGATATAGAATCACTTCTAAAACAAAACTTTGATCTACCTCCAGCTGTTCCACCTGTCAAGTCCTCTTTGAAAAAAACGTCCTCTCTCTATCCAGCTCCTAGCTCTAACCATGGGGTTAAAACCTTCTTAAAAATGACAACCCAAGAAATAAAGTCATTAACTCCTACCTCTCTACACCCAAGTAATTAAACAAAAAACTAAAAAATGGCCCTAAAAACACTATCTAGTAACCATAATATAACAATCAAACCAAGCGACAAAGGAGGTAATATTGTCCTGATGGACAATGAGCAGTATCATAGAATGTGTAACAACATTCTAAGCAATCGCAATTGGTACCGCCCAATATGTGTTGACATTGTGGAATCATTCAAGAACAAATTCTATTCTTTTGTAGACAATGCCTTTTCCAATAATACCATTTCCAAACAGACGTGGGATTTTATTTGCATTCCTTACCCACGACTGGCAACCTTCTACTCTTTGCCTAAGATACATAAGAACACACTAGACCCACCAGGCAGACCAATCCTTTCAGGCAATGGCTCCATCACGGAGAATCTCTCCAAATTGATAGATGAACACATTCGCCCCTTTGTATTTTCTATACCCTCATACATCTGCAATACGATACATCTCTTACAGATTATCGAGGATGTGCAAGTATCAAAAGACTGTATTTTGGCTACCATTGACGTGGAAGCCCTATACAGTTCTATACCACATACAAAAGGATTGGCCTGCATTCGTAGGGTACTGTCACGAATCAGTCATCATGAAAATTCATTTAATGAATTTATACTTTTGAGTTTGGATTTTATACTAAACCATAATATCTTTTCCTTTGATGACCGACTATTTCTCCAGGTACAGGGCATAGCCATGGGCACTTGTTGTGCCCCTGGCTACGCCAACCTCTACCTGGGGGAGTGGGAAGATGCGATCTTCAACAATGAGGGTCTCTCTATGTACCTGTGCCACGTCCTAATGTGGCACAGGTACATAGATGACATCTTCGTCGTTTGGAATGGTCCCCAATCACTTTTAGAGGAATGCCTGACCGCATTGAATATAAATTAATTTAATCTCAAATTCACCATGACTTGTGACCCCTCCAGAATTATGTTCTTGGATGTTGAAATTTTTAAAAACACAGATAATCTCCTGTCATGTAAACTATTCAGAAAGCCTACTGCAAGCAATACGGTTTTACATTCATCCAGCTTTCATCCAAGACCCCTTGTCAACTCAATTCCATATGGGCAATATTTACGTATCAAACGTAACTGCTCTAACCACTGATATTTTGTACATGAAGCAAAATATCTTAAAAAACGCCTCCTTGAACGCGGCTATAGTCATAGATGTTTGAAAAAAGCATTTCAACGAGCAGATGCCAGGAATAGACATGAATTACTTGTTCCAAAAAAGATTAAAAAATCGAATGAAGTTTCTAGAATAATCACTACTTATTCTAATGACCATAATTCAATTCTAGAAATTTGTAAAAAGTACTGGCATCTGACGCCGCCATAGGACCATTTGTGCCTCCTTTTTTTTTTTCACAATCAAATATTTTATTGAAGCCAAAATTAACATACAATTGACAAAAGTAAACTCATGTGAAATCAACATGAAATACGGTAGGTCAGTAAACAGGTAATTGATATACAAGTACAGGAACAATCGTAATAAGGTTCAGTGTGGATTGAAAATTGACATAGAGTAATATCAGGATTGGGAGGGAAGGAAGGGGTAAGAAATTAAGGGGTTAAGATGAGGGAGGGGGTAGGAAGGAGAAGGGGGGAAGTAAGAAAAGGTGGAGTGCACGAGTATCACTAGGGAGTATAACGGGTAGATTGAAGGGTAAAGGACACAGTATCACCAAAGCAAATGTTAACCACAATGCCAACAGTTCACAAACCGCCCGGATGGTGCTTAACCACTTAACGACCGCTCACTGTATATATACGTCATTATTCAATCACTTGGGACAAAAAAAAAAATATTCAATGGGCTCAACATGCCTCTCAGCAATTTCCTTGGGGTGTCTACTTTCCAAAATGGGGTCATTTGGGGGGGTTTTGTACTGCCCTGCCATTTTAGCACCTCAAGAAATGAGATAGGCAGTCATAAATTAAAAGCTGTGTAAATTCAAGAAAATGTACCCTAGTTTGTAGACGCTATAACTTTTGCGCAAACCAATAAATATACGCTTATTGACATTTTTTTTACTAAAGACATGTGGCTGAATACATTTTGGCCTAAATGTATGACTACAATTGAGTTTATTCGATTTTTCTTATAACAAAAAGTAGAAAATATCATTTTTTTTCAAAATTTTCGGTCTTTTTCCGTTTATATCGCAAACAATAAAAATCGCAGAGGCAATCAAATACCATTAAAAGAAAGCTCTATTTGTGGGAAGAAAAGGACGCAAATTTCGTTTGGGTACAACATTGCATGTCCGCACAATTTACAGTTAAAGCAGCACAGTGCAAAATTCAGAATTCACCTCTGGTCCTTTAGCTACCAAATGGTCCGGGGCTTAAGTGGTTAAAAAGGCTAGAAACAAGATCTTAGTTCATGAGAAGTTTATATTCATTAGAATACGTAAATAAGAACCATGGATGCCACGTTTTGTTGAAGGAAGTACTATTTTCATGTTTCATGGCTACAATTTCTTCCATTTTGAAAATGTAGTGGACCCGGTTCAGCCAATCCTTGACCACTGGGACATGTGAGGACTTCCAATGTAAAGGGATTAATGTTTTAGCTGCAAGTAACAGGTATCTGGAGAGTGTTTTTTTGTATTTACTCAAAGTTAATGAGTTAATGTTTAACAGGCAGGCTGCTGCATCAAGAGTCATATTGGTCTCCGTAATGTGTTTAATCCATTTCCTTATTTCGTCCCAGTAGGCAAGTATTGCAGGGCATTCCCACCAAATGTGCAGAAAGGAACCCAAATATTTATTACATCGTCAACATAAATCTGAGGTTTCAGTGGACCATCTCCTGGCCCTAATTGGCGTGATATACCATTGGGAGAGGATTTTATAAGAGATCTCCTAGTACTTGGTGCTTAGTGAGCATTTGTGTGATAGGATACATGCCTTTTCCCATTGTTGATCTGAGAGTTTGATTTTCAGGTCGTGTTCCCATTTTTCCTTATGCTTATTATTGTCTGAATGTTGGGAGTGATTCAACAAAGAATATGCTAGAGACGTGGTATTTGTTACAGGAGATCCCTCAGAGCACAGGGTCTCTAGGTGCGTCATGGGAAGGCAGTAAGAAAGTTTGTGTTTACTGTTCAACAGGAAATCTCTCATTTGTAGGTAGAACCAGGAAATGATCCACCCCTCTCTGCTTGCAATGTTTCTAAAGGTTCAGACAATGAGAAGCCTGGAAGTTTTGAATATTTTTCAGGTGACATCCTGGATGAAAGTCAGGATTGTTTGTGATTGGCGTCAGTAGACCGGGTATCGAGGCAAGATTATGTTCGTGAGCTATCTTGTGCCAAATGTGGATAGTGTTCGCAATTAATGGGTGGTTTATGTTCCTATTTGTTTTGGAATGAGAGGTCCATGGGTACAATGGAATGTGGATTGGTGTAAGGTCATGTTCCAATTGAACCCAGTCCTTGGTCTTCCCATGACAATGCCAATCTATAAGTCTGGTGTTGTGTGACGCTTGGTGATATTTCCTGAAGTCTGGCAGGCCAATACCACCCCTATTTTTGGCCATCATTAGTAGGCTGAATTTTATTCTCGGTTTTCTGTCTGCCCACAAAAATCTCCTCTGGGCCCTGGTAAGGGTGACAAAAAAGACTTCAGGGATTTTAATGGGGAGGGCATTAAAGAAATATAGCAGTCTAGGCAGGACTGTCATTTTAAGGATCGCGGATCTGCCGAACCATGAAAAGGATTTTGGTGACCATTTTTGAAGGTCTCTGATTATTGTGGACAGCAAGGGTTTATAGTTGGCCTGGTAAAGTGAGTCAATGTCACTAGTTAATTTTATGGCCAAATATTTGAGTGTGTTTTTCTCCCACTTGAAAGAGTAATTGTCCATAATCAGTTTCAGTTAGTTTGGGGGGGAGGCCGAGATTGAGGGCCTCAGATTTTGATTGGTTTACTTTGAAGTTGGATATGAATCCAAAAGTTTCAAAGATTTTTTTTAGACTGGGGATTGACGTGTAGGGGCACGTTAGAAAGAACAGAAGGTCATCTGCATAAGCCGCAGTTTTGTATTCTCTGTTCCCTACCGTGAGACCTTTAATATCTTTAGATAGATTGATTGTTCTGATCAGGGGTTCTAAGGAAATGATAAAGAGAAGCAGGGAAAGAGGGCAGCCCTGGCGTGTGCCATTATAAATTTGTATAGGGTCTGAAAAAGTGTTTTTAATTTTTATCTTGGCTTGTGGGTTTCGATAGAGTGCTGCGATCCATGATAACATATTGGCATTTAGGCCAATATGAGAACAGGTAGACATCATGTAATCCCAGGAGACCCTATCGAAAGCCTTTTCAGCATCCGTGGAAAGCAGTAAACCTTTTGTCTTGGAGCTTCGGGCATAGTGTATTAAGTTTAGGGCTTTAGCTATGTTGTCACGTGCTTCTCTACCCGACATAAACCCTACCTGTTCCGGTCCTATAACCTGAGCTAGAAGGTTTTTTTTTATCTATTAGCTAATATTTTGGCTAAAAGCTTCAGGTCGGTATTCAGGAGTAGTGTTGAGCGAACCCGAACTGTAAAGTTCGGGTCCGTACCGAACTTTAGCTTTTTCCCGAACCCGAACCCGGACTTTGCGCAAAAGTCCGGGTTCGGGTTCGGGTTCGGCAATCTAATTACGCATTTAGAAATGCTTCAGGGGCCAGCCAATCACCTTTTGATTAGCTGGTGTGCCCTTAGAGGCCATCATAGCCATGCCTACTAATGGTATGGCTGTGATTGGTCAGTGCAACATGTGACCCAGCTTCTATATAAGCTAGAGGCACACAGCACACACGTCACTCTGCTTCAGAATAGATAGGGAGAGGATCTTGGCTGCTGCTGTTGCTAATAAGGAGAGATTGTAAAATACATGAGGTAGTCCTGATTCTGCAATCTGAGGGAAAAGATAGAGAGATAGTGTAGTGTAGGGCCAGGTTCCTGTTGGTGCTTTCAGGGAGAGAGAGATATATTATATAGGAGTCCAGATTCAGAGATTAAAATCAGCGATCTGCAAAGGTTTAGCTGTTTGTGTTGCAGTGCAGTCTTTTTACACTGCCATGAGCCCAGTGTCAGAGAAAATCTAACCTTTATCTGCAAGCTCAGTGCACCAGCACTGCATATATTACGTTGAGAGATACACCGTTTCCATACTGTGGGTGTATTCTGCTCTTTGAAAAAGATCCATTTAGGGAAAAAAAAGGCACTTTATTGTGCTCTTTTCCAAAAGACCCATAGGGCAAAAAAAATAAAAAATTTGCATTTTATTTTGCTCGTGCAAAAAAAGACCCGTTTAGGGCAAAAAAAAAAAAAAAAAAAAATTTGCACTTTAACCACTTAACGACCGCCCACTGTAAATATACGTTGGCAGAATGGCACCGACAGGCAGAATCACGTACATATACGTGATTGCCTTTGTATAGTTGGGGGGTCCGATCGGACCCCCCTTCTTTACAGTGGGTGGTCGTTTTACCTTCGGGAGCGATCCGGCATGAGGGGACGGCCGTTTGATTCTGGCCACCCCCTCTCGATCGCTCCCGGCGAATGAGAGCTTCCCCTGCCTGTGTACTGTTTACACAGGCTGGAGGAAGTGATGTCATCTCTCCTGCGGCGCTCACATATACCGAGCGCCGTACAGGAGAAGATGCAGGTTAGTACACAAAACACTACACTGACACCAGGACACATAGGCACATAAATCGCCCCCCCAGGCCCCCCCAGACACCCCCAGATCACCCCCCAGATAACCCCCCAGCCCCCAGTCACAGTGTCACTGATTGCAGTGACCATTTATTTAGTGATCACTGCAATCAGTGACATTTGTGACTGTAAAAGTGTCAGTACATTCAGTTTTAGGTCCAGTGTAGCCCCCTAACCCCCCCCCTAATAAAGGTTTAAACCCCTGATCACCCCCCAGATAACTCTTTCACCCCCTAGCACCGCCGTCGCTAAGCGATCATTTTTCTGATCGATGTCTTAGCGTCGGTGATGCTGATCGGTAGCCAGTAATTTTTTTTAGGTTCGCCGCAGGTTTTTATAGCGTCGGGTACCCCCATATATTACCTAATAAAGGTTTAACCCCCTTGATCGCCCCCCAGGTAACCCTTTCACCCCCTATCACCACTGTCACTAAGCGATCATTTTTCTGATCGATGTCTTAGCGTCGGCGATGCTGATCGGTAGCCAGTAATTTTTTTTAGGTTCGCCGCAGGTTTTTATAGCATCGGGTACCCCCATATATTACCTAATAAAGGTTTAACCCCCTTGATCACCCCCCAGGTAACCCTTTCACCCCCTAGCACCGCCGTCACTAAGCGATAATTTTTCTGATCGCTGTCTTAGCGTCGGTGATGCAGATCGGTAGCCAGTAATTTTTTTTAGGTTCGCCGCAGGTTTTTATAGCGTCAGGTACCCCAATATATTACCTAATAAAGGTTTAATCCCCTTGATCGCCCCCCAGGTAACCCTTTCACCCCCTATCAACACTGTCGCTAAGCGATCATTTTTCTGATCGCTGTCTTAGCGTCGGTGATGCAGATCGGTAGCCAGTAATTTTTTTTAGGTTCGCCGCAGGTTTTTATAGCGTCAGGTACCCCCATATATTATCTAATAAAGGTTTAACCCCCTGATCGCCCCCCAGGTAACCCTTTCACCCCCTATCACCACTGTCGCTAAGCGATCATTTTTATGATCGTTGTCTTAGTGTCGGTGATTCAGATCGGTAGCCAGTAATTTTTTTTTAGGTTCGCCGTCAGGTTTTTATATAGCGTCAGGTACCCCCATATATTACCTAATAAAGGTTTTAACCCCCTAATTGCCCCTAGTTAACCCTTTCACCAGTGATCATCATATAAGTGTTACGGGTGACGCTGGTTAGTTAGTTTGCTTTTTATAGTGTCAGGGCACCCGCTGTATATAACCCAATAAAGGTTTAACCCCCTGATCGCCCGGCGGGTGATATCAATTAGGTTTTAGCGTCAGAGAGGGTCTGCGTCACACCCCAGGCAGCGTCAGGTTAGTGCCAGTAATGCTAACACCCACGCGTGAAGCATACACCCCCCTTAGTGGTATAGTATCTGAACAGATCAATATCTGATCTGATCAGATCTATACTAGCGTCCCCAGCAGTTTAGGGTTCCAAAAAACGCAGTGTTAGCGGGATCAGCCCAGATACCTGCTAGCACCTGCGTTTTGCCCCTCCGTCCAGCCCAGGCCACCCAAGTGCAGTATCGATCGATCACTGTCACTTGCAAAACACAACACACATAACTGCAGCGTTCGCAGAGACAGGCCTGATCCCTGCGACTCCAGTGCTGTAGGAGGTGATTTCGCCACCACAGTTAAAAAAAAAAAAAGCATATATGCCGAAGCATTGGGGCAGCAGGGGCGGAGGAGCGATTTTGCTCCTAATGCCGCGTACATACGGTCGAAATTCCGACGGAAGGTTTGCCCGTGGAAAAGTCTGACCATGTGTACGCGGCATAACTTTTGCGGGAAGATGCCCCCATGCTTCGGCATATATAAATGGTGCATGTATGCCCATCATTAGAAGTGGGTGGATGAAGGGCGGTATTCTAATGGTGGGCATACCCACCGATCAATCTTTTTTTTTCGTTCAGCCAACAGGCTGCATGAAAAAAAAGATTACAATACATGTCCAACAAGGACCAGCAACGTACTGGTATGTTGCTGGACTTTGAATGTTTATACCAGAATGATGCCTGCGGGTTTAGGTATCATCTTGGTATCATTCTTTTCAGCCAGTGGCCGGCTTTCATGTAAAAGCAATCCTAGTGGCTAATTAGCCTCTGGACTGCTTTTACAAGCAGTGGGAGGGAATGTCCCCCCCCGGATATAAAAAGCGCCATTGGGAAATTGGGAAAGCATTTTATCACACCGATCTTGGTGTGGTCAGATGCTTTGAGGGCAGAGGAAAGATCTAGGGTCCAATAGACCCCAGTTTTTTCAAAAAAGAGTACCTGTCATTACCTATAGCTATCATAGGGGATATTTACATTCCCTGAGATAACAATAAAAATGATAAAAAAAAAAAATATATGGAAGCAACAGTTTAAAAATAAAATAAAAAAGCGAAATTAATAATAAAAAAAAGAAAAAAAAAAAAGCACCCCTGTCCTGCCCTGCTCTTGCCCAATGGCGAACTCAAGCGTCGGTCTGGCGTCATATGTAAACAGCAATTGCACCATGCATGTGAGGTATCACCGCGAAGGTCAGATCGAGGGCAGTAATTTTAGCAGTAGACCTCCTCTGTAAATCTAACGGGGTAACCTGTAAAGGCTTTTAAAGGCTTTTAAAAATGTATGTAGTTTGTCGCCAATGCGCGTTTGTGCGAAATTTTAAAGCATGTCGTGTTTGGTATCTATGTACTCTGCCTAAGATCATCTTTTTTATTTCATCAAACATTTGGGCAATATAGTGTGTTTTAGTGCATTAAAATTAAAGTGGAGCTCCACCCTAAATAGCAACTTTTGCTATTTGGAACCCTCCCCCCCTCCGGTGTCACAATTGACACCTTTCAGGGGGGAGGGGGGTGAAGATACCTGTCTAAGACAGGTATTTTCACCCACATCCGGGAGTCCTGTCTCCGGGAATCTGAGGGAGTTACGTCACTTCCCGCAGACTTCCCTTGGTGTTCTGGGAGACACTCGGCTCCCAGAACACAGGAGCACCAATCAGAACGGCGCAGCGCGACTCGTGCATGCGCCGTAGGGAACCGGGCATGAAGCCGCAGGGCTTCACTTCCTGGTTCCCTCAGCGAGGATGGCGGAGGGAGCAGCAGAGCGACGAGCGGTCGCTCGTTCTCTGCTGCGGACGTCGCTGGACTCCAGGACAGGTAAGTGTCCAAATATTAAAAGCCAGCAACTGCTGGCTTTTAATTTTTTTTTTCCGGTGGAGCAACCCCTTTAAAAAAAGTGTATTTTTTCCCCAAAAAATGCGTTTGAAAAATCGCTGCGCAAATACTGTGTAGAAAAAAAAAATGCAACACCCACCATTTTATTCTGTAGGGCCTTTGCTTTAAAAATATATATAATGTTTGGGGGTTCAACATAATTTTCTTGCAAAAAAAAAAAATGTTTTCATGTAAACAAAAAGTGTCAAAAAGGGCTTTGTCTTCAAGTGGTTAGAAGAGTGGATGTAAGCTTCCTAATGTTGTGTATAAAATGCCAGAACAGTTCAAAACCCCCCCAAATGACCCCATTTTGGAAAGTAGACACCCCAAGCTATATACTGCGAGGCATGTCGAGTCCATGGAATATTTTATATGTTGACACAAGTTGCGGAAAAAAGACAATTTTTTATTTTTTTGCACAAAGTTGTCACTAAATGATATATTGCTCAAACATGCCATGGGCATATGTGGAATTACACCCCAAAATACATTCTGTTGCTTCTCCTGAGTATGGGGATACCACATGTGTGAGACTTTTTGGGAGCCTAGCCGCGTACGGGACCCCAAAAACCAATCACCGCCTTCAGGCTTTCTAAGGGTGTAAATTTTTGATTTCACTTCTCACTGCCTATCACAGTTTCGGAGGCCATGGAATGCCCAGATGGCACAAAACCCCCCCAAATGACCCCATTTTGGAAAGTAGACACTCCAAGCTATTTGCTGAGAGGTATTGTGAGTATTTTGCAGATCTCGCTTTTTGTCACAAAGTTTTGAAAATTGAAAAAAAAAAAGAAAAAAAAACAATGTTCTTTCTTCATTTTCAAAAACAAATGAGAGCTGTAAAATACTCACCATGCCTCTCAGCAAGCAGCTTGGGGTGTCTACTTTCCAAAATGGGGTCATTTGGGGGGGTTTTGTGCTATTTTGGCATTTTATGGCCTTCAAAACTGTGATAGGTAGTGAGGAGTGAAATCAAAAATTTACACCCTTAGAAATCCTGAAGGCGGTGCTTGGTTTCCGGGGTCCCGTACGTGGCTAGGCTCCTAAAAAGTTCCACACATGTGGTATCCCCGTACTCAGGAGAAGCAGCAGAATGTATTTTGGGGTGCAATTCCACATATAACCATGGCATGTGTGAGCAATATATCATTTAGTGACAACTTTTTGTAATTTTTTTTTTTTTTTGTCATTATTCAATCACTTGGGACAAAAAAAAAATATTCAATGGGCTCAACAGGCCTCTCAGCAATTTCCTTGGGGTGTCTACTTTCTAAAATGGGGTCATTTGGGGGGGTTTTGTACTGCCCTGCCATTTTAGCACCTCAAGAAATGAGATAGGCAGTCATAAATTTAAAGCTGTGTAAATTCCAGAAAATGTACCCTAGTTTGTAAACGCTATAACTTTTGCGCAAACCAATAAATATACGCTTATTGACATTTTTTTTACTAAAGACATGTGGCTGAATACATTTTGGCCTAAATGTATGACTAAAATTGAGTTTATTCGATTTTTCTTATAACAAAAATTAGAAAATATCATTTTTTTTCAAAATTTTCGGTCTTTTTCCGTTTATATCGCAAAAAATAAAAATCGCAGAGGCAATCAAATACCATTAAAAGAAAGCTCTATTTGTGGGAAGAAAAGGACGCAAATTTCGTTTGGGTACAACATTGCATGTCCGCACAATTTACAGTTAAAGCTGCGCAGTGCAAAATTCTGAATTCACCTCTGGTCCTTTAGCTACCAAATGCTCCGGGGCTTAAGTGGTTAATGTACGCTTGCAAAAAGAGCCATTCAGGGCCACAAAAAATAGTTTGCAGTGTGTTATACATATGTGGAGGTGTGTGAAATAAACAATTTCTATATAGTTTTCTCCTACTGTGCTATACTAAAAAAACAAATTTTTTTTTGAATAGCATTTTCTGCAGTTCTGTAGCTGTGCGATTCAGCGGTTACGTACTGTGGGTGTGTTCTGCTCTTCCAAAAAACGCAGTTTAGGGGCACAAAAAAGTTTGCAGTGTGTTATACATATTTGGAGGTGTGTGAAATAAACAATTTCTATATAGTTTTCTCCTACTGTGCTATACTAAAAAAACAATTTTTTTTTTGAATAGCATTTTCTGCAGTTCTGTAGCTGTGCGATTCAGCGGTTACGTACTGTGGGTGTGTTCTGCTCTTCCAAAAAACGCAGTTTAGGGGCACAAAAAATAGTTTGCAGTGTGTTATACATATTTGGAGGTGTGTGAAATAAACAATTTCTATATAGTTTTCTCCTACTGTGCTATACTAAAAAAACAATTTTTTTTTTGAATAGCATTTTCTGCAGTTCTGTAGCTGTGCGATTCAGGGGTTACGTACTGTGGGTGTGTTCTGCTCTTCCAAAAAACGCAGTTTAGGGGCACAAAAAATTGTTTGCAGTGTGTTATACATATTTGGAGGTGTGTGAAATAAACAATTTCTATATAGTTTTCTCCTACTGTGCTATACTAAAAAAACAAAATTTTTTTTGAATAGCATTTTCTGCAGTTCTGTAGCTGTGCGATTCAGCGGTTACGTACTGTGGGTGTGTTCTGCTCTTCCAAAAAACGCCGTTTAGGGGCACAAAAAATTGTTTGCAGTGTGTTATACATATTTGGAGGTGTGTGAAATAAACAATTTCTATATAGTTTTCTCCTACTGTGCTATACTAAAAAAACAACATTTTTTTGAATAGCATTTTCTGCAGTTCTGTAGCTGTGCGATTCAGCGGTTACGTACTATGGGTGTGTTCTGCTCTTCCAAAAACACCCATTTAGGGCAACATCCTAAATTTGGAAAATATGAGGAGAAGGTCAAAGGGACGTGGTGGCCCCGGTCGTGGTGCTGCTGGTGGAGCTCCTGTTGCAGGGAGAGGACGTGGTGGATCTGTGCCAGATACACGCACAAGTGAAACACCTTCCTCAGGTGCAAGTAGGCGACCAAGCCTGCGGCGGTATTTTGTCGCGCCTAATGAGGCTGTACGAATGTTTAGGCCAGGACAAGTACAGGCGATAGTAGATTGGGTTGCTGACAGTGCCTCGGGTTCCTTCACATTGTCTCCCACCCACTCTTCTGATGAAAGATCAGAGTTGGCACCTGAAACCCATGTCCATCAGTCTTTCACCTCACCCCCTTGCAAATCAGCCAAGCAGTCTGAGCCCCAAATCATGCAGCAGTCTCTTCTGCTTTTCGATGACTCTGTTAGCAGGGTTTCCCAGGGCCATCCACCTAGCCCTGCCCCAGAAGTGGAAGAGATTGAGTGCACCGATGCCCAAGCACTTATGTTTCATGATGAGTACATGGGAGGACCATCACAGTACGTCTCGGATGATGACGAAATACAGGTGCCAACTGCTGCTGCTTTCGCAATTGTGCAGACAGACAAGGAGGGCAGGGGTGAAGACTGGGTGGAAGATGATGTGGAGGACGATGAGGTCCTCGACCCCACATGGAATGAATGTTATGCAGGTGACCAGTGTAGTTTGGAGGAAGAGGCGGTGGTCGCACAGAGCCACCAGCACAGCAGAAGAGGGAGCAGGGTGCAAAAGCGGAGCGTCCGTCCCCTAGACAGTATGTCTGCTACTCCCCAACGCAGCAAGGGACCGAGCACACCAAAGCCAGGTCCAAGCAGTTCCCTAGCGTGGCAGTTCTTCACACAATGTGCTGATGACAAGACACAAGTGGTTTGCAGGCTGTGCAATCAGAGGCTGAAGCGAGGCATAAACGTTCTCAACCTGAGCACAACCTGCATGACCAGGCATCTAAGTGCAAAGCATGAGCTGCAGTGGAGTAGACACCTCAAAAACCAAGAAAGGTCTCTGGCTCCTCCTGCTTCCTCTTCTGCTGCAGTCTCGGCCTCTTCATCCACCTCTGTAGTGAGAGTGGCACCTGCCACCCCGCAAACAGAGGATCTGCCAGCAACACTACCACCTGGGTCACCAACCATCTCCACAATGTCCCATGGAAGCGTTCAGCTCTCTATCTCCCAAACATTGGAGCGGAAGAGGAAGTACCCCCCTAGCCACCCGCGATCCCTGGCCCTGAATGCCAGCATTTCAAAACTCCTGGCCTTTGAAATGCTGTCATTCCGTATGGTGGAGACGCAGAGTTTTAAAAGCCTGATGGCATTGGCTGTCCCACAGTACATCGTGCCCAGCCGCCACTATTTTTCCAGGCGAGCCATCCCTTTCCTGCACAACCAAGTGGGGGACAAAATCAGGTGTGCACTGCGCAACGCCATCTGTGGCAAGGTCCACCTAACTACGGATGCGTGGACCAGTAAGCACGGTCAGGGACGTTATATCTCCCTAACAGCACACTGGGTAAATGCAGTGGCGGCTGGGCCTGAGGCAGATAGCAGTTTGGCGCATGTCCTTCCACCACCGAGGATTGCAGGGCGCTTCAGTTTGCCTCCTGTTGCTAACTCCTCCTACTCCACTTCCTCATCCTCTACCAC